>OY754874.1:9563806-10175056 GCA_963576445.1 Lithosia quadra
CAATTGCTTAAATTTTTCAATTACTATTACATATTTATTGTAATAATGACAGATACAAGTAATTTTACGTTTTGCTTTCACCAATAAACCATTCTAAACATAATAAACAATTTCTGATCTAAAGAACTGAACGTCATTACCTTGTCATTACAATGTTGTGTCAGTTAATCCTTTTTCTTTTTAAACACTAGGCATGTTACTCTAAAAATCGAAAGCTGATAAGTAGAATCGAATGAAATGATTACTTGTGAAGAAATATGATCATAAAATTAATAACCACGTTGTGACAAAAAATTTACTGATTGCATTTTTTGCATTTATCGATCACCAATCATCCCCCAATAGTTATTTTGTAAATATATTCAATGAACATAATTGACCTCTCTACAGTTTTATTATAAGTATAGATCATGTACTTGTCTTATTTTGCTCCTTAAATTTACGAAAGAAAAAATAATAATGAGACAGGGATTCACCTGAGGATTTTAAAAATTCAAGTCCGTATCGATTCATTCGTTTTAATCGACCTTTTTTTAACAGGTCACCTCATTATGAATATAAAACTGACAAACGTCAAATGTGACCTATTAAATTGACTCCACTATAACACAATGTTAGGTACCTACCTGTTAAATTATTTTGCACCCCCTGTAGATCAACTCCACCAGGTTGTGAATAGCGATAAACATATAAGCGACCAACCCGTCTTGATAATCGAGCGGCAATTAGAGCAATACCCGCACTCCATTTTACTGATGATTCAATTCGACCAAGTGATTCAATTGCATTCAAAATATTTGTATCTTTCCTTGATATCTCGTTCCAATACTCCCACCGAATTGCTTCTGTCAGCTGGAAATCATTACTAAAGATATTAATAATTAGAACTTGAAGATGAATACCTACCTTATAATATTTTAGGATATTTTACACAATGCATGCACAAGGCACCGATTACCTAATAGCCCAAGGAAAGTATTATGATATGTGTTCTAAAATGCGGATAAACAATAAGATAGGCAGGTAGGTACCTACTTATATTTTGTTTGTACAAACATCCTACCAACTAGGTACGTACCTAGTATAAAAAAAATTAGGTATTCTGTGCAAATAGATAATAATACCTATTTTAGATAATAATAATTATATAGGTAGGTTGTAGGAACCTAGGTAAGTATTAGGTAATCGGTATTCGGTGGTTGTACGCCTAAATCGAACCAATACCTAAATAAAAGAGGTTAAATTAGTCAGTTAACTGATCGCCTAGCTATTAATCAGACTATTCTCCTCGGATGTGGGAACCACCACGGTGGTGTCCCCATTTAATCAACTGTTATGTAAACAGCTTAACTTGATTCTAAGGCGGAACAAAGTTAGCCGGGTGAGGGTGTGACGGGGCAGCTAGTTTATATTAGGTAGAGTGGATTACGTAGGTAGGTACCTACACTACCTACCATGGGTAAAGCAGACAGATCCAAAGAAAACAGACGTAAAATTTCAGGAATTGTTTTATCATTCACGTAGTCGGAGATGTACAATTTACCTCGTCTTCTCAATTCATCATATTTATCGTCTAAAACCAAAATGATGAATATAATATAATGTATAGGTATACAAGCTCAAACAATAACCTTGAGTTTTAGTGAAAATTTTCATACCATTGTAATTTAATGCTTCAAGGTCGTTCGCTCCGAGCAGAACGTCGAGTTGCAAGTTGGATTGCGTAGCCGTTGACAAAGCTACCAATAATGAATTAGGTAAAAACTGTTCCGATTCCGGTAAAAACTTATCAGGTATTGGCTGCATAGCTTTGGTCCACGTTGCGTTCTAAAATAAATTGCAAACAGATTTCAAGGTACCTAGGTAGGTAGGTAGGTAGGTATGGTCTAATTATCGAACTTGACTGGAAGGATTGATTTTATCATTATGGTAAGTTAAGAAATAAATGTACCTACTAAAGTACCTAGTTAGGTAGGTATATGAATATCAGCGTTTTTCAGAATTTCACCCCTAAGGGCGAAAAAAGGGTTGAACCGGTGTATGAAAATCATTTTTAAAGTAAGAAACATGAAACTTAATTTTAATGCTTCTATCTCATAAGGTCAGTGCGGGGAAGTGTAGCTATGAGGCAAGTGTAACTGCCCTTTATATTACGAAAACTATTAGAGCTTTTGATGAAAGTGCCATCTGTTGTTGTGTGGAAACAAATATCTAGTTACATAATTTAAAATTAGATGGCACTGGTCAAGCATTTATGAAGTTATCGCCATTTTAAAATATGTCACATTTTGTAAGACGAATTAGAGTTCACATCACCCATTTGAATCCATAAAAATCTTGGTTTTTTGTGTTTTGTACCCATAAGTAGTTAATATACTAATTAAACTTATTATTACTCTTATAATATTGTTGGAATTGTTGAAAATGAGAGAATTACGTCCATTAAAAAAATCGAACCTCTAAATCAAGTGACTGGGAAAGTGTGTCTACTTTCCATGAGGCAAGTGTGTCTATATGACACACTTGCCCCAAGTCAGAGGTTAAAAACATTGTGTTTGATTTAATTAATTATATAATTTCTAAGGCAAAGTTTATAATTTTGTTTGTAGGTATAATAGTTTGTAATCTTGTTTGTAGACAGTAATTTTAATTATTTATTTCGTTAACAATTATATATTGTATTGGATTAATTATCTCTGGAAGGTTGTAGGTACCTGTACACACTAAAAGTGTTAGTCAGTAAGCAAGGTAGATATTATATCAAAATGCCATTTTAAATTTTAAATATCTTGATATTTTCTGTATGATTTTGTTACTTATTAGCTTTGTTTAATTTTTATGGAAGATACTAAAATTTATTTTATTGATGAAAAATAAATTTTCTTGTAGATACAAAAAAAATGTCGTAGGAACAAGAAAATTTACCTTTATATTTCATTTGAATACTTACTTACCTTTCAATAAGTACCTTTTAATATTATTGATATTAATTTTATTAAACTCTAAATAGAAGTGAAGATTATCCATAAGCTATGACTTTTACCTAAAAATGTTTTCTATCCCTGCTCAACATAATATGACACACTTACCTCATAACTTTTACACCCTTGAAAGATTCATACACAGTATATTACGTAGGTAGTATTAACATCAATTGATTCGTTCACACGATCGAGTAGCTTAAACACTGCATTTCTAAATAAAAAATAACTGTCTATTGTACACGAAAGACATAGTCACACTTGCCTCACTTTGTTGGGGAAGTGTGTCTACCATAGCAATTTACAATTAGACCTTAAAAACGAATTCCTAATGAATATTATTGACTAAAACACTTTGTTTTCAGCCAATTATGAACCATATCATGTTTTGTTTGCACCGAGATTTAGAAATTATACCTAAAAATACCTATGTGATTTTTATGTTCAAAGTAAACTTCGAAAAAAGTATGACACACTTCCCCATACTGACGTTATCTTCTATTCTAATCTATTCTAATATTATAAAGAGGTAAAGTTTGTGTGTTTGTATATTTGTTAAATTGTAAGGGGTAATCTCGGGATCTACTGAACCTATTTTAAAAATTCTTTCACCAATACAAAGCCACATTATCCGTGAATGTCATAGGCTGAATATCATCACGCTACAGCCCAAGGGAGCGGAGCAACAATCATAAATGTGAACAATTCCGGTAGATTCCCATACCTTTTAGGAAAACTGATAAATTATGAGCATATTATTATGTGAGTTAAAGAGGGTGCATCGGGGTTCAAAATACGCCACGGGCGAAGCCGGGGTGGGTCAGCTAGTATAATATAACCACAGAATAAAGTAAAACTGTTCTTTGCTTAGGTACCTCCTACCTACCTATATATCATGGCCCGGGACCAAATGTTAAATAAAATGGCACTGAATCGGATTATATAGGTATTTTTTTACGAATTTATATCCATAGGAAGCCGGGTTCCGGGCTGCTAAGACGTATACCTACTTATTTCATAATGTTCTACTGAGCCGTCTGACGGTGCGTACGGTCTACCTACACCATCAGAAGACTTGGATTCTTGGAATTGGATCTTAAAACGATTTGAAACAAGTAGTACTTATATAATAAAAATATTTAGATACTGCTTTTTCCTACCTATCAGAAACAGGCATTTGTTTCTATATACCTACCTACTATCCATAAAACAATTTCATTCATCCTGCTGCACTGTAGTTACTGACGCAGCGTACCTAGTGCTTAAGTACCTACTTAAAAACTAAATACAAGGCGCTCTAATTTTGATCACAAAATTATTTGTGTTTTTGAAACATCATGTCTTGGGCGGGCTTATTCCATTTTTCCCCGTTGATGGGGATTATTAACTTTTTGTTCACTATACCCCGTTGACGCAAAACATTTATTTAATGGGGATTGGTGAACTGTTGACTAATAAAACATTTATTTGGGGATTAGTGAACTGCGAACTAATCTCCACTAAATATTTCTTTTGCGGGGAAAAAAGTAGAATAAGCCATATCTTGGGGCTCAAATTGTACCTACAGCTTGGTACGGATAACAAAGCATTTCTACTTCAATAGAATAATACTATAATAGATAGATACTTGTAAAGAGGTGCTTGCAGAAGTTTAATTTTACCGAATAGAGCGTCATCAGATCTGATAAAGGACGTTCACGCATGCAACGTAAAATCTCCTGATCAGAATCATTGTTACATCTCAACAAATGTGCAATTTCTCGAGAGATCCGTTGTACTTCATCGATTTCAATTACCCTTTGTTCATCTATCGCTTTCCAAATATCGAACGGTGACATAATTATAGCTCTTTGGAATAAACCTGCAAGAAAGAATACGACGTTAATCTGCCGCTATACATAATCTGTGTGTTCCCAAAATTGGTAAGCCGTAGAACTGAAGACACTCCTACCGAATGATCGAGGTGACGTTATTTGATGCAAGACGCTGTCGGCACCCGCTGAATGTCCAAGTACAGTAATTGCGGTCGGATCACCACCGAATGCAGCAATGTTATCACGAACCCAGAGCAGAGCTAAGTACTGGTCCAAAAGTGCCAGGTTACCGCGAGCTGATATTGATCCTAGTGTGAAAAATGCAAGCAAGTGTAGACGATACATGACCGTCACAACCACTATTTCCTCAGATGCCAGCTCTTGGCAAGGTAGAGATATGCCACCTCTAATCCATGACTCACTGTATAATATCACAACCACTGGTAGTGTTTTTCCATCAGAGCGCTACCTAGAAAACAGTAGATTTATAGTATGATATACAATTATCCAATACATTCCACCCGGTTTGAAAATTCGAAAGAAACCTAACCCGAGGAGTCCAGATGTTGAGGAAAAGGCAATCTTCACTATAATCATCTTTTTCTTGGTCGCCAACATGAGGACAATGTGGAGGTATTCGATGAGCGTTGAACGTTCGCCTCCAACCTGTGTGTCGTTCTGGCGCCTATAGGTAGACAAATACAAAGGTGGAAACATTTTATTAATGAATATTCAAAGTCAACTGAAGTCGAATGAACTCTTTCTTAGTTGCACTGTAATCGGTATCCCGATTTTGTATTAAAAAATATGATAGTTTGGTTTGAACGCATACCGAAAATCTGTAACGGCCCTTTGGAGCTGTAGCATAAGGCACTCCATAATATATTTCCACAGGTGTTGAGTCTTGGGTATAAGTTTTGATCTGCAATACACATTATCATGTTAAGCATAACCAAAATACAGAACGGCGGCAATTTAAAAAAATGTTCAAGTAGGTACTTACCCCTACTATCCGACCTTGTGGAATGTTAACCACAGGCTCTTCTGCCAATACCTTTGCAAATATACAAAGCACAAACCATGAACTAAACATAATAAAACTCCACATAGCGGACACAAACTTTTAAAAGTAGTATTGATAATGATTCAGTAATATATATAGCTACGACACAGTCAACTAAATAATCGCCATACGGATGGTTTGTCGCTTAATTCGTACTGAACGTATAAACTTACATACTGTACTGTACTACGTACACAGTAGTCATACCTACATATACTTATTACCTTTACAAAAATGTTATTCGCTGCACTGGACCATCGACACAAAAAAAATTCATACAATGATTGTGCTCCAGTCCATGACGAGAGTATCGTAACAATGAATGGCTTCATTGTTCTAATTTCACCAACAATTCAAAATGTGTTAAATTAAAAATAGGATAACTAAATAAGTACCTACATAGGTACCTACCTACTTAGTTATCTACTACTGATTTGGTTGTGGATGTTAATATTGTATTGTAACACGTGCTTCCGCCCGCGGCTTCGCCCGCATGGAGGTTAGTATCGCCATCAAGTCTATTTTAATAAAACGACTCTCCAGCCCACTCACTACTCCACTCTCAATCTACAAAGATTTGATTTACTTATTTAGTACTTTTTTCTTTATAATTATTTTTGCTGGCTGAAATAAGTTTCAAATCAAATCTTGTAGATTTGAATTGAAACTTAAGTTCCAAAAAATAAATCTTTTAAGTTTTAGCTTTAATTTGAAACTCTTTTAGATTTGATTTGAAACTTATGCATAATAATAAGTAATCTGTGATTTTTATTTTTAATAGAAATATTTTCTCATTTATTGTTTGCATTTCATTCGTAATAATAATAATATAGGTAACTAACTAAAGGTCAAAAACGTGAAATAGCTATTGAAAGTTATTTGAACATTAAAAATTAGTTTAACACAACATTGTACCTAAGAAACACAGACGATGTACAAGATATAAGTACTAGTAACATAATTAATATAATGCTTACCTTATGCAAAACACAAAGAAATTATACTTCTTCTCTTTAATACACAAGTGCAGTTCTAGTATTTAGCTGATTTAGCGTCATCTTAACTCTTTTCAAATTGTTTTTACTAATCTTAGATAAAAAAGCTACCAATATTAATTTTATTATTTCCTATAACAGCATTGTTGTGTTTAGTAGTGTTCTCATATTTTTCATATAAAGATGAGGTGTCAATAAATTGGAAGGGCGTCAGGAATAGGGTACTTTACCCCTAAAATTATCGTAGCACATGGACAAGTACCGCCCACTTATCGTAGGGAAGCATCTTGCAAGAATACCTACAGCACAATAAAATTGATTATACCTACACAAATGAATCGAATGAATCGAACTTAACGTAACCAATTGGTACAATACAAAACATGAATATTATAGGTAGGTATATTTCTATCTCAGGAAGGCGGGTGAACAACTGTATGAGTGTCTTGTAAATACGCGTGCATTTGTGTGCGAAAGTTCATGTCACGCAATGTCACGTCAAAAGAAGTACTATAAAAACTAATAATGTAATTAGTCCAATGCGATTTATTTCTTGTTGTTGTTATTCCTATATTATTATTATTATTATGTTATGGGATTAGGTAAATAGGGAGGAAGGTAAAGGCCAATTTTAATCATTCTTACAAAAAAACCGACTTCAACGGGATCAAATTGAAATGGAACCACACGGGAAGCGCCAGCTATCAAATTAAAAAAGAATCATCAAAATCGGTTCACCCAGTCTCGAAAGTTTTGAGGTAACAAACATAAAAATATTCTACGGAAACGATAATCGAAAATCAAATTGATTCATTTTCGATTATAATAATATACTGTATGGGGTACCCTACTTTCTAAGAGCTGTCAAAATTAAGCTGATCGCTCATTTTTGTCCGCACCGTACGCGCGGCACGCATCGAACTCCTGATAGCCTCGCACAGTAGGTACATCCGCATATTAATAACGCGGCGTCCGCGCCGCACGCGCCATAAGCAAATCTTTGGTATTGCAAACAATTGTTGCAAGATTGCGGCTACACCGAGTACCAGCACGCGCTGTACGCGCCGCATATAATGACGTCATCAGAATGCCTTCTTCAAAATCGGATGCCTACAGCAGTTTACTAAATTTGGCGCGTACGGTGCGGGTAGGGTTACCATCCGTCTGGATTAATCCGGACATGTCCGGACTTTTAGGCACTTGTCCGGACTTTGTCCGGCTTTTTAATTTGTCCGGACTTTTTAAATTAGATGATTATATCCTTAGATTATTAAATATCTTCTTCTAAAACTGTAGAAAGGTCAATTCTGTACATTAAATTATAAATGTACAAAATAATTATTGGGGGATGATTGGTGATCGATACAATACTAATGCAAAAAATAAAATAAGTAAGTTGTTTGTCTTTCTGTCTGTCTGTATGTGCACGCATGAATCAGAAACTACTGGAGGGATTTTGATCAAACTTGGTACGATTATAGTGTTCATACTTCTGGGCCTATAATATATTATATTACCCAGAAGTATGAACACTGTAACTACTTTTTATACAAACTTATACCCGTGACTTCGGCCGTATTAGTTTTAGGTCGTTTTTGGCCATATCTCTGGTTCTACTTAACCAATTACGGCAATTACAACCAAACATACGGTAAATTTTGAGTCTAAGCAAGACCTTTCTAATAAAAAACTGCATCAAAATCCGTTCGGTAGTTTACGGCGATGGACGAAAAAACAACTCTTAGAATCGCGATATATCAGGAATGGTAACTCTTAGGAAAAAGCCATGGAGACTATTTTTGTAGGTAATTTTAAGATCTAGGTACAACTTTGGTCTGATGTTTTTTTAATAAAATTTCCGTTTTGGACAAAAATTCAAAAAACCTCAAGTTTTGACTTATGACCCCGAATAATTTTTGCAGCACACCATAGGATCGATGAGGATTTGTAAAATATTATGTGTAATGGCAAATCCCAGCTTTCGACCAAGATTTGGCTGGGGAATTTATGTTATTTTTATCTATGTGGCAGGCGTTTCAAGTCAAACCCGCCTGCACCTCGCATCCTACCGCCCCCCCCCCCCCCGTGCTACTTGCAACGAGGTGTCCGGACTTTTATGGAAATGTCCGGCTTTTTGTCAGGACTTATCAAATTCCTAAATGGTAACCCTAGGTGCGGGTGAAGTGTGTGAGGTTTCACATCATTGCATACTACAACGAATTCTAAAATGCGGCGCTTTAGGCGTGTTCGGCGTACGGTGCTGACAAATGTGCGATCAGCTATACGATCCTAAATTAGACAGAATAAGTCCCGTTCAAATATCTGACTTGGGCCGTCTCTTTAAGAATTAGCCCTTTGACGAATTAATCCTTTTCAAAATTTGCCATTCTGCGAATTAGTGCATATATTCGCGAATTAGTCCTTTCCAAACTCGGGTGCCATTTCGCGAATTAGGCATTATGCAAAGAAAAGGAAAGGTCTTGCCTAGACTTAAAATTTACCGTATGTTTGGTTGTAATTGGTTAAGTAGAACCGGAAATATGACCAAAAAAACAATGACCGATTTAAAAACGAAGCGCAGGGGAGCCGTTTGAACAAAAATCCTCCAGTACTTTTTGATCCATGCGTGGTCACACGAACAGACAGGCAGACAGAAAGAAAGACAAAAAAAATACTGATTGCATTTTTAGCATTATATTAGTTCCTATCGATCACCAAACATCCCCCAATAGTATCCCATTAAGGTGGACATTGGCTCAACCTACGACGAATCGCTTCATCAATACGTTCATTATGCGTAGGTACAGCTAAGGGGTGGAATACCCATCCTGAGTCTGTTTTTTCCGCAAAGCTATAAGTAAGTCTAGAGTGAATAGGTTGCTTCTAGACAAGCGTGCTCCATCGTAGACCACATCGTCACTTACCATCAGGTGAGATAGTGGTCAAACGCGTGTATGTCAGGATGGCGTGAAAGATGTCTGAATAGTCACAAAATTTGCACCAAATAACTTTACCTAAACTGTACTTAACTGTACCTTTGATAAAAAAAACTGCACTCATGCAATGAAATATTAAATAGATAGTAGGTATAATCCGCGCGCGATCAAAATGATGCTACCTTTTAGAACTGAGACGTAAGTGGGCCGCCGGCTAGCCGCAGCGTCGGCAAACTCATGTCGAAGCTCACAAAACGAAGCTGTATTTTTAGTGCGACTAGATTTCTAAATGAGTTTAATTTTGAATGCGAGATTTATAATAATTATAATACTGTATGATTGTCTGTTTGTCCGCATATTTTTGTGCGCGCAAAAATCAGAAACTACTGGAGGGATTTTGATCAAACTTGGTACGATTATAGTTCATAGTTTTGGGCGACACATAGGCTACTTTTTATTCAAGCTGAAACCCGTGGCTTCGCCCGCGCTTCGTTTTTAGATCGTTTTTGATCATATCTCCGGTTCTACTTAACCAATTACAACCAAACATACGGTACATTTTTAGTCTAAGCAAGACCTTTTTAAAAAAAAACCGCATCAAAATCCGTTTGGTATTTTTTATCGCTATCGATGGACGTAAAAAGAACTGAACGGATTTTGATGCGTTTTTTTTATTAGAAAGGTCTTGGTTAGACTCAAAATCTTACGCATATTTGATCACAATCGGCTGATTAGAACCGGCAATAAAACGCGAAAATCGACGTCCACGCGGGCGGAGCCGCGGGCAACAGCTATCTTTAATATACCGCCTTTTCTTATCTGATCTACATGGATCTACATGTAATCGTGCCAAAAATACCGAAACGACAACGACGAGAGTGATAGGAGATAGGACGAACATCAAATGTCTAAGGATTACTATCCTTAGACTACTAAACAGAACTGAACAGAACCTGACGTCAGAATGGCGTGTCCATGTACTCATGGACACGCCATTCTGATTTCAGGTTGACGCGCACAGTCGTGTATCGCCTGGTATCGCCCCAACGTGTGGGAACTAATTTTTCAAGTCACGAGTGAGGTATCCATGGGGATTTCCGCACGATAAAAAAATATGGGAGGAAAAGTTACGTGTGCACTCGAGTGCAAAGATTTTTCTCCTTGTACTTCTATTGTGCTCTTTTGATTCCCTCGCTAACACTCTGGGTTTTATTTTGTGAATGTTTAGAACCCTTCGCTTGCTCGGTCACAAAAACTGAGCATGCGGTTAAAAAGCAACTTTACTCTTGTATACTTAACAAATAACTAATGCACTCTTGTACCTATAACAAATAACTAAGTAATATTACCTATACAGCTTTTTTTACTTGATTTTTTCATCGAGAACGTATATAGAGAAATAACTGTAGTTAAAATCCTTTCCCACCCTCTATTCCCCTGAGCTGCTTCCGCAGGGGAGACGATGAGATTTTTTTGTCACGACGCGACGTCTCCTTCGTTGTAAGAAAGACATGCATAACTAAAGTAAAAACGTGTTTATTAAGGACTTGCAATTTAACTTCACCATATAACGATTCGGCTTCTAGACTACTCTACTTATACTTTTACGGAACTGTATGCGATGTCCAGCTTCTTCAATAATATTTTATAGTAATAGTGAATAGGTTGATTATTTGCGAAGCCAATCGTGGCCAACATTAATCCGTAGCCAAGTAGTATGGAAAAAAGCTTGTGTCTGGAAAGCCACTGACGAAACCCACCAACTAAAAGGAAAAAAAAGTAGAAACTTATAACAAAATACCAGAACAATATACTGCCACTGCCACTGCTGAAGCATATTGATTGATTTACTATCTAACTAACAGGTGGTAATGTATCTCTACTTTTCCTTGCTGCCTGTGTAGCAAACTTTTGCGCTTTGGGCTAAGTATCTAGGTAGGTACCTACATTGTTTCTATGGTCTCTGAAATTACTTTAGGTATGTGGTTGTAATTAGAACCCATGTAGGTTCCTATTGCAAGGTGTGAATGAGCAGATGATGCTACCTTGTTTATTGCAATAGCACAAACGAAATTTAGTTAATAAAAGTTTAAAATCTATTAAGCATTTCATTTCTTTGCGCCGAAGATCTTGTAACACAATAGGTAGGTACCGTACAGTTAAATAATTCTAAAAGTGGTCTGTGGTAGGGCTCCATAATATACCCACCGATGCCCTGTATGCATGAATTTTGTTTCTGAATTCAGAAACATTCAGAAACAAAATTAATGTTCCATTTATCCATTTATATTATTAGACCAGTGCCGATAGCTATGAAAATGGTAAAAAGTAAAAGAAAATTATAGTAGGATGAAACCTGTTGTAAAAGGACCAGAATACAACAAAAATGAAAGGAAAAATGAATTACGGGCGATCTGAGGTCCGGAAGTGGGGAGGGGGGAGAGTTTTAAGGGTAAAAACGGTTTATGTCGATTTCCGGCAAAACTACAAGTCCTATGGAAAAAAGTTAAATGACACAGTTGTAGGTAATAAAGAGACCTACAACTTTTGTATTGACACTTTTTTCACATAACCTCAAAATGTATGTGAAAAATTCAAATAATCAAGTTTTTGGTTTTTTATTTTTATCTTAAGCAAAACAAATTTTAAATTTTAAATTTTTTTTCAAATCTATTTTGTGAATCGCTCGTTACGCTTGTGATTCAAATTAATAACCCTTCGCTTACTCGGTCATCAAAACTGAGCACACGAAGGGTTCTAAAAACGAACCCAGAGCTTTAGCGAGGGAATCAAAAGTGCACAAGGTGAAAAATCTTTGCACTCGAGTGCAACCATGAAGTTATAGTGCAACACGTAACTTTTTATCCCACCTCAGCGAGGAAATGACTAAATACAAAAATACAAATTTCGGATTCGAGCTTTTCTTCTTTGCATTTTTTGAGAACATTTACCATGGCAATGTATATATATTTTTACATTATCAGAAAGAAGAGATTTCAACGAACAAGAAACACTTTGACTTTTTTTTGAAAAGCTGATATTTTGACGTGAGAATTTTCAATTGAAAATTGGGGTGTTTCTTCGATATTAACCCAAAATAAGCTGAAAAATGAATATTTCAAATCAAAAAAATTACAGTGTCTTTGGGACATAAAAAGCTAAGTTTTCACCAAATTTCGTGGCAAATAAATTTGTTTTGCTTAAGATAAAAATAAAAAACCAAAAACTTGATTATTTGAAATTTTCACATACATTTTGAGGTTATGTGAAAAAAGTGTAAACATCAAAGTTATAGGTCTCTTTATTACCTACAACTTTGTCATTTAACTTTTTTTCCATAGGACTTGTAGTTTGCCGGAAATCGAGATAAACCGTTTTTACTCTTAAAACTCACCCCCCTCCCCACTTCCCGACCTCACATCGCCCGTAATTTATTTTGCCTTTCATTTTTGTTGTATTCTGGTCCTTTTCCAACAGGTTTCATCCTACTATAATTTTTTTTGTCTAAAATACTATCGGCACTGGTCTATATGTAGATACCTACTTTATTTTGCCGTGTGAGTTTCATATTTTGCAGTGATCATAATAAGAATAGTATTGGGTGGAATCATTTTTCAGATGATGCTGATGTGAACTGTGAGACCTACCTATATGTACATGTTCGTGTTATGGGCGTGAAAGAGGGATGGAGCTATATATATCTACACCATAGAGCTTTATCCCTCTTTCTCGCCCAGAAAGTGAACGCTTATTATTTAAAGCAAAAACATAACACTTCTTGGCAGTCGGGTAATAAATTATGCAAAAGAAGAAATAAAATAAAATAACAATAATAATGTACCATTCCTATTGACGCTGGTTGTAGGAAATCTCATTGACGCGGGTTGCTTCGCATACACGAGCATATATCTCACTCTTGCTAGATCACAATTTGTGACAACGTATTGTGACATCGGTCCATCGCAGTTTTGATCAGAAAGTAATTTTTTACTTTTATCGTCTTCATAGAAGCCATCACCTACAATCAAAATTCGGTAAAGGGCGGGTGGAGACAGTCAATATGCAAAGATCGAATATCACAGTACTTATATCTATATACTTAAAGTAAAATAAATCACTGAAATCTACGCGCATAACTTTTAAACGACTACTGGGTCAAATTGGATAATTCTTTTCATAAATAAAAAGAATGAAAAGTTCACGGGCAAGGTGCTATAATTGCACCGGGGCGAAGCAGGGTGCACAGCTAGTCTTAAATATTATCAATCTATTTTTAGGTACACAGGATCGTAAAGCTGGGTACCCATCCACTAGAGGCAAACTCAGGTCGAGCAGCCTCGACTTGAGGTGTAAATCTATAGGTACATAGGTACCTATTATAATAAATCTGTATCGGTGTCTTTACATGGAAGATATATGAGACAAAGATGAATACGGGACTTTATACAGACTACAGACACAGCTACTTTACAATTTTATAATAGTACCTTGGTATTGATAGATACCTATAGTACCTACCTTCATTTGAAATGGGTTTTTGATAATTGATGCCTTCTGGAGCGTCAATAACTTCGCACAATGCTATACAAGATAAATGACCACCGATGCAGCTGGCACCCCATCCGAAACCCCCGTGGCTGTATGGTAAGCTAATGTTGAGGTCGGGCGACAAGTAGACGCCGTTTCCCAACAATGTGTTCTGCATAATAAAACATTTAAAAAATATGTAAGTACCTTAACTTTAGCTGTAAGTAAGTATAAGTTAAAACAGTTAAAGTAGGTACTTAGTGTAGGTACTGTTAATAATTTTATTGCTGATTATATAATTAAATTAAATAGCCATATAGACAACAATTTGAACCGTTTTTAACGTTGGAGACTGAATAAGAAAATTTGTTGTAAAAGTAGGTAATTAGAATAATTTGTTTTTAACTTACTTTATTTAAATGCTGCTGCAGACCGAAATTTAAAATTGTATAGAAATTTTCTAATCGGTTTCCATGATAGGCGTAGAATATGTTATGATTCTTGGATAGATCTTTCCATTTTGTTTCCGCTATGGATTTGGTAGAGCTAACTACTTGGAATATATACTGTGGTTTTGGGGCCGAAACAGTAGAATGTGTATTCAATAAAACAGCTTCGTGCTGAAAATGTTGAATTTAACATAAATGCAATGGTTGCTAATAGTATCACATATATATAACCTAATCGATAAATTATGTTATGTCTACAAATAAATAGCTAACGGTAGGTAACAGTACGCTAAGGTTTACATAATTGACTAATACTCTGTCTAATTTAGGATGATAATTTTGAAAGTTCACGTCACGTTCACTACCTAAAATGTATAAAATAAAAAATAATAATTTAAAAAAATCAAAAAACCCGACTGCGTAAAAAACCAAAAAGTAAACTGTAGTCTAGAAACATAACAACTAACAACTGAACAGTCGGGATCCATTGAAAAATTAGGTTGGCTTTCGAATAATGGATCCCGACTGTTCAGTTGTTATGTTTCTAATAACAAGATGGAGCTCCAGCCCATAATTAGCCGTATAGTAAGAGAGATTTGGGTTCAGCAGTTTGGCAACTGAATCTACTACTATTCAAGCCAGCTACAATTGTTTTTTAATACACTAATTTTAAAATTAAATCTTTAAGGATAGTATAAAATAAAAACAGATAAGTAAGTACCTACCTATATCTAACTACCCACACTTCATGAACATACCATCATGGAACATACTGTCTATAGATCTAATAGGTATAAACACCTACTTATTTAGACGCGACTACTACCGTCCATTTATAAGTACCTAAGTGCAAAAGGAACTTGAGTTACATTATAACTAATATTCTATTTAAGTAGAAAAATATACCAAATCCGCGGGTACAGTCTTCAAAGCAGGCTCCTTTAATCTTACGAGTACATAAAAGAGTAAATCAATGACGTCACTCATAGTCGTTAAATTATCTATATTATCCAGTTGTTCTACCACTAAGTCTAAAGCTGGGACATCAGTAACAATGCTCAGCTAAAAAAAATATATTTAAATTTATATACCTACTTACAATATAAATAGTCTATTTATAATACCAAAGTAGGTGACAGGTATTCTATCCTGAGTTGGAGCATTCAATCGGAGAAGATAAACTCTTACTAAATTTCATGGTTGAATAAAAGTACAAAATGACTGCACAGTGGAATTAAATGGTTATACACATACTAATTCATCCATATCTTTAACGCCATTTTTTAAGAAAGCTGGTGGAAATGGTCTGAGGCAACTTTCGTATCTGAAGCTGAATGCAGCCGCCACAAAAAGACTCCATTTTATATCTGCGGCCTTAAAATCCTTCTCCAACACTAGTCTAAATAAAAGAGAACAAAGTTTTATAAAACAATAGGATTTGGTAACAAATTCAAAAGTCATCAAGTAGGTAAGAATTTAAAGTCAGGTAATTTATCAATCATTGACAACAAGTATTATGTTTTAAGGTTTCAAGTATATTTATTTAAAACATAATTGGCATGCCTTAGGTGAACAGCTTTCTTCTCCAACGTAACTAGTCTAGCTTGCGTATTATCTGATAACGCTTCAGATGCTGATGGTAGGTTACAGTTAGTTGCTGTATCCGATAAAGCTTCAGGCTCACCGTCCATGTTCCGTGTGTCGGTCTCTCAAATGATATGGATACATATATTGATACTAGTAATATTATATTGCAGTCATAATTTTGAATGCCTTCAAATAAAGGTGTTAAACGTTTTATTCCATTACGTAAGTCAACAATCTTCAACAATATTGTCAAAATCATAAAACAAAAGACAAACACTGTGCCAGCTAGCTACATAAGTGGCAGAATAGGTTTCATAAAGCTAACTATAAGTAGTAGAAAATCCCCATCCCAATGACAGTAACCGCAATTAATTCTAACTGAACTGGGTTATCCCATTTTACTCAATTATTTTCATTTAGTGAAAGTTAGCAGCCAATTATTTTGAATGGATTTTCACTGGTTAATGTCTAGTGCTTTAATTAACGAGTACCTGCGTAGTTGAGCGTGAAACTCTATAAACGTTTTAGTAGCGTAGTATGAACGAGTTTCGGGTAAGCAACCAGAAATACTCATCAAAGTGACGAATCGAGTCGAATCCGATGTTCCACAAGAGCGGGCCGAGAACCGACCCTTGTGGAACACCGCACGACATGTCGCGACAAACGAGCGCGTCACGTCCCGGGTACATGATCGCCCGTCCGACGAATTAATCCTCGAGTACTCGTCTGAAATACTCGGGAACCTTGTGGTACTTAAGTGCCTCCAGGAAAGTCGCCCAGGTTAGCATGTTAAACGCATTGGCGATCTGTAGCAAGACCGCTAGTACCAATTTCACCTGGGCTTCTGCCTCCCCCACGTGGTCCCGTAATAGTATCTAGGTACCTAATCTGAAACCCACACATACATAGAAGTGCCTTTTTTATCGTGCGGATATCCCCCCAGATATCACCCCCTTCGGCCATCGGGGGTGGTTTAGGTTGGAACAGAGCCGACTAAAACCGCATGCCGTCTCGGGTCGTGTAAGGTTACCAACTTATCAAGTAGGCATATACCTCGCACCCCAGCTGACCCCGCTGACGGTGTGGGGTGCAAGGTGACAGGCGGCCGTCCTGTCACCCCCCCCCCCTTCCCCCTCCCCCCCGTCAGTGCACAGAAAACCAGCCTGCACCCCGTCAGCTCCTCACTGTGCCCGCTGCTAGTCAGAGGGACCTGTGATGAGCCTCCGAGCAGCCCCACCACCAGAGGGCCACTCCCACCTCGGCCGGATTTGCCGCAGTCTCCCATGGCGAGTGGCAGGCGCTGCTCGCCTCCGTTGCCCGGGAAAAGCGCCTGGAGCGGGGTATGGGAAAATGAGAGTCTCCGTCTTCTGCACTGCCACCTGCCCGTAGGCCGCGGGCCTAATATCTCATCTATTATCCATGCAACCACTTCGGGGAGACACTCATAGTGGCTAGGTGCGTCTCTTCCTTGAAGCTGTGCTCTCTCTTCACGTGACGACAAGAGTGCCTTGAGTGTAACCGAGTGTTTTTTTTATGCCACATAGGTGGCAGACAAGCACCCGGCCCACCTGATGGGAAGCGGTCACCGTGGCCTAGGGACGCGTGCAACACCAGGGGCATCACACTCGCGCTGCTATGCTGGCATCAAGAACTATAGAATAAGAATTAGAAAGGAGATGTCCACTTTTTGTATGAACGTTGGTTTTTTATTCCGAGTAAAATCTATTATGGCTGAAATTACACTGAAATGTAGTAGCTAAAATTAGGCATCAAATTAAAATCGGGCAGAAGTTAGATTAATAACTTTTAAAAGTAGCATTTAAGAGGAAACCACAAGTTACTTCATGTTAGTAGATATTTTAATTGGATGGATGGCAATAAAAATTTATTTTTTTAATAGCAATTATAACTGTCATCACTGTGAACTGTCACTAAAAATCACTTCAGGTTTTGGCGCCAACGCTGACAAAGACACATCGGGGCATTGTATCATTTTCTAAAAATTAGTGTAAAATGTAGTTATTATGTGTAAAAACGGTGGATTTTTAAACATAACATCTTGTGCAACGTGCACGAGTTCGGGAAAGTGGTATATTACCGTGAACTTATTGCATTTGTAATTAATTCTAACCTAATCCATCACGTCGGGTCACCAATGTGGAGGAACGGGATGTGACGTCCCTCCAACACAAAGGGAGGATCCTCCGACCAGGCAAGGTGATCACGCCTGGCGGGCCGCGGCCCTACGGTTTATCGTTGCACTTTCGCGATTCAGGATCGTTGACGTAGTTGTGACGTAGTTGTAGTATCGAAGTAGTTCGTCGTACTGTGACTAGATGGCGCTGGATGGCTCCAAGACCGGAGGTTGATTGCGATGCTCTCTTGCGGTGCGTGCCAATGCCAATCCTGTGTTCCATTGCGTCGGAACTGGATGCCGCTGTCTTTCTCGCTAGTCCCAGTGAGTCGGTGCTGCGGTGAAGTCCAAGTGAGCGGGCTCGAAGCGTCGAGTTAGTTGTCTCGGCCCTCGGTAAGCCCTCAATGAAGGCGGGGCGAATACTGCGTAGACGGGAGAGATGCGCTCTTCTTCTTGACCGTAGGTACGTGCAGTGTACTGTGCCCTTCATTACAAGGCAGTGTGTGGCCGTAGGGTAACCAGTCTGGAGCGATCGCTCCAGGAGGTGGTATCCCTGTTGAGGCCGAAGGTGCTGGATGGCGAAGACTTGATTACCGCTCATGCGGGAGAAGTGAAAGGTATGGTGGCGATAGGAATGCTGCTGATAAGCGCAGCGAATGTTACGTGTTCAGATCACGTCGGGGTCACCACTGTGGAGGAACGGGATGTGACGTCCCTCCAACACAAAGGGAGGATCCTCCGACCAGGCAAGGTGATCACGCCTGGCAGGTCGCGGCTCTACGATTTATCGTTGGGATCTTGTATTATATGCTACACCAGTGTGCGATCTGCACTTTCGCGATTCAGGATCGTTGACGTAGTTGTAGTATCGAAGTAGTTCGTCGTGCTGTGACTAGATGGCGCTGGATGGCGCTGGATATTTCTGGTATGGATGGCGCTGGATATTTGTGGTATCGCCACACAATATTTGCCAGAGTAGGAGAAAAAAAAATCACGTCTCGCTTTGGTGTTTACGTATTCGCTGGTTTCGTTTATTTTATCGCTTATTTTGACTTGGATGCATATGAATTGGATGTTGATAATGCATGGACTTATAAACTCTTAACGACTTGGCTAATTTACAACGCTTGTTTGTTACCACTTGCGATTCGGACTTTGATATTTAAGTCTCGAATATTTTTGATCAATAACAGTTATACTTTGACGACCAGTCGGCATAGGTATTACACTTTTATTACGCCAAGCAGCTTCATATGAGGATTACAATGTGAACAATATCGTTACCTATTTAGTTAAATATTGCACTTTATTCATAGATAAATCAATTGCAGCATACATGACGTAATATGGCAATTTCTCTTTATAATTGCAGAAATCTCACCCTCATCTCATAACATACTCAAGTAAACAAAAACATCAAAAGTCAGATCTGTCACGCTCACGCATGACTAGTGGTGGCATTACCAGTTATATTTCAATATTTCGTTGGCCTGTTACGTTGTTGGAAGATAACCGTTGTTGTAAACAGTTCTTAAATTATTACTGTTATATTTTTATACCTACCTACTCCTACTTCACATCAGTCACTTAATGTTGTGCATAGACAATTTTTTATTTTCTACTTTTTAAAGTCTCTATGGTCATGTTGTCTATGACAACATGACCATAGATAGTTTTCCTTAACGACTTTTTTTCCATTGGCAATGTTACTGACCTGTTAGTTGGGTCAATCCGCGGAAAACCAATAATTGCGAATATATGGTAATAATAAATTAGTTATCATAATAGCTTTCTTTTTTTACTTTGCATGACATTTCCTACATATTTTCACGTAAGGCGCCGGTATTTAAAATAGTACACATCCTTTATATAATTTTTTATTTCAATAAACACGCACCAAACGTCATCACCGTTTACAAAAAAAAGTCGAGTAATAAAGTTCCACAATTATTTCCCAAAAATTGTACTAGCACTTTCCGTTTTTTCTTTCATACTTCGAAAGTATATATTATCTACAATAACATAACGAACTATGATGTGATTTGATATCAAATATCATATAAAAATAAATTAAATAAATTTTGTCACGAAAATTCGTCATCACCGTTGCGGCACCGTCAACGTTGTATTCCTCGAAAATTCTATCTACCTAGCCCGATCTAGACGCCCTAGATCTCCTTTCCCAGTCTCTCTAATGAAGCGGAGCGCAGCGCACGTCAATTTTATCCACACAGGAATCTAAAAATTTTCAACTTACATTGCTTAGGGGCAGTGTGTCACGTATTTGCATCATCACCATTATCAGAGAAATTTAGGTAAGCACTAATTACTAGATCTTTTTAAAATACCCACGCTAACCGTAATTTATGTACAATACCATAAAAATGGTTGGTTGTGCTCTCTGCAGCATGGTATTTATTTAAAAAAATCATAAGCTATCAAACGTCATAACCATTATCATCATTACCATTTGTTTTCTATTAATGGTAATGATAAGAAGTGAATGGTAATGATATTGCTCTATGTGTTTTGTGTGTTTATCTCATGTAAATTCTTATTTGGGTGATGTTGAATGACCCTGGGCCACCGGGAAAGGGGGGTGGGGCAGAGGCTATTCACCAGAAGCTGATAACCGTGATCCAAAGGCGGTTCAAAGGCCGGTTCAAAGCAGCATAAATCAAAGCCACAAAGTAATGCTGCAAGAAGGCTTACATCAGAGCGGATGCCCAGTGCATTGCACGGCTTGGGTAGGCTTGTGGCGCACCCCACGGGCAGTTGTGGCTACTGGCACCTGGCCAAGGCCGTGCAACTACATCCTTATCAGGCAACGCCATATTTGTGCAGTGCTGCAATCACTCGATGTCCGGCAAGCCAGTGGTCCCGATGGAATTCTAGCAGTGGTTCTACGTAAATGTGCAGTGGAGTTGTCTCCCATGCTTACGCGTCTGTACTGCATCTCTTACACTTCGGGCACACGACACGCTTTCTCTATGCCGACGACCTGGCTCTTACGTCACAGGGTTCCTTTGAGGAGGTAGAGGCAAACTTTAATGCCGCACTCGAGGACTTGAGCTCCTATAACGACAGCAATGCGCTGAAGCCCGACCCCTCAAACACCTCACCTTAGCAACGGGCAGCGTGAGCTTGACATTCGGTGGCGTGGTATCAACATCGTCCACTGCAAGCATCCCGAAATATCTGGGAGTTACTCTGGACAGGTCCCTCACGTTTAGGAAGAACTGCGAAAACCTCAAGCAGAAGGTCTGCGCTCGTAATAACCTTGTTAAAAGGCTGACGAGTATAAACTGGGGGGCCGCACCACACGTGCTGCGGGCAACGGGGCTCGTTCTGTGTTATTCAGCTGGTGACGCTGGGCTAGTGGATGTAGCACTAAATGAGGCCTGCCGGATAATAACTGGCTGTCTAAAGCCGACTCCGGTACGGCTGCTATACCCACTGGCTGGCATTGCACCTCCCGGCGTTCGCAGAGATGTGGCATCATCCATGGAGTGGGGCAAACTGGAAGCGGACCACCGACACCCCATGCATGGCCACCCTTACGTACCACAAAGGCTGTAAAGCCGAAAGAGCTTTTGGGTATGCGTCGCTACCGCTGACAGTGAACCCCCAATAGCCAGAGTGACTCGCTGGAGAGCTCGAAGTCCGTTTCCGATACCTTTTGTTCCGTGGGCGGAAAGCCTCCCACCTGGACACGACCTTCCCTAGGCCACGTGGAAGTCTCTAAATAGACTTCGGACACAGGTCGGCCGAAGCAAGGAGAATCGGTCAAGAAGGGGTTCTCGGGCAGTGCAAGCCTGCGGTGCTAGTGTGGAGTTTCCCCGCAGACTATGGCCCACCTAATAACGTGTGCTGCATGCCCATGTACTTTTTGCACACCAGAGGAACTCATGAGTGCCTCTGAGAACGCAATCCAGTAGCAGCACAATGGAAAAGTAAAATCTGAGAGCAGAAATGCCATCGATACAATAGAAGAAGAAGAACACTTCGGGTACAATACCGCCAGCTTGTGCAGCGAAGCGAATGTGCAGCCGATTCCCAAGGAAGGGGATCGGTCAGACCCGGGCAATTATCAACCCATAGCCGTCAACTCAGTGCTGTGCAAGGTTTTTGAGCATATCATTAACGCACAGCTCATGCGTCACCTAGAGGATCATTCCCTAATTAATGATCGGCAATATGGCTTCAGGCCGAAACAGTCAACGGGTTATCTTCTAGCGTATGTCACCCATCTATGGGGTGAGGCTTTGGACAAGTATAGTGAGTCACTGGCTATCAGTCTTGACATTGCCAAAGCTTTCGATAGGGTCTGGCAGAAGTGGATGCGGGCCGGAACCTCCACGTGGTGCACCTGGGCAACGGAGGCGAGCAGCGCCTCCCATTCGCCACGGGAGACGCTACTGCCTGCGGCCAATCCGGCCGGGGTGGGAGCGGCCGTTTAGAGGGCTGCTCCGAGGCTCTCCACGTGTCCCTTTGACTAGCAGATAGCACAGTGGGGAGCAAGCGGGGGGTGAGCTGATTGTCTGCGCGCCGACGGTTGGGTGACAGGACGGCCGCCTGTAACCCTACACCCCACCATCGGCGATATGGCGCGATGCTCGCCCCACCCCTCCTTTCGTGTGTCGTGGGGGCCATCTTAAAACCGTAGATGGCCCGGGGTCAGCTGGGGTGCGAGGGATATGCCCATTGGGTAACCTTACACCCCGGTAATTAAACCTGAGATGGCCTG
This sequence comes from Lithosia quadra, assembly GCA_963576445.1. Lineage (NCBI taxonomy): Eukaryota > Metazoa > Arthropoda > Insecta > Lepidoptera > Erebidae > Lithosia > Lithosia quadra. The sequence goes on from OY754874.1 coordinate 9,587,040, forward strand.
CGGTTTTAGTTGGTTCGATCCCGAAATAACGACCCCCGACGGCCGACAGGGGTGGTATCCATGGGGATTTCAACACGATAAAAAAAAGGGTCTGGCCCAAGACACTTATTTCCAAGCTGCCTGCTTTTGGTCTATCTCCACTGTTATGCAGCTTGATTGAGAACTTCCTGCAGGAGCGCCGCATTCGAGTGCTCTGTGATAGGCGCAGGGGTCCGTTTTGTCACCTACTCTGTTTCTTCTGCATATCAATGACATGCTGTCAGTAGGCAGCATTCACTGCTATGCAGATGATAGCACCTTACACGGACGATATCACGGTCACCCTGCGAACAAGCAGGCTGACGTAGGGGAAAAAAGACAGCTTCTTGTCACTGAGCTGCCCCTCCCTGCTCTTCGGGACACTCCACTGCCACTTCAGGATAACCTAGATCTACACGGCATTGATGTTCGCTGCAAACTGACTAATAATAACTACATCGAAAGCATCATCAAAACGGCCTCGCGGAAACTCAGAGAACTGAACAAGGTGAGGTGGTTTTTCACGCCGGAGCAGCGGTATCTTCTATACAAGACACAAATCCGTTCCGGCGTAGAATACTGTTCTCATCTCGACGTACATGCCGTATTATTGGGACTCTTCAAGTTATCAACGCTCTCGAACCGTTACAATTACGTCGAGACATAGCCTCTTTGGCAGTTTTCGGAACACTCACCATGGTAGAGGCGGTACCTCTACCATGGTGAGTGTTCTGATGGGCTCCACCAACTAGTTCCATCCTCTCCTTTCCTATACAGAACAATACGTGCAAGGCTGAGATGTCACCCTCATACCGTGCTGAACAATGCCATCAAGAACTAAGAAGTTCGGTGCCTTTTTTTTTGCCGCTCGATAAAGACCTAGAATTCTTTACCAGCCCAGGTGATTCCTTCCCCCTACTACAGTCCCGGGTCCTTTAAGCGGGGCGTGAAAAAGCATTTGACAAGGCCGTCAAGTTGAGGGCCACCATTATGGCATGTATGTATGTAATGGGGACCTCCTTCCTGAGACTGTGCCTTTAGCTTACCATAGTTATCATCAGGTGAGGTGAAGTCATATTATTGACGTAACTGTCGGTTACGTCTATATGACTTCTACTAAAAGAAAAAAGTTTATTTGCAATATTCTATTATGTTTATAGTGATTTAACAAAGGAGAAACAAGTGTTATTCAGTTTTTCATCATTCCCATTAACATATCGTCATTACCGTTATAGAAAAATCATTACCATGCTGTAGACGTCATTACCATTTCAATTAAATAACTTTGAAGATCAATAACTTCTGATTCTCTTGTTGGATTTTAGTGCCTCCAATAGTTTTGTAAAGGTTATTAAAAAACCTTTAAATTTATTGCGTTTGACACGCATTTCCGACAAGTTTCAAAAAAAGTTCAAAATAAATAAGAAAGAATCAAAACGGCGGATTCACCCAGTTGGTAATGGTAATGTTGACAACGGAAAAAAATGTAACGACTAGTGTATTTTTGAGAATACTATTTATTTTCGTATTGGTAATCGATAAGATGATACAATGAGAATTATTGAACAATCCTAATGTACTTGGCAGCTGTTCTCACTTCATCCATATTGTATTTTTTTTTTTATTTTGAAGTCCCATAATATCAAAAGTATATATTTTGAATTTAAAGTGGTTCTGAGATTATTTACGTCATTAGAAAGATTAGGGCCTAAAAATTATACCTTTGAAATATAGCACCTAAAAATATTAAAAAAGAAATTTATAATTTAATTGAAAAATACTGGGTTATGAAGATGGGTTCAAATTAGTTTTACAAATTAGTAATTAAACCTATGAAACGTATTTATTTTTCATAAATATATTCTAATTAGTATTAAAAAAAAACTATATCAGCATTATTACTTTAAAAGACAAAAATTAAATTACCACCACAGCCATTTTTCCTTCTATCACAAGATAAGCTTTATTATAAATTAATAAAACGCGAATGACGTGTAGAGATAATTTCTAAACTAAACGTATTATTTTGGCACTTTCCTTCCTATACGTTAGGTAGAAATCAGTTCATGGTTATTTGTCCTTGAAAATTTGACAGTTTCAATTATTTTACCAATTTATTGTTCGTTTTTCGTTTTTCGTTTTTCGTTTTTCGTTTTCGTTTTATTGGCCTAAAGCTGTCACATCAGTCGCATAATGTTGTGCATAGACAATTTTTTATTTTCTACTTTTTAAAGTCTCTATGGTCAGCCATTACTGAGAAAACAATAAATATTTCGACTTTTACTGTCGAAATATTTATCATTCGTTGCTATTGTGATTCCCATTATACGATAAAATTATTTTAATGGATATGCAGGCGGTTTAAATTAATATAGTAATATTTAATTAAGTCTAAATCAAAGACGATAGATAACTTATCGTCTTTGGTCGTTATCTATCGTCTTTGGTCTAAATGTTACAAATTATTCTAAAATGTACTCTATTTGATTTGAAACACTGACCTGTAATAATAATCACTAGACTGGCTATTCTATAGAAAATGACAATTATTTTTTGTGCTGATTTGAAGCGCCGCGTTTGACAGACGAGTGTACTGAGAACTAATTAGTTTGCAAATGGCCGTTGTTTGTTTACCTATCTGAAATGGAGTCTGTGTGAAATTCGAAGTTTTTTTAAGTAATTATTGTGTTTGTGCTACAAATTGAAGTGTTTTAATTTATATAAAGTTGGTTTATGTTGGATAATTAAGTAGGTATTCGTTATGAGACGTGTGTGAATTGTAAAAACCAGATATTAAGAGAAGGGCAGTGGTGTTTCTTGTCACAAGTAAGTAAATATAAGAATTTAACACTTAAACTTTTATTATAAAACCGTAATTTAGGTTATTTTTTTATTATTATTTATTATGGTTATTATTTAAATAGATATCGCCATTGGTCATAATGACCATTGGTTGTGGAGGTCAGATGGCAGTCGCTCCACGGAAAATATCGAAGTTCAGCCGCATCACAGTTAGACTGGCAAGCCGACCCCAACTGAGTTGGGAAAAAGGTTCAGAGAATGATGAATTTAGGTTATTTTTACTATGATAAGCGAATACCCTTCGAGTTAGGGGATTTTAATAATATTTTCATAACCAATAATGTCTAATAGGGATGTCAAAATGTATATCGGTAATTATCTATCCAGTGCCAAAATTCGTAGGTATACTTTTAAACACAAAAGGCTTGGTATTATGCACTACAAATAATTTTATGAACATATTAAAATTGTATTTTTCATTAATAAATACTTCAAATTGAAGTAGGTAGTTGAAACAGTGATATTTGAAAAAGTTTCATCGATACCAAGACAGGTTGCCAAAATGGCGATTTTCAATGAGGCACACTGTAGTGGGACTGATCGCCAGTCCAGAGTACTTATACAGGTCAGTGATTTGAAACTACAATACAATAGACTATAGACGTACTCAAGAACTTTATGGTCCAGATAAACGCCGCGCATTACACGCTATACAGATGGTACAGAGCGCGCGACGTTTTTAATTTCAAGAATTGGGCATCTTCACGGACGGCTCGGCTCGCGTAGGATCATGCTACCCAGCGTCGTTTAAACGAGCAGGCTTGTCCGGTTTCCAGATTCGGATTCCAGATCAGAAACGTTATGAATTCAGATTCGATAACCTGAATTTCATGAATGAAATTTATTTTCATACAAAATGTTCAACGAGGCGACACGTCATTCATAGGCGTTATAGACATATATTATACTAGATATATATCAACTTAATATTGTTAGAACTATAAAATAAAATAAAAAATATTGTTAGAAAATTATATCATTATAAATGAAACATAATTTAGTGTTATCCATAATCATCACTACTATCATCAATTATATTTAGATCAGATTAAATAATTATACCTTTGCAATATAGCACCTAAAAGATTTTTTAAATAAATTCAGCTTATTATAATATTATTATAATAAGTATCATTATACTTATTATCATAACTTCCTTGGACGTACTGAATAAATATTGAATTTTAAAAAAGAAATTTATAATTTAATCGAAAAAATACTGGGATATGAAAATGAGTTCAAATTAGTATGAAACGTATTTCCCATATATATATATATATATATATATATATATATATATATATATATATATATATATATTCTAATTAGTATTAGAACAAAAAACTATCTCAGTATTATTACTTCAAAAGACAAAAATTAAATTACCACCATAGCCATTTTTCCTTCTATCACAAGATAAGCTTTATTATATAAATTAATAAACCTGAATAATACGTTTAGAAATTATCTCTACACATCGTAGAGATAATTTCTAAACGTATTATTTTGACAGTTTAAATAATAATAATGAATAATACAACACTTTCCTTCCTATACATTATTAGGTAGAAATCAGTTTTTGTTATTTGTCCTTTTGTCCTTGAAAAATTGACAGTTTCAATTACCGTTTATCGTTTTTCGTTTTTGTTATTTGTCCTTTTGTCCTTGAAAAATTGACAGTTTCAATTACCGTTTATCGTTTTTCGTTTTCGTTATTACTGTTATTAGCCTAAAGTAAGTACGTAATATTGACAGCGTTGATGACATTTGACAAATCTGACAATGACTGAAGAATAGTGAAGAAAGTTACTTTTTTTTTTTCTCCGTTGTTTGATAACAGGTTATTTGGCTCGGCCATAATGCATTATTAAGTTATTTTTTAATATGGCAATATTTAAACAGTTATCTAATATATTTGCCACTACTACGCATGACGCGTCGATAGCTATATGTCAAACCATAGTCATCCTTATTTTTTTCTTGTTTTTGTTAGGCACAGGAAGCAAAGTTTTGTTTACATTCAATCTAAAAAACATACCAAAATAAAAATGATGTTTTCTCAAAATCGCGAAAACTTAAAATTCCAGTTTATAAATTATAATATTAGCTCCATGTAACACCATCCAAAAATACTTGGTTCAACGCTATTGGATTTTTTCAAGAAAACCATAATATATCTGGGACAACTCCTTTCCTTGTTCTTAGCTGGACGTTTCACTTTCCTTCAGCGGTTGTCCCCAGGTTTTTTGAATCTCAATGAGTTAGTATCTCTCTCGCCTAAAATTGCCATGATACGTTAAAATTTCCCAATTAAAAAAAATATTTTTCAGATTTTGTTGCGTTTTATGCGAACATAGAGTTTGTCTAATGAAAGCTGAACCACGACATTTATTGATTTGCAACACCAGTAAACTAGAAATGTCACCTCCTGTCATTTCTCTGCGATTGTGCGTTTACATTATGATTTTGATACTTTGTTGGTAGGTATGTATTCACATCAAATATTAACGAGATTCAGATCAGATGCGATATCCAAAAATATTCGCTTTTGTATTAGATATTTGTAGATTTCAATTTTATTTAATTATTATAATTAATTATAAGTGTGACTGATGATGGATCAAGCAGCTCGGATGATGGTGAAGAATATTTGGAATCTAATTTTGATTATAATTAATAATATTTTTTTCTAATAAATGAATTCAGTCTGATTCCTATAAGCCCGCTTGAAGATAGTTTTTAGTCTGGAATAACACAGGCAATATATCTTGCACACGTTCATAGGCCACATTTTGTCCGTGAAATATATTCCCAATTCCCAAGGGTAGCGGGAACGGGAACATAATTTCACGCAGGCAACAGCTAGTCTTAGTCTATATCTTCACTACATCTGCGGTTTTAGTCGGTTCGATTCCGACATAACCATCCCCAATGGCCAACGAGGGTGGTATTCGTGGGGATTTCAACATGAATAAACCTGCTACCTTTTCCCCCGATATTCCCACAGTACCTACCAAACTCCCACGCAGGCGAAGTCGTGGGCAAAGAATAGTATTTAATAAAGAAATCAATATAAATAAGAATAACACCAAATAAAGCGCAATAAAATTCTTTAAAAATATCAGTTAAACTATAATAGGTACATACTTTTATTTCACGATCAAAATGTTTTTATCCAACTATAACTGGTGATACCTGCCCTAAATTTTTTAAATTTGCCGCGGTTTTGTTGGTCCAGCTTTCATTAGACAAACTCTAGTTATTTGTCTTATCCTTATCCTGATATATTAAAATCTCGTATCATAGTGTTTGTTATCAAATTCAACCGAAACGCTTCCTTGACGTATTCCATGAAGCTATAGATAAACATGGAGGCCAAACCGGGAAGAACAGCTTGATCCAAATACCTACATGTCTCTATCTTACTCTCTGTGGGCCAACTTCTCTTTCGTGTATTTGTACAATGTTGCTATCTTCTTATTAGTATCTCCTAGTAAATTATAGAAATAGACCATACTAACCAAAAATGCAAGTAAAATGATTTATAAATAACTCTATAGTTCGACTACGATTATTAATGTGGAAATTGAAAAATTTTATGCCATTTATTATGCATGATTGGGTTGTTGAATCAGGAAATCAGTGAATTAAATTCCCATTGTCTATGGATTCAGTACGTAATGTGGCAACATTAGTACTACATGTCAACTAGAGTTTGTCTAATGAAAGCTGAACCACTACATTTATTGATTTGCAACACCAGTAGACTATAAATGTCACCTTCTGTCATTTCTCTGTGATTGCGCGTTTACATTAAGATTTTGATACTTTGTTGTATTAACGTCAAAATATTAACGAGATTCAGATGCGATATCCAAAAATATTCGCTTTTGTATTAGATATTTGTACTTTTCGACAATATTTATTAAAATAATGTAATTAATTTATATGTTTGACTGATGATGGATCAAGCAGCTCGGGTCATAGTGAAGAATATTTGGAATCTAATTTTGATTATAATTAATAATAATTTTCTAATGAATGAATTTCGTCTGATTCCTATAAGCCCGCTTGAAGATAGTTTTTAGTCTGGAATAACACAGGCAAAATGTCTTGCACACGTTCATAGGCCACATTTTGTCCCTAAAATATATACCCAAGGGTAAGTGCTACAACTACAGAATGCTGTAGTTGTGATATTTGCCTACTACAATATAATGATATTGTGGTAGGCACGTGGACCTCTTTTTTTTACTATATTTTGACATTACTATATTTTGACATTTTCAATTATTTTATTGTTAAACTTGGGTTAAAATTTATTATATCTTTTTTATATACCTTTATATTGACACGAGACAAAATGTACATTCGTCCATATTTAGTCTTAAGATATCTATGTATAACCGGACGTCTGAAAATGCAGCAGTGGAGTTTGTTGCGCCGTTTCTTCGGGTATTCGTTGGGGATTTTTACACGAATAAACCTGCTACCTTTTCTCTCTCTTCCCGAGGCGAAGTCGTGGGCTATAGATAGTATTTAATAAAGAAATCAACATGTAAATAATAATGACACCGAATAAAGCTCGATGAAATTCTTTAAAAATACCAGTAAAACTTTAATAGGTACATACTTTTATTTCACGATCAAAATGTTTTTATCCAACTATAACGGGTGATACCTGCCCTAAATTTTTTAAATTTGCCGCGGTTTTGTTGGTCCAGCTTTCATTAGTCAAACTCTATCAATAAACAATATGGCGGTTGTTTTTTATTGTTTTGGTTTTTAACATATTTAAAGTTAATTATAAGTATAAACTTAGATTATTAATATGTCTAGATAGACTGTCAAAGCGTTGAAAGCGGACCAAAAAATACTCACCAAAGGTTGATGTGTAAACGATTTTCCTGCTTTAGTGTCAGATGCACTGTCAGTGGGCACTGTCAATAATTTGAGATTTTAAAAATAACGATATGGGTGGTAAAAGTGTGCAGAAATTATTCAGGACGTATTAAATAAATAAAAAAAGTTACCCACCATCTGTTTGTACCATTGTATAGTACTAATTTTAGCAGAATAAGCCATTAGATTTTTTCTAAAATAATTTAATATTGTTGTCGCCATTTTGTACTTAACGGGTGTGTTGCTAGTTACTCAAGTCAAAACTCCCATAAAAAATCATGGCCTAGCGGGTATATTATGCAATATAATGTGAAATACAATATTATGAGTATCGTATGAGGGGTTTTTCGGTATGCTGAGTACGAATTTGATGTCATTTTTGCAAGTCAAGATTATAATATATGGTCATCACGTTAAAACAAATATTCAAATCCATACTAATATTATAAATGCGAAAGTAACTCTGTCTGTCTGTCTGTTACGCTTTCACGCCTGAAACGATTTTGATGAAATTCGGTATAGGGGCAGATTAGATTAGACCTCGAGACATAGGCTATGTTTGGTCGCGATAACCGACATCCACGTGGGCGAAGCCGCGGGCAAAAGCTAGTATTCCATAAAAACGGGTACAATTATTAGGTACCTACCTATTTTTAATTATATTTGGACGCTTTCGGTCTTATTACAAAACACGGACTAAAGTCAGGTTTAAACCCAGACTATGAAGTCCAGGCTTAATTTTAAGACCAAGGTTTAAACTTCTTCTTATTACAAAAACAGAATAATCCGTGGACTACTTAGGCCATGGTTTAAATCTTGGCCTAATAACAACCACAGATTACTCTAAACTTTTGTTCGTTCATTGTGATATCATTCGGTCGCAACGTTCCGTTTTCTCAGAAAGCAAAAATTTTCTGAAATCGTTAATAAATATTATTTACTAAAAAATGGTGAAAAAAATATTTACAACATTATAATTATTAAATTTAAAGTCATGAACGATAGTTGGACTTTATTTTATAGTAAAATATCATTATCATGCCTTTATTTAGCAATCATTGTTATAATATTGGACGATCTATGATGAACGTTAAATGAAGCGTAGTTTTTCGGAGCCCGCGCGTTGTTCAATTTTTTTTTTAATTTTTATACCCACTTTTGAATCATTTCAATACCCGTACTAACTTTTACGTTTTCAGTGGTTTAAACTTTTAAATTTGAATTAAATAATGGAAGGAGAAAAGAAAAAGAGGGGCGAAAATTGGACTGCCGAGGAAAAAGTAAGCCAAAATATGATGTATTTTGGTATTTTCCACAAATCAAATCAAAATGACAAGTTTGACGTTTTATTTTCGTGGTTTAGATACTTAGACCAACGTTAAACTAGGTGTCACGCAGGTTTATCTTTAGACCAGAGATAGTCCCAGGTTTAGTACTAAAACGCGTTTTGTAATAACATTTTCGTTAAACCATGGTCTAAAGACGTTTTAAACCTGGGTTTAAAGTTAGTCCGTGTTTTGTAATAAGACCGTTTAGGTTTCGGTTAGGATAATTGCTTCAAAATGCAGTAGCAAAATTTGAAACGAACAAACATACATACTTACTTACATTACATCCATGCAGCCAAGTTGAATAAAATATATATTTTCTGAACTGAATATACATTTAATATTATTAATTAATACATAAAATTTTCCCTATTTTTAAGGCAGTTTTCAGCAACTGGTATGTATTTATACACGCACACTTAAAAGCAAACTGACATAACGCGAGTGTAAGACGAAGCTGTCACGCACACTAATAAGGAAAATTCGTCCCATTTCTTCTTGTCATTTTGCAGCGCGATACTCCATCTAGACATATTAATAATCTAAGAGTATAAACTCAAAAAATGGTGCAAAATTGTATAGTGCGTGGTTGCGGTAGTACGTGGCGTCAAGGATGTGATATAAAATTCCACGCGTAAGTGTTTAAACTTGTTTAAATGGTGATTTCTTGCTTAGAAGGTTATCATACTTAGAAAGAGAAGTCGGCCCACAGAGAGCAAGATAGTAAATTATACAGACTGAGCATCAAGTAGGTATTGGAAGTGAGGCCTCCATGTTTATCTATAGCTTCATGACGTATTCTTATGTTTTTTTGTGTGTGTCACAGATTGCCTGATAGAGTTTGACTAATGAAAGCTGGACCAACAAAACCGCGGCAAATTTAAAAAAATTAGGGCAGGTATCACCAGTTATAGTTGGATAAAAACATTTTGATCGTGAAATAAAAGTATGTACCTATTATAGTTTAACTGATATTTTTAAAGAATTTTATTGCGCTTTATTTGGTGTTATTCTTATTTATATTGAATTCTTTATTAAATACTATCCTTTGCCCACGACTTCGCCTGCGTGGGAGTTTGGTACTGTGGGAATATCGGGGGAAAAGGTAGCAGGTTTATTCATGTTGAAATCCCCACGAATACCACCCTCGTTGGCCATTGGGGATGGTTATGTCAGAATCGAACCGACTAAAACCGCAGATGTAGTGAAGATATAGACTAAGACTAGCTGTTGCCTGCGTGAAATTATGTTCCCGTTCCCGCTACCCTTGGGAATATATATTTCACGGACAAAATGTGGCCTATGAACGTGTGCAAGATATATTGCCTGTGTTATTCCAGACCTAAAACTATCTTCAAGCGGGCTTATAGGAATCAGATGGAATTCATTTATTAGAAAAAAATATTATTAATTATAATCAAAATTATATTCCAAATATTCTTCACCATCATCCGAGCTGCTTGATCCATCATCAGTCACGCTTATAATTAATTATAATAATTAAATAAAATTGTCGAAAACTACAAATATCTAATACAAAAGCGAATATTTTTGGATATCGCATCTGATCTGAATCTCGTTAATATTTGATGTGAATACATACATACTACAAAGTATCAAAATCATAATGTAAACGCACAATCACAGAGAAATGACAGGAGGTGACATTTCTAGTCTACTGGTGTTGCAAATCAATAAATGTCGTGGTTCAGCTTTCATTAGACAAACTCTAGCACTGAAGAAAGTATTATAGTAGAATTAAGGATACTACTCTGGCAACTTTTACATGTGATGTGACGTTTTGTGTTGTAATTGTAAAATTGTTGCAAATGGAAAATGGCGTTTGTGTTGTATTAGAGAGCTGTAAACATAGTAACACATACGTATTTACTTATGCGTATATAAAAACAATTTTAGTGAATTTGAGTAACATTGTTTTATAATATTGTTAAGTGCTAACTATACCGTGGACTAATGAGTTTATTGACCGATGTCTGCCGTGGCTCCCACTATCCCCGGTTGGTGATAATTTTGTTGCAGTTTTTCATGTACTCACATAACAAAATTAATATTTAATTAATTAAAGGTTATTGTAAATGCTTTTAGTTAGGTTCTTCACATTTGATATGATTATGGTTCTACATGAGCTCTTACAAATTATAATGTTATCGACCTATTTTCAATCATTTGACATTGCACCGCGTGACGCGTTGTTAGTAACTTGAGGCTAGGATTAGATTCCTTTAAAATTACTTCGAGTTCCGTATGGCACTGGGTTGTAAATGGTTTATGATGTCATTTTATAAAGCACCTTTGACTTAAATTTTAATGACAAAAATGATTCATTATTTATTTCATGTACAGCACAGCAGTAATGTGAACATTGCTGACTAAGTTTTCTTTAGTGACATAGTCTTACTATTACACTTCTTTCTTATTTAATCATGATTTTTTCATTGATACTTAACTAGAGATTGTTCATATTAATGCCCTGTAAACCAGCTGACCTTGATTTTAGAAACAGAGTTACCAAATTATAGTAATAATATATCAATACCCTTCCATAATTAATTCAGGCTAAGTCACCTAATATATCAATATTAGTCTACTTAAGGGTCCTTCCTGTAATGATTACTTAAACTTACTGTATTAACTTCTACAACATACTGTAATTTGTTAATCGTGTTAAAATATTAATGACTTTTATAGGGGCTGACCCAGCAAAGGATATACAAAAACGCCGTGCTGGCAGTGTTGGGTGAGTTTCTAAATATTCCAATCAATAATTGTTGTAATAAACCATGTTTATGTGCATTAGGTCACAAACATATCAAGTAGTCTCTAGTATGTAATTTTTGTTTTGATTATATTTGTGATAATAAATGAAATTTTCTAAATGCTTTCATCAAAGGTGCTTTATATGAATAATTTAATTTAATAAAATAAATAAATATTTCATAAAAATTTGCCATTACATGTTTAACAGGTCAGATGAAGACGACGCAAGTGGTGGTAAATACACAAGAATGGAGGAGGACAACATCCAAGATAAAGAAAGATTTGCAAGGTATACATCAATTTATTTCAGAAATTATTTGTAACTAGCAGGCTGCACCCACTACTTTCTACTTGGATTTGGATTTTAGGATTTAATTTTTTTGTGCAGAAACCCTAATTATTTTTCGGAATTTTTGTCTGTTTGTTCGCAATAGATGCCAAAAGTACTGAAGTGATTCTGATGTAATTTTTTTTGTTATTAGAAAGGTTTTAGTCAGATTTAGAATCTGCCGTATGTTTGATAGCGAGTTGTTAGATAGAACCGGAGATATTACCAAAACATAAGATAATCAACATTGATGCGGACATTAGTTAGTTTTGAGCAAAGATTAGGTAAAAAATCATAAATACATTCTAGCTGTGTGAGGTCAGTCTTAAATATGTGACAGTGGATACTCGATTGACAGGGCTAATTGTTGATATGCCAGTTACAGTAGGTACATCATTAAAAATGAAATCATATGTTTGAAGATTTTTTCTCCATAATAAAAGCTTTTTGGTCATTCCAGCGAAACCGACACCATAGGCATAAAAAATAAATAACATAATTTACACTTAAATTCATATCTAGAGAATAGAACATTATACCTTGTTTTATTAACCAAAGAGTTTTTTCATTTTTATATCACTTTTTTGCATTTTTTTCGTGTCTGAACGTACCCTAGCGCCAGTTTTTTTCGTAGCCTATTTTTACTCTGTGCGCTTTGCCAAGGTCCACACCCAGCTAATTACAAAGGTTGTGAGGTGTACAAAGAAATAGCTGCTAGGAGGGCCGTTAAACAAACTAGACTGATGCCTAAGAAGACTCTCAATAAGCCCTCAACTGTGAAGACATATGAATACCCACAGCCTAACAACCTTGACACTGGTACACAGCAGAAAATAACATATGCTGAAGCTGTAAAATCAGATCAAGAACCAACCTCAACCAATAAAACCGGCCGTTTCCTCGTGGTCATACTAGTTTGTCACACCAGTATGACCACGAGGATATAAATGTCCTCGTAGTCATACTAATGGGTTTACTTCCTCCTGTATATATTGGTATCCTAACTTTTCCGCGTATGACCGCGTATTTCACTCATTGAGAATAAAACAAAATGGGTAAGTAATAAAGCAATAACGTTTTAAGTGAAAAAGAAAGTAATATAAGGGAAGAGGCAAAAAAAGACGCCAGGAGTATATTGATCGTGATCATTTCATTACAAATTTGTCAATGGAACTCATACGTGGAGAGATTTGCATAGGTTTTTTTCTAGAAAAATTGCGATAAAGCTACTTATTTTTATTCTTTGTTCTGTATTTTAATTTCCTTATTTTATCTACAGGGGGTGTCAAAATGATAGTATGACTACGAGGACATTTATATCCTCGTGGTCATACTGGTATGACAAACTAGTATGACCACGAGGAAACGCCCATAAAACCTTAGAGTCATTACTAATCAAACAATCTGAAAAATTTGACCTCATCCTCCAACAAATGAGTACCCTGATGGGACTCATGACTAAAATTGTTGAAATATTATTAAAATGACTACCCTCAACATAGCAACCTGGAACATCAATGGTTTGACACCGAATAAACATGAAGTGGAGATCACTATAAAGGAGCACAACCTGGACATAGTCTTAATATCTGAATCCCATTGCACTGCTGCTACTAACACTGCCATTACAGGATACGCAACATACTTGACTGGTCACCCTGATGGTACTGCCCATGGTGGTACAGCAATAATTGTAAAGAAGAGTATCCAACATCACCTAATGCCTGCCTTTGAAACGGACTACTTACAAGCAACCACAATAGCTGTGGAAACAAAATGTGGTGGATTTAATGCCTTCGCTATTTACTGTCCTCCTAAGCATAAAATCTCCAATAACATGTTCACGCGCTACCTTAGAACACTTGGCAATCGATTCATAGCTGGTGGGGACTGGAATGCCAAGCACACATACTGGGGTTCAAGGCTGACTAATACAAGAGGCAGACAACTCAAAATAAGTTTAGACCAGGATAGTTTGACTGCGGTGTCTACTTGTGAAGCGACCTACTGGCCTACCGATGGAGCGAAAATTCCAGACCTAGTGGACTTCTTCGTTGTCAAGGGTATGCCCAAAGAGTATCTCAAACCCACATCTTGCTATGACGGTAACTCAGACCACACCCCAGTACTATTAACAATTAGTACACTCCCTATGGAGTTTGAGAGGCCCAAAAGACTATACAATAAGTATACAGATTGGCACTCTTTTCGTGAATTCCTGGACAATAATATAAAATTAAAAGTGGCACTTAAAACCCCTGAAGATCTGGAAAAGGCAGCAGAGGAAATCACAGCCCTTATCCAGCAGGCGTGCTCGCTGAATAAGCCAAAGGTACTGCACAAACCAGTAATAGAGAATTTCCCAGTGACAATCAGAAGGGAAATTTTGGAGAAACGCAGACTGCGACGCGTTTGGCACCTTAGCAGGCAGACGGAGGATAAGAAAGCTCTCAATATAGCTACATCACAATTAAAGAAAACTATACAGGACTGGCACAATACTGCCCTAGAGGCAAAGTTGACTTCTCTGACTGCAACAGAGGCGACTAACTACTCTCTTTGGAAGTTCACAAAGTCATATAATAGGCCCCAGGAAATGAAACCACCCATAAGAAAGGCCAATAACGCCTGGGCTCGAACACCAAAAGAAAAAGCCGAAACATTTGCATCGCATTTGTCCACAGTTTTCATCCCTCACGATTGTGTTGATCGACACACGACGAAATCGATCAGATCTTAAGTAGCGACTTCCAGCTTTCGTTACCACCAAAACCAACAACACCGCAAGAAATATGCAGGATCATACGAAACCTGAAAGATAAAAAAGCTCCAGGTACCGACCTTATAACGAAGGAGGTACTTGTACAACTGCCAAAATCGGCTATAATGTATCTAACCATCTTATTTAATGGCATTCTTAGGGTTCAGTATTTTCCCAAGCTGTGGAAGGTATCTCAGATCCTGATGATACATAAATTGGGCAAACCAGCCAACGAAGTGACATCGTATAGACCTATTAGTCTACTGCCAATTCTCTCGAAAGTCTTCGAAAAAGTTCTGCTGAGAAGGATTTCACCACTCCTATTAGAACATGGTGTTATACCAGACCATCAATTTGGCTTTCGCGAGCGACATTCAACAGTGGAACAGGTGCACCGCGTGTGCAACAAAATAAGAACAACCCTGGAAAACAAAGAATATTGCTCGTCTGTCTTCCTCGACGTTCAGCAGGCGTTTGATAGGGTATGGCACAATGGACTGCTCAGCAAAGTAAAAAATAACCTTGCACATTGCTACTTCTTGATACTGAAATCCTATGTGACAGAGAGATTATTCACAGTAAGAGAAGCAGGAGCGTCATCAGCACTCTATGATATCAAAGCGGGGGTCCCACAGGGATCTGTGTTGGGACCTGTCCTATACATCCTCTACACCGCAGACCTTCCACAAATCGAGAATGTCACAACTGCTACATTTGCAGACGATACAGCCATTCTTGCTAGCAACGACGATCCACTGATAGCCACCGCAACACTACAGAAAGGCCTCGATCTAGTTACCGAGTGGCTTCACAAATGGAAAATCAAAGCAAGTAGCAGTAAATCAGTCCAAATCACATTTACTCTCAGAAATGGAAACTGTCCACCTGTAAAATTGGAGAACACAACATTACCACATGGGGATACCGTCCGATATCTTGGCCTACATCTCGATCGGCGATTGACATGGAAAAACCATATTAAGGCTAAAAGGGAGGAACTGAAACTGCGGTACAAGGACCTTCATTGGCTAGTTGGACGCAATAGCAAATTGTCCACAGACAATAAGCTCCTAATATATAAGACCATATTAAAGCCAGTTTGGATGTATGGGATCCAGCTGTGGGGTAGCTGCAGCAATTCAAACATCTCAGTATTGCAACGGATGCAAAACATTATTCTCCGAACAATATCACAAGCTCTACCGCTTGTCACCAACAACGAAATCCACTAAAACCTCCAAATGAACACGGTGAAGAAGGAAATCCAAATGACTGCCCTAAAGTATCAGCAACGGTTGGAAAACCACCCCAATGTGCTTGCTGCCAGATTAACATGTCAGAGCTACACGAAAAGGCTAAAACGAAAAGACATACTGAAGTTGCATTCCACTCCATCTAGCTGACTCGCATAACCCAATGAGTAGATATCTCCACTGGGAGATACACTCTATGTAAAAAAAGAGAATTAACTATCAACAAATCTGTTCATAGTCATAGACTGATCACAGATGAACACAGAGAAAAAAAAAAAATTTACTCTAAATTGGCAGCACTATTTCGTGCCTTTTCTGAACATTGCGGAGAAAGTGATATGGTGTAAAATAATATTATGTTTAACGCAGTTTAAACTAGTGGTAAGTAATTATAAATAAAGTTTCATGGTGTGGATTTATTGCACTTCTACAAAATGCTTAACTCATGTCCCACCAGTCACAGTAAAACAAATTTTTTTCTTGTTTAACTTAAAAATATCTAACCTCTTGTTGTCTTACTTTGTGAAAGAAACAATTAGATTGAGTGCGATTACTTTAGCTAAAAAACGCGTTGCATTTGTAAATAAAAATCGCTTTGAACGCTTTTCAAAGTATGTCCCACCCGTCACAGTGACGGGTGAGCAAAATGAAATATATGATAAAACTGACTTGTGGGTATATAAAATCATTGTTTTAACTTTAATTAAACCTAGCTGGGTTACACTAAAGTAAATTATATGTGTTATATTGTTTAATTCAGTGATGTATCCCTTTTCACAACACAAATGCTACGGAAAGGAAACGTAAGTCACGAGAAAAATTAAAAGGAAATCCAGAAAAATTCAAAGAGTTTTTAGCAAAAGAAAGGACATGTGATGCCGGAAGGAGACAAAATTACCAATATTTAAAAAGAATTAAATTCAAAGTTAACTCCACAAAGATTTTAATTTTTTGGCTTATTGCTCTAACAAAACTACTGAAATGATTAATTGTCACATGAAATAATTCAATAAAGCGCTGATTAAAAGTAAATACAAAAGAACTGTGTTCATGTTTTTCATACATTTACAAGCCCAAATGTTACTCGTCCCGCCCGTCACAAGCATTGAGACGAAAAATTATTTTTGTTTTACGAGTTAGTTGCCTAAATTATATACAATATCAGGAACCATATAAAAATTGGTTGTTTAACAAAAGTTTCATAGTTTCTTACGAATTGCGAATTGCATAAGTCAACTCGAAGAGGGGAGGCACTTTGATGTCCCACCCGTCACACTTCTTATACCATCAATTTCGCATAATAATAATGACATTTTCATACTTTTTTTAATGCTACAGTATGCAATGACTATTCAAGTAAATTATGATAGTTTCATATTCAATACGCAAATCGTTGCCGTTTGGCAGAAATAAAGCAAAGTGTAGGCAAAAAGGGAGTATAAATGTCCCACCCGTCACAATGGAATGACCCTTTTGTCAATCATAACTAATCATAAGGATTCAGAAAGTCTACTTTGTGAGTAACTTAATTCACCAAATACATTTGTAAGATTTGTTGTGTTGCATTGCCTCTTATGAACTTAATACTTATCAACCGAATTTTCCAGATAAATTGAGTCTCGAATCTAATTATAAATTCTATAATTATATATTTATTACAAGTGATTGTTATAATTTGTTTTAATTAACAATATAGTCAACTTTTTAAATTATCAAATACAAATTTAATACAGCTAAATTAATTTGTACAACTGATGTGAATCTATGTTTTAGTATGTTGAAATTCACAAAACATTCAAAATTTTCTGGCTAATTATTCTTAGGAACAGAAAATAAACAATTAAATACCAGAAAAAATAATTGTTAGATTTAGTACCAACTACTCCATATTTAATTCTCAGTGTCAGCATTATCTATATCTATACCTACTTATAATAAATCTGTAGAAGTGAAAATTCTGTACATTGAAAATATCAAAAAAATAAGTAGCAGGGGGTGTTATTAGACCGACACCGATCCCAAATATCTGATTTAAAAATTGTTTGTCTGTCTGTCTGTTTGTTCAGGCATCACGCAAAAACTACCGGTTCGATTACGATGAAACTTGGTATAATTATTCTTCAATATCCTGGGCAGCACATTGGGTACTTTTTGTCCCGGAAAAGTACATACAATAAAAACAAACTTAATTTTGCGGTTCGATCCCTAGACCCGATTACTGTACCAACCGCAAATAATAAGTTTGTCACTCGCATTTGGAGTTCACTAGACGCTGCTGCCTGCGGCCTATCCGGCCGGGGTGGGAGTGGCCCTCTAGAGGGCTGCTCCGAGGCATGTGTCCATCTGACTAGCAGAGGGTACAGTGGGGAGCAAGCGGGGGGCAAGCTGATTGTCCACGCGCCGATGGTTAGGTGACAGGACGGCCACCTGTCACCCTACACCCCACCGTCGGTGAAGTGGCGCGATGCTCGGGGTGTCAAGCGGGCCATCTTAAAACCGTAGATGGCCCAGGGTCAACTGGGTAGCGCAGGATATAGGTACTCTAAGCAATCTTACAACTGAAGACTTGAGACGGCGGCGGCGTGCGGCATCTCAAGTCTCACGCACACTGTCAGCCATCAGGAGTAGTTGAGTTTGAACTTAACTACTCCTGAACGGGGGTAGCATCCGAAGGATATTTCGCATGAAAAAAGAAGTTTTAAACGGAAGTCGAACTCCACTCGGGCGGAGCCGCGGGCAACAGTTAGTAAGTAATAAGAATTAAATAAATAAAACTGGTTCATTTTGAAAATGGAGTGATAAACTATTAAATAAACATAAACAATCAATAAAAATTATTTGTAAGCCATATGCATAGACTTAGGAAAAGTATGGACGGAGTACCTAGAGTAACTAGTCTGTATCACAAAATGGCGGGCACCAATCATTGTGTGAGTGAATTGTAGGGATGCGAGGTTTAACCAAAATTTCCCCATTTTTTATTATTTTAGTTGAGGCTAATTTCACAGTAATATAGGGAGAATTATTTGATAGGGGTGATTCGTGCATTATTAAAAACTTATATAAATAAGTATAACAATAGCTGATGCCCGCAGGTCACAGGGGTGGTATATCCGTGGGGAATATTCACACGATAAAAAACTACCTACAGTTTGGCCGCTGAGACTATGCGTTCCTGACACATGTCAATTCTTCATGACTAGTTATGTACAATAAATAACTTATACCTAGAACCGTTCTCTAAACCTGTTCCCGACTTACAATAACATAATAATAATCACAGTCAGCAATATTATGACAACGTGATTTCATTTTAATTTTAATTTTATTCTAATTTGGCTATCTATCTGCCCTATTTGTTTTTCCAATTTTTAATTTTTAATTTTGTTTCATTCTTATTTAATTTTATGTGATTATTAATTGTAATGATGGGTTATTACCTGAAATAATAAAAAAAAATCATATTCATTTCATTCATTATAAAAATATGATTCATTCTTTCTATTAGCTTGGGTAAGAGCTTATTACAAAATTACATTATTATAAAATTATAACGTTCTATTTTATATTTTTCAACCAACAGATTATTATTATTAAGATTACTAAAGTATGCGGTTACAATTGCCTTGTTATTTTGTCTCATCACTATGAAAGCGAACATTTGACATAACCTTGAAACAGCGCAGTTTGACGTGGTTGGACGTGGTATGACTTTTAAAAACTATTGATTTTATATTTTTAATTAATTAATTGTTAATCATTTTAGCCCAAAATTAATCTGTGTATTGTAAATTGGCACAGTAATTAAATTTTAATGTTATCATTCGTTATCTTATACTATATAATTCAAAGTCCTGACTGACCTAGAGACAACGCACAGCCTAAACCGCTGGTCGTAGAGACTTGAAATTTGCAGAATATGTGTGTTTTGATGCGTAGAGGTGTACTAAGAAAGGATTTTTTAAAATTCGAACTCTAAAGTCCTAAAAAGGGCTAAAAACGTGCTTTTGCCAGAACTCAACAACGGCTGAACAGATTTTCATTATCTATGATTTTTTGGATTTGTCTCCGCCTGGAATAGCATATAACATAATTAAAATTATATGATTCATTCAGGAAATTTAGTAATAAAAAGAAAATTAGATGTTGCAAACGTTTTTATCGCCATCTATAATAGTTGTCATAGCAACAGGAACTAAAATTGACTTCGTCTAAATTTTCATAGAGTAATATCCTTTACTTCTTTTTCCTCAAAAGTAAATAGAATGTATTAATTTTTAGGGTTCTGTGCCTGATTAGGAAAAAAAACCTTATCTGTTCGTTATCCGTCTGCCTGTCTGTCAAGACCTCTTTCTTAAGAACCCGTAGAGGCATCAAGTTGAATTAGATAAAAGGAATGTTGCGGATAAAGCTTGGCATTACACGAAGCGTAATATCAAAACTGTGGTCTCAATAACGACTAATAGGTGGCTTGACCTACCATCTCCTGGCCTGCACTCATGGAGGACGGGTGACGGTCGAAGCTAACCGTCACGCTAGCAGAAGTAGACCCAGGGTGGCAGGGTGTTATATTTCTAAGCGCGCTTTTTTATAGAGATGGGGGATTTAGATTCCTAATAACACGTCGAGGTCGCCAGTGCTGGTGGCCGGAACCGGTTGGGGTTTCTGGGATAGCCTTTCTAGGAAACACCAGATTCCTCGATCACACAGGCATTGGTAGGACTCCGACATACCAACCTCTCCGTTGGTTCCGTTTAGGTGAAGCCCGACGGGGTTTTTGCGCACGAAAAAAAGGGATATTTCCCTTTGGGCTAGAATCCAGATATTTTGCAGAAAGTAAAATCTTATAGCATAAGTACAGGGAAAAGTCCGGAAAGCATAAATATTCCCTCTTTCACCAAAAAAATAAAATGTATGTATGTCATTCAAGACAAGAAGTTCGCCCCTTTTTTTGTCGTGCGGAAATCCCCCTCAACCCAATTTTGTACGGAACCCTGCGTGCACGAGCCCAATTTGCACTTGACCGGTATTTATTAGTATATCCTCTTTCTTTACTTTCATGAACTTCTTGAATGTTAAATCAGGTTGTCAAATGTCAATGTCTGTAGCAAGATTTTAATAATAAAAAAATCAGATTTTCGGAAATAAACAATGTTCACTAATTTGAAATAGTGCATCGAATGTGAAAGTGCAATGCAACTATGATGAAAGGGTTTTTCAAAGGGCCTCTTCCGAGTCACACATACTTTGGCCAGAGCAGCCCCATAAAAGGATAATGATGGTAAATACACGGGCTTTGGCCGCGATGCATGGCACTGTACTTTGAAGGGTTTGATAGAACTTGAGATGAAATGAATACGTTTAGCGCAACCACTGATTGCGAAGGAATAGTTTGAAATTTAGTACGGGCAGTCCCTCAGCTTAAAAAAGACTTGGTGGCGATAGCCAACATTCACGCGGGCGGAGCCGCGCGCGGGTACGCTAGTATATATATATATATATCAGCGATTCTATAATAATAAACAAAAAAAAAAGTTAAAAATCGGACTCAAAATTTGTACTTCAGCGATTCTTAATCTTCTTTAAATAAATAAGATGGGTATTTATTAAAAAGAAGTTATAACAGACCAATATACTTCGGGACATAATCTAAAATGTGCTCAAAATGTGTTCTATACACGCAGTGCTGGTTTCTTGGGTGTTTTTTGAGGATAGCACGGGGTACTACAGCGCTGGACGAGCTCAAATTCACCAATCATATATTATTGCAAAACATTCCGCTCGCACGTCGGCAGCGCCTCTCTCCCAGGAGAGACGCTGCTGTCCACGGTAAATACCAGCCGCAATGGGAGCGGCTCTGTAGAAGGCAGCTCAAGGCTTCCCACATCTGAGTACCAGAGAAACAGTGGAGCGCAGGCTTAGGGGTTACAGGTGCGTCTGCCTATTATCCCGTCACGCCATTCTGGCCTTTCCATGGTTCGGTAGGGACATCGTGCTTACAACTCCTGAGGGGGCCATCTTAAAACCGTAAATGGTCCAGGGTCAACTGGGGAGCGCGGGATTTGCTATAAGCAATCTTACACCCCGGCAATTGAAGACTTGAGACGGCGTGCGGTTTTTATCAAGTCCGAGCCAGACTTAACCACTCCTGATGGCTGACGGAGATGGTATCCGAAGGAACATCCGCACGAAAAAAGGAATTTTAAACGGATTTCAAAATCCACGCGGGCGAAGGCGCGGGCAACAGCTAGTCTATACTTATAATAAAACTGTAGAGAGGTCAATTCTGTACATTGAATATTTTTACAAAATAACTATTGGGGGATGATTAGTGATCGATACTAATGCAAAAAATGCAATTAGTAATTTTTTTGTCTTTCTGTCTGTCTGTCTGTATGTGCACGCATGGATCAAAAACTACTGGAGGGATTTTGATCAAACTTGGTACGATTATAGTTCATACTTCTGGGCAACATATAGGCTACTTTTTATATAAGCTAATACCCGCGGCTCCGCCTGCGCGTCGTTTTTAGGTAGGTTATCGTTTTTTGGTCATATCTTCGGTTCTACCCAACCAAATGCAATCAAACATATGTCAAATTTTAAGTCTAAGCAAGACCTTTCTAATAAAACAAACCGCATCAAAATCCGTTCAGTAGTTTTTACGTCCATCGCGATCAGCGATGAGACCAGTGCAGACCAGTGGAGTGTAAAGTGGAGTGACGAGTAGAGTGGAGAGTGGCATGGAGTAGAGTGGTGATTCGAGTGGAGTCGTTTTATTTAATAGACTTGGTGGCGATACGGACTTCCACGCGGGCGAAGCCGCGGGCGGAAGCTAGTATTAAATAAAATTATAGGTTCAGTTGTTATATGTTGTGAATATTAGAGATTTCATTGTTATATCATCTATCATCATTATCGTAGTATCATTACTTTGGCCAATAAACTCAGTTCTGCTGCTTATGCTATCAGACGGATTAGGCGGTTGACAGATGAACCTACTGCTAGGCTAGTATATTTTAGTTACTTTCATAGTCTGATGTCTTATGGAATACTACTTTGGGGGAATGCAGCAGATTTAGAAACTATATTTATACTACAAAAGACGGCAGTTCGTGCCATTTATTGTTTAGGCAAGAGAGATTCTCAGAGAACGATTTAAAAAGATTAATATTTTAACTGTAGCTTCCCAATATATATTTGAGAACATACTGTATGTCAGGAAAAATATATCCAATTATACAAAAGTAAGTGACATTACAGTCAGAAATCTGCGCAATAAAAATAAACTGATCCATCCTTGTTATCGGCTTAGCAATGTTAGTGATTCTTTTAGGGGGGAAGGTATACGCTTTTACAATAAATTGCCTGAATCTGTCCTTGGTATGCCTGACAATAAATTTAAAACATTTGTTAAGGCCACATTATGTAAAAATTTAAAAAACCCCCGACTCACAAAAAAAGCACAAGAAAACCTTTAAAAAGTAAAAAAATAACTGTTATATATTATGACCTATCTACCCTAAGTATTAAACCTTTATTATTATTATAGGTAGCTATATTATTTACGTATTCATATTTTTAACTAGGGTAGATAGGTCATAATATATAACAGTTATTTTTTTACTTTTTAAAGGTTTTTTTGTGCTTTTTTTGTGAGTCGGAGGTTTTTTAAATTTTTAATTTAATTTTTATTTCATGCTTTTTATAGGGGTAACTTAAGTATAATAGCTAATTCATTATTTAATTTCAACATACTAATAGTCTATCAACAATTATTCAGAGCTAATGCGAATTGCGCGGAGTGCGGTTACAGAATTAAAATACATTCCACTCGTCATATCTTTTGAATGGCTTAACCGATTTTCATAAAACTTGCGGTATCGTGATGTGTAAGTTATGACCTTTCATTTGATACCCAACACGGATATATTTGAGCACTTTAAATTCTTCATCACCACTTTCACCCCTTATATCTTTGAAATGGCTTAACCGATTTTCATAAAAAATAGCTAAGAACACTCCCCCAACTCATCTTTCAAACAAAAGAAACAGAATCAAAATCGGTTCATCCGTTTTGGAGCTACGATGCCACAGACAGACTTACACACACACACACACGTCAAACTTATAACACCCCGTCCGGGTTTCCGTCGGGGGTTAAAAACGCATACTATAGGACAGTCGATTACCTTGAAGACAAAAATGTCTGGCTTGAGCATGGTGCAGGCCCCTCCTAGAATGCTAAAGTGCTACATCTACAGAATGCTGTAGTTGTGACATTTGCCTACTACAATATAATGATATTGTGGTAGGACGCGACCTTTTTTTTACTATATTTTGACATTAATATATTTTGACATTTTCAATTATTTTATTGTTTGACTTGGGTTAAAATTTAAGCCGTCGGTCCCGGTTGCCATACAAACATCTATGGCAGTCGTTACGGGTAGTTGGAGCCCTCAAAAGTCCAACCAGTCTAACTTGGAACTTCGATATCGCCATTGGTTGTGGAGGTCAGATAGCAGTCGCTCCACGTAAAATATCGAAGTTCAGCCGCATCACAGTTGGACTGGAAAGCCGACCCCAACTGAGTTGGTTCAGAGAATGACTTGGGTTAAAATTTATTATATCTTTTTTTTTATATACCTTTATTTACATTGACACGAGACAAAAATGAACATTCGTCCATATTTAGTCTTAAGATATCTATGTATTACTGAAAATGCAGCAGTGGAGTTTGTTGCACCGTTTCTTCTCCACTAGCGCCTAGGAAGCGGTGGTAAACTTAGTAGGTATTAAGTCGTTTTTGACGTCAAAAAGATGTGATTACGTTGCGGTATTTTGAAAAATAAAGAAATTGAAATTGAAATTACTTATCCATTACCATTATCCAAAATCAATACCGCACTTCAACGTATAGGTACCACTACCAGCCATTTGGACTAGTCGCGGTAAATAGGTTAAAGGAGGCAGGACACGACGGTATATCCCATTCGAAATGAGCTGTCCGACTGGGGTAGTCCGCCCTACAGAAGACCGCGGCCATAATAACCATCGTGTTGTGTGCCCGCCGGTAAGTAGGGTAGCCAGAGCTCACTGTACCTCTCCTCCCCCCACCCTTTCCTAGCCTTCTCACCCCTTCCTAGCCTTCTCACCCCTTCCTAGCCCTCTCCCCTTCCCTTCAGGGTAGGCAGCGCGTGTGTGACATCCGTGTTGCACACGGATAGGCCACGGTGACCGCTTCCCATCAGGTGGGCCGTGTGCTTGTCTGCTACCTACCTACGTAGTATAAAAAAAACAATGGCGTGAATGAATAGAAATTTGACATCAAGGCCCCTTGATTTTCCCATAACCGCGGCTCTAATTTAGGTTAGGTGCTGTATTATGATTGAAAACGTGTCTTATCAGAATGTAGCTATATGGTTTCTTTAAAAACTCATGTTTATGGATTATTAAGAATGTTGCCTATAGGTTATTGATGTTATTAGGCTGTACTTAAAATGAAAAGTTTAACTTACTGAATTCTATTTAGGATTCTTTTTTTTCATCTAATTACAGTAGGTATTTAAAACCATTTATAAAGCAACTAGTCTATTTCCGGCTCCGCCCGCGTGGACGTCGGTTTTCGGGTTTTACCTATATAGTTAATACCTAATCTCCAGTTTTACTTAACTGATTGTGATCAAACATGAGTTACATTTTAAGTCTGACCCTTATGTATGACGTAGACGTATGTCAGGATCTGACAAGTGGAAAGATTTTGCATCTGTCTACCCCAAATGGGAAAGAGGCATGACTAATATGTACCTACCCTCAGTGTCGAACCACGTGGCCACAAGCCCTAGAAGTGGCGTGGTGTGGCTATGTATTTCACAAGCACGCGCTTCTCAACAGTTTCTCGAGTCTTACCAAAATGTAATTCTATTATACGTGGGTTCATCATCAATAATTACCCGTGTTAGAAATGCAGCCACAATTTAATACATATTTTTTTATTCTATTTTTGGACGTAGTCTCCTGCGAGGCCTATTCACTTTTCCTAACGTTTCTCCCATTTTTGTAACTCTTCTAAAAAATAAGATTTCTCAAACCCTGTAAAGTACCTTCGCTACTTTTTCGGTTATAACCTCTTCATTTGGGTTGAATCTTTTTCCGCCGAGCCAGGTTTTCATGTTAGGGAAGAAGACGTCACACGGAGTTAAATCGGGCGAGTAAGGTGGATGAGGAAGCAATTTGTATCGCAAGTCTTGCAATTTAGCCGCTGCAATGTGAGAGGAGTGCGCCGGTGCATTGACGTGATGAAAGAGCAACTTCTTTTTCGACAAATGAGGCCGTGCCTCCTTTAATTTCTTATCAAATCAATCACTGTATTACTGGCCTGTTATTGTTCTCCCTTTCTCTAAATAATCAATGAGAATTATACCTATGGAATCCCAAAATACCGTCGCCATAACTTTGCTGGTTGAGGGAACGGTCTTTACCTGTTTCCGAGCAGGTTCACTCCGTAAGATCCATGGCTTAGATTGTCTTTTGGCCTCTGGAATGTAGCAATGGATCCAGGTTTCATCTACGGTCACAAATCGAAGAAAAAACTCCCACGTATTTTGATTAAAACGATCCAAACACTGCTTTGACATTGTTACTTGAGCCCGCTTGTTGTCCGGTGTTAACAAGCGCGGCACCCATTACGCCGATACCTTTCTTACTCCAATTTTGTCACTTAAAATTGTTATAGTTATAGTTATACCGTACGAGACGTCTCCTTTTTCAGCTACTTCTCGGACTTTCGTTCGGCGATCAGCTACAACGTGGACTTAATTTCGCGTCGGACGTCCCTCTGGCGTAATTTCGACAGTAATTACGCCAGAGGGACGTCCTGGCCGCTTATCTTTTTTTTTATACTACGTAGGTGGCAGACAAGCACACGGCCCACCTGATGGAAGCGGTCACCGTGGCCTATGAACGTGCTACACTAAGGGTGTCACACACGCGCTGCCTACCCTGAAGGGAAAGGAGGAGGGGTGGGGAGGCTAGGAAGGGGTGGGGGAGGAGGGGTACAGTGAGCTCTGGCTACCCTACTTACCGGCGGGAACACAACACGATGGCTATTATGGCCGCGGTGTTCTGTAGGGCGGAGGTACTACCCCAGTCGGACAGCTCATTTCGGACGGGAGATACCGTCATGTCCTACCTCCTTGGATTGGCTTATCGTCGAAAACAGACGTACGCCCACGTTTAAATTCGTTGTACCAATGTTTTACAGTTGTCATAGAAGGTGAAGAATCCACATACACAGCATCCAACTTTACTTTCATTTGATCACAAGTTTTTCCGTCCAAAAATAGGAAACAAATTACGGATCGGTATTGTTCTTTTTCCATTTTGCTTACAAACACAGGACACCAAAAGTTCAAACAGCCCTTAAAATAATCTAGCCGATGAAATAACTTCAAATTACGCGCGATGTCATGTAACAGACTATTAAACATGATGATAATGTCAATTTCATTTATCAATGCCACCTATTTTCAAAAACGGTTACTTAGGTACTGATCAACCCTTGTATAGCAGAAACCGAAAAACAATACCATACATAGTTATAATGCATTTGATTTTTGAATGAATTATATTTTTCCATTTCAAGTCGTGAAAACCATTGTGAAATTGAACGTCGCAGAAGAAACAAGATGACGGCATATATCACGGAACTATCTGATATGGTTCCAACATGTTCCGCTCTCGCACGGAAACCAGACAAACTCACCATACTGCGTATGGCAGTAGCGCATATGAAAGCACTAAGAGGTAAAATAGCAATTTAGTACAACTATACTCGTATAAGTTTTTAACATAGCCAAATAGAGCATAATAATATATGGTTTTCTTTTTAAAAATAGTACACATTTTACAACAGTGTTGGCTTAAACGCCTTTAGGGCGCCTTAAAATTTGCCACAGGACTGTAATAGCGCAGCTGCATTGTTGCGGTTGCATAGCTTTGTTAATCCACGCTGCAGCCCTGCATTGTTTTTTATATTGGTTAACGTTGCAGCGCTACTGTCGCGCAGCTATACTATCACGCCCTGCGATAAAAGCTATTGTTATAAGTGAGTACAACGTTCTAACATGAAGGACTATTACAGGAACTGGCAACACATCTACAGATGGCACTTACAAACCATCTTTCTTAACCGACCAAGAACTGAAGCATTTAATTCTTGAAGCAGCTGACGGGTTTTTGTTTGTTGTGAGTTGCGATACGGGCCGTGTAATTTACGTAAGCGACAGTATAGCCCCTGTCCTTAACTATTCTCAGGTAATTATAATAAGATTGTTTGAATTAATGGCATTAGAGTAATTAGACATTTTAATATCTAATTATCAGAAATTATGTACATACGTCAGATTTATA
The DNA here is from genome assembly GCA_963576445.1 of Lithosia quadra. Classification (NCBI taxonomy): domain Eukaryota; kingdom Metazoa; phylum Arthropoda; class Insecta; order Lepidoptera; family Erebidae; genus Lithosia; species Lithosia quadra. The sequence goes on from OY754874.1 coordinate 9,615,684, forward strand.
AATTGATATGTCGGTTATCGTGGTGATTTTTAAAATTAATGCTAATAAAATACAATTTTAGGGTGAATGGTACTCGTCGTGTTTATATGACCAAGTGCATCCAGATGATGTTGAAAAAGTTAGGGAACAATTAAGTACTCAAGAACCCCAAAACACAGGACGTATATTGGATCTGAAGACTGGTACTGTAAAGAAAGAAGGCCATCAATGTAAGTACTGTTATGTATCATCATTATATTAATTAGTTTTCTATTCAAGTCAGCCCATGGGGTACCTCATCATTAACAAACTTAAAATGATCTCATATTTGCTGCCAAAACTTTATAAATAGATGTTAGATTTTGACAAATTCATATGATTGCAGCATCCATGCGTCAAGTGATGGGCTCTCGACGTGGCTTTATTTGTCGAATGCGCGTGGGAGGTTCAGCTGAAGGTGCACATCTCGGCAGATTGCGTGCACGGAACTCTCTAGGACCCTCTCACGACGGTCACAATTATGCAGTTGTACATTGTACCGGATACATAAAAAATTGGCCTCCAACAGGTACCTAACTTACGTGAAACTAAGAAAGAGTAAGATACTATTTAAATTTTTAAATGGTCTTAATTTTTGTACGATTAGTATATTTTGCACTGCTCGCCTCCGTTACCCGGGAGCACCGCGTAGAGCGTGACGCCCCTGGTTTTGCACACGTTCATAGGCCACAGTGACCGCTTCCCATCAGGTGGGCCGTGTGCTTGTCTACCACCTAAGTGGTATAAAAAAACAATTTTCGATACGTTTTTACAAATTCGAAAGAACAAAAGTACATCACTATAACGTACAATAAATTTGTCGTGCGTCGCAGCGGTTCGATTGTAAGTAGCTAGAGCTAGCTGATGTATGAGTTGAAGTATCTTACTTGATACATTTTGTAAATAAAACCAATGTATTTATTCGGGATTAGAAAAGAGCGGCCAGGTTATTTATGCAAGCGTTTTCCCCTACTCTTCCACACTTCCTTTTCACAATTTGGTTTCTTATGGTTTTTACGGCATCAAAATACCGTCTAACGCCCGCCCTAACTACGAGAGGACAACCTGCGCCAAAGTTTCATTCGCAAATCAGCAAGTGTACCAGCTTGTAGTAGGTGACAGGTTCTCGTTTAAAATTGTAGTCAGTGGTACGGTACATAAATACGTACCTATGTTATTATTATACATTTACATAATTTCCATTAAAATAATATCTTAATTTGCCATGAGTTGCTATTAATATGGAAGGGGTACGATGCTAACTAGAGCATCGGGAGCCGCTTATACATACCTTCTTTTGAAATGTCTTTTTGTACCAGATGTAAATTTTTCAGTGCTACTTTTTACTTCGAGGTTTGCTTTGTTTGTATCTTATACGCATCATCGACTTTTAAAAGGTAAATAAATCGGACAAACATCTGCGACATATCACGATCCTTCCATATTAAAAGTATTTTAAATTCATCATTCATAATAACATAATCTAATTGTGTTAAATTTTAAGAGTCAATTAAGTATTTGGGACATCAGATCTTTTTCCAGGTATGCAGATGGATCGTCCAATTCAAGAAGAACTCGACACGTCACATTGTTGTCTTGTTGCCATTGGACGATTACAGGTGGGCGAATATAGTTAACTTGTAATGCCAAGTAACTCCTGTAACACTTATCATATGGATAACAAGAAAATATATTTTTGAACTCTTTATAGGTTACTTCAACGCCAAATGCTTCAGAAAACAGTCTATGTAGTGGTGGAGTAGAATTTGTGTCACGGCATTCCGTAGACGGGCGCTTTACCTTCGCCGACCAACGTGCTACGCAAGTAATCGGTTATGCCCCAGCCGATCTGCTTGGAAAACTTTGTTACGAATTTTACCATCCAGAAGACCAACAACATATGAGAGATAACTTTGATCAAGGTTTTTTCTTATCATTATTACTATTATACTGTATTGAACGAAGTATATAATTACAATAAATATTTTAAGAGCTATCGCAATACGACCAATATACTTCGGGACATATTATCTAAAATGTGCTCTATACAGGCAGTGCAGGTTTCTTGGTTGTCTTTTGAGGATAACACGGGGTGCTACGGTGCTGGACGTACTGGAAAACCGTAGTTGGCCCAGGGCCAGCTGGGAAGCGCGAGATTTGCTCTAAGCAATCTTACACCCCGGCAATAAAATTGAAGACTTGAGACGGGGTGCGATTTTTATTTGGTTCGAGCCAGACTTAACCACTCCTGATGGCTTACGGGGATGGTATCCGAAGGAACTTCCGCACGAAAAAAGAGCAGCAGGCAACAGCTAGTAAAATAATAATTTGTTTATTGTTTTTAAATATCATAAAAACTAGTGTTTCGATTTTTCTGATGAGAAGTATATTATGTAGTGATTGCCTGTCCTTTTTTTTTTTTTTTTTTATCCCCATGGATACCACCCCCGTCGGCCATCGGGGGTGGTTATGTCGGGATCGAACCGACTAAAACCGCACGCCGTCTCGGGCCTTAGTAACCGGGGTGCAAGGTTACCCAATGGGCATATCCCTCGCACCCCAGCTGACCCCGGGCCATCTACGGTTTTAAGATGGCCCCCTCGAACCCCCGAAAGGGGGGGTGGGGCGAGCATCGCGCCACTTCGCTGACGGTGGGGTGTAGGGTGACAGGAGGCCGTCCTGTCACCCAACCGTCGGCGTGCAGACAATCAGCTCGCCCCCCGCTCGCTCCCCACTGTGCCATCTGCTAGTCAGAGGGACACGTGGAGAGCCTCGGAGCAGCCCTCTAGAGGGCCACTCCGACCCCGGCCGGATTGGCCGCAAGCAGCAGCGTCTCCCGTGGCGAGTGGGAGGCGCTGCTTGCCTCCGTTGCCCAGGTGCACCACGTGGAGGTTCCGGCCCGCACCCAGTGATTGCCTGTCCTGACCCATCTGGCGGTGCGTAGAGACGCATCGTATGGTTGCGTAAATTAATAACTAAAACATGATCTTCGTCAAAGTTGAACATTATAATTAAACTAATTAAAATAATTGTTTCAGTGTTGAAATTGAAAGGCCAGATTATATCACTCATGTATCGGTTTCGTACTAAAAGTAGAGAATGGATTTGGTTAAGGACTTCCGCTTTCGCCTTTTTAAACCCCTACAACGATGATGTAGAATACATCGTCTGCACAAATACATTAGCCAAGTAAGTATAATATATCAAATGAATACTGTTGAGATTTATTTTTGGAGATTTTGTTATGTAATATAAATATTGTCTTGTCTAGTCGATCACTGGGCAACACTGCCGGTGAGCCTGTGCCAGAAGAGAATTACGATTATCATTTAAGACATCGGGATGTATACCAAGCCCAGCCACCGACTCTCCACCAACAGCATCACGCTCCACCAGGTACACTCCATTATCCAGTGTGTAAAGATCTAAAATAATTACAACACTACATTTCTGTCTTAGATTTTCCAAGGCAGAACTCCAAACTGATCTTGCAACTGGTCAGTTTTTTTTCTATTGGGTGTAAAAGAACTCTTAAAAATGCGTCTGTTCTTACAAATAAATGCGCTCTTATAGAGATACTTTGTTACGTTTCCAATAATATTGAATGATAAAAAAGTAGATGTTTCAGAGCCGCGGTAGCCTAGTGGTTTGGGTTATGGACTGCTGAGACGAGGTCTAAGTTTCGATCCTAGGTTCACCATGGCACACACCAATGACTTTTCGAATTTATGTGTGTATTTATCGCGGGTTTACTAGTGCCTCGGAGAGCACGTTAAGCCGTCGGTCCCGGTTGTCATACAAACATCTATGGCAGTCGTTACGGGTAGTTGGAGCCAACAAAAGTCCAACCAGTCTAACTTGGAACTTCAATATCGCTATTGGTCAATGACCATTGGTTGTGGAGGTCAGATGGCAGTCGCTCCACGGAAAATATCGAAGTTCAGCCGCATCATAGTTAGACTGGAAAGCCAACCCCAACTGAGTTGGGAAAAATGTTCAGAGAATGATGATGAAAAAAGTACTTAGATGTTTGTATAGTCAAGGCGGTGTTCATGGAAGGCCTTTTTCGTTGAATTGAAGAACAAAAATACATTCGTTACTGTGTGTTGTTGTAACCAGTGGCGGCGGGCGGCGGCGTGGGCGCGCGCTCGCCGGGCGAGGCGGGCGTGGCGGGCGCGGCGCCGGCCCCCGCCTACGCGCCGCACTACGCGCCCGACTACTCGCCGCACCGCCCCGCCAACACGTCGCCGCACACCACCTGGACCACGCTCCGCACGGTAACATCCTCTTGGCGTTGTCGCATTCCACGCCCTCACCCCCCAACTCGACTCCGCACTTTCTTTCCCCCCCTTTAGGTTTGACTTGCACGGCTACTTTGGTAGCGATTGCTCTGTTCCCAAAAACGACAGGAAAGCATGTGCCAGTGCCTCGTCCGCCAATTAACAGGTGTACCGGCTTGTAGAGATGAGATGGACTCGGTCGAAGGTTTTGATGGGACCCCATATAACCAGTCTGCGCGTAATCATAACCTACGTGACGTATTTATTTGGACCTCGGTCTCCTATTAAATGCTATATGCGGAGTCCGACTTCAGGGAAAACGTTCCGATGGACGTCTAGACGTCAGGCACAACGGCAGCGGTCAATACATCTCATACGCGAACGACGACGCCTTTTTCACAACAGTAGTCGAGTTTATCAAATTTTGACATTGGTACTGACGCCAAATACGACCTTGCAATGGTTCGAAATAAAGGACGCGGCGAAAAGTGTTTGAATGCCGCATACGGTACGGCGTCCATACGCCAACGTCTGGGTCTGAAAGAGACCACAACAGTTTCTATAGTAAGCATTAGGACGCGACGCACGGCAGCACGCTGTACGCGGCCGACGGTATTTATAGGAGACCATAGACTAGTAATTGTTCAGAATTATCGTAGAGCATGTGCATTAAGATTGTCTTTGTGGTACAGAGTGGAGGAGGAAGTGGCGAGAGCTACGCGTACAGCGGGGACGCGAGCGCGGGCGGGGGGCCGGGTGCGGCGGACGCCAGCCCCGCGCGCTCTCCGCCCGCGCCCGCCTACCTGCCGCCTGCGCACTACCACCACAACCACCACCCGCACCCCTCGCACGGTAAGCTCCCCTTCATTTGACCATGCACTCGTGCTACTTTAAGGCCGTCCGCTGCATTGAGTGGGACTGAATAAATTATGGGATGGGCGATCTGTCTAATGCAGCGGTCCTCATGTATTTTCACGAAACAGCAGCTTCTTTACAGTAATATCATCAAACTAACAATGATTATATTAAATGTCATAGTATCAATCCTCAATGTGAAGGCGTTATAACGTGTCACGTGTTCCAGGCATGTGGTCGTGGCAGGGAGGCGCGGGCCCGGCGCCGGGCGCTGCGACCGCGGAGGGGGCCCACGGGCCGCACGAACTATCGGACATGCTGCAAATCCTAGACCAGAGTGGAACCGCCACATTTGAAGATTTGAACATTAACATGTTTAATTCGAACTTTGAGTAACGACAGTTGTATAACGTATGTACCTGTGTATTTGCCATACGTAGGTGACGGACATGTCGTGTTACGAAATCGACTAGGTTGCTATTAAGATGGTGTCTAATCACTTATCTCTGCAGAAGTTGGAGTATTCAATGTACCGCTCTCAGTTTGTAAATCTTGAATATTTCGATTGGGAGTCTATAGATTCTGTTCTATTATGTATCTGTAAATACAACCAATTAAAAATGAAATGAGCAACAGTATATAAGTATGCTTGTGCGATCCTGCAGACGTTACTGTAAGTTCCATGACTACACATTCTAAGGCAAAATGTGAGTGGTGTAAAGATTTATAGTTGCAAAAACCCCCACATACTGCTCCATCGTTTTCATCAATGCTTTTATAAGGCAAAGCTCTCGTGTTCCATAGCTAAAAACAAACTAGCGCGAACTTTAGTTTATTGAAACTGATATTTCGCCTAACCCGAAATGAATAATCTTTCATCTGCTTGAAAGTGTTATTTGTTTACATGAAATAAAAAATTGAATATCCACGGGTAGCATCTGAGAGACGCCAGGAACGAATAGTTTTAAATAAATTCTAATGTGTTAAAAATCTTAAATCGAAATCAAAATCGAAAACGCAGCTGGATGAAGCCCTTTCTGTTTTGCAACAAGATATTTTACCACTTATTCTAAACGTATGATTAGATTACTTATGAGCTTTTATAATTCGAAATGCACGTTGTATACCTACATAGACAGAATTCTTGGTCAATATTAATTTTGCATTATTACAAATTAAACAAATAACTGCCTTGAAATGCTAGGTACCTATATTGTTCGAGTGGATTTTTTTCTTCGGATGGTGCAACTAGTAAAATTTAGTTTTTAGATATTGTTTTATATTTAGTATAAATCTTTTTATTGTTTTTAAGACTCATTATGAACATAATAATAATAAGCTTTTTTTTTTATTTATGTAGTTAAGTTCTAAATCACCATTCCACTACATTCTATATTTTAGAAAAAAAAAGAATATAAGTTAAAATCATTCAGTTCGTAAAGTTGTAAAGAATACTCATTGTATTTGCATGTATTATCCGGAGTTCATCGATTGTCTAATATGTAACTCCACCATTCAGGTAACGCTACGAACCAAAGACGTGCGTGCATTGTGAATTCTTTGGTCGCAATCGTTTTGCTAGTTCTATCTTTGGGTATGTATAATACACGGCATCTAACTTGGGAAGATTTTTGAGTAATGTGGGCCCCACTACTCCAAAATCTTGCCAAGTTAGATGCTGTACACTATACTTGTTTGTGGTAAAATGCGTCGCATATAAACATGTATAGTGTATGGCATCTAACTTGGCAAGGTTTTGGAGTAGTGGGGCCCACACTACTCCAAAATCTTGCCAAGTTAGATGCCGTGCACTATACGTCGTTATGTTTTTACATGTGCGCAGTTAAGATGTTGAAAATTACAAATAAGATCAACGAGACGTGATAAATTATGTAATGACACTATTCTTTACGACAGTGAGATATATAATAACATATCTAGTAAATTTTCTCTCACACGGAATATATTAAGATGTAAGACTGTCTGTGATGATTTGGTAACATACTTTATTACGACTTGATGGCCTTACTATAAGTACATATTTTATTTAAAAAATAAGAACATTAATTACGTTTCTGTAGATGCGAATGCTATGTTTTCAAATTGCATATGAATGGCAACACTATATAAAACAATAATTGTCCAATAATCTAATATTTCTCTTATATTTTTGCGAGATAAAGCAGAGGCCGTAAGCTCAACTTTCGCTGTATCCATTGGTGCTGATAAATGCAAGAGATTATGATTTTACTAGTAGTATTTTAATACTAACAAAAATCAATAAGTACTAATATTTATTATCAAATGTGAAAAATGAATAGACAACTCGTAAAATAAACATTTATAACTTGTTGTACCATTTCAACAATAGTTGAATTAACTTTCAAGTCAAAATATTGTTTTTCGCCAAAACAGTAACTTCACATGGAATCGTTAAAAGTGTACATTGTTAGGTAATTTTAAGTGGGTTCGATAGATGATTTGAAATTAATAACAATGTACGTAATTTTTACGGCACTTTTAATATTATGCTTTATTCGAAAAGCTCATTCAGACAGGCTTATGTCAATGATATTATCGTACTCGGCGTTTGGGTTGGAAAAAGAGATAGAGTCCGGCTAAGATCGGCTTGCTTCGGGTTTTTAGAGCTTTCTTTCTATCGCACATCAGACTTACAGTTTGATATAAAGGTATATCAAACAAAAGTACACAATCAACCTTAGCTGGTCTCTCATTCTATTTCCCGACGTGCCAACCCAAACACCGAGTACTGTAAAGTCTGTCTGTTTTTTTTTCTATGAAGTAACGTGCCTACTGGTCATGTCTTTTTCTTCACAATATTAAGTTTATGGACAGTATTAAATTCATCGCAGCATTATTTGCATGTCATTTTACACAATTATTGTTAAATTAAAGTAAAAAACAATTTTTGCTTTACAGTGAGGCGAGCTCGAATTTTATTTCAGTATCTTTGAACTTAAAATAGGCGCGCTGTATAAAATATTCTACAATTTTTGTCGCACACATTACGGACTCGATTCAGAAGAAATTTAGCGCTCGCCCCACAGTACTCGGCGTTAGGGTTTGAAAAAGAGGTAGAGTTCGGCTAAGATCGGCTTGTTTCGGTTTTGTAGAGCTTTGTCTTTATCTCACATCAGACTTACAGTTTGATATAATAAGGCGTTAAGCAGACGGAGGCGCGGGGCGGTCAAAATGACCGCGACGCACTCTTATTACCTATTACTATCATTAGATCGCATTTAGCCCGCGTATGTCTGACAAGCGACATGAGCTATTCCGCGGACAAATGCAACCTTATAATCGTACAAATAATAGGGTCACGGTCATTTTGACCGCCCCGCCCCGCCGTCGGCTTATTTATTGCCTTAAAGGTATCAAAAAAACGTACAGAACCGACCTTACCCGGATTCTCATTCTCTTTCCCGACATGCCAACCCAGACGCTGAGTACTGTTAGTACAGCTTTGTCTTTTTTTACTTTGATGTAACATCTGCTTGTAATAACTTGTTCTTGTTGTCAATTACTTTAGTATTAAAATCATCCAAACATTCACATGTGATTTTTCACATTTATTGTTTTATATACTTGGTGTTATATCGCAATGAAAAGTAATAATTATGATTATACTTAATTTAAGGTAATGAATTATATTTTTGTGTAAGTAAAGCATTTACGAATTCATATTTTCTTCGTAAAATGATTATTGTTTTAATTGGTTGAATAGGTATACCTGAATTTTGTAAAATGAATTTTTCATTAAATATTAAGGATACAAACAGTGCCTTTCTCTTTCGACTACCTACGAGGTAGGCTACGACAGTATCTCCCGTCCGAAATGGGCTGCCCGACTGGGGAAGTACCTCCGTCCTACGGAAGACCACGACCGTAATAACCATCCTATTGTGTTCCCGGCGCGAGGGTAGTCAGAGCTTACGTAGTAACTAGTTATTAATAATCTGTGCCAGAGCTCACTGTACCCCTACCCCTTCCTAGCCTCCCCAACATTTCTCTTCAGGGTCGCAGCGCGTGGGTGACGCCTTTGGTGTTGCACACGTCCATAGGCCACGGTGAACGCTTCCCATTAGGTGGGCCGTGGGCTTTTCTGCCACCTTCTTCTTCAAACTAGCGTTAAGCCCAGTCGTATCCAAAGCTTTCACCTCGGAGTCTGGGGTCCGCTTTACCAGTCTTAACTGCGGATTTAACTGGACCTCGATATTTTCCGTGAAGCGACTGCCATCTGACCTTCACAACCCAATGGTGACATTAGGTGATATCGGAGCATTGCAGCTAGACCATTTTTCTTTTTTTTTTTTATCGTGCGGAAATCCCCATGGATACCAGCACCGTCGGCCATTGGGGGTGGTTATGTCGGGATCGAACCGACTAAAACCGCACGCTGTCTCGGGCCTTAGTAACCGGGGTATAAGGTTACCCAATGGGCATATCCCTCGCACCCCAGCTGACCCCGGGCCATCTACGATTTTAAGAAGGCCCCCTCGACCCCCCGAAAGGGGGGTGGGGCGAGCATCGCGCCACTTCACCGACGGTTGGGTGTAGGGTGACAGGAGGTCGTCCTGTCACCCAACCGTCGGCGCGCAGACAATCAGCTCGCCCCCCGCCCGATCCCCGCTGTGCCATCTGCTAGTCAGAGGGACATGTGGAGAGCCTCGGAGCAGCCCTCTAGAGGGCCACTCCCACCCCGGCCGGATTGGCCGCAGGCAGCAGCGTCTCCCGTGGCGAGAGGGAGGCGCTGCTCGCCTCCGTTGCCCGGGAGCACCTCATGGAGGTCCCGGCCCACACCCTAGCCCCAACCCCTTTCTGGAGGTTGGTAGGGGCTATCTTAAAACCGTAGATATAATGCGTTTTAGTCGGTCCGAATCCGACATAATCACTCGCACTATTTTACTGGGGCAAGACTATGAAGGAAGACTGACTTGACTATTGACTATGAAGACCTTGACTGTGATTAAATGACGAAAACGCTGCATATAATACATTTATTTTGCAAAATGATAATACTATAGATAACGTAGACAGAAGATAATAATACAGATCAGTGGATAATCTATACTTAATATTATAAAGAGGAAAGATTTGTACCTATTTTTGTATGTTTGTATGTTTGTAATGAATAGGCTCCGAAACTACTGGACCGATTTCAATAATTCTTTCACATATAGAAAGCTACACTATCTGGGAGTAATATAGGCTATATATCATCACGCTACTACCAAAGGGAGCGGAGCAGTGAGCATTAATGTCAATAAATCGGGCAGATTTCCATACATCTTTACTAATAGCACGAAAAAATGTTGGAACAAAATCCGAATTCCACGCGGGTGGAGCCGCGGGCAACAGCTAGTACTTGTTATCTATAGCTTCATACTTGTTATTGGCAGCCATTAAAAAAAAAGTCTAAAAAAGATAAGGTGCGTTTAGTTAGTTTATAATTTTATTAAACTCCTTGGACATGCTTAATTATTTAATAGTTATTTAAGTTAGTTATAAGACATTTGTTTGTTTCAATATTGTATAAAAAATAAAATAACATCTATAAATAAATAAAATCATTTTACTTTATTTTTCATTTGACATTTGCGTTTTATTATCTTAATCGATGAAAATTATTGTGATGCTATTGATGGTTTTTAAAGGATTGTGATTGTGTGTGAATATTGTGATTATTATTTGTCCTATTCGTATTGATCAATGAAAATGAAGTTTCTTCCGTGGTGCAAATAACAATAGATTTTATTGTTTGAATCTGTGTAGGTCTACAGAAACAAAGACAAAAACAGACTGAAACAGAGTATCTTCTTAATAGAATCATTCAGATTCAGGTCTTATAAACCATGGCACGATTAGGGAAAACGGCACAAGAATTTATTCAAGATTCATTTTCGCCGATAATCGCCCTATTGTGTAGTCCAAAAGTAGAAAATGTCGTATCTAAGAACAACCTGTCTCTTACAGAATTGTTACAACCGTTCACTGCTGTGGACTGGGAAGGTACTATTTCAAAACTCTCTTTAAGTCATTTATTCGGTACCAGATTAGGAATATTTAAATGCTTTGCTTTTCTGATTAGATTTGTGATAAAATTGATATAACATCATTTAACTATCTTTAGTACCAACACTAAGTATGTTAATAAAAGAAAAAATGTTTTATCAAATTTCATCATCATCTAATGCCATATTTATTTTGCTCCCACGGGCTTCTCTACTTATGTTAAGATGATGTCACTAATGGAATTATGGCCCTTGATGTCTTATCTATAGTGCTTTGAACTGTAGAACTTCTTATTTTTTTATTTATAAATACATTAAGTACATAAATAAGTATATACATATTAATTATAGTTCTGCCTTGGCATTATTGCAGACTTGGTTTTTGTATGATACAAGCTCAACAATCTTTGGTATGGTTATGATAATTCAAATTACCACAATAGTTATTAACAGCATAATACATATAATGTAACAGTGTGGCAATATTAGATATTAAGTATAAGCTGAATTTATATCATAGTTTTCCTAAAAAATTATTGAATTGTTATGGAATATTTTTAGGCCAATTTAAAGATCCCAGTGGTAACATTTGCACAATAAAAAATTGGAAATTGATTATGAGAGAGGTAAACTGGAAGCCTTTACAACCAACGGAAGCAAGAAGACAACTTAATAATGCAGTCTTATACAATTATCATGACAAAATGGTGGCTCTTGAAATAGGTATACTAAGGACACTATACTATCTTAAGAAATGAATAAATATATGGACATTAATTCTCAATCCCAGCTTTTAACATGCCACTACAGAGACATTTCTCATGCAATAAGCATTGTCAAGCAGTGGCAGACGTTCAGGATCCTTATCATAATTTATTACGATCACTCTGATGCTTTTCTACTTAGAAAGAGTATTCACAATGTTACCTTGTTTTCACTTATTTTCAAAATTGATCCAATGCCTGTTTTGGATGTACCAATAATGAGTAGATAACCAAATTACTGTAGTTTTGTCATATTTTTTTTTACTACGTAGGTGGCAGACAAGCACACGGCCCACCTGATGAAAAATGGTCACCATGGCCTATGGATGTGTGCTACACTTAGGGTCATAATAAATAATCATAGCTTTTCGTATTCATATCATGATCATAATACTGTAATTTATCCTTTTAGGTGGGCGAAAATTTGATATACCTCAATCCACACATTGGTTTGATGCTTGGAGGGAGACTTACCTAGAAGTTCAGTTTCCTTCAGACCATGAATTCACTAAACATTTTATATCATGTATAATAGTAGGCACAACATATGATGACAATATTATAGACAGCTTTAATAGTTTAAATCAGCAGTATGCACAGCTACAAAATGTGACACCACCAAAGTTACCTAAGTGGTTCAACAATGGTGTTTTAAAAACTTATCTTCTACTTCATGATGTGTCTGCAGTATCCAAGGAAAAGTAAGTTTATCATATCTCTCTTCTATCTATACTTATAATAAAACTGTAGAGAGTTTAAATATACAGACATTGAATATATTTACAAAAAACCTATTAGGGGATGATTGATGATCGATACTAATGCTATAATGCAATCAGTAAATTTTCTTTCTGTCTGTCCGTATGCGCATGCATGGATCAAAATCTACTGGAGGGATTTTGATCAAACTTGGTATGAATATAGTTTATACTCCTGGGCAACATATAGGCTACTTTTTATACAAGCTCATACCCGCGGCTCCGCTCGCACTTCGTTTTTAGGTTGGTCAAATCTGTGGTTCTACTTAACCAATTACAACCAAACATAATAGTAAATTTTAATTCTTAGCAAGACCTTTCTAATAAAAAATCCCACATCAAAATCCGTTCAGTAGTTTTGTCGGAGTGGAGAGTGGAGTGAAGAGTTTAGTAGAGAGTGGAATAGTGCATGGAGTGGAGTCGTTTTATAAAAATATACTTGGTTGTGCTTGGTGGCGATACCGAGCTTCACGCAGGCGAAGCTGTGGGCAGAAGCTAGTCTATACTATTATTGTAAGGTGGCTGTGTCATTGGAGATATTGCAAAAATACTTGGGTTATTTTATATGAACAACTGAACACAATTATTTTTTCAATTCTTGTCTGTTTGTTCACAATGGATACAAAAACTAATGAACGGATTTTGATGCGGTTTTTATTTGTTTGAATGTTCTTGGTCAGACATAAAATCTTACCCATAGACAGTGGCGGCCTTAGCCATTGCGAGGCCCCGGGCAGCAGGTCTTTGCGAGGCCTTTTATCCTACGGAAAAGTACCTTTTTCCATGGGGAAATCCTCATGGATACCCACCCCTTTTCTTTGTTTTATATCGAGCAGAAATCCCCATGGATAACACCCCCGTCGGCCATCGGGGGTGGTTATGTCGGGATCGAACTGACTAAAACCGCACGCCGTCTCGGGTCTTAATTACTGGGGTGTAAAGTTACCCAATGGCCATATCCCTCGGACCCCAGCTGACCCCGGGTTATCTACGGTTTTAAGATGGCCCTTCGACCCCCAGAAGGGGGGAAGGGCGGGCATCGCGCCACTTCGTCGACGGTGGGGTGTAGGGTGACAGGCGGCCGTCCTGTCACCCAACCGTCGGCGCGCGGACAATCAGCTCGCCCGCTCGCTCTCCACTGTGACCTCTGCTAGTCAGAGGGATACGTGAAGGGCCTCCGGAGCAGCCCTCTAGTGGCCCTCTGGCCACTGCCATCCCGGCCGGATTAGCCGCAGGCAGCAGCGTCTCCCGTGGCGAGTGGTAGGCGCTGCTTGCTTCCCTTGCCTGGGTGCGCCGCGTGGAGGTTCCGGCCCGTACTCTTCCGGCCTGCATCCTGGATACCCACCCCGCGGCCAGTGGGGCAGGCTATGACGGACTCTTACTGACTAAAACCGCACGGTGTCTAGGGTCTACTGACGCCAGGGTGTAAGGAGGCCCATAGAGTATTTTCCTCGCAACTCGGCTTAAACCGGGCCATCTCCGGATTTGAGATGGCCCCCTCGGGTTTGGGAACCCCGGTGTTCGCGTCATGCCCCTGGAATAGGAGAAGGGCGCGCATTCGCACGAGCCGCCTCGGCCTGCTTCTGCAAGGATGAATGGCGGCTCCACTCGTCACCGCCAGGCGTGCGCTCATGGAGGACGAAGGTCCTTCGAACTCCCGACACCTGTGGCGCCCGTGCCCATCGCCGCCAGGGAGAGCTCTGTCCGCGCTCTGCACCATCACTGCGAACAATACCGGCAGTGTGAGGACTCCCACCCCGAAGGCTGCCAGGAGGGCAATGTGAAGCGCGCTCGGCACCTCACACGCCGGGCACTCGGGCAGCGTGTGCACCCTTGAGTCTTCGGCTGCATTGCAGTGATTGCACTCAGGCGTCAACTCCTTCCCGATCAGACACAAGTGATCCCTGACCCGAAGCACCCCTTATCAGAGATCACCTGCGTCAGTTGCTACGAGAGGCTCCCGTGAGGTCTGTCCAGCCAGTCCTCCATGAAGGGTCTTACCACATGTTACCTAAATGATACACGTGAATCGCGGTTTTTCATAATGTCACTCCTAAGGGGGTAGTCTGAAGGAAGTCATTCACAGTTGGGTCCGGTGGGTGACTGCGCAATCGAGTTATAGAATTTTTTCATGAATTTATGCCCGGTCGAAGACGGGTCCCGGACCGCTAGTTTAATATAATACTATACTAGTCCCGAGTGTTACGCGTTTAATAAACCGATTTTAAGTACTTCGAGGCGCGATATTCAACTACTATAAAATGAAATAAATTTATGATTTGAATTTATGAATTAGTTAACTAACTTTTATTTTAATTTGCCGTTATGTTATAAACTTAATAAATAATTGTCAATCAAAATCAAAATTTTCAAATAAAAAAAATCTGTTTTTTTTATTTGCTTGACGCGAGGCCCCGGGTGATTGCCCGGTTCGCCCCCCCCTAAGGCCGCCACTGCCCATAGATGTTGGTTGAGAAGAATCAGTGATAAAGTCGAAAAACGCGAAAACCAACCACCACGCGAGCGGAGCCGCGGGAATAGGCTGGTATCCAATTTAGATACAATATAATATTCATTTAGATACAACTATTGTAGACATTTTGTAAATGCCATTTTAATAGTCGATGCGAAATAAATACCTACCTATAACCGTTTGACGAAAAAAAATCTGTTTTTCAGGGCTGATACCACATTTGAGACATTGAAACAAACATTCGGAGCAAGCAATTGCTTTATGCTATCAATTAATTCCAAAAGTACATTAGATCAAAGTGTATCAACTGATCTATGGGCTCAATTTGTTAAGAGGTCATCACAGTCTAATGTAAGTAGGATCATCGGTTGTATTTTAACATAGCATTCACTGCCACCAATATTTCTAGTGTGTTCTGGTGAATCTTCATTGACTCAACCAACACGTCGTTTGTGTCCATTGGACTTCAAATCAAACTGTCCAGTCCAATATCTTTGGAATGGCATTCCAGCGTACTTTAAAAAAATTGGTTACCTAAGTTATAAATTTTGAAATAATTAAAATAATTGTGATACAATGAAATGTGATATTTTATATTAAACACTTTTTTCATGTTCACAGAATGATTTGTCTACATCACTTACTAATTTACCAACTACACCTGCTGAGCCACAACCAGTGTTTCCACCAGTCACTACAAATGTATCAGGTTGTTTAATATACCTACCTACCGCTTACTTATTAGTATACACATATAATTTTCATTGAAAATTCCGTAAATAAAAATTAAATAAAGAATTAAAATCTTATTACACAGGTCAAGTTTTTAATACCTATATAATTGCATTCAATGTAAGTAACTATTGACCGCAACACTGCCGTAGTGAAATGCTAATCCCGTTTCTGCTTCCCATGGGAATCTATTCCAGGGATAAGAATTACAAAAGTAATACAGTCTTCAGAGTGTGATCGATTAACAAACATCCGAAATTCTTCACCAAAACTGTCACATTTATATTACCTAATTAATAAATACTCTACTAATTTTTACTACTAATATTATAAACGCGAAAGTTTATGAGCATGAATGTTTATTACTCTTTCATGCAATAACGGCCGAATGGATCGGGCTGAAATTTGGTACATTGCTAGATTATAGTTTGGAATAACACATACTTTTATGCTAAGACTAGGATCCTGTGGGTCGCAGAAACGGTGTCATCATTTCAAGCTAGCAGAGCTAAGAGCACCAGATAACTTATAAAACTAACAGGATATATAAGTAACTGTTGACCGCAGCACCACTCGAGCGTAATGCTGATCCCGGTTCCATGACCTTATTTTAGTGGTCTAAACCCATCTTCTAATGCAACTGGTTTGGGGCACATTGCTTGTATGGTTACTAATGTGTACCTATACTACCTACCAATAATTAGCAATAGCAAACATTTGCACAGTTTTAAGTAATGTTTAATGTGTATTTAACAGATGACAGCAGTACAATTACAACTGTAATAAACCCTGAAAACATGCATCCATTGACTGCTACCGAATCAGATGTTTATGATAATGCAAACAGTTTACAGGTAATACATAAAGTTTCATTATTATTTATATTTACAATTACAATGTCAAGTAATAGATTAATTTCATTATGCACTTTGCAGCTATATTTTATTGTTGAAGTTGTACTTAATTAAGAATAGGACTAATGAATTAAGACAAATTGCATAATAACTAATCATGTGGCACAGTGGTAATAAAATTGAGATCAAGTAAAAATGATGTATGTACGACTGTGCCAGTCCAGAATTAAAGGATAGGGACAGTCTCTAGTCCACACAGTAGACAATTCACTATCTGTCTTTCCAATCCTTCTAAAACGGAATCGGTTTAAGTATGTAGGTAAATGTAATGAATAATTTTCAGACACATTCATTCTCTGGAAGCTCTGAAAGTGTGAATGTAGCAGGAAGAGGACTCGAATTTTCTACTGAAGTTCATGGGACAGCTCTAAATACAAGTGACATTGAAGCTATCAAGAATTTTTTGCACGAGTATGCATCTAAGGCGTTACTACCATACATGGAAAAGCAAATATCACAATTATCTGAAATTGTGAGTTGAATTCTTTTCTTTTATTTAAATGACACATAAATATGACTTCAACCTAGCTGATAGTAAGCTATGAGTGCAGGCTATCGATAGAGATCTCTAGTTTTGACAGCTTGAAAGTTTCAAAAGATCAAAGATTGTAATAGTTCTTTGGGGCACATGGTAGAGAGAATGTAATACTACCATGGAAGCAATATCTATCCAACTGTGGAGGTTTGAGTAATCTACATCATAGAAATAGGTACGTTGGTCATAACTAACATGTCCACCACAATTTTATAGGTACGTGTCATTATAAATACTAAAAAATATAATTATATACATATTCACAGGTTGCAAACAGAAAAGGCGTTAGTAGGTCTTTGCTATCTGCGACAAAAAGATGGTTTGGTACTGGGAAAACTGGAAACACGGGTGCTAACAGTACTGTCATGTAAGTATTAGTATATCTGTTACTTTATTAGTGAAAAAGAAATGTACAGGGTGAATTTTTCAACTAGGTTTGGATGGCCAAATCTGAAATATTGAGGTGTAGCGAAAAATGCTCAAAGGAAGATCCCTTTTTTGAGTGACCGATTTTGACGAAAAATAAAACTACATCTGAAATATCAATATTCCTAGTCAAGAATCGAACCCAATGATTTTGTGTTAAAACACCATTTCGTGTGGTTAGTATGAGTGTTGTTTAATTATTTTATTTTCTTTATTGGTAAACATTTTTCGCTATTCTTCATAATTTCGGATTCGGCCATCCACGTCCAGATGAAAATTTTATCCTGTATATCACTGGTGGTACCATAATATGTATTAAAGTGTACAATTGGTTTTACATAAATTTATAGATATACAAGTGACTGTCCAGAATTGCAACTACGTCGATTGGGCGACCTCTGGTTTTTATGTAGACAATGGCAGCGTGCGTTCGACGCATATCACACAGCCAAAAGAGAATTCTACGCTGATAGTGCTTGGCTTTGCTATGCTGGAGCTCTTGAGATGGCAGCGATTAGCGCTTTCATGGCAGGCGATGCGAACCGTAAAACACATGGCTACATGGAGGAGAGTATTGTAACTTACCTCAATACTTGCAGGTTACCAATTTATTTATTTATTTGTTCCTCGTCCACTATCATTACAGGTTGAAACCTATTGCAATAGTAGACCATTAACGCGTTAATATATATAATAATTAAACCCTTAAACACAGTACACTTAATGTCATTCGTAATGTTTTATGTAGGTAATGGTGTCGATCCTGACGTGCAATTTCCCTAAACTTAACTCTCTAAATTTTAATTTCGATTTTATCTCGATTCACTTATTTCAGAGCCTGCGCCTGATTGTTTTTGACAAATTTAGAAACAAAACAACGATTGAATAGGCTTTAAAGTCAACATAACATTGAGAGATTTTAGTTAAGTTTAGTGAAAACGCACAACAGAATCTACACCAATGATATACTGTTTATTAACTGTACTGCCACTGGATGAAAATTTGTAGTTAGATACCTAATCACTATTATATTACCTATAACATTTTGTTGGGTTAGCAATGTACCATCACATAACCGTCATACATCTCGTACTACTTACTGTTTACTTCTGAAGGGTTCAGATGAGATAAACATCGCTTAAGTTACTGTCCTGATGAAAACAAACCTAAGCCCTCCCACAGACTCACTCACGCAGACCTATGCTAATATTATAAAGAAAGCTAATTTTGTGAGTTTGTTTATATATTTTGGGGTAATTTTTAGATTTCGAGATTTTCGAAAAATCTTTCACTATGTGATAGATCCTACATACCTACATTATTCCCGATGGACATAGTCTATAATTATATGTTATGTGTAAATTACGATGGCTTGAGGTTAATAAGATTCACAAAAACCGAAGCGGAGCGAGGGCGGGTTGCTAGTCAAAAATAAAACTTGTGTTATTAATGACTTTATTAGCCCTAATAAGTAATATAAAACATTCATTTTACTCTATGCAGTTCAACGTTAATTTTAACAAACTGTCTGAATATCGTTAAGGGCGCCAACGCACTGGGCGAACACGACGCCGCGAACGTGGTCGCCGCGGCCTGGTCGCCCATGTGCGTATGCAGCCGCGACATGTCGAGCGGTCTATACTGTTTGCGGGGCATGCTATTGCACGCCGCGGCCAATGGTGGCCGCTGGTCGCCGGCCGCTAAGTGCGTAGGTCCATAAGCGATTGCTAGTTAAAATCAGAACTCACTGGCCGCTGCGGCCAGGTCGCTAGTGTGTTGTCGCCCTAATAGTTTCAAGGCGGCGGTTTTGTCCTAGGGCAGAAAGTTATTGACATATATAAAGGCATTGTCTAGCCTAACCTCCTTATTTAACCTATACTCCTCCTCCTAAACAAGATTATTTTGTTATCATTTCCAGGATGGTGCAATATGCTGTAAGAGCCACTTTACTTTCAGTGATTTGCTTAAGTGGTTCAGGTTTACATGGGGAGGCTGCTAAGCAACTGATCAGGATGACGTCAGAGGACAGTGATCTCCGCAGTGCTATGCTTTTGGAACAGGCTGCGCTATGTTTCTTATCTGGCCCCGGTGCTAAGGGCATGTGGAGGAAGTACGCTTTTCATATGGTTCTAGCGGGTCACCGTTTCTCAAAAGCTGGACAAAAAAAACATGCTTACAGATGTTACAAACAAGCATACCAGGTATGATTTTTTATTTAGCTTTTGTATCTGGTTAGCTATTTTAGAAAACATATAATTGAAAACTTAGAATTTGACGTTCTAAACGGTGAACTGTCTACATATATGGTAAGCCTTTATGCACGGCCAAAGAAATAGATGTAGCCACTGTTGATCCCCCAACATTGAGAGGAGAGCCTACATCAAAGTCTCGTCCATCAAACAGCATTTTGAACCATGTTTTGTAAATGTCATAGGCCACTACTACATATCCTGCTACTATCACGCTACTACCCAAAGAATCGGAGTCTGTAATAACAAATGTCAACAAATCTAGACAGGTTTCCATAAGCACACAATACGAAAACTAATAAGAATTACCTGCACATATGGGTTAAAATGGTTCAACGGCGTTTCGAAATACATAATACATACATGCAAATCACGCCTTTTCCCCATTGGAGTAGGCAGAGACAACATGTTGCTACTTGCTGCGATCTTGAGAAACGCCACGCGTAAAGCCGGGGAGGGCCAGCGATTCTGCAATGAAGTGTGACATGACATAGGTATCTCGGTTGGTGCAGGTGTACGAGCTGAGCGGCTGGCGACTGGCAACGGACCACGTGCAGTTCGCACTGGGCCGCCTGGCGCATGCGCAGCGCCACGCGCGCGCCGCGCTGCGCTGGCTGGCCGCGCCGCTCGCGCCCGCCGGCTCACAGCCGCCGCCCCAGCAGGCCGCCTTCCTGCGCGAGTACATGCTCGCGCACCAGGTACCACCCCACCACCCCACCACCCCACCACCCACCACCCCACCTCGCGCAAGCAATGGCCTAGAACGCGCTATAATACAACTGACGACACTAGACTCGGCCCACTTGCTTATACGTACGCTAATGCATATACACGCACACACTCGCACACTAGTGAGCCACTATGCATCATTCAATTAAGTCGGTTTAAATAACAAAATACAAAATATCAAAATATCATATCTTGTGTAAAACCATAGCGACAGCAAGAAAAAATATCCAGATATCACATTTCAATCGAATTTGGGTAACATGTAGTTGTAGTTTCATAGGTTTCATAGGTTGATGGCCCCAACTGGATCTTCGGGGCTTGAGCCAGCCTCACCTGCAAAACGACAGACAATGCTCTGGTAAACGCTATCCTCTCGGGGTCGGGAGGTCAGACGGCAGTCACTCCCATAAAACCATGACCAGAAGAAAGAACCCCTGGCTTCGAGATGAAAGCCCTTGATACAACCGGGAGCAACACTAAGAAGATGATTAAAATAAATGTTTTTTATTGAACAGCAATGGATAGAAAGCTCTGAAGAGCCACGGGAGCGGTTGGAAGAGCTACCGTTACCGCTAGTGGAGGACCGCGAGACGAACGTCCTGTGTGTGGGCCCGGCGCCTCTGACGTCACCGCGACGCCACGCCGCCACCTCACTAACCCTTGGCTCTTCGCCAGAACCTTCTTCCGACGGCCGTTCTTGGCACACTCTCGAAGAAATGTTACTGCAAGTGGCACAGGGTGCTGTGCCTATGATATTCAAGCCTACTATCGATCTGTACACTGATGCTGCTGACTCCGAACCCATCGTACCACAAGGAGGTATTTATTATGCGCACTTGAAATTTATCAAAAGCATACCTATCCCTTTTAAATTAGTTTAAAGAAATATTATTATAATAAATATAAATTAGATTGTTTATTGGTTTTCTATGTCCATGATAACTATTATTGCGTAAACGAAAGTATTCGTGAATATACCCAGTTGTTTGAAACGTTTCTTACTACATATTTCCATTTCAGAACCAATACAGCTATCAATCACATTATGGAATCCTCTAAAAATTTCGTTGATACTGAAAGATGTAGAGCTGTTGTGGCGGTTTACGGTCGCCTCTGATGATGACTCACTCACCGAGAGTGTCTTGAACAATGAAAGTGCAGTGTCCGCGGGACAAGCTCTCGACAGCAACGTTATATCTAGCCAAAAAATTAAATCTGTACTCCTAGAAGGTGACTGCAAAAAAGTATTAATCTTCACTTTGACGCCTCTTCAAGTTGGCCGAATTAGTATTCATGGCTTAGCTTACAAGTAAGCTGAATAATTACATTACTACTAATTTAATTAACTTTTTGTTGTGGACACAGGATGTGAGATGTAACTTTTTCCAGATTGATTAATGCTGGCGAAGGCGTTAGTGAAAATGGGAACAGTGTTATGATATCTGGGAAGGTGAACCTCGGCTGTAGTGGAAAAGGCTCTGATAAACGATTAACAATTACGGTTATTCCAGAAGCACCTTGTTTGCAGGTAAGATCAATCTGAACATAAGAAAAAATATTTGTGTTGTGTACTTTCAAAATAGATAACATTCATCAACTTAGCGTAGCTCCTGGTTCCAACTGAGGCTCTTACCTCGGAGTCTATGCTTCTTCTACTTCTAGATCCGACTTATGAGACTTTTATAAGAGTGACTGCCGTCTGTCCGCAAAATCCCGAGAGTAAAGCCTGCGCCTGAGCCTCGTCTGCCAATCAGCAGGGTGTAACTGCTTGCAGATGACATCGACTTGGCCCCGAGGGCCTTATTGGGGTTCCTTATACTTAGATAGGGCCCCATATCATCTTCAAATGTATCTACATTACGTTAATAACAATTATTTAATGAAGAACAATTTAATAAAATTGAAAGACGCAAAAATAACGTGACGAAATAATTGATTGATGAACAATAGTTTGATATGATAGTTTTGTATTTTTTTTTATTAGATGACATTTTCGGAAACAAGCACGGATATTATAAGTGGCGAAATGAGAACAGTAGATGTTGAATTTACAAATGTGGGCCCCGTCGATATGAAAGACCTTCACGTGGCCGTCTCTCATCCTGATTGCGTTCATCTCATAACCTCGGAAGAAGAAAATGATTTTAAAATATTGTACGAAGATAGGTACCGCGAACTACCCTATTATTCAGGTACAGTTTCATTTATATTTACTTACATACCATATCTATAAAATAGGAGTAGGCAGAACCGAAAGAATGCCACTTTATATGAAAAGAAGCTGATGCCCGCGGCTCCGCCCACGTGAATATCGGTTATCGTAACTTATGGTCATGTATCCGGTTCTACTTAACCAATTGCAATCAACATACGGTAGATTTTAAATCTGACCAAGACCTTTCTAAATCCGCTCAGTAGCTTGAGGCTGCGTCCGGAGTGTGAGCGTTCGCTGCTTAGCGTACAGAGCACAGCGTTTTTGATAGTAAAGGGAAAAATTTGGACGATATTTTTTACATTTAGACAATGCACCTATATTGAAAAATATTTCGGGGTATCGACAATTCTTCAAATTAATAGTCTAACGAATTAAACATGTATTTTTTCTGTGGATATACAGAGTGAATTTTTCAACTTGGCGTAAATGGCCATATCCTAAACAATGAAGAATATCACAGGAGTCTCGAGCCCGACATTGATGAAAACTAACAACATCATTATATTTTCCAAAAATCAAAGGTCCTAATCATGTATTGAACTTATTGGCTTGTAAAAAATCCTCCTGTATTATAGCACCATTCGATAGTACCATTAAATGGAGAATTTACGGCGAAATTAAGGATTATTTGAGTAATTATCGATACCCCGAACTTTTTTACTAAATTTTCCCTTTACTATCCGCGAGTATAATGCGCGGCATTCAACGTGGCCAGATTTTGGAGTAGTGTGGACTCCATTACTACAAAACCTTTTGTAGTAATGGAGTACTACCACTATATCAATCATTTGTTTTAAACGCTGAACGCTGAACGGACACCACTCCGGACGTACACTTAGCTTTCATCGCGAACAAACAGACAAACCGACAACCGACATCGAGATTATATCGGAACTGGTACTGTTAGTTACTGTTGCCACGTTGTATAATTGCTCCAGTTGAGTTATAGCTATGTGGAGACCCAAAGGAAATAATATCTGAAAGTAGAGTAAAGTTAAGAATATAAATAAATTGACCAATCTTTAGGTTGAATGAAATTTTAAATCTTCATCATTGCATGCTAACTATTCCCAATGATTTTCTGATCAGATCATCCCGTCGTGGATTATTATCAGCAGCAGAAAATCATTGGCAATCTTTAGGTTGTTTATAATCGTGTTGCGCAATATTTAATGACGCGTGATGTCAGTTCGATCCGATCTATAGTGCTGCGCCAGCGACGGACGTACAGTCATGAGCACATACTTGTGACGGACGGATTGACTGAGACTAGACAGAGTATGTATATTTCTATTTTTGTTACGAGAAAATTTAGCTTGTTATTTGTGCACAGAGGAGCGCGCAGCCCGCGCGGCGGCGTGGCGCGCGGCGGCGGCGCGCCACGTGCGGTCTGCGGCGGCAGTGCTGGCGCGCGGCGCGGGGCTGCGCGCGCGCCTGCAGCTGCGGCCGCGCGCCGGGGCCGCGCGCCTGCGCCTGCTGGCCTACTACGCCACGGGGCAGCCCGCGCGCCCCTACCGCCTGCTGCGCCACGAGTTCCGATTCCGGCTGGCCGTGAGTGTACCCCATTCGCCTAAGAGCTGGTCCACACGGTGCATTGGGTCGACCTAGCACTGTGCAAAATTTTTGTGTTGCTAAGGCGAATGGATCGACTCTCCGCGATCGATATTCGATATGTTTGAGGCTAAACCACTTAAAGCATAGGATCTTGAGAATAAAATTAGATATCATTAGGAACATAACCTAAAGGAATGTTAATGGCCAATCGCGTTGCATATTATGTTGAACACCTTTACAAGCACTGCAACATAGCTGATAACGTACGATAGTTTTTTAGATTTATTTGAGAAAAGTAAATAAATAACTTCGAAAAACATACCTTTGCTTTTACATTTAATATTTTTTTAAATCGAGTGCTTTAAAATTCAGGAAGCGGTAGAGCTGTCAGTGACTCCACGTCGTAGCCTCGGACCTATCAAAGACAACGTCGTGGAGACAATGAATTTGGCAGTGGAGATTAAAAATATATTCAATGAAAAGAGCGAAGAAGTAATGGCTGGGGCGCTGGAAGCTTCGCTGTTGAGTCGCCAGTGGAGCCTGGTGGGGCTGGTGGCGGCGCGGGGGGCCGCCGAGCCGCTGGCGCCCCGCGAGAAACTTCACGTTGTCCTTCGTGCTCGACGCATACTCACCCCACTGCCGGAGGGTACAGTCAAATATTCCTGCGTCAAAATTGCCGACGGCGACCCAGACGCAGCCGCTGATATTAATGTCCCACCATACTGTAACTTTGTCATGGACAGTCAACCCTCCATTATTGAGTCACCAGATACGCCAGTGTTACAGAATAGTAATAAGAGAACGGGCTTAATACAGTCCATGTTTGTTCTTCGTTGGAGAGTGCAAAATAAAGGGAAGTCTGCAATTGGCCAACACAGCTTATGGCTGGATTGTTTCACTAAAACTGTCTCACGTGAACGGGCACCCATTTCACTAGATGTATCTCCTCTACAACTAGATGACTCTGACAGCAAACTAAATTTACTTGAATCAAACAACAAAACTAAAAAAGACAATGTTGTGATATTTAGATTGGAGCATTCGAACCACATCAATCACAACTTCAAGGAAATGAAATTATGTTTAATCCCAATTACGTTAAACATTGTCAATTGTTATGGAGTTCCGGTAAAAGTTTTTATAGATATGGCTAAACAAAAAAGTAGGTGAGTACTAATATAGTTAATTAAACATTAATAATTAATTAACAACTCGATATGTGTTGTGTATTTCTCAAGGGCACGACAAGTTCGGCGTGTTGGCTTGATGCGCATTAATCAACTGATGGACTAAAACCACACCTTATCGGATCTATGATCAGGACAGCCGGTGTACCCGCAGGGCGAGCCGCCCTGTGCGGGGGATTTTGATCATAGATCAGATATCTAAATTCACCATTTCTGCTGCGGCTCAGCTTTTTACTGACAGACCAATCTGCATTCTTTGAACCAATTTACCGATAGCGACATTGTTTGTTTACCACGCTTGAATTAGCTTATTATACGAGAGTGGCTCATTTGGTTATCATTATATTCGGTCACTCTGTTTCTCCGCGTGTACAATTACGAGTAGTACATAGCACAGTAAAGAAACAGCGAGGGAGCGAGCGGGTTCGCTATTTCTGAATTCTTTTGTAATGGTTCCATACAAATGAGGTCTCACACAGACCAACCACACTATCCATTGAATATGCCTTCATAATTCTATCGTATTAATACGAACATAATGATACATTAAAGCGTGTTATCTTTCTATTGCAGAGAAATGTCTGGAGAGCTGGGATGGGCCGGAGCTCTGAGCTATGGCCCCGATGTTGAACCCAAGGAATTAGGAGTTAGTGTAAATCTGAACAAGTTTGAGTCTAAACGTGTACAAGTGCGAGGCGTATGTGCTGCGCCCGGTACTTACCTCGTTGGGTCCGCGTTTACGGTTTCCACTACCGGTGAAGATTCTAATGTCAATGTTTCTAATACTTCAAATAACACTTCTTTATTGATAGTGCAACAAGCTGCATAGAAATGTGTAATTTATGTTTCAGATCCAAATCTTATATTTAATTATATTATAAAAAAGAAACTAAAATGTGAGATTGTTTTCGATGGTATGATGACAGTGACAGATCAAATTGTATCGATACGTAAGCTTCACATTCATTTCTGGAACGTACGTTAGCGTTTCTCAAACTTCATTACGGTCCGACCCAATAGTTGTAATGTTTCATGGCCCACCACATATTTTTTTTATATTATACGTATTTTTATATCTGCAATATGTAAACATCCATAAATTTGTTTTTTATCAGAAAACCAGGCGAGTTTGTATCGGTACTTAACGCGGTTTTAACACTCCTGGTGCATATAGGGCAAATCAAATAACACATTGCAATGTCCACATAATTATCTAAGTATACTTAACGATAAAAAATCCGTTAAATTTAACAACGTTCGCATTTGAGATACGCTGACGTATGCAATAAGGTTCACTATTGTTTGATAAAAAAAATATGTAAAATGATCATTTTAAAAACAACGTTTGAAAAACTAATCATTTGAAAAACTTTCATTTCTAAAACATTTTACTTTAAAAACAATCGTTTGACAAAATACAGGTTTCGCAAATGTTTTACTTCGCAAATATTTCACTAGTTAACATATTATTTTAAAAATGTTCATTTGACTAAATAATTCGTTTACCAAGTTGGTGTTTTACAAAATACCACTAAACCTCACTATGTCCACCTGGTCGCTTTAGTCACATCGCAGGATAGGCAATAGTATGTCACTGCAATCTGACCGGCGTTTTTTGCCCGGCGGCGGGCCCGACTTCCGAGGGTAGGGCCGGCCCTCCCCCCGTACCGTCTCTGTGCCTTCCTGGCGAACACCAGCGGGATGGCACGTCGCGAGGCCATTTAGTTGGTTGGCGGACCCCCACGTCCTCCATCCATGGCCATGCGGCGGGCGTACTCTGTACGTCGCCGCCCTTGCGCTCTGGGCTTGCGAGGAGGGAGCGTCAGTCCGCTGCGTTCCCTCTCTCTGAACGCCTCCCGTTTTGCCGTCATGACCGCCTCAGCAAATGAGACGACGGCAGCCCATGCCTCTTCGCTGTCGACCATCGTGGACAGAAGATAAATTAACTACCTATTGGTAAAAAAACACGTCTTTTGTAATAATGTTACCACACACACCATTACCACTGCAGGACAATCTCGATATACTCGGCATGGATGTTCGCTGCAAGCTGAACAACAAAAACTACATCGAGAGCATCATTAAAACGGTCTCGCGTAAACTCGGAGTCCTGAACAGGGTGAGGCGGTTTTTCACGCCGGAACAGCGGTGTCTTTTGTACAAGACACAAATCCGTTCCGGGGTGGAATACTGTTCTCATCTCTGGGATGGCTCTGCACAGTACTTATTAGATGCTCTCGACAGATTGCAGCGACGTGCAGTCCGCATTATTGGGAGTCCAGAAATCACGAACACCCTCGAGCCTCTACAGCTACGTAGAGATATAGCGTGTTTGGCAGTTTTTTACCGTCTCTACCATGGCGAGTGTTCCGATGAGCTCTTCCAATTAATCCCACCCTCTCCTTTCCTACACAGAACTACACGTGCCAGACTGAGGTATCACCCGCACACGGTGGCATCAATTCCATCAAGAACCAAGCGGTTCGGTGCCTCTTTTATTTGCCGCACCATAAAGGCTTGGAATTCTTTACCAGCGCATGTGTTTCCTTCCTCCTATAGTCCCGGGGCCTTTAAGCGGGGCGTGAAAAAGCATTTGATGAGGCCGTCAAGCTGAGGGCCGCCACTGTAGCACTACCAGTGCATGTGATGGTGGCCCCAGTCCTGAGACTTTGCCTTTCGCTTATCATCAGGCGAGGTGGAGTCATTTTGACGTGTCCTATATAAAAAAAAAAAAAAAAAAAAAAAAAAAAGGAGGTTGTTTGGATTAATTGTCAATTTGTATTAATTTGTAATAACTGTCTTAATTAAGTGAAATAAGTAGAATTCGGTTTTGGCACAGTTTTGTTGCTCTATTCCACTTGAATCCATTAAACAAATCCATCGATGGATAAGTTTCCACTTTTTTTTCCACTTTGATCCATCAATGGATTAGTTTCCACTTAAATCCACTAAAAAATCCATCGATGGATTAGTTTCCACTTTTTGTTCCACTCTGATCCATCGATGGATTAGTTTCCACTTTTTGTTCCACTCTGATCCATCGATGGATTTGTTTCCACTTTTTATTCCACTCTGATCCATTGATAGATTTTAGCAGTGTGGGAATGAAAAGCCCAAATATTATTCACCTTATCGGACACCTAAAAGAAGATGCTTCATTTTTTGCTGTTAAAAATAATCAAACAAGTATTTCGTCTACCTTCGAGGAGCTACCTTGCCCGTTATCATTGGTAAAAAAAAAAACATACAGGACAAATAATAGTTGACAACTGGATTCAGGAAGCTCAGTTGGAAGTTTTAACTGGCAGCATTACCGTAGGCCATTTCCTTGAAGAGGTGAAATAATGACCAAGGCTGTATTTTTTTTTGTTTGGCTACAATTTAGTTATTTGTTTTATTTATTTAATAAACAATATCTTTTTATAAATAAAAGAGCAGAATATAAATAAAGCTGTGTAAAATAATCAATCGCGGCGATGGATTAGAACGGAATATAAAGGGCAGTGTAAAATAATCAATCGCGGCGATGGATTAGAACGGAATATAAAAGGCAGTGGAATATAATCCATCGCGGCATTGGATTAGAGTGGAATAAAAAGTGGAAACAAATCCATCAATGAATCAGAGTGGAACAAAAAGTGGAAACAAATCCATCGATGGATCAAAGTGGAAACTAATCCATCGATGGATTTGTTTAATGGATTCAAGTGGAATAGAGCGTTTCGTTTTCGTTGTGGTCGCAGTTCCAACCTAACCTAGCCATTTTGAATCAGCCCCTTAAACAAACGGCACGAGTGTAAATCGCAAACGTATAAAATATATATAAAACGTATAACGTATATTAAAACTAAAATACAATTATTCAGAAGTCAGACTTATAAAAAGCAATAAAATTGTAGGTACCTATTATGAAAATAAATTATTATTATGATAATAATTGTACGGAGATTCCTCTCTCTGGAGCCACAGAAATCTTCTGAACTAATAGAACTTCTGGTTATATCTGGTGTATGTGTCTCATCATCCTGTTCAGAGGTTAAGTTATCTCCTTCTGAACTCAAAATGGGATCGCAGGGAGGTATGGATGGGCAAAGAGCTACACGGACGCTTTTATCGGGCCTTAAACGGGCCCGATCTTCAACTTAAAGGCGTCTGTGTCTTAGCTACGGTTAGGTAATCTCTTCAGGGAAACCGAAGGTTTTATTTTTGCAATTATGGATGAAGTTGTCATGACGAACAACTATAGGAAGTACATTCTAAAAGATGGGACGGTTGACATAATATGTCGGGCATGCCGCCGTCCCGGGGAATCTATCAGACACATTATTTCCGGTTGTTCTCGTCTTGCCAACGGTATTTGCACAGACACAATCAAGTGGCCAAGATTGTGCATCAGCAACTTGCCCTTAAATACAATCTTGTATCTGCAGAGGTGCCATACTACAAGTATGCGCCCGACCCAGTTCACACTATACTGGGATTATATCACAGTGTCACATTATACTGGGATACTATTATCGCCAATAAGCCTGACATAGTGGTAATAGATCGATTAGAGAGGCTTGCAATGATTGTCGACATCGCCATGCCTCATTACGAGAATCTCATGAAAGCTGAAAATAATATATAAGTACCTATTTGGATTTAGCTCATGAGGTTGTTGACATGTGGAATGTGGATTCGGTGATCATTGTCCCAATAGTTGTATCAGTCCACGGACTGATTGCCAAGAGCCTCGACCAACACCTGAAGAGGCTCACGCAGGCTGGCTGGGTTAAGGGACTGATGCAGAAGACAGTCCTTGAGACGGCACGCATTGTTAGGAGGTTTCTATCTCTGAGCCCTAACCACTGGCAGCTTGGTCCCTGACTCCCTGTACCCGATGCCGGTGGGCCACTATTTTTTATGTTTTTAAATATTTTTTTTTAAATATATATAGATGAATTTAAAAATATAATTTATATGGAACTTAAAGGAAATAAAGAAAATAATAATAATATAACAATTTATTTTATTATTTCATGCTTGAACCTAAAGTACTTTCTGTGTAAAAAAGATATTTGTATTTAAGTTAATTTTAATTAATAAACTACCAAGCAATGCATTTTGTCAAATATTATTTTATGCTATACGTTGTTTTGCCTTAGACGTGTTTAAAAAATAATCCGTTATATAAAATGAAGTTTTGATAAAACAAAATTTTGTCTGGTAAATAATTAATTGTCAGATGAGTAGTTTGTTAAACAATAGTTTGTCAAATGATACATTTATTTTAATATTTATGTATATTAATTAGTATAAATAAAAATTTGTCATTTGTTTTTTGTCAAATGATAGTACAGTAGTACACCACGCAATACTTGTGTCGATAACGAAGAAGTACTTTCTATAAACATAGCAAATTCATACTTTTTTGGTTCATACGGTTTAATTTATATACCACTTGGGTGGCAGACAAGCGCACGGCCCACCTGTATGGAAGCGGTCACCGTGGCATATGGACGTGTGCAACACCAGGGTCGTCACACTCGCGCTATTGACCCTGTAAAAACCTTCTAATAATCTATACTTAAATATGAACATTCGTGTAAATGTGGCGCAATTAAGTAAACCTTGTAGCTGCGCATGTTTAATTATATAAGACTATTCATTAGCAAATACAAGTCGAGAATAAATGCTTATATTTCTAGATACCGTTTATTATTAAGGCTTTATTAATATTATTTATATAGACACATACGTTGCGTTTATAATATTTGAATGTTATGTTTGTAATTTCCTAGTAATGTGATATTGAATAAATACAATTTCCAAGGTTTTTTATGAGTTACCACACAAATACACCTGCAATCAGTGACTTACTATGACGTAAGTTTCTCTCGGCATTGCTATATTTTATCGTCCAAAATTCAATAACTTACCATTTATAGCGTTTCATAAGCGCTGTGCACTGTTAGATACAGAATTGACAAATCAATAAAACTATGACTATTTATTATTTTCAATTTAAGACATGTGTTATTATTTTCATATATTATGGTAAGTTCGAAATTTACTAAATATTTTATTAGATGATATTGTCGAAATTAACGCGAATATCACACATTGAAATAAAAATATTGTTAACGAATTCCATCGGAATACCACGGAAAACGGATACTGAAACGGCGTCGGGTGCAGCGTAAATAATAAAATAACGCCAAATAAATCGCGATAGAATCCGTTAAAAATAGTTTTATTTCAATATTTTTTTTTAGAAATAAATAGGATATGAAAGTGGCTTTATACTCATAGACCAATTTGTCATAGGTCTACGCTGTACCTACTATAATATAGAGTTAGTACTTCTACTCTTTGTCTTGATTTGGTTTATCTTGACTTTTACGAGAGCGACTGCCATCTGAGTCCTCCTCATCTTTTGATCAGCAGGTATACCGGTTAGCAGAATGACTTGGGCTCGATTTTGGTAAAGCCCAAGATTGAAGAATGATATACTATAGAGGTGGAGGTACTTACCGAAACGCACTGCCATTGACGTCATCAGTCAGCATTTCTTGATAACCAAACCAACAAAATTTGTCAAGATAAAAATGACGTGAAAATTATTTTTTGAGCAATGTTATGTTAATTGAACATGCATCGTTAATTCGCTATATCTGGTTATCGTAACCAATTAGTTTATGCAAAATACACTGTTGACGCTTAGGTATACAAGATCTCGAATATTTAACGTATTGTCATCTTTCCTAATTCTTTATTTATTTAATTCTTGTATTTAAAACTTGTAAATATATATAAATACACTAAATTAAAATACAAATGATGTACAAAGGTGAGCTTAACTCAAATTGAGTTCTCTTCCAGCAAACCTTTGAGTTATAGAGAAAGAGTAGTTCGAGAGGGTTAAAAGTGCACAAAGACAAATAAAAAGAAAATACATGCTAGTAACTACAATAGATAGGTACATAATATAATAATAAAAGTACGCGGTCGGTAAATATATAGACCAGTGCCGATAGACTTTGAGACAAAATAAATTCATAGTAGGATGAAACCTGTTGTAAAAGGAAGAGAATATAATAAAAATGATAGGAAAAATAAATTACGAGCGATCTGAGCTCGGGAAGGGGGGAGGGGGGTGAGTTTTAAGGGTAAAAACGGTTTATCTCGATTTCCGGCAAAACTACAAGTCCTATGGAAAAAAGTTAAATGACAAAGTTGTAGGTAATAAAGAGACCTACAACTTTTGTATTTACACTTTTTTCACATAACCTCAAAAAGTATGTGAAAAATTCAAATAATCAAGTTTTTGGTTTTTTATTTTTATCTTAAGCAAAACAAATTTGTTTTCCACGAAATTTGGTGAAAACTTAGCTTTTTATGTCCCAAAGACACTGTAATTTTTTTGATTTGAAATACTCTTTTTTTCAGCTTATTTTGACTAAATATCGAAAAACCACCCCAATTTTCAATCGAAAAATCTCACGTCAAAATATCAGCTTTTTAAAAAAAGTCAAAGTTTTTTGTTCTTTGAAATCTTTTCTTTCTGATAATGTAAAAATATATATACATTACTATGGTAAATGTTCTCAGAAAATGCAAAGAAGAAAAACTCGAATTCGAAATTAACATTTTTGTATTTAGTCATTTCCTCGTTGAGGTGGGATGAAAAGTTACATGTTGCACTATAACTTCATGGTTGCACTCAAGTGCAAAGATTTTTCACCTTGTGCTCTTTTGATTCCCTCGCTAAAGCTCAGGGTTCTATTTTGTGAATCGCTCGCTGCGCTCATGATTCAAATTATGAACCCTTCGCTTGCTCGGTCATCAAAACTGAGCACGCGAAGGGTTCTAAAAATTGAACCCAGATCTTTAACGAGGGAATCAAAAGTGCGCAAGGTGAAAAATCTTTGCACTCGAGTGTAACTATGAAGCTATAGTGCAACACGTAACTTTTCATCCCACCTCAGCGAGGAAATGACTAAATACAATAATCACAAAATAGAACCCTGAGCTTTAGCGAGGGAATCAAAAGTGCACAAGGTGAAAAATCTTTGCACTCGAGTGCAACCATGAAGTTATAGTGCAACATGTAACTTTTCATCCCACCTCAACGAGGAAATGACTAAATACAAAAATGTTAATTTCGAATTCGAGTTTTTCTTCTTTGCATTTTCTGAGAACATTTACCATAGCAATGTATATATATTTTTACATTATCAGAAAGAAGAGATTTCAAAGAACAAAAAACTCTTTGACTTTTTTTAAAAAGCTGATATTTTGACGTGAGATTTTTCGATTGAAAATTGGGGTGGTTTTTCGATATTTAGTCAAAATAAGCTGAAAAAAAGAGTATTTCAAATCAAAAAAATTACAGTGTCTTTGGGACATAAAAAGCTAAGTTTTCACCAAATTTCGTGGAAAACAAATTTGTTTTGCTTAAGATAAAAATAAAAAACCAAAAACTTGATTATTTGAATTTTTCACATACTTTTTGAGGTTATGTGAAAAAAGTGTAAATACAAAAGTTGTAGGTCTCTTTATTACCTACAACTTTGTAATTTAACTTTTTTCCATAGGACTTGTAGTTTTGCCGGAAATCGAGATAAACCGTTTTTACCCTTAAAACTCACCCCCCTCCCCCCTTCCCGAGCTCAGATCGCCCGTAATTTATTTTTCCTATCATTTTTATTATATTCTCTTCCTTTTACAACAGGTTTCATCCTACTATAAATTTCTTTTACTTTTTACCATTTTCATAGCTATCGGCACTGGTCTAATAATAAACATACATAAATATACACATACCTATGTACATAAATACATTCGTAGGTCCTCATAGGTTATCCTTGTTAATAGAGTAGTTTATTAAAGTTGTGGAGAAAAGAAATCTCTAACTCCACCGTCTTCCAAACTGAATTTGGTGGGTTCTGCTGCTATACCTACGGGGTTGCTTAATACATTCCAAGAGTTGCGGGGCTGTGCTTAGGTATTCTGCTATTACTACTCGTAGTACTATTAGTTAATCTGTGCTATTACTGCTAATTTAATCCTGACACCTCCGAGTTTTTCTGACTGTAGGTAGTTAGAACCACATATTTCTTTGTTCTGTGGTAAGAACAACTAGAGTGGTCACCTTTAAAAAAAAATTCTTGCGGCAATCGCTACTATTATAATACTACAGTCGGTAATCGGGGGTGGTTATTTCGGACTCAAACCGACTTTTGTTTTGAAATTCATGATAGGCTTATGTGTGACCTCTATCTCACCTGTTGGTAAGTGACGTCGAAGTGGTCTACGATGAATCACGCTTGCCTAGAAGGAACCAATTCACTCGTGACTTGAAGACTCCCAGGTTATAGCCTTCCGGGGTGCGGGCCGGAACCTTCACGTGGTGCACCTGGGCAACGGAGGCGAGCAGCGCCTCCCACTCGCCACGGGAGACACTGCTGCGGCCAATCCGGCCGGGGTGGGAGTGGCCCTCTGGAGAGCTGCTCCGAGGCTCTCCACGTGTCCCTCTGACTAGCAGATGGCACAGTGGGGAGCGAGCTGATTGTCTACGCGCCGACGGTTGGGTGACAGGACGGCCGCCTGTCACCCTACACCCCAACAATTCCATGGGAATTTCCGCAGAATAAAAAAAAAAGGTTATAGCTTTCCGGAAACACAGACTCAGGCAGGGGATTACACTCCTTAGCTCTACGCATGATGAACGTGATGGCGACAGTGGCGGCCTTAGGGGGGGGGGGGGGGGGGGGGGGGGCGAACCGGGCAACCGCCCGGGGCCTCGCGCTTGCAGGGGCCTCGCGTCAAGCAAATAAAAAAAAACTTTTTTTTTTCATTTGAAACTTTTGATTTTGATT
Source organism: Lithosia quadra (assembly GCA_963576445.1). Lineage (NCBI taxonomy): Eukaryota > Metazoa > Arthropoda > Insecta > Lepidoptera > Erebidae > Lithosia > Lithosia quadra. The sequence continues at coordinate 9,651,268 of OY754874.1, forward strand.
GTCAATTATGTATTAATTTATCACACAACAAATAAAAGTAAGTTAAGTAACTAAGTAATTAATTCAAATCATAAATTAAATTCATTTTGTAGTAGTTGAATATCGTCGCGCCTCGAAGTACTTAAAAATTGGTTTATTAAACGCATAACACTCGGTACTAGTATAGTATTATATTATTAAACTAGCGGCCCGGGACCCGTCTTCGCCCGGGCATAATTCGTGAAAAAATTCTATAACTCGATTGCGCAGTCCCCTACCGGACCCAACTGTGAATGACTTCCTTCAGACTACCCCCTTAGGAGTGACACTATGAAAACCCGCGATTCACGTGTATCATGTAGGTATCATATGGTAAGACCCGTCATGGAGGACTGGCTGGACAGACCTCACGGGGGCCTCTCGTAGCGACTGCCGCAGGTGAACTCTGATAAGGGGTGCTTCGGGTCAGGGATCACTTGTGTCTGATCGGGAAGGAGTCGACGCCTGAGCGCCACCTTACACCCTGGCGTCAGAAGACCCTAGACACCGTGCGGTTTTAGTCAGTAAGAGTCCAACATAGCCTGCTCCACAGGCCGCGGCCGCCGCGGGGTGGGTATCCAGGTTGCAGGCCGAAGAGTACGGGCCGGAACCTTCACGCTGTGCACCCAGGCAAGGGAGGCGAGCAGCGCCTACCACTCGCCACGGGAGACGCTGCTGCTTGCGGCTAATCCGGCCGGGATGGGAGTGGCCCTCCAGAGGGCTGCTCCGGAGGCCCTCCACGTGTCCCTCTGACTAGCAGAGTGCACAGTGGGCAGCGAGCGGGCGAGCTGATTGTCCGCGCGCCGACGGTTGGGTGACAGGACGGCCGCCTGTCACTCTACACCCCACCGTCGACGAAGTGGCTTAAAACCGTAGATGCCCCGAGGTCAGCTGGGGTGCTAGGGATATGCCTATTGGGTAACCTTACACCCCGGTAATTAAGACCCGAGACGGCGTCGTGCGGTTTTAGTCGGTTCGATCCCGACATAATCACCCCCGATGGCCGACGGGGGTGTTATCCATGGGGATTTACGTTTGATAAAAAACAAAAGAAAAAGGGTGGGTATCCATGAGGATTTTCCCATGGAAAAAAGGTACTTTTCCGTAGGATAAAAGGCCTCGCAAAGACCTGCCGCTCGGGCCTCGCAAAGACCTGCCGCCCGGGGCCTCGCAATGGCTAAGGCCGCCACTGGATGGCGAAGCGTTTCTTGCGGATGAGTCAGATGATTAGAATATTGACTGCACGTAACGAATGCCACAGATTGTCGTATGGTAATCGGGAGCAACGACTTAAGGTAATCGAGAGATGGAAGGGTTAATGTGATAATGAAAAATGTAAACCTATCCCAAGATTGACCTGGCTAGTGGGTATTACCTAATTTGCAAAACACCTACTAACCTCATTTACCAGTTAGCTACGAACCCCTCGTCAGAGTACTTGCAATGATAAACTGCGTTGTCCAAAGTAAGTAAAGCTTTTTATATATTTAATCTGCCTGATTGACCCCGCCTGATGGTAAGCTGAGGTGGAGTCCAAAAAGTAGTGGTCACCATTCCTAAACGTCTGGGGTCATAGGATGGCCTGTCACCCTACATCGAGGGGGCCGTCTTAAAACCGAAGATGGCCCGAGGTCTACTGGGGTTCGAGGGGTGTGCCTATTGGGTCACCTTAAACCACGGTAATTGAGACCCGGGATGGCGTGCGGTTTTAGCCGGTTCGATAACTACATGACCATCCCTGATGACCGATGGGAGGGCCATCTTGAGATTCGAATCTCAAGATGGCCCTCCCATCGGCCATCTCGAGATGGCCCTCTCGGGTGTCCCCATCTTGCCGCGGAAAGGATGGAGTGCTCCCCACCCACCCCATCACCCCGGCCAACTTCTGCTATGGTGACAAGCGTCCTCACCCGTCACGTCACCCCCAGGCCCGCGGGTCATTTGATAACTAATAATTATTACTTAGTGTTGATTATTTCTGAACATAGAATCTGGAAGTATAATAGGTACCTATGTTCTCTTAGGTTGTTCGCAGTGCTTGATAGGTTTGTAAGTGCCCTGAAACTTCGGGCATTTTTTATTAATTTCAACGACATATTAATAATCTAAGATTTCAACATTTCTACCCATAATGCCAGGACATAAACCCATCTAGATATAGATGGGTTTATGCCCGGCATCAATCGGGCATATTGAATAAATGCCCGATTAATACCCAAAGTGATAGAGCCAAGTGATAAATTCATCAAACTGCTCAAGGACGCTAGGTTAAACACATTTATTTTATAACCGATATGGCTCTCTGAATTCAGAATCTGAATTCATAACCTTCCACACGGCAATATCCATACAAAACCATAATGTTCCACTTCCTAAACCGATTTGTTTATAAAACGGATAGTTGAGAGTTCCTCTCAAATTCAACACATTTTATTATTAAATTAGACTATACATTTCTCAGTCGATTTCGATCTCTTTATCTCAATCTGATTAAGAATAAATGACACGGTACACAGCCGTACACTACTAGGCGTTCACAAGATTCGATTTTATCTATAGCTTCATGATTCGAACCGATAAAACTAGATGGCTACATGGTAACACCTAAACATATAATTGACACTGGTAATACAGAATGTAGTGTAATTTTATAAAGTAGTGGATAGGTGGGCGTCCATCTTGAAATTTTACTGGGTTTGAGCCGGTTTAGTTCTAATGAAAGTGTATTTTGTAGCTTGGAGTTCATATTAATCCTTAGTTTTCAAGAAGTTTTATGTATGCTGAAACTATTTATTGTTTAAAATAGGATTAACTGCAGTTATGTTTTAGGTATGAACGTCTGCTAAAACATAATCGTTTGACGAGTAATGGCGTGCGTTTTTCTCTCGGAAGACACTTTCATATTTTATTTCATGTCGTCAGATCCTATGAATAGAAACACATAATGCATGTGGTGTTCAACAGTGTAGAAGTATTCGTTAATGTCGAATATGCAATTGTAATTATGTTAGTCGAAACAGTAATCTTGGCTGGATGTCGTTTTTAGGTTATACTTCACAATACTATAATTGAATAGTGACTTGTAATCATAACCGCCTATGATTCGATTCGTCTGGTCGAATCACAATGCATGAACTCATGCACTTTTTAGTGAAGTAATTTTATGTGTAAAAGTGACGTTATAATATACTTTATTCGCAGTAACGTTATTCAAGACATACGCGATTTCCGGGAAGATTATCGCGAATAAAAGCCTAAATTGGCAGAGTTATAGAACGATGGCAGTGCCGAGTAGAGCGCGGGTATATGCCGATGTCAATTCACAACGTCCACGAGAATATTGGGACTATGAAAGCTATGTCGTGGATTGGGGCAACCAAGAAGACTACCAACTGGTGCGTAAGCTTGGGCGTGGAAAGTACAGTGAAGTATTCGAGGCAATAAATATCACAAATAATGAGAAGTGTGTAGTTAAAATATTGAAGGTGAGTCATTATACTTGCATATTTGCCATATATTTTGCCAAAGGTGATCATTATAAATATACCATTTTGTTTACATAGCATTAAATTCATCATTTTTTTTCAGCCTGTTAAAAAGAAGAAGATAAAAAGAGAAATAAAAATATTAGAAAATTTAAGAGGAGGCACAAATATAATTACTTTACAAGCTGTAGTCAAAGACCCTGTTTCTCGTACTCCAGCACTCATTTTTGAACATGTGAACAATACTGATTTTAAACAACTGTACCAGACTTTGTCAGATTATGATATAAGGTACTCTTTCTTTACTTATTATATTTATGTATCAAATGCTGATGCTTCTAAAGATTATTAGTAAATGTACAATCAATTATTTCAGATATTACTTATATGAACTACTGAAGGCATTAGATTACTGCCACAGTATGGGCATTATGCATAGAGATGTGAAGCCTCATAATGTGATGATTGATCATGATCACAGAAAGCTGCGTCTTATTGACTGGGGGCTAGCTGAGTTCTACCACCCAGGACAAGATTATAATGTTCGTGTGGCATCTAGATATTTTAAGGTAAAACTGCAAAATATTTCATTGAAAAAGAAAAAAAATACTTTTTTTTTCTAGTATAATTTATGTGGAGTAGTTTGAATTGTTTAGTATTGATCTTTTCTAAGCAGGAAGATTGATATAAATGCATTCTTATAATATTCTCCACACATGATTTAAAGTGATAATATTATGCAATTCCAGGGTCCAGAGCTCTTGGTGGATTATCAAATGTATGATTATTCTTTGGATATGTGGTCATTAGGATGTATGTTAGCATCCATGATCTTCCGCAAAGAACCATTTTTTCATGGTCATGATAATTATGATCAACTTGTGCGTATTGCTAAAGTGCTGGGCACTGAAGAGTTATTTGAATATTTGGATAAATATCATATAGAATTGGATCCCCGATTTAATGATATTCTTGGAAGGTAGGTTTAACTATATTGTATTATTGTTTAAATATTGTTCTTCATGTACATTTTACAATACTTAATTTTTTATCCTAGGCATTCTCGTAAACGATGGGAGCGGTTTGTGCATTCTGAAAATCAACATTTGGTATCACCTGAAGCGTTAGATTTCTTAGATCGTCTTCTACGCTATGACCACTATGAGAGATACACAGCTCGTGAAGCAATGGATCATCCCTATTTCTGTAAGTATACTGCAAAAATATATACCTTCATGCTATGGGTTTAAACTGTGACAGTATTCGGAAATCATAGAGATGTTAGGAAATTGCCTTAGGACCCATGCAATCTCAGAAGGGCAAATTTTAAAGTGAACCTGAATAACACAAAGGCTCTGGGACATTTTCTCACTTAACGTTAACTTAGATGATAGACTATACTTTATTCTACAAATACCCTTGTAAACTAATCACAAATTCACTTTTTTTTTGTAACAAACTATTATTCTGTATTTTTTAGGCTTTTGATACAAGTTCATACAACATGGTGAATATTTATTCAAAATGGACATTATTTCAGGTCCAGAGTCAGATTTATACTATTAACTTGTTAAGAGTAGGTTATTATAAACAGTATGTTACAAATGGGAAGCGGTCGCCGTGGCCTATGGACGTGTGCAACACCACGGGCGTCACCCACGCGCTGCCGACCCTGAAGGGAAAGAGCGAGGGTAGGAAAGGCTGAGGAGGCTAGGAAGGGGCAGGGGAGGAGGAGTACAGTGAGCTATGGCTACCCTACTTACCGCCCGGGAACACAACACGATGGTTATTATGGCCGCGGTCTTCTGTAGGGCGGAGGTCCTTCCCCAATCCGACAGCATCCAAATCCGTAGTTTTTGCGTCCATCGCGCACAAACGATAAGAATTCCAAAAAAATATTTTTGTGTACACTATCATTCATAAATAACAGATCCCAAATTTTTTTTTTTAATATCTCCAATGTACAAACACAGCTACTTTACAATTTTATGATGTTGCCAGTAACCGGTTGCTTGTATGGAACACAGGACCTATATTTGCGCAACCATTTGTATACATTTACCAACTTGTTAAATAATGTCATATTTGTCAGTACAAGAATGGTAATCAGCAATGTCTCAAATCCTGCAGCAGATTCTTATGTCCACTTTGAAGGAATCTTTTTTGTCAAGTGGCATGAGTGTAGGAATGGTGGTAAGGTTGTTGTGACACTGATCTATACTATAAGCATGTAAAATATGTTCCAATTTCGTGCCCATTTTACTGTTACAAAACTATAGACTAAAAATAGCAGAATATTTTAAGTCTTCGATTTAATGTTAATTCTTAGGTGTAGCAACTACCTATTTAAAATTTCTAACTTTTTACAGAATAAATCAAAGACAACAGATCCGATAAGATAACAAAAATTAGAAATCTTTCATAATATCAACACTCAAATTTCAAATTAATCTTTCAAATTAGTTTCACTGCTGGTCTGCTAAGCATTTTGCAAAATGTTTCATGTAATCAACATAATTTATTGCTAAATGCTAAAATCACGATCAAAACTTCGCAGAAAACGATACAAGAGTGCACATTGCTAACTTTATCTTGCAAATTTAGATTGGAAAGGGTCGTCAAGAAATAAATTAATATCAAAATTAAACAACAATAATTATTAGGTATTGTTTCGTAATTCTTAAGAATGCCAGTTATGACTCCTAAATCTAACTAATACGTACATTTCAACTAAGCGCTAGGACGCCATTTTGTTTAAGCATTGCGTGTTTAATTCTAGATCCATGAGTATGGGTATCTATCTATGTAAAGGCAAAGAGCACACTAATAATTACTTGTTATTACACTTAATTTATTCCAAGTAGCTATCTATTTAATATGCACCTAAATGTTGTAAAGACAAGTGCGTGGTTTTACCGCCGATTTCTTTAGGTGTGTCCACGCTAGGCGAGCCGAACACAATTCGTCTAGTGTGGACCGACTTACAAGCCTCGAACGAGCGCACTGCGAGCATTTCGTTCGCGCTCGGCTGCGTTCCGCCTTTTGTCGGTTTTTTAACGAACACTAGGGATTTCGATCGTTGTAGATTCGCTGTACGTCCACACTTGACCCGCTAACGACGAAGACGAGAACGGCTCCGTTTGTGCTCGGCTCGTGCTCGGTTCGCCTAGCGTGGACCCACCTTTAGAATTCTTAAGGTGGGTCCACGCTAGGCAAGCCGAGCACGAGCGGAGCCGTTCGCGTGTCAACTGTGGACGTACAACGATCACTGTCCTCGAAATCCTTTGTGTTCGTCAAAAAACCGACAAAAGTCGGAACGCAGTCGAGTACGAACGAAATGCTCGCAGCGCGCTCATTCGAGGCTTGTAAGTCGGTCCACACTAGACGAATTGTGTTCGGCTCGTACTCGGCTCGCCTAGCGTGGACGCACCTTTAGAGTTAGGTTGGATTTCACCGATGAATATAAACGCGATTAGTTCTATTTAAACTGCGTTATCACAGTTTACTCCATTCGATTCATTGTCAGACATCATCCAATACAGGTGGAAAACTGTTGAAGTTCCGTAATAGTTATCCAATTTCTCATTTAACTGCGCCCCTTTCCCAATTATTTGGGATCGGCGCAACATGTCATGGTTATCTAATTTAAAATAGTTTAACGTATGAAAATTATTTTTCTGTATTAATTTACTTGATTGATTATTGTGTTATTCGATGAGTATATATTTTTTCAATAAAATTTTCCTTGTCTTTCACACTTTTTTTTTAGAAACTAAAAGATTTTTGAGTTTAGAAAAGTATGATACAAATATGTATTGAAATTCTTAATGCAGCTATTTACGTTTATTTCTTTTTATGTTTTAAATGACAAGAAAAAAGTACCTTATAATACATACTTTATACTAAATTTCTACTTATAATCATGTATTTAATCTGTTACTATTCCAGATCCAATTGTGAAGGAGCAGGGACGGATGGTTTCTTCCAGTTCTCCAACTCCAAATGCATTGCAAGGACCAATAAATACTCCAGAATAATTGTTAAGAGTTGATATTGCTCTGTATGTATTGATATGATATACTTGTACAAGATTCCGGAGGAGAGACACTGTAATACAATATAACACCAAAAAGAAGCCACTGATGGTGTAAATACATATACACAGGGACAGTGAAAGACACATTATTTCTGTTCATCAAATGCAGATGTAATTCCGATGCTTGAAAATGGAATAATTTGGAAAGACAATATAGTTTAGTGTTTAATATTAGTAAATCTGGTTTATTAATTGTTTTAAAAGTGTTTTATCTCTGGTATAAACTGCTGACATACATTTGTGAAAGTGCTCGTGTACTCAACCTGAGTAGGTATATATAATGGTGGAAGAAGGATTCAATTTATCAAAGTAAATTCTGAAACATCCATTTTTTTATATGAAATTCGATAGTTCATTGTTGATTCAAGAAAAATGCATCGAGTTTCTTTGCACTTGATCTTTTGCATTTATTAACCTATGGTATTTTGTAATTACTTGTATAATATATTGGTAACACCTGCATACCATTTGCAAATACTGGTTAGCAGCTTTTCGTTGGTATTCTACTTATTAAAATTTTGTATTTATGTAATAGAAGTAAAATGTAGATATGTGTGATATAAATACAAAATTTTAACATAATTGATTAATCGTTTTCTTTTATTACGTATTTTTTTTTAAAGAAACCAGCTAATTCATAATAAGATATTGTCGGATTTAAAAATTGTTTTTTTATTAGTATATTTTTATAAGTTATGTTAGCTGTCCTCGTGCATTATTATACATAGCTAAAATCAAATCATATCTTCAATTCGAAGGTAAGCCTCATGGAGTATAATTTATTTTAAGTGTGATAACTTCAAGTTGTTGCATAAAATTCTCTGAATAAACAATACTAACTTTACCTGTAAATGTTTTCGATTATTTACATTTAATAGAAAAAGAAATAAATTCGTACCCTCAAAATTATAGATAACTGTATAGTGAAAGAATCTCGCTTGTGAGTACAGGTTTGTCATTTATTATCTAAAAAACTTTTCCGCCTAAATTAAACTCGTGTGAAGATAAAAAAATACACCTTTGGAATATTAAAATACTATTATAAGGGTTCTCAAGGATTGCAATACACTTTTTAATTCGTTACCTATGTTCTGAGTCAGAAACTTATAATTTTTTTATCACGTTTTATTTTATAATATCGAAACGCATAAGGAGAAAATAAATAAAAATATATTAGTTGGTCAGAGCATTCTCCCTGTAAGGGACTGGTCACGGGTTCAAGTCCCGTCCTGGATAATCATTTTTTCCGATCAGAAAATCATTGAAAATTGTTACTATTATTTCAAATTTCTATTTTTCAACTAGCTGTTGCCCGCGACTCCGCCCGCGTGGATTTCGAATTCCGTTTCTAATTCCTTTTTTCGTGCGGAAGTTCCTTCGGATACCACCTCGGTACAGTAATCGGGTCTTAGGATTGAACCGCAGAACTAAGTTTGTTTTTTATTGTATATACTTTTCCCGGATAAAAAGTACCCAGTGTGGTGCCCAGGATATCAAAGAATAATTATACCAACGTTCATCGTAACCGGACCGGTACCTAGTTTTTGCGTGATGCCTGAACAAACAGACACAGACAAAAAAATTTAAATCACATTTTTGGGTTTGGAGTACCTACCGACTATGCACCTAAAGGACTATTTTTGATATTTTCAAAGTACAAAATTTTCACTTCTACTAATTTATTATAAGTAGATATAGATTTATTTTTCAATTAGAAAAGAAGTTATGCAAACAATACTTATACCTACAAATAAGTTACAATTGGTAATTATCTCAATCAATCTCCTTAGACAAAAAGATCAATCATTGTAACTAGTATGGATATTGTTTGCATAAACTCCTTTCTAATTGAAAAATAAATAGCAAGTTGAAATAATAGGAACAATTTTGTCCAAAAAGTTAAACTTTAAATATAGAAAACAAAGTTAAAATAATTGGAATTTTTTGGTACTAGTAGTTCAACTGGTTGAACTTGGTGGAACAGGGGCAACGCTTTGTGGTGATTTATTAATACATGACAGCCACGTACGAATTCAGCTATGATGTCTTTCGGTGATTGCCACAACGCGTTGCGAGTATTTTCATAAGAGAGTATTAAATAAACACCCGATAAATGCCCAAAGAGACAGCGCATAAAACCATCTCTAACCACAACACGATTATCAGGATGATTATCAGGTTATCATTTTATAGTAAGGTGGTATTTTTTCGATCACTAAGCGTTTTCGGTCTTTGAGCGTAGTCTATAAATCATAAACTAATCACTATACTAGGATAAAATTCTAAACTGGTTATAATATAACATAATAAAATTCAAGACAATAATTTGAAATTTTGTTACCTAGTTTTTTGATTAGCCATGTGATGGGTATGTCAGATATTTAATCGGGCGTTTATTCAATCCTCCCAAAGAAAACCATCTCCTAAGATGGCTTTATGCCCTAGCATTTTGGACATCAACAATAAGTGCTCAAAGTGTCTGGACATAAATTCATCGCTGTTTGCAGTTACTCCTATGTAGGCGTTTTAGTTCTATACTATATTAAAGTTTTAGGTATTTAATTTTATAGATTTTTAGGATAGCGACGTATTGTTTCCTTCAGTCTCCTAACCAATTTCGGCTACCGAACTTAAAATGCGTGGATTTTATAAATTAAGCGAATTGCTATTAAATCTCATTTCATGACTATATTTAATTACAAACTTGCCTTGTCTGACGCCGTGAAAATTAGAACTAAAAAAGTATCAAACATTGACCTACTGTCGCCTTTCGAATGATTGTCGTAAAATTGGACAAAATATTGAGTCGCTTTTCTCATGTGACCCACTCACTTGATGTTAATGACTGAATTATTGCGATTCAGTTTAATTATAACATTGATGGCGGTATATCACTACATCTCATGGAAATAATTACTACCTGATTCAGCCTGGTGACCTGAGGTCTTTCTTATAATTTCTTCTTATTTATTTAATATGTATAGATAGATAGAGATTGGGCAATTATGAAGATAAATATTAGACACGTCAATGTAAATACGACCATCAGTATAATAAAAGTATAAACAGTACATAGTATTATTTATTTTAATTATACAATTTTAAACAGTATTTTATAGCTAAAACAAAACTTGTAAGTGTTGTGGTAAGCTAGATAGATCCATTTCTGAATGATTTCTACTGCAACCATAACAAAGATATTTATGAACAAATGGAAACACTGCAGTGAGACTGTCATTCTCAAAGATATTTGATAGTTCAGTATTATGATTAGATGTATTATTTTTAAATGACACGGTTCTTGATACACTAGTCGCTTCCAGAGCAGAAAGTTGGAAGTTTCTGCCATTGAATTCACTCTGAAAAGAAAAATATTTATTTTATGACCAAGATTAAACATGCAGTTGTTAATATGTGTTTGATTTGTATCCAACACATAGGATTTCCCTCTTGGATATAGTGTCTATGAGTCAGTAGAAAGGGTGCAAATTGTCAAAAACGCTTGATTGCAATGGCGTACTGTATCCAATTTATTAGTTTTTCTTAGCCAATAATTAATTGTACTTTACGTTAGAAGTATAAAATAATGAAATAACGTCACTTGACGATGCTTGCAGGTTCGCATTGCGGATCTGCAAGATATTGCGGGATTCCACAAGGTCTAGAATCATGCTGGATACCGCTGGATTGCGGGATCCCACTTTGCTTGATTGCAATCACTAAACACAAGCTACCAGAATGTATGCTAGAACAGTTTTTTAGTAACGCCCAGTATTACTTAGATCAATAATAGAGTAATAACAATTTACCTACCTCACAAATTAAGCATTTGCCTGGAACTCTATCTCCACATCCACCAATTTTGTCTGCCGTTTTACAGACAGTTGATATAGTAGATTTGAAATTATCTTGAAGATTACAAACAAAGGAAGCAATCACTGTTTGGAGACTATTAGTTTTGTTTATACTACCGCAAATGAGCCGAATCTGCTTAATTTTAACATAGTAATCTATTTCTTCTTTGCTAATGTCTTTTATTGGTCTTAATATCTTCACTTTCTCATCACGGGTGTCGGAGAAGCCCTGTAAATAAACCAAACATTCGTTTTGATTCTGTCATACATTTTCACTAAACTTAACTAAAACCTCTAAATTTAAATTTCGACTTTAGCCCGTTTTGCTTGTTTTAGAACTTTTTTATATATATATTACCACGGTGTATAGTCAATATGAAATTTAGAAATTTAGAGACAACGGAATCGACACCATTACTTAATTTCAATCTTTTAATATTGGGCAGACAGATTTGCATAGAATGCCCTTTTTTAATAGGGGCAGAAACCCCCGTCGGGCTTAACTTCACCAACGATGACGTAGGTAGGTATAATAGCAACCCATTTTCATTTATGTCCCACTGCTGGGCACGGGTCTCCTCTCCTCTAACGAGAGAGCTGAGAGGGTTTAGGCCTTAATCCACACACGCTGGCCTAATGCGGGTTGGTGGATCGGACATGTCCTTAGAGTTTCTTCTAGGACATGTAGGTTTCTTCATGATGTGTTCCTTCACCCTCAGCAGATGGTAAATCATGGAATTAGCACATATAAATTCCACAAAGTGAAATTCACATTGGTGCTGTCCGGCCGGATTCGAACTCGGTACCTCTGAGGCCGCGTCCTTATCCATTCAGCTACCATCGCTTTTTAGTAGGTAGGTAGGTATGTCGGACTTGAACCGACTAAAACCGCACGGTGTTTCGTCACATTTGCCTGTGTTGCGCACAGATACACGATGTACCTGACCTGCCCTGATCCTAAATACTGTCAATGCAAATATTTAAGACACTCCTGTAGATTAAGTAGGATTTAAATCTCTGATATACCTAAGAAGTCGCGTGTTCTGAAACCAGGACTGTAGTGTTACATAAAACGATCGACTTGTATGTAGGCTACTGAGCTGAGCGGGCTGTACGGAATGAAAATTGGTATTTTATCGTATTACCAAGAGCTTCCAGTAAGCTCTTTATTCAATGGAATATCCAATACGGCATTGATAGGATCGTATCAAATCTGGATAGGTAGAGGGGGGCTACGGCACGGTGGAGGTGAGCGCTGACGCGTCGCAACGTGACCACCCTAGGCCTACTTCTAGGTCGCAAGTCCCAGGTACCGTCACGAGGTTCCTCTTTCCATGGACCCGGCGACCGCACGGTGAATCCATGGAATGCTGAGAATCGGATCTCTTATACTACAAAAAACAGTTGCTCCACGTGGTGCACCTTAATTTCAATTTTCAATTTCTTTATTTTTCAAAATAGTGTAACGTAATTACATCTTTTTGACGTCTTAAGCAAAGGAGACGGGGTGCGGGCCGGTACCTTCACGCGGAGTACTCAGCAACGGAGGCGGACTGCACCTTCCACTCGCCACGGGAGACGCTACTGCCTTGCCGGTAAATCTGGCCGGGGTGGTGATGGACCTCTGGAGGGCGATCCTACCGTCTCGGTGAACTGACGCGATGCTTGATGCCTGATGCCCTTTCGGGGGGTCAGTGGCGCGATGCTCGCCCCACCCCTCCTCCCCCCTTTCGGGGGATCGAGAGGGCCATCTTAAATCCGTAGATGGCCAGGGTCGACCGGGTGCGAGGGATATACCTATTAGTTATTAGGTAAACCTTACACCCCAGTAATTATAAGATCCGAGACGGCGTGCGGTTTTAGTCGATTAGGTCCCAACATAATCACCCCTGATGACCGACGGGGTTGGTATCCATGGGGATTTCTGCACGATAAAAAAAGGACAATGGAGGTGTCCTTCTGACTAGCAGAGGGCACAGTGGAGAGCGGGCAAAAGGTGGACTGATTCTGCGAGCGAAAGGGTGGGTGACAAGCAGCCATCCTGACACCCTAAAATTATCAAGATTGAATAAATCTCCAAAACACAAGATACGCATCAGCTCAATAGCTGCTAGTTAATAATAGGTAATTAATATTAATGATATCTACCCTATCTACATTTACACTAATATTATAAAGAGAAAAGATTTGATAGTTTTTTTTTTGCATTGAATAGGCTCCGAAACTACTTGAGTGATTTGAAAAATTCTTAAAGCGCTCCGGTGATCCGATGAAAAATATCTCCGGTGAACATAGGCTATACGAAATTTTCAAAAAAGTTAGGGATCCATGCTAAAACTCCAATAATGTAACCCAATTCCTTACATCGCGTGCACTGCGAAAACTATTGAAGATAGAACAAAATAATGTACTGTGGAAATGTATAACTTAAAATGGTCTAGGTACATAAGAGTCCGCGATACCATAATATATATGTCTATCTAATAAGGATAGCCCACAGTAACCTTTTTTATCTTTACAAATCATGTGTCATTTTCGAAGCTATTTTTAACAATACAGTACCTAGGTATAATTCCATATCCAATTAAATACGTTAGATACGTTGTACATTTAATGTAGATCAAAATTGCCATTCACACTATAATATATAATTAGAATATATAGTTTAAGAGCTATCGCAATATGTAAAAATAATGCGCGGCGAAATAAATGTGGAAGCGCAGGATATGCAATCAATATGTTTCCTCCTAACTCAAGCAATCTTGAGTTAGGAGGAAACTCTCTTCTCTATCTTGCACCCCGGCCACTGAATACTTGAGACGGCGTGCGGTTTTTATCAGCTCCAAGTCAGACTTAACCGCTCCTGCTGGCTGACGGGGGTGGTATGTGAAGGAACTTACGCACGAAAAAAGGAATTTAAAACGAAATTCGAAATCCATGCGGGCAACAGCTAGTATATTATAATATACTAAATTGAATATCAAAGTTTCATTTACATTCTGCTTCTAAACTGAATTGACATTTTCAAAAGGGATGATCCCTTTTGAAAATGTGATATTAAGTATATTATTGAATAAACTAAATCTACACCACATCCACTAAAAGCAAAAAGCTGATCTCAGATACCAAATGCAAAACAAAAAAAAAAAATTAATGAATCAGGCTCCCTAGATAGACAGTATGGTCTACTTATGAAATTAAATATACAAGTAAATTGCACTTACAACATCATCTTGAACTTGTGATCCTCTGCCTACCGCAAGATTGCACAATAGTTTGTTAGCTAAAGTTTTTGTGGTCTCAGCTGTGAATACGAAATTACATTGTAACAGTTTCGCATATTTTATAAATAAGGTCCGTTTTATTTTCAAGAGAAAATCATATCCTGCTGTTGCTGTCATACTATTTAACATGCTCTGAAATTGAATAGCTATATCACAATTCACATCTGGGATAACATTCCTCGCTGTTAATTGAAGACTAGATTTTAAATAATCTGAAATATGTATCATATAGACATCGAATTGGTATTTTCTACATTGTTCCAACACAAAATCTGCTCTATCTCTTTCATCATCTGAAATGGTTAAAATCCAGGTTAATGATTTTACATCTAAGATAATATAAACTAACTTTTGTAAGTATATAGATAGCTCCATAGCTTAACTACATTATTTTGAAAGATATGATTATGGAATATCCTTCAGAACCTGAACGATGACAACACTTACCAAATATATGTAAGAAAACTGGAACTATTCGTAGCTTCTTAGTGTTGTCTAAAGATATACCATATTGTATTAAATCTAATAAAACTGTGGAGCTTACACCTCCTGATAAACATATCAAAACATTTTCATTTGGTGGTATAACTTTATTTTTGCCTAGACATGCACGGAATTTATGATTTGTATTAATCATAAAACAATCATCACAGTAATAATCTTTCTGTCTTAATATCACTGTTTTAGGAGAATTACACTTTTTACAGCTCATGTTTACAGAACTTAATTTATAGTTTCAACAATCTTAGTTACAAATAACATAACCTCTTTAAAGCGATTCAAATATCTACTATGCTTCATGATTCAAATCAAATATTAATGAACGCAAATCGTAGGTAGAGAATACGCAAATGAATGAGACGTAGACTATAGACAGAGAAGCATAGATAATAAAATTTAACGAGACGAGAACGAGAAGCTTGCGCGCTAGACGCACTGTCCGCTGTCCACTGACCTGTAATAAGTACTCGCTGGACTGGCGATCAGTCCCATTTTATTGTGCCTAATTCACTGACCATGCGATATCCAAAGATATTCGCTTTTGTATTAGATATTTGTACTTTTCGACAATATTTATTGAATTAATATAATTAATTATAAGTATGACTGATGATGGATCAAGCAGCTCGGATGATGGTGAAGAATATTTGGAATCTAATTTTGATTATAATTAATAATATTTTTTTCTAATAAATGAATTTCGTCTGATTCCTAGCCCTAGGCCCAAGCCCGCTTGAAGATAGTTTTTAGTCTGGAATGACACAGGCAATATGTCTTGCACACGTTCATAGGCCACATTTTGTCCGTAAAATATATTCCCAAGGGTAGCGGGAACGGGATCATAATTTCACGCAGGCATTAGCTAGTCTTAGTTAAGTAGTCTATATCTCCACTACATCTGCGGTTTTAGTCGGTTCGATTCCGACATAACCATCCCCAATGGCCAACGGGGGTGGTATTCGTGGTGATTTCAAAATGAATAAACCTGCTACCTTTTCCCCCGATATTCCCACAGTACCAAACTCCCACGCAGGCGAAGTCGTGGGCAAAGGATAGTATTTAATAAAGGAATCAAAATTTAAATAAGAATAACACCAAATAAAGCGCAATAAAATTCTTTAAAAATATCAGTTAAACTATAATAGGTACATACTTTTATTTCACGATCAAAATGTTTTATCCAACTATAACTGGTGATACCTGCCCTACATTTTTTAAATTTGCCGCGGTTTTGTTGGTCCAGCTTTCATTAGACAGAGTATAGCTTGTCTATAAAGTCGTGAAATTAAATGAGGGCGCTGCTGAACTTCATGTAGCAACCCTATATAGTGCGACTATAGTGGAGTCAATTTAATAGGCCACATTTGACAATTCATCAAAATTCAACATCGCAACCTTTTACGCGACGCGCCGCGGTGGGCATCAAATTATATATTTTTCGTTTTGTTAGAACTGCACAATTGCTTAACTTTTTTCAATTACTATTACATATTTATTGTAATAATGACAGATACAAGTAATTTTACGTTTTGCTTTCACCAATAAACCATTCTAAACCTAATAAACAATTTTTGATTTATAGAACTGAACGTCATTACCTTGTCATTACAATATTGTGTCAGTTAATCCTTTTTCTTTTTAAAAATTAGGCATGTTACTCTAAAAATCGAAAGCTGATAAGTAGAATCGAATGCAATGATTACTTGTGAATAAATATCATCATAAAATTAATAACCACGTTGTGACAAAAAAAATTACTCATTGCATTTTTTGCATTAGTATCGATCACCAATCATCCCCCAATAGTTATTTTGTAAATATAATCAATGAACAGAATTGAGCTCTCTACAGTTTTATTATAAGTATAGATCATGTACTTGGGTGAATCCGCCGTTTTGATTCTTTCTTATTTATTTTGAACTTTTTTTGAAACTTGTCGGAAATGCGTGTCAAACGCAATAAATTTAAAGGTTTTTTAATAACCTTTACAAAACTATTGGAGGCACTAAAATCCAACAAGAGAATCAGAAGTTATTGATCTTCAAAGTTATTTAATTGAAATGGTAATGACGTCTATAGCATGGTAATGATTTTTCTATAACGGTAATGACGATATGTTAATGGGAATGATGAAAAACTGAATAACACTTGTTTCTCCTTTGTTAAATCACTATAAACATAATAGAATATTGCAAATAAACTTTTTTCTTTTAGTAGAAGTCATATAGACGTAACCGATAGTTACGTCAATAATATGACTTCACCTCACCTGATGGTAACTATGGTAAGCTAAAGGCACAGTCTCAGGAAGGAGGTCCCCATTACATACATACATGCCATAATGGTGGCCCTCAATTTGACGGCCTTATCAAATGCTTTTTCACGCCCCGCTAGAGCCCCGCTTAAAGGACCCGGGACTGTAGTAGGAGGAAGGAATCACGTGGGCTGGTAAAGAATTCTAGGTCTTTATTGAGCGGCAAAAAAAGAGGCACCGAACTTCTTAGTTCTTGATGGCATTGTTCAACACGGTATGAGGCCCTCATACCGTGTTGAACAATGCCATCAAGGCTGAGATGTCACCCTCATAATGAGGGTGACATCTCAGCCTTGCACGTATTGTTCTGTATAGGAAAGGAGAGGATGGAACTAGTTGGTGGAGCTCATCAGAACACTCACCATGGTAGAGGTACCGCCTCTACCATGGTGAGTGTTCCGAAAACTGCCAAAGAGGCTATGTCTCGACGTAATTGTAACGGTTCGAGAGCGTTGGTAACTTGAAGAGTCCCAATAATACGGCCTGTACGTCGAGATGAGAACAGTATTCTACGCCGGAACGGATTTGTGTCTTGTATAGAAGATACCGCTGCTCCGGCGTGAAAAACCGGCTCACCTTGTTCAGTTCTCTGAGTTTCCGCGAGGCCGTTTTGATGATCTAGTTCGACTATCGATGTAGTTATTATTAGTCAGTTTGCAGCGAACATCCATGCCGAGTAGATCTTGGTTATCCTGAAGTGGCAGTGGAGTGTCCCGATGAGCAGGGAGGGGCAGGAAAGGAGATACCTTTGCTGTAAACACACAAGCCTGCGTCTTCTTGGCATCGAACTCGACCAGGTTCTCAGAGCCCCATTGCGAAATGTAATTCAGGACCCGATCAAGCTCAGTGACAAGAAGCTGTCTTTTTTCCCCTACGTCAGCCTGCTTGTTCGCAGGGTGACCGTGATATCGTCCGTGTAAGGTGCTATCATCTGCATAGCAGTGAATGCTGCCTACTTACAGCATGTCATTGATATGCAGAAGAAACAGAGTAGGCGTCAAAACGGACCCCTGCGCCTATCACAGAGCACTCGAATGCGGCGCTCCTGCAGGAAGTTCTCAATCAAGCTGCATAACAGTGGAGATAGACCAAAAGCAGGCAGCTTGGAAATAAGTGACTTGGGCCAGACCCTTTTTTTTATCGTGCGGAAATCCCCATGGATACCACCCCTGTCGGCCATCGGGGGTCGTTTTGTCGGGATCGAACCGACTAAAACCGCACGCCATCTTGGGTCTTAATTACCGGGG
Source organism: Lithosia quadra (assembly GCA_963576445.1). Classification (NCBI taxonomy): domain Eukaryota; kingdom Metazoa; phylum Arthropoda; class Insecta; order Lepidoptera; family Erebidae; genus Lithosia; species Lithosia quadra. The sequence goes on from OY754874.1 coordinate 9,670,067, forward strand.
TGTAAGGTTACCCAATGGGCATATCCTTCGCACCCCAGCTGACCCCGGGCCATCTACGGTTTTAAGATGGCCCCCGCGACACACGAAAGGAGGGGTGGGGCGAGCATCGCGCCATATCGCCGATGGTGGGGTGTAGGTTACAGGCGGCCGTCCTGTCACCCAACCGTCGGCGCGCAGACAATCAGCTCACCCCCCGCTTGCTCCCCACTGTGCCATCTGCTAGTCAAAGGGACACGTGGAGAGCCTGGGAGCAGCCCTCTAAACGGCCGCTCCCACCCTGGCCGGATTGGCCGCAGGCAGTAGCGTCTCCCGTGGCGAGTGGGAGGCGCTGCTCGCCTCCGTTGCCCAGGTGCACCACGTGGAGGTTCCGGCCCGCATCCACTTGTGCCAGACCCTATCGAAAGCATTGGCAATGTCAAGACTGATAGCCAATGACTCACTATACTTGTCCAAAGCCTCATTCCATAGATGGGTGACATACGCTAGAAGATCACCCGTTGACTGTTTCGGCCTGAAGCCATATTGCCGATCATTAATTAGGGAATGATCCTCTAGGTGACGCATGAGCTGTGCGTTAATGATATGCTCAAAAACCTTGCACAGCACTGAGGTGCCGGCTATGGGTTGATAATTGCCCGGGTCTGACCGATCCCCTTCCTTGGGGATCGGCTGCACATTCGCTTCGCTGCACAAGCTGGCGGTACTGTACCCGAAGTGTTCTTCTTCTTCTATCGTATCGATGGCATTTCTGCTCTCAAATTTTCTTTTCCAGTGTGCTGCTACCTGGATTGCGTTCTCAGAGGCACTCATGAGTTCCTCTGGTGTGCAAAAAGTACATGGGCATGCAGCACACGTTATTAGGTGGGCCATAGTCTGCGGGGAAACTCCACACTCGCACCGCAGGCTTGCACTGCCCGAGAACCCCCTTCTTGACCGATTCTCCTTGCTTCGGCCGACCTGTGTCCGAAGTCTATTTAGAGATTTCCACGTGGCCCAGGGAAGGTCGTGTCCAGGTGGGAGGCTTTCCGCCCACGGAACAAAAGGGGTCGGAAACGGACTTCGAGCTCTCCAGCGAGTCACTCTGGCTATTGGGGGTTCACTGTCAGCGGTAGCGACGCATACCCAAAAGCTCTTTCGGCTTTACAGCTTTTGTGGTACGTAAGGATGGCCATGCATGGGGTGTCGGTGGTCCGCTTCCAGTTTGCCCCACTCCATGGATGATGCCACATCTCTGCGAACGCCGGGAGGTGCAATGCCAGCCAGTGGGTATAGCAGCCGTACCGGAGTCGGCTTTAGACAGCCAGTTATTATCCGGCAGGCCTCATTTAGTGCTACATCCACTAGCCCAGCGTCACCAGCTGAATAACATAGAACGAGCCCCGTTGCCCGCAGCACGTGTGGTGCGGCCCCCCAGTTTATACTCGTCAGCCTTTTAACAAGGTTATTACGAGCGCAGACCTTCTGCTTGAGGTTTTCGCAGTTCTTCCTAAACGTGAGGGACCTGTCCAGAATAACTCCCAGATATTTCGGGATGCTTGCAGTGGACGATGTTGATACCACGCCACCGAATGTCAAGCTCACGCTGCCCGTTGCTAAGGTGAGGTGTTTGAGGGGTTGGGCTTCAGCGCATTGCTGTCGTAATAGGAGCTCAAGTCCTCGAGTGCGGCATTCAAGTTTGCCTCTACCTCCTCAAAGGAACCCTGTGACGTAAGAGCCAGGTCGTCGGCATAGAGAAAGCGTGTCGTGCGCCCGAAGTGTAAGAGATGCAGTACAGACGCGTAAGTATGAGAGACAACTCCGCTGCATATTTACGTAGAACCACTGCTAGAATTCCATCGGGACCACTGGCTTGCCGGACATCGAGTGATTGCAGCACTGCACGAATATGGCGTTGCCTGATAAAGATGTAGTTGCACGGCCTTGGCCAGGTGCCAGTAGCCACAACTGCCCGTGGGGTGCGCCACAAGCCTACCCAAGCCGTGCAATGCACTGGGCATCCGCTCTGATGTGAGCCTTCTTGCAGCATTACTTTGTGGCTTTGATGTACGCTGTTTTGAACCGGCCTACGTTTGGATCACGGTTATCAGCTTCTGGTGAATAGCCTCTGCCCACTCGCGCCCATACCAGGAACGCACCCTGCGGGCGATGCTTGCCCCACCCCCCTTTCCCGGTGGCCCAGGGTCATTCAACATCACCCAAATCAGAATTTACATGAGATAAACACACAAAACACATAGAGCAAGATCATTACCATTCACTTCTTATCATTACCATTAATAGAAAACAAATGGTAATGATGATAATGGTTATGACGTTTGATAGCTTATGATTTTTTAAACTAAATACCATGCTGCAGAGAGCACAACCAACCATTTTTATGGTATTGTACATAAATTACGGTTAGCATGGGTATTTTAAAAAGATCTAGTAATTAGTGCTTACCTAAATTTCTCTTATAATGGTGATGATGCAAATACGTGACACACTGCCCCTAAGCAATGTAAGTTGAAAATTTTTAGACTCCTGCGTGGATAAAATTGACGTGCTCTGCACTCCGCTTCATTAGAGAGACTGGGAAAGGAGATCTAGGGCGTCTAGATCGGGCTAGGTAGATAGAATTTTCGAGGAATACAACGTTGACGGTGCCGCAACGGTGATGACGAATTTTCGTGACAAAATTTATTTAATTTATTTTTATATGATATTTGATATCAAATCACATCATGGTTCGTTATGTTATTGTAGATAATGTATTCTTTCGAAGTATGAAAGAAAAAACGGAAAGTGCAAGTACAATTTTTGGGAAATAATTGTGGAACTTTATTACTCGACTTTTTTTTGTAAACGGTGATGACGTTTGGTGCGTGTTTATTGAAATAAAAAATTAAATAAAGAATGTGTACTATTTTAAATACCGGCGCCTTACATGAAAATATGTAGGAAATGTCATGCAAAGTAAAAAAAGAAAGCTATTATGATAACTAATTTATTATTAGCATATATTCGCAATTATTGGTTTTCCGCGGATTGACCCACTTGTCTTATTTTGCTCCTTAAATTTACGAAAGAAAAAATAATAATGAAACAGGGATTCACCTGAGGATTTTAAAAATTCACATTATCTTTCAAGTCCGTATCGATTCATTCGTTTTAATCGACCTTTTTTTAACAGGTCACCTCATTATGAATATAAAACTGACAAACGTCAAATGTGGCCTATTAAATTGACTCAACTATAAAATGATCTTGATACTAGAAGTTCGTTCCTAGTAAAATGAGTTACTAAAATAAAACACATTATGCAGTCATAATATTGTTTCTGTTTTATTTATTAAACCAGGTGCAGTATAAAGTTTTGACCCAGATCTAGAATAAAGTTATTGAACCAGATCCAGAATAAAGTTAGTTCAAACTCAAACTTAATCATTTATTAAATTCAATCAGTTACAAAGAATAATCAGTCCGGATTCCAAATATTAAATATTGAAATGCGTTTCGTCGCCACTTTCAGCAGTACAGTCACCACTGTCACCACCAATGTTAAAGTTATCCATTTCTTTCTTCGGCCGACCTTTCATGTGTTTCCCAGGAGTTTCAAAATTTCTATCATTCTTAAAACCTTCGTTAACTATCCGCCAACTGTACTCTCTGATTTTCCTGTAAAGAGTAAAAATAATCATTTAATAAAATTAATTACTGAATGGCAACAAGTTATTGACTTGAAGCAATTGTTCAAATAAAAAAATTGGTACAATAACAGATTGAACGACTTGTACCATCATAATATCAAAAATTTAGATCGTACTATAAAAATGACCTACTATAAAATATTTTTCTAACCTAAAAATATTGAATGTAAACATTGCCTGTTTTGCCTTCAAATCGTAAATTCAGTAGATTTGTAAGTTCCGATAGATTCAAAACAAATAATAACATGATTACATACCCATCAAAGATGCTGTTCGCCCATAAACGTCCTCCAAATCCCATAAAATTGTCCAGCTTAGTGGTCCGTGATTCATCGCTGGAAAACTTTAAAAATCACCTCCCATGCACCACTCTGATTTACTTTACTCATTTCTCAACCTTTCATGCGTAGTTTGGTATTAATGTATTGCAGTTTAATGAAAACAATAAAAAATACGAGAAGAAAACTGGTCCACTATACGATATTAGACGATAACATTGACAACTGACGTACTTATGTTTGGTGTTGCCACTCACATGTTTAATGTTAGTTCCTCAAACATTCTTTTCACGACTAAATAGACAAGCTATATATTCATATCAAATATATTAACGAGATTCAGATGATCTGAATCTCGTTAATATTTGATGTGAATACATACAAAGTATCAAAATCATAATTTATACGCGCCATCACAGAGAAATGACAGGTGACATTTATAGTCTACTGGTGTTGCAAATCAATAAATGTCGTGGTTCAGCTTTCATTAGACAAACTCTATAGATAAACATGGAGGCTACACTTCGAATACCTACTTGAAGCACAATCTGTATATTATATAATATATCTTGCTCTGTGTGGGCTGACTTCTCGATTCAAATGAGTTGATAACTGTCATAATGACATTTTGATTCACTTCATTGTAAAGTAAGGTCAGCAAATACATTTTTCTATTATAAAATGAAATTGAGGATTTTTGACTTTATATTATTTTATTTTCTATTATATTATTTTACTATTTCCTCTGAGGTAAGTACATACTTGATAAGTATGAAATAAACTATCGATATTTTTTGTTATATTTACTTATTCTTACTCGGGCGGTAACACTTCGATGCCGCTTATTTCATCGTCTGCACTGATATCGGAGTCGCACAAATAATTTCACGTGCTCGTGAATGTAGCACTGTACCTTCCCTACTCATTGTAAGGAAATATAACTGTAGCTAACGAAATACACTTATCAAAACAACATCAATGTGTCTATAAAAAACACAATGTTACAAAAGTCAACAAGGACGCAACAAAATGAAGAAAAATCGGAAATATAATATCAATGGCTTTGGAAGCGTAGCTGGCGGCACACACTATGACACTAATCAATTATTAACTATAATTATAGACTAATACTAAGAAAATATGTTATATATTTAATGAAAAGAAAATAAAAATTAAGTCGTTGTTACTATACCTACAGGTATGAACCTATCCGACGCGCCATTGATATTCTGTTGCTAGCTGTACAATTTTGATGAGTACGGAATAAAGTTGCTGCAAACGCGATTATCTTCTCATTTGAATCGTATAGTAAGTAAACTAGTAGGATAACCTTCTAAGGGGCTGTCTCCACGGGCGAGAGAATCGCGGCGATATTATCGTTGTGCCACTATTTCTATACATTCTCTATGGAGCCGTCTCCACACGGCGCGCGGCGATGCGACGAGTGGCAATGAGCGCGCGAAATTAACAACCTCACAGTATTTCGTTTATTTAATACTTATATCTGCAGGTACACAGGAGGTACCTACCAAATTTACTTATACAGTACGCTTGGCTACATAATATTGGTTAGCAGTACACTTCCGGTTCTGACGTCAGGATGGACACAGATTTTCAAGAGAGGTACGTAAAGGTACACAGAAGGTACCAAATAACTGTAATAAATCTAGGCAAATCTGAAAATTACACCCGCCATCCTGATGCACACTTATTTTTTAATCATTTTACTTGCATTTTTGGTTATAGTCTAAGATCCCGTTATAGAACGACCTTCACCGAGATGCTTATTTAATGAAACGTATTTTATATTTAATTTAATATGTCAATAAATATAATCCATATATTATGGGTTGCCTAGCAAATTTCAGTCCAGAGTATGTTTAATTAATAATTTAAAAAAAATATTTTTTTAAACATTTCACCGGTATGATTATTAGATAAATTCTATACCAATCGAAAGTATGAAGCCCATAGAATACACAAACGTTAGGTTGCCTATTCTTTTCCGGTCACAACTATCGGGTTGCCAGGTATAAACAGGTAAATCTGTAGGTACTAGCATTTTGCAACGTTCTGTTTATTGGATGAAATTTAAATGAAATTAAAGATTATTTTATTCTGAACACGGTGGTGTAGGGTTGCCTGCGAAAAATAAGTCCAGAATTGCGGTTGTCGAATTTTAAAAAGTTAAATATTGCTCCGAGTGAATGTGTGCGACTGAGAGGTCCCAACCAACCATCCCATGCGATAGAAGAGGACACAGCATAGCGGCTGTTTAAAGTCCGGCCATTTAAAGAAAGAGAGTGCGCATGCTATTTGGGCTTGGAAAAGAAAAGGATAGCGATAGACTATGCATCATTTTGGAATAGTTTATTATTAAAATAGAGAAAAAGTTATTTATTTATTTTATTTATCAATTAATTATTTATGTGTATATTTTGTATGTGACACTAAAGTATATATACATCTTTAGTAAAAAAGAAGGTTATAGTGATACATATACAGGGTGAATTTTTCAAAAGGGCTTGGATGGCCAAATCCGAAACTATAAGGAATAGCGAAAAATGCTCAAAGGAGTCACGAGCCCGATTTTGATGAAACTTAAAACCTCATCATTAGATTTTTGAAAAACCAATAATCCTAGCTAGGAATCGAACCTGTTGATATTGAAAAAAAAAACACACCCTATATTATTACACCATACGATAGTGTTGCTATCAAGGATCATATTCTGGGAAGTAATGATATATCAAAATCAAACCATTTTTCGCTATTCCTTATAGTTTCGGATTTGGCCATCCAATCCCTTTTGAAAAATTCACCCTGTATATAATAATAAATGACCGGACTTTAAACAGCCGCTATGCGGTATTGGGACCTCTCAGTCGCACACATTCACTCGGAGCAATATTTAACTTTTTAAAATTCGTAAATAATCTTTAATTTCATTTAAATTTCATCCAATAAACAGAACGTTGCAAAATGCTAGTACAGATTTACCTGTTTATACCTGGCAACCCGATAGTTGTGACCGGAAAAGAATAGGCAACCTAACGTTTGTGTATTCTATGGGCTTCATACTTTCGATTGGTATAGAATTTATCTAATAATCATACCGGTGAAATGTTTGAAAAAATAATTTTTTTTAATTATTAATTAAACATACTCTGGACTGAAATTTGCTAGGCAACCCATATGGATTATATTTATTGACATATTAAATTAAATATAAAATACGTTTCATTAAATAAGCATCTCGGTGAAGGTCGTTCTATAACGGGATCTTATACTATTAGTATGGTCTACAGTCCGCCCGCTACCGCTGTACCGCTCCTATGGTACGCGCGGCGTGGTGGGGGCGGGATAAAGTTGATCGCACATACGAGTATGTCAGCACCGCACACGCCGAACGCGCCGCATTTTAGTATTCGTTGTATGCAATTGTATGAAACCGCGTGCGGCGCGTGCGGTGCTGACATTATGTGTGCGATCAACTTTACCCCCCCTCTCGCCGCGCACATACCCAAGGCGCGGTACAGCGGTCCCGGTCGGACTATATTTCCTATAATTTACTAGGAGATACTAATAAAAAGATAGCAGCATTGTACATTACACGAAAGAGAAGTTGGCCCACAGAGAGTGAGATAGAGACAAGTATTTAACTTAAGCTGTTCTTCCCAGTTTGGCCTCCATGTTTATTTATAGCTGCATGGTCATATTATTGTCGTCTATACGCTATACTGTCTACCTACGGTGTGAACTTATATAATATCATTGGTGAAAAAACAAGTTTTACAAAAACAACAGTTACCTACTTTTCAAAATATAAATACTAATTTTATTTGGTAGTTATCAAAATATTTATTTGAACTATGTACATCTATGTATTTTCTGTGATGATGCTGTTTCGCACGCACATGTACCCGCGACGTACCTAAATAAAACCCGGGTACTGCAGATAGGTAGTAGGTACTAGAAATATAAACAAATCTCCAAAAAAAGGCACTTTTATTTCTATAGGTATTTTAGAATTTTTCAGCATTTTCATTATACTTTGTTGAATGCAGCTATATCAACACTTTGGACCTGGAATAAAAGAAAATATACCATAATTCTACGTAAGCTAGGGGGCCTCATAAGAAAAGTGTTGTGCACATAATCTGATTTCTCATTTGCACTATAAAACAAGTAAATAAATATTCTACACAACACTCTCAAACCAAAAATAAGCCTAGTTTAACTATAAGTCTGTTTTTTTTTCCTACTTTGGCAAATATTGTATGAATGCCAGTGTCAAGTAAATTGATAAATTAAGTTATTATAGAATCGCTGAAAGAATGCGTTCCTGACAGGTTGTGAGCGAAAGGCGATGTAACTTTGAACTGGTGTATAATTTACGGCAAAATTTTAAATATCGTTTATTGACCTTATTGACGAGTCATAACATTAAAAATTTAATTACTGTGCCAATTTATAATACACAGATTAATTTTGGGCTAAAATGATTAACAATTAATTAATTAAAAATATAAAATCAATAGTTTTTAAAAGTCATACCACGTCCAACCACGTCAAACTGCACTGTTTCAAGGTTATGTCAAATGTTCGCTTTCATAGTGATGTGACAAAATAACAAGGCAATTGTAACCGCATATTTTAGTAATCTTAATAATAATAATCTGTTGGTTGAAAAATATAAAATAGAACGTTATAATTTTATAATAATGTAATTTTGTAATATGCCCCTACCCAAGCTAATAGAAAGAATGAATCATATTTTTATAATGAATGAAATGAATATGATTTTTTTTATTATTTCAGGTAATAACCCATCATTACAATTAATAATCACATAAAATTAAATAAGAATGAAACAAAATTAAAAATTAAAATTGGAAAAACAAATAGGGCAGATAGATAGCCAAATTAGAATAAAATTAAAAAAACATTACCCTCCTTTCTTCGGCAGTCGGGTAATTAAAATGAAATCACGTTGTCACAATATTGCTGACTGTGATTATTATTATGTTATTGTAAGTCGGGAACAGGTTTAGAGAACGGTTCTAGGTACAAGTTATTTATTGTACATAACTAGTCATGAAGAATTGACATGTGTCAGGAACGCATAGTCTCAGCGGCCAAACTGTAGTATTAATTACGAATGCAATAAATTGCAGCGTTTTCGTCATTTAGTCATAGTCAAGGTCAGTCAATAGTCAAATCAGTCATAGTCTTACCCCAGTAAAATAGTGGAGACTTTACTAAAGGCTTCTATGGGGTTTTGGATGCCGTGAACTTACTATAGTATGTATTTACAAAAAAAAATAGTCAGACCAATGCAAATACAACATGGATACAAAATATTGGTATTGAGCAGGAATGGAACCCACAAAAAAAAAATAGTTTCTGTTTCAATTATTCTAGAAAGATAGGCTGTAGACATAATGTGCTGTGCAATAAGAAAATGCTTTACAAAACTGAAGTAAGACTTGCTGAATCAAAAGTGTGGTGCTCATGAACAAATTTAAGAAACATAAAATATCCCTTAAGAATATCATTTTGCGGTAAGGTAACAATATTCTGCACCATAATTCACCATTCGATCGATTCATTATGAAGGGGATTATGGTATATCTTATCCCACCAAAAACATAGCTGTTAAGAGGGGGGCCAAGTTCCTATCAGCTAAAGTTTGGCCTAAAAAAGGATTGAAATCCAATCTAATGCCAAGTTTAGATGCACTTTAAGATCGATCATAATCATCTAAGTTTCTTCTAAATTTGACTTTGGCAGGTTTTCATGTTGTAAGTAACACTTCATTAATTGTATAATTAAATTAACCTGCCAAGTTCACATTTAGAAGAAATTTAGATGATTATAATCGATCTTAAAGTGCATCTAAACTTGGCATTGGATTGGATTTTAATCCTTTTTTAGGCCATCCTTTAGCCGATAGGAACTTGACCCCCTTTTTAACAGCTATGTTTTTGGTGGGATTTCAATACTTTTTTCAAGAATTTCAAGGATTCTATTAAGCCAACTCACGCTTGACCGATTTTTTAAAGTTCTTAGGATATATTTTATACCCCCTCCCCCTCTCCTCCTCTTCGTATTCTCATTTTATTACGTGTTCATAAATATTTTTAGTAAAAATTCGATATTAGATTGATGAGCTAACTCACGCTTAACCAATTTCTTAAATTTTTGTTAATCTACATATAAAACGACCTGTGTGCTAAATTTCATAACATTGTCCTAGACAAATGGAAGTGGCCTAGAGGTTTTGATTACCGGTCAGTCATTCAGTGCCAAAACTAGCTATATTCACAGGGTCATATTTCAGGATCTACTGTAGCTATATCTATGAAATTTAGCACACAGCTTTAGTACTAGGATATGATTACGTAGGTAACATTTTATCTCTGTACTTGCAATAGGCACTGAGCTACAGGGGGGGTCAAAAGTGGCTCGAAACAGTTCGTGTAAATAGTGCACGGCATGCGCGCGGCCTGTTGCTGGAACTTGGCCTGCGCACCGCCATGCGCTTAGATATTTGGCTGACTATTAGTGAATGAACTTACAAAGTCTTCAAGTTTTTCAATTTCTTCAGTTAACCAATCCACTGAAACTTTGTCATCCTCAACAACACAAGAAAGCTGTAGTTTGTGGATTCCATAGGCCAGTGGTACAAGTTTAGCTGCACCCCAAAGAAGACCATCAGTGTTGATTTCTCTGACTGCTTTCTCCATAGCTACCATATCAGTTTCATCATCCCATGGTTTCACATCCAAAATAATGTTTGATTTGGCAATAAGAACAGGCTCTGGAAATTTTGGAATTTGATATTACAATAAAAACAACTTGCATAATATAAATAGAATAAGGACATAAGCAGATGGTGCAAAGATGCAAATGATGCTGCACATAAGAGAAGTGTTCAATGAAACCCAAAGAAATGCGTGGAAATCGATGTCCATACAATTGTATGATAGTAGTGTAGTCTAGAGGTACGTTTCAATAACATCACATTTTTTAAAATTTGATTTGATTTAATTAGAAAGCAAAATATATAAAAAATTGGTATTTCGCATGATCTATTGAAACAAAACCCATCAGTGGTTTTATCAGGTTATTAAACTTTCAGAACCACTCAGTTTGATTAATTTTCAATTAGGTAAATTTTTAAAGTTTAAGTTATTATTTTTCGTAAAGGTATCTGGGGGTTTTATAATACTACAAGCCTTGATCTAATATTAACTGCCAGAAACTGTAAGATAGAAATTGTACAAGGGTTACAAAACCAAATGGTCAAAATATTAGTCAGTCTGGAATAGTCAAAATTAAGTACTTCAACTAGCTTCATATCAGTTTTCCTGATGTCCCTTAGGATATCTTGATGGGAGTGTGAGGCCAGTTAGCTTCTAAGGCAAACCATTTTCAGATTGTTACCTATACATATAGGCCATTATAATCAATAATTAGGATGAAGACTTGTAATGATTGATTTTACACCAAAAAATGGAATCATAAATAGCACCCTCTCATAAATCTTGAGGTACTTATAATTTATGCAACGTTGATGTTGCATACCTGTACTTCAAAACTTTACAAAATGGTATTAAAACATAAAATCAAGTGCAGTCAGATACTCAGGTCCTAAGATTTTTAATTTTGTACTATTTAACAGATAATTTGGATAAAAAAACTTACTTTTAGATTTTTTGGCATTATATGCTGCTAGTCGTTCTTCTCTAATTCTTGCAGCTTCTGCACTCTCTTCTTCATCATCTGAACCAAAGAGGTCTACACCATCATCATCATCATCATCTTGAGGCTTAGGTGGCACTGGGTTTGTTATTTGTACCTATAAACAAAAAAACAATAAAGCTGGCACTTTAAAACATCAAATTGTTTGCAATTACAATAGTTAAATTATGACTTACTTGAGAAGACACAGATTTAGCACCTCCATTTCTGGATTCTAATGTCTCCACTCGGGTTTGAAGGCTAATAACTAAATTGCGGAGATCATCAACAGCTCTCTTTAAATCAGTATTTTCTTTCTCCAGGGATTTGATTACATTAATAAGTTCTGTGTTAGGAACCCCTGTAAGTGTAGCAACACTATCCATCTGGAATAATGAACATTATGATAAAACAAACATAATACTAAGGAGATTTAATTGTAGATACAAAAAAAAGTTCAAATAAACATAATTGAATAAATTACAATCATCTAATAATTTAAATACATAATTAGGTATATTCTACAACATTCTAGACAGCGCTATCTAGACCCAAAGTAAGCACAGCATAAACGTTTATATATATCATGGGTCCTAGAATGCGGATAAACATACTTAGATAATTACATGAACATTTTTTGTACGGTACAAAAAAGACTTCCCTTTTAGTTAAATATGTGTGAATAATAGTGTATGGTTTACTCACACATTCTAAAGAATCTTTGATATGTTGTCTAGCCTTAGCAACTTCACTGGCCAAAGAAGTGTGGCCTACTGATAGTGGTGTAGCCTGAACCTACAAAGTTTTAACATAGTAATTACTTATACGAAAACTTTTACAATATTAGAAGGATCAGAACTTTTTACATTGTTAATAAAATTTCATACAAACCTTTGAAAGGGATTCAAAGTAATTCTTTTCAGCATCATGGTAAATGTTTTTATCTAACCAAATTTTTTCGTGTATTAGGGCAGCCATTCTGAAATAATGACGATTGAAATGAGTATAAACGAAACCGATTTATGTTTTGAAATCCAAACTATTATAAATCGTATGGGATCAAAAAAGAATATTACCTACTATTTTATGACAAACAATGGTGTTTACAATCGCATATGTGTAAGAATTAAGTTTATACGTACAAACTACAAATATAATAACCATGGATTTATAACAAGCCTACGATTCACAGGCAAGCGGTATTTAATTAAACTTTCAAATTTCGATTACCTACATTTTTGAGGTTAGCCTTCAAAGACAGTCATGTAATATAAACAAATATAAGTATTATAATGTTTAAATACTTACGTTTAAAGTATATAAAAGTTATTATTATCACAAAAATAATAACTTTTAGTCTGAACTTTGAAAGAGAATCACAAACCAAACTCGTCAGATAAATGGTTGGTGGGCAAAGGAAAGAAAAAGACCACTACTATAGTAAAATAATGTGAGACAGCTTCTGTTTTGTCTGATTGTAAAATGTGAACCAATCGGAGCTTAGCTTTCGGTTCCACGACTACAAATTTTTAAATTTGATTGACCACGTTGACTTGACATTTGAAATCGTTCGAATTATTTTTTTATTACGGCAACATTGGCAAGTTTGCTGGGCAGTGTTGCCATATAGACTCTGTTTATGGAAAGCTCAGGGACCCAGATAAACGCGGCAAATTTAAAAAAATTAAGGCAGGTATCACCAGTTGTAGTTTATTCATGTGGAAATCCCCACGAATACCACCCCCGTTGGCCATCGGGGATGGTTATGTCGGATTCGAACCAACTAAAACAGCTGATGTAGTGGAGATATTTACTAAGCCTATTTTTTTTAGCAGACAACACGGCCCACCACCTGACGGGAAGCGATTACCGTGGCTTTTGAACGTATGCAAGACATTTTGCCTGTGTTATTTCAGACTAAAAACTATCCCTTTACTATGTTGGTAAACTAATATTCAAGCGGACTTATAGGAATCACGAAATAAATCAAATTCATTTATTAGAAAAGAATATTATTCCTTAAAATCAAAATTAGATTCCAAATATTCTGCACCATCAACTGAGCTGCTTGTTCTTCACTCATCAGGGTGTATATGAAAGCCATCTTTGTTATCAAAAAAAAAATAGGGTCAATTTGCCTTATATTATTGTGTTGGTGTTGGGTCTCCTTATACAATATACTACTTTAATACTAATTGTGCTATATTCTTGCAAGATGCTTCACTATGACAAGTGGGCGGGGCTTGTCTATGTATTACCATAATTTTTAATTTTGTATAAAAAATACGATACTTCAGAGACATGAACTGTCATTTTTATCATCCTAAATTAGATAGAGTATAGTTGGCTCTTATGGAACTACCTTTAAACTCTGTTTACAATAAAAATCAACCATTATTATCATTCGAATTTTTAAGTTTGAAATCTGTGCAATCATCATATACTTTTGCAGCTGACTGTACATAAGTACCTACCTAGTAAATACATAATTTATATTTTTACTTAAATATCTAAATATTGGACTTAAATATTTTTTATACTACTTAGGTTGCAGACAAGCACACGGCCCACCTGATGGGAAGCGGTCACCGTGGCCTATGGACGTGTGCAACACCAGGGGCGTCATACTCGGTTGTAGGTAGGTACTCGGTAGGTTGGGAAGTTCGGGGGGTTGGAGGAGGGGATTAGAGGATGAGGGGGCATTGTGAGCTCTGGCTCCCTAGTTAACCGCCGCGAACACACGATGGGTATTATGGCCGCGGTCTTCTAAATATCTGTCTTATTTTCTAAATATCTTATTAGAGGTAGGTTGGTAGGTAGTTTTTAATTATTTTTCCCTTACCTCTTCATGGGCCTATGTTCTTATGACAGCCAACACTTTCAAATGAGGTAGGTATCTAGTATAGGTACTCGTGTAAAACCACCTCTTGCATCACCATATAAATCATTTTTCAACTTGTGAACAATGAAGAAATGAAAAAATGAAATGAAATGGCAGTTTTGTTTAAATAAGGGCAAACTTCGCTTACTCCGTCGTTAAACTATGTGGCGACTAAGAATAACTTCTCGGATTAGTTTACTTCCTTCAAATTCCATGTTTATTAATACGACATTTAACTATTATAGGTGCGTAAGTCTTGGACTAACGTTAATCTTGCTGTTATCTATGTCTATAATGAGAATACACTTAATATAAGTTATATAAGTAGTATGTATGCGAAACGGAGTGAAAAAAACCGAATAATTTTTTATCCACCAATGATTCGCGTTGTAATTTTACTTTAGTCCGTTGCAGGCGTTGCAGCAGCCGTTGCAGCATGTTGTACGTAAGGGTAAGTATCTACATGGGAACAAAATACACACCCTAGAGTTTTGGTGCCAACCTGAACTTAATTATTCTGTGTCTGAACTATGGCGTCACAAAACAAGTAGGTAAGTCAAAAACATCTATATACATTATATCTACTAGCGGCCCGTGACCCGGCTTCGTCCGGGCATAAATTCTTAAAAATTTCTATAACCCGATTGCACCAACACCCACCGGGCCTTTAACATTGAATTAAGCACTTTCCATATAACGGACTTCCATAAAATCACTCTACCCTAATTTGCCCCCTTAGGAGTGAAATTATGAAAACTCGTGATAAACGTGTATTACGTGATATACGTTTATTATTTAACCAGAAGCAACTATATGAATTTTCATGCTTTTATCTCAAAAACTGACGAACTTCCCATATAAACAACTAATAATTAATGGTAATAATTGTTTAATTATAAAATAAATATTTGGAACAAAAATTCCAAATATTTATTTTATATTAGTATATTATATACCTACCTCATACCCTTCATTACTTGGTATTAATTATTTCAATATCAAACATGTCAATGTTATCAGGAACCCTCAATGTTTCAATCGTGCATGTAAACGCATCGATTGAGCTTAATTAGATTTAAAGATGGCACTTATTCTTTTCCGCGTCAGTAGATGGCACTTCAATCGGATTCTAGATTTTTTTTTGCGAATTTGATCCCTGGTCAGGCGGTCCTACTACTACTAGCAACCCGCCCTCGCTTCGTTTTGATTTACATGAGTTTTTACACTTAAGCCATCGTGATTTACATTTTTTTATTCAAGATAGGCTTACGTTTGACCACTATCTCACCTGATGGTAAGTGACGATGTGGTCTACGATGAATCATGCTTGCCTAGAAGGATCCTATTCACTCGTGACTTGAATATTCCCAGGTTATAGCTTTCCAGAAACAGACTCGGGCAGGAAATTCCACTCCTTAGCTGTACGCATGATGAATGAATGTAGGTATCCGCAAAGCGTTTCGTGCGTATGAGTGGAACATCGACCATAAAGCGGTGTCGCGTCGCTGCTCGTCTGGTCGTTCGTTGATGGAAAGGACTTGGAGGTATCAGGTTGTGCAATTCCAGAGCGCACTTTCCGAAATGTATCCGATAAAACCTACACATTATATAAATTGAGAATTTAGAAATACTTTCTTAAACTTTCTGGTAAAAGCAATAGGTAAGTTAAATAAGCACAAACATGACGGGTTTTATCATAAATTCCTAGTGCCTATGACCTTCCTACGTCCTCAGACACAGTTTTTTTATTGTGCGCAAATCTCTATGGATACCTACCACCCGCGTCGGCTATCGGGGGTGATTATGTCGGGATCGAACCGACTAAAACCGCACGCCGCCGTCTCGGGTCTTAATTACCAGGGTTTAAGGTTACCCAATAGGCATATCCCTCGCACCCCAGCTGACCCCGGGCCATCTACGGTTTTAAGATGGCCCCCTTGACCCTTCAATTCAATTCAATTCAATTTATTTCTGAACAAACATAATTTGTGTTGAAATTTTTAAATACAATCTACAAGAAATACATGCTAATCAATAAAAATGTCAAATTATCATTGATTACTTCGGCGAGCATCACGTCACTTCACCGACGGTGGGCGTTGAGTGAGAGGCGGCCGTCCTTTCACCCAACCGTCGGCGCGCGGACAATCAGCTCATCCCCCGCTCGCTCTCCACTTTACCCTCTGCTAGTCAGAGGGACACATGGAGAGCCTCGGAGCGGAGCAGCCCTCTAGAGGGCCACTCCCATTTCGATTTCGATTCGTCATGTCTGTCTGTCTGTCTGTCTGTCTGTCCGTCTGTCCGTCCGTATGTCACAGCCACTTTTCCCCGAAACTATAAGGCCTATGCTGTTGAAACTTGGTAAGTAGATGTATTCTGTGAACCGCATTAAGAATTTCACACAAAAATAGAAAAAAAGCATAAAATTTTGGGGGTCCCCATACTAAGAACTGAAACTTTTTTTTATTTTTTCATCAAACCCATACGTGTATATAGGGCTTCAAAAATGCTATTGAGGTTTCTAACATCATTTTTTCTAAACAGAACAGTTTGCGCGAGACACTTCCAAAGTGGAAAAATGTGTGTCCCCCCCCTCTAACTTCTAAAATAAGAGAATGATAAATCTAAAAAAAATACATAATGTACATTGCCATGCAAACTACCACCGAAAATTGGTTTGAACCAGATCTACTACTAAGTGGTTTTTTTAATACGTCATAAACCGCAATTAATCTATATATATAAAAATGAATCCCTATTTCCCTTGGTCACGGCATCACGCGTGAACGGCTGGACCGATTTCACTAATTCTTTTTTTATTGTGTTTGCTATTGTTAGGAGAAGGTTCTCATG
Source organism: Lithosia quadra (assembly GCA_963576445.1). Classification (NCBI taxonomy): domain Eukaryota; kingdom Metazoa; phylum Arthropoda; class Insecta; order Lepidoptera; family Erebidae; genus Lithosia; species Lithosia quadra. The sequence continues at coordinate 9,687,514 of OY754874.1, forward strand.
AAAGAAAAAGTTAAGAAAATTGCGCGGGACATTAGAAAATTTAAGAAAACCTAACGAAAATATTAACTTATTAGGAGACGGACATAGGATACTTTTATCCTGCTACGGGGACGACGTATGCCACGGGCGAAGCCGCGGGGCACAGCTAGTTGACAATATTTTTGATTTAAATACCTATTTCTTGTAATTTTTCCAAAACAAAACAAACTCATGAAATTCGGTAGGTACCTCTCTTTTTAATATCAGTACCTATGTATACCTACATAGATAACATTGGATCAGATGTTATCTACTGATACATCAAATCAAATCAAATCAATCAAATCAAACTTTATTGCCGAACATGTAACATAACCTACAGGTACAGCTATATATACCAGCCCGTGGCTCGCGACTCCGGCTGCCTTAATCTCGGTTATCGCGACTTTTGGTCATATCGCTGGCTCTACTCATAATCAAACTTACGGCAGACTTACCTGTTGGTCAGAGATTTTTAGAATTTCTAGAAAAAGCGCGTCATAATTTGTTCACTAGTTGTTGCGTCCATCGCGAAAAAATAGACAAACAGATAAACATACAAGAATGCCAAACAAAAATTGTTGTGTCCAGCAGAATTGTTCAATTAGCGTGAATCAAGGATGAAATAAAAATTGTTAGATTGGTATCGTTTCGATTGCGTCACAGGCGTCACAGCTACTTCCTAGTGAGATTTTCAATAGAATAAACCGGTCAAGTGTGAGCGGACTCACAAATTTTGCAAAACGGTTGTGTAGATTTACTCATTAGCACTATAGTTTTAAAAGCGCTCTGAACCGGCGCGCTTGCATGAAAGGTTTAATGAGACAGTAGAGGGAGTTCGTGAAGGTGCTAAAAAAGAAGAAAAATGATGGGATGTTGTTTTTGCCTAGCTTGAAGGGTGCATCGTAGTGTTAATTCCACGCCTGTGCTTTGAAGCCCGGAATCTCTCTCCAACTTTATCTCTTGATTCGAACTATCTTGCGTGTTATGGAAGCATATACTTTCTGAACGTTGATAAGTAGGTGTACCGGCTTGCAGATGAGGTAGATTTGGGCCGCGAATATTTTGGTGGGGTCTCCATACACCTCATGAGTATAGAGTATATGCATATATGTACCAGGATATTTATAGCAAAGGATCACAACAGCGGCAGAATTAGGTTCCAATCTAAAATGATATTACACTCGATTACATCATTACAGGAAATTGGTGGATTACTTACAGCGGTATCGCGGTATATCATTACATCGAACTTTCGTAAAATGGTACTGCATCTACCCTGTCCGTAATGTGTTACACACCTGTTTTGTGTAGCTTTCACCGCTCATTTAAACAATTCTTGGAAGTTAAGTAACCATCCGCAATTTTGTGTTAACCGCTAGTGCTTAAAATTTATATAAAAATTGTCTATTACGTACAGGTAAACATTTTCATAAAAAAGGTTGCATCCAGTTAAATGTGAGGACCAGACAGGCTAAATAAATTTTCGTGCCAATTGGTGCCAATGCTTTTATTTATTCCTTCTATACTCATAGGTTAACCCTATGCATGTAATGTCCTTATGACATTACATGCATAGCCTAGAGCCTAGAGAATCTAAATTCATCCTAAATACCTCAAATACGGAACATACTTTGTTGTGACTAAGAAACGACTTTTAAATACAATGTTAATATTGATGTAAGTACCAGCTTTGTTATTTTATTTCAACCAATTGAGATTTGCTTCACCGTTGAATCCCGAGCATTATTAGTATTTACATATAAATCATTTTAGGCCTTGCATAATTGTTGATATCTCGCAAACCAGTAAGTCCAGCAGTTAACCGATATATCGCTGCATGAAAGTTCTATAAGGGAAGTTGCGTAAAGTTGGGTAATTCCATCGTCGCAGGTCGCAGATTTTGTAACGGCTGTAACCGACGTTGCTGCGACGCGACGGCTCGCAGATCGTTGAGACGCGACGGCGTTCCTCGCCTCGGGCGCAGCGGCCACAGCGCCGCACCCGTGCACCCGCGCCCCATTCAAATTTTCGATGTAGACGTTAAGTACGACAAAAAAGAACATGATTCTCACTAGTAAACAAAGGATCCAATAATGTATGTTTGTATTAAATTCACAACGTCGATCTCTATATCCTTACTCAAATGTACTACACCCAAGCTCTTTAACAAGCATGTCGATGAAAACGATCTTTATATAATTTTCTTTTAAGGGACACCCTGGGCAACGTCCTCGAGTAGGAGGGCCAGCAGGCACGGAAGATAAATTCGTCGTTTTGGTGCGTGCGAGAGAAGGCGCGGGCGGTGCGGGGAAGCGAGGAGGGCGGCGGCGCCGGCGCGCGGAGGCTGCTGCGCTCAGAGCACCTGCGCCCGCGCTCCGTAGCGCCGCTCGCCGCGTGCTCGTGTACCCGCGCCCGCGCCCGGCCCGCGCCGAGTCCAGCGTCGTGACGCCGCCCACGGTATGTGAAACGCCGGTGGCGCGTCGGGGTCGGCCGGCAGCGCGTCCGCCACTGCGCTGCGCCGCTTGCTGGCGCAGTCGGTTGCGCCGCCCGGCCGGTTTTGTAATTTCGCCTGACAGGCCGTGACGTCACGATACTAGTTTGAAGCGCGTGCGTGACGGCCTGTGCCTGGACGCCCGCGCCGCCGCCGTCGCCGCCCCCGACCTTAGGACCAGTGCAATGACGTGCTCGCTTGTCTTCTCCTCCAGAATTAGAAGTGATAATGACAGTGTATCTGTATTCATACCACGGTACAACAACGGGTTAACGCGAGCCAATGATTCCATTGCACCAATATCAAAAGTTTTGCTCGAGTGACATTTTAACATTCATAGATATACACAGTCGTTTTTTAGTATACATTAATACGAGTAATTTTAAAAGGATATCTATACTTGTGTTTAATTCTCACATAGGTGTGCTGTTTGTGTAGAATACGTTAGCGTACAGTCATGACCATTCCACTTCTGTGTGTGAGTAAATTATGTGCGCTTATGTCTTGATACGATGTAGTCGGCGAGCTTCACTTCTCTATGTGTGCGCTCGCACACTTTGACGACTTTGGCTCCGCGGCAGAGCCTTTTTGTAATTTTATTTTTCCTCCTTCAGTTCACCGATGTACCTAATGGTCTTGCAAATTTTTCGATTGACTTCCATCTTAATATGCCTAAAATGATTACTACTATATAGGTAGTAGGTGTACGTATTATAAAACTTAGTGATTTTCATAACTAATAGCAAAAATCTGGTTTATCACCGATTTCTAATAATGGAGCAGATAGGTAGTAGGAATGATTTTCTATATCAACGTGACTTACGATTGTTTACAGTTACTATTGATAGGTAGTAATTAGGTAGTATTGGCTGCTCAATTGCCCATATTCTTGATGATTTTGAAATATAAAGCTTTCATAGGATAATAAATCACTAATCACTATACGGATTCATTCAAACTGCAATTGTGGTGATAGGTTAATGTCTTCCAAATTAATATTAATACTTAATTAGAAATACAATGGTATAAAGTTTTTCGTATGTAACAAACAAAGAACATTCTTTAAAATATTTACATGTTGTGTTTATGGTAAAAAGTTGGTAGCTCTCGTGGTCATGGTGAGCCATATTCTGTCCCTGTCGCACGTTCGAATTTCAGCCTCTTAGTAGCAAATGCATCGAGAACTCAGTACCTATCCCTTCGATACAGCTTCTGAACCTATATGATACTTTTTGTATTCATACAAAAGGAGAATGATTGCTAGGTTCGGCGTCATCGGATCTTTTGGATTTACATAAATATCGATTTGATTAGCATACAGGGTCCTACATATTTGTGGATATGGATATATTCAATAAAAGTATCGTTTATTTTTGATAAATTCTAGCTGTAATTGCTGTGGAGTTGAAATCACGAAACATCCTTGGCGGAACTTATTTGTTTATAAATAATAATTGTTTCCTGACAAGTTTGACAAGCACGTGGATACAATAGTTACCTGTTTGTACCGTTCGGTGGTGATTCTTGTTTCGTACGCCAGCCGCACCGGAGCAGGGCGGCTGCTGAACAAGTTCGAGCGCTTCTCGACGATCAGGTGCCACTTGATACTCGTTCTTTTCTAACTGGATTTGAATCAGCTGTTAGCGTGGTGCTCCTCATATACGTACTTTGCCTATCTATTTTGCCGTTGTATGGAACGAATGGGACTTTGCATTATGATTTTGGAATGCTTATTGGATCGCCTGGATACTGATATAGACGAACGATTTATAAAATGAAGTGCCATTTTTATTATACCCTAATTTGTATTACATTAAATTTACACGAGCGAGCATGTCGTTTTATGCATTGTAAATAGTTGAGATGAAATATTGTTATACCTTTATATCGATAAGCCTTCACAGAAATTCCTTTTTCAGAAATTGTTGTCAGGGCAGTCAAGTGTAGAGCGGGGTGCTCCTACTGGGAGCCTCCGCCCGCACGAAGACGTCGCCAATCGTGCCGAGGTACGGCGGAATGTCCGCGTCGCCGTCGCCGGGGCCCGCGTGCGAGGAGCGCGCGCGCACCCCCCGGGCGAGCGCGTCGCCCGCGTCAGGCCCGCGCTCTCCCGCGCCCGCGCACGCCGTGCTCGCGACCATGACCCCGGTGCAGCCGGCACACGACTACTATCCTCACAAAGTCGAGATGGACTCCGACGACGGCTACCCTCCGGAGGCGCACTCCTACCGCCATTCGCCCCACGAGCTGGCAGCGTACGCCACCGATAGCAAAGTCCCTGTGCAACCCGATGTCTATGATCAGGGAATGGAGTCAATAGATGAAAAAACGCCAATAGATTTAATATACGAAGATGATAAGCAGACAGTCATTTACACTACCACGCCAGATCAAAAGCGAGTGGAGATGATCAGCGGACAATTGGATGATGGGCATTTAGTGAGCAGCGGTGGTCAGCTGGTGGACGGTGGAGTGTCGGTGGTGGTGGGCGCACCCGGACAGCCTCCCACAGTCCTCGTGTTGGCGGATCACGTTGTCGACGAACTCGGACAAGTCATCACGATACCCAGGTAATGTAACTAATGATTGTTATTCTCATCTTTTACCTTAACTTTTTTTTGTAATGCCTTTATAATGGTGTTGATATTACATTTATCGAATTTTGTCTAAGTAATAGCCATTTCCATAAACCACACTTTATCGTATCGTGTTTTATAGCTACCAATTTATGAGATGATATGGAAATATCGTCTAGCCACTTGTTACCAGGTGTTTTCGACAGTGGGAAATTCCACTATCGGATCGAGAAATTCCACAACGGGGATAATTTACAATCTGTTTCGTATAAAATATTAATGCTACACATTTTTGTTCACAAAGATTTTAATAGAAGGAATATAATTATGACAATATTAATGTTTAATGAAATGGTATTCGAAATATGCCTGGTGGGGCTAATAAGTTTAACAGAAACTGTGTACACTTTGATTATGAGTGGTTTTTAACAAACTCATCTGAATAATTAATTGGCGTGCTTACACCTCATCGTGTTGATTTGGGTGCTAGAGGCAGTTGATTGTTTGTGCAAGTGAGTGGTGTATAGTTGAGAGAATGAGGTGTTTGTGTCGGAGGTCCATTGTAACGGTTGTGCGCGTTAGGAGCGGCGCGTGTGGGCGGAGCGACGCGCTCACCTTGAACTTGCCGCGAGAGCTGTGTCCGAGCGCCGAGGCGAGCTCTGCGCGGCCGCTCTGTGCCGCAGTGATGCTGTGCCATAGCGCATTGCCTTTGTATGGAGTCTAGACAGCTACATGCTACAGTACCAACCGACCTCGACGTCAATGTGATATTGATTAATATGATTTCTTAAAGTCTGCCGTCTCTGCCTTCTCACCTCGCTCAGGTAAAATTGCAGGCGCAAATGATCCTTATTTAAATAATTTCCTTGTACCTTGTTCGTTAATGTTCGTTATTCACGCGACTTGTTATTAAAGTATGGATGTGCAACACTGACTCATGACATTCTCGTAAAAGGTCTTGCTACGTTAAATTTGAAGACAATTCAAATTGTTATTGACTTAAAACTAATAAATGCGACGTTCACGTTGACGGCATTATACATTTAGACTATTACATATTTGTCGTTTTCATGTAGTGAGTTGCTAAAACGTAACTCGTGTCATAAACACACGGCAGTTATCAAGTTGTACGTAACCGTCACAAAAACCCGCGGCCATGTGCTTGTGCATGTCATTCATATCGCATGACGTTAGAGGCTTACATCTACGCGCCGCATGTAGTAAAATTAGTTACGTCTGTTTGATGTCTTAGACGAGTTTTATAAGCACCTGTGTATTTAATGTGAAAATAATACGTGATCATACGCCAGACGCCCATATAAATGCACAACCAATGAATTTGATAGGTACCTATTATTTTTTTAACTTCTATGATTTCTTAACATTCTTTAGAACTTATAGTGTTCAATATTTAAACGCTTCACAGTAAGTAATTCACAGAGAAAAAATACAGTGTAAGATAAGTTTAGGTACCGGTTTAATATTTACCTATACTATCACGTCAGAAATAGGTATCTTTGCCTTTATAAATTGCCTCTAATCTTATATATTTTAATTTTGAATATGGTATTCGTGAATCTCAACCAACGACATCGTCTCTAAAACGGCCTCTATAGCATCGAATATCTAAAGCGGTGGATACCTACTATCTACGATATTAATTTTAATGGTTCTTATAACTTTTTAGATAGAAAGGTATTATAGATATACAAAATAATAGGCATAATGCTTTAATTCTAAACACAGTGTACAACGTTACGTAAGTATACCTTGATGCAGCACGTTTACAGAACGTCGGCTCTACCACGTCACTATTTCAACATTGTAAGGTATTCGAACGGCCGTCCGTAACTGTCTCCGAACTAAAATCACTTACCATAATCAACTCTTCTACTAGCTAATCTTTAAATTATTGATATGTTATCTCTTTCTACAACCAGTTCTCTGAATATATTAAGAAAATGGATTTAAAAATGATACAGAATCTATTTCATGAGGTGTGTTGCGTGAGAATAGAATTCGTATGTAAACTATAAAGTTTGGTATAGGTATAGACAATATACAGATAACGAGGCCTTTATTGTTTTAATTTCAAATTAGAATCTTTTTTCTGTAAAAAGTTGTGTTGCAAGTTAATTATAATAATTTAGTTTCAAATATCCTGCAAGTTAACTAAGTTTTAATGTCCGAACATATCAGCGTATTAATCTTTCGCTTTATTGAACGGACTCTGGATACAGGTATAACGTTGATAAGAGAATTAAAAGAGAATATCTCTAAGTAAAATGAATAAATATAAGCTCAATATGGATTGGTAAGTGATAAAAACTCGGCTGAATCGTTTAGGACGGAGCGAGAGGCTGTGGAGCCTCACCCGCCGCGCCTCCAACACTTTAATGATGACTTTTTGTTGTACCACGGTATGGGCCAAGAGCGACCCGCGGTTTTTCCTCTTAGCCATATTAAGGCAACATTTTGTAAGAATAAATTATCGTTTCGAATAAAATAGTGGTGTATTGTATAATTTATTAAAGAACGTAAGAAATTAAGTTAACCATGATATTGGACCAACATTGAACTAATTTTACTTCTTCAAATCAAATCAAATAAAATTCATTTTATGGAGATAATATATATGGGTACACAGTTGTTACAATTTATGTATTAGATTCACCATATTTCAGCCAAATTGACATGCAATAATCTTATGTTAAAGATCTGACAGCAGAAATGGGAATTTAATAATTACATATTTATCAGAATTAGGGAAAAGTGTAGAGTATTATAATGTTGCACACGTTCATAGACCACGGTGACCGCTTCCCATCAGGTGGGCCGTGTGCTTGTCTGCCACCTACGTAGTATAAAAGAATTACAAAATTTTAGATGTCCGTGTTTCGTATTTCATATTTCTTCTATGCTAACCTATTGTAATTCGCTGACTAATCACGTTACGTAAGATGCTCAGAGGCATTATTCCATTTTGATCACAGGATCAAAATAGAATAATGTCCTTGAGGATCTTCACTTCACTTGAGTCGCTCCACGGAAAATATCGAAGTTCAGCCGCATCACAGTTAGACTGGAAAGCCGACCCCAACTGAGTTGGGAAAAAGGTTCAGAGAATGATGATGTCCTTGAGTATCTTCCAAGGCTTAGGAATTTTCTACACGTGTTTACTATATACGTTCTTATACTTATATGCGGTCGTGGTTTTTGAAATCGCGACCGCGTATGTCTTGAGGTTGGTTATCAGCTACAAGCTTCGTCCCCCGTCGCCCGTGCCCACCCCGTTACAGCCTTATTTTATTGCCTCGCTCGCGTTCGTTGCGGCGAGCCCTCGAGATGAGCTTACCATCGCTTGGGCTCTCGCCCCAATCATTATTTAATGTAATTATTTGGTTGGTAAACTGCTTTTTTTTGGAAATCATAACAGTTATGTACACTTTTTATTGAGCGGCTTTGACTTCAGCGCTTCCATGCAACTTGCCATATCGTATTCATCACAGTTTAAAATTATGAATTTAATTTGGTTATTCAGTTTAAGTTCTTATACCTAAAGTTTTAATATTAGATGTACGATATATTTTACGATATTGGAAAAAAACATTATATTATATTAATTAATATTTAATCAACTAATGATAGATCCATTAATCTCATTAAAACTTTTTAACGTTAATTACTTGATTTTTAATGTTGATATAATAAAAATAATTTAAAAATATATACGACAATGGAATGTATCATCAATAGTTATACCAATGATGTCATATAGTGTGCGATTCCATAAGCAAATGCAGGTTTACAAAGAGAGGGAAGTCAATAAACTCGTGAAAGCGCAAGATATTAAATCTCTTAGCAAAAGACATCAACGGGTTCTCGCGTTACTCCCAGCGCACGTCTGGGAGTTGACTCATTGGTGACAACTTCATTTTGATTATTTTCTAAGCTTCTGAAGTTCTGAATAACTGTATTAAAACTGATTATATATTAAAACACAAAAATATACTTTTAAATACCTAATTTTTTGTTTTTGTTTCGTAAATCACGTATTGAAATTTATAATTTCATATGCTTATCTATAGGTATATGTAAGTACTGTAAACCACTGGGGCTACAAACTGAAAATTTTGATTGACTCTACCTTGTAAGCATCTAATTAGAAAAAATTTTTAGAAATTCCAATCCTAACTCTTTTAAGGGTGACATTTCTAAGTCTTTTGTACAAAGAATTGCCGTGTGAAGCCGAGGCCAGCCTCTAGTTTAATATATCTGAGAGAAACAAGAAAAAGCACTTTCAATTTTGTGTCCATGATATTGAATAGACACTGCTTGAACCCAAAGTTCAGTGTGTCCTTTAAAAATTAACGATCATCCTTTCTACCTGATGCCGCTGCTGTCCGAGTGCAAATAAAAAACGGTTTCCCTGCAAAGGGTTCACTTCCCATTACACGGAGGTTGAAGCACACACATTCACACACATACACACACACACAGGTACGCGCGCGCATATTATATGCACACACACACACGCAGATAATATGTACCATCACATACACAACGCTATATAACTTTAGGCATCGAAGAGGCAGCGTCCGACAGAAATCTCAACGTAGGATAAAATTTCTTTATGACGAAAGAATATTGTGGATCTGCCGGATCGATTTTTATTATTATTTTTGTGTTTGTTTGTTTAATATCGTCAACGTTTGTCTTTAATGATATGGAATTTCGCTTGCGCTACCTTCAGATTGGGTATCATGAAATTGTTACATTTTTATACTTAGGTATATGTTTTTCAGGTTATAAATTATCTTCATGCTAAATTGTAACAAAATTAGTTAAACTGTTTCAGCATGAAAAGTTTACAGATGTACAGACAAAGTTATGTACATATTTATAATAATAAGTATGGATATTCATATCTTAATTACACTTTATATATTGACGCCTGTAGATGTATTAACATTAGATCTATTTATAGCCCCAATTATTTCATAAATCCATAATAGAAAAACACAATTTAATCAACCTGAGAATTGAACACCACCATACAACACGCTAAACTGCACGACCGAGGCAATCCAATAATTATGAACTCATAATAATATTATTATCCATTGCCTGTTCTTTCATTTCCATATTTTGAGTAGTGCGCACCAAAAAAACATACCTACAGTGTTTAGCAAAGCGATATTGAGAAAGAAACGAAAGAAAAGGTTTTATTATATCACTATAGTCAATGTTTACGAGTTGACATTCCACAGTTCCGTTGTCAGTATACTTATTTTCAATTTCGGATTTTTATATTTTTTTATTCAGGAATCATTTTAAAAACATTTCACAAACAATTCAATGTCTATAAACATCGACGGTAATTTTCGTAACGTAGATATCACATCCATACCCAGAAGTAGACTCATATTTTATTCTTTTTATGAAACCACAGCTCCAGCAAATCCATTATAGGATTTTATTATCTTACATCAAGGTTTGGAATCAAACAACAACAGCTTGAGTTGAAACACCGGTCAACTTAAAACGAATCCTATTACTTTAAAAATACGGATGAAAATTAAAGTTCGCTAAACAAGGGAAGTAAAATATTCATAGTGATACGATATTTTTTTTAAGGTTCGGGGATTCCTTTGTGGTTAAGCTTATAGTGATCTTGGCCTGAATCCGTCCCGTTGTTTATCCTTTGTACATTGTTATTACGTCGATAATTACCCGCGGCTTTTAAAGACAGACCAATTAATACAAAAATCAATTTCAAGTTTCGGTTTTTTGTTTTAATTTTAATTAGTAACACTAATTTAAAACCAGATTATTTGTGACAATCTTACTTTTAACATATAGCGAGATTATTAATTTTTATTTAATCGCTAGCGTTAAAATAAAACTAATTTTAGCGGATTTTATCCGGGGTTTCTTTTGTATACACTACAGTATTTCTTGACGTTTCGATTGACCATGGCTGTAGATGTTTAACTGAAATGTCAGAAAATAGCGCATATACAAAAATAATACAATATATTGGTGGTGGGTGTATGGGCCCGGGGAGCAGGAATACTCATCTGGAATCCGGTACACCTGTTCATTAACGGATGAGGTTCTGGGAGAGATTTGATTCACAGGGTTGGTGGGGTGAAAGACAGCATTCGCTCCCGTAAAAAAGGCCAAGATAAACTAATCCATAAGGAAAGGAACAGTAGCAGAGCGGACCCCGTGCTCTGAAGTGCAAACTTTGGATGCAACTAGGATTGACGATTGATGATAATGACAGAAGTTGAAGGAAATTATGAAAAAAATGCACTTAAATTAGTTTTAATGAGTAATATTCGCGTATTCCTTCGACAACAATCGGTAGCATTTTAAGTTGAAGCTAAATTTAGAGAGCTTATTTGTATTAATGATTGTTCTTTGTTGTGTAAACAATTTTTTTACTTAACGCAGAAGTAATGGAGCGTGCATATCTTACAAAGGAAGTCTTCTATTATGTTAGTCGAGACCTTCAAGTATCGCGTATTCATAATACGACGGTCGTTATAATTTTCGCTCAGTCATGATTTAGGTACGCTAAGGTTGTAGAGGCCTCCTGTAGCGCTACAAAATGCGTATTTGGCTTTGAGGTCGATCGATCAATGTATTACAATTTTATTATACGTCGCCTTTCTTGGAAAGTTTGAGGTGCGGCTGTTGTTAATTAGTATGTCTCTGTAAACTGCCATATCTCTTCAGCTTTAATTGGGATTATAAAATATCAACGTGGTGTAAGATTGTTGGAATATACCTACATATAATATACTAGTCTATGCCCGGATGTCGGTTTTCACCGTTTAATTTTTTTTAAAATCACGTGCGCTGTAAAAACTGTTGAAGATAAAACAAGATAATGTACTGTGGAAATGTAAACTTGAAAAGGTCTACATAAAAGTCCGCGTTAGCATATGTCTACCTAATAAGGATAGCCCACAGTAACCATTTTTATCTTTACAAATTACAAAAAAAAAAGTGTAATTTTCGAAGCTATTTTTAACAATACAATTTTATTCCTTATTCAATTAAATACAATAGATACGTTGTGCATTTAATGTACATCAAAATTGCCATTTACACTATAATATATAATTACAATAAATAGTTTACGAGCTATCGCAATATGAAAAAATAATGCGCGGCGAAATAAATGCAAGCAGAAATGCGGACGTAAATCAGACCAATATACTTCGAGACATATATTATCTAAAGTGTGGCTTAAAATGTACTCTATACAGGCAGTGCAGGTTTCTTGGATGTCTTTTGAGGATAGTACGGGGTGCTACGGTGCTGGACGTACTGGAGAACAGCAGATGGTCCAGGATTTGCTCTAAGCAATCTTACACCCCGGCAATAAAATTGAAGACTTGAGACGGCGCGCGTGCGGTTTTTATCAGGTCCGAGCCAGACTTAACCACTCCTGATAGTCCTGATGGCTGACGGGGATGGTATCCGAAGGAACTTCCGCACGAAAAAAGTAATTTGAAACAGAATTCGAAATCCACGGGGGCGGAGCCGCAGGCAACACCTAGTAATAATATAATATAGTATCGTATATTAAATCATAATTTTCTATGACAAACTACACAGCGCTGGCCAGACCCCAAAGCAAACATATTCAACTAACTTGTAATAATTTAGCCAGAGCTCATCCCCCCATCCCTTCAGCGTAGGCAGCGCGTGTATGACACCCTTAGTGTTGCACACGTTCATAGGCCACAGTGGCCATCGGAAGAAAGTCTGTGCCAGTGATGTTGGTTTGCACTTCGCAGATCTTAGCGGGTTCGACGTCCTAATTTTTTTAAATAATAAAATCTTAATATATATAAATCTCGTGTCACAATGTTAGTCCTCAATGGACTCCTAAACCACTTAACCGATTATAATAAAATTCGCACACCATGTGCAGTTCGATCCAACTTGAGAGATAGGATAGTTTTTGAAACGGATTTCGACATCCACGCGGGCGGAGCCGCGGGCACAGCTAGTAGTATATAAGTCGAAGTTGACGCACGTCGCGAGAGGTGAAACGTTGCATTATAATGTAAAGTAATACAATATTATGGTAACATGGAGATGGTCTGATGATGGAACTGGAAGGTGGCTTCAGGGACTTCGTAATAATATAACCTAAATGCATCGAGTTTGTGTTTGTCTGAGTATTCGAGATAAATATCAAGCAAAAAAGGGCGTGAAAAAACATTTCATGCGGCCGTCAAACTAAACGCCACCAATGTAGCATTAGTGCCATGTGTAATGGTGACCGAGACTTCACCTTTTACTTACCATCAGACGAAGTCGAATTGGCTTGCTCTACATAAAAAAATCGTTGAAATATATTTTTTGCTGCAGTTGTTGTTATTCTGTCTCAAGACCACTTAACTATTTCAAAATCATTATTTCAAATTTGCATAATATTATAGGTATCTATAAATAATCATTGAATCGTAAAATCAGAAAAACTGTTTATTCATCACATTGACATCGTATATATACAGTGTAACTATATCAATGTGTGTGTAAAGCTTACGTTTGTGTTGTAGCTTATTAGTGTGACAAGGATAGCGGACATGGTATTGATCTGTGTGACAGAGAGAAACGAACATCAACAAGGCTAGCTTTACCTTATAAGTATATGAATGTACGTTTTTATAAAGTTGATTCGTTATACAGCTTGCCATTATAATAATATACGGGTACGTATAATCACATTTCAGTTCACTATTAATATCTTATACTTACCGAAATATAATTTATATAGGCCTTCTTAATCACGTGGTACATTTACACTTTTGTTTGCATGCAATTGTGTACATGATGTCTCAGAACAAAGTTTTGTGAGGTGCATGGTTCGGATCCCGAGTCGAGAAAATGTCATTACTATTTTCGTTAGGAAATTTTGAAACAAGACCAATGGACGGCAATAGAACAACATCGCCATACCGTCTTACCCGGTTAGGTCTTGATCCTGTGTGCATTTTGCAATAAGTAATCTACATTACAAGGATAGTGTAGCATTTTAATTGGGAAATGATTTTCAAAGTGGTCCAGTGATTTTTGAGTTTATTCATTTGAAAGATGCACAAATATACCTAAGTCTTTTTTTTCATAACATTAGTGTTGTAGATTAACCTCTTCTGGGATCTATACAAGCGTATAATAATAAGATGTAATAAAGGGTTATTAGGTATATGATATTATCGTTATGAATATACTCGTAATAATGGTTGAGGAAAATCTTGTATTTTTTCAAACAAACGTTTCGTAGTAAATGGTTCGATTGAACATTGTATGAATAATGTGCTACTTTTAGGCATAATTCAATTAGTAACTATACTTTTTATATTCAATGAAAGTCATTGAGTAAAATGTGATGAAGTGGTAAAATTCATTCTGACTGTTTCATCATGGCCCGCCTATGACAAATATATATATATATTGATTTTTCCTGTTAGCTATTTGTTAGATTATGCTTTGATATGGGCACTGGTTACATGTTACCTTTCGTTCGAGAAATACTTGAAATTATGGGTAATTTATTTTTAAACTTTTCATTATTAAAAACAGATTAATAAAAACATTACAATTGGTCTTCGTTTTAACTATATTCAAAAGAAAATAGATTGACAAAACCATAATTGTTTTAATTGGAATATGAACCCCGTTTTGATAAGCGCTTACCATACTTTAGTAAACTTGTTCTCCACCTTTAAGGATATAAAAAAAGTTGTTTATGCTCATTGTGGGGCATTTAGGAAGGTTTTAACTGATAATTATGAGATGTTGATAGCGCAGTGTAGTATACATTGGCGATCTAGACCCAAATTAGATAAGCATAGCTTATCCAGCTTGTGGTGTAGGTTCTAGAATAGGGATAAACAATTTACATATTATACCCAGATCTATGCAAACAGATTATGAAAATACTAAATGTATTCAAGAATGTTCATATCAATATTCATGAATTTGCACTAAACAGGTATTGAACCCGCAACATCCGATACGACGTAGCAATCAAATGCTCATCTCCCCGCCAGAGGTCATCAAAATGTAATTTATATGTAGCTTAACATTACCTCATTGCTCGATAATTTTAGATTTAATTAAAGAGTCTATAATTTATTCTATACATAATTCATTAGCTAATATACAACTGCACCTAAGTAATAGAAAGTAAAGACATCGTCCTTGCAACAAGAGGTACCGTACTAATAAAAGCACTACTCCATAGCGTTACAGCCATTGTAATACATTATAACAGTATAGGAATTATATGTACAGAGAACAGAATTGTATATTGTCAGCTATAAGAGAACTGGTGTATAAGATAGCAAGTTTTCTAAATAGAGAAGTGCTAAGAGTTAGGCACAGTGGCGCAGGTCAAGAAAAAAAATTTAAGTTCTTATTAGTACCTACTTGTAAAACTAGTTTATTTTTCATTGTCTCTAAAAATATTGGTTAATGCTTTACATTTACCAGGATTTTTTAAAACAAAGTATTTTTATATGTATCTGTGAGCACGGCAGCTTTTTGTCTTTCACATTAGCCGTCTGCTACTGAAAATTGCCCAGCCGTTTCAGATATTATCTAATTCAAACAGACAGACAGAGAGAATTTAAAAAATGTTTTTTTTTTGTTGTAAGTGCCGATTAATTATAAACGGTCTTAACATTATAAATAGATACTTTACTTTTATTTGTTTGTTATAGATTTGCTCTATTAAATTATCTAATTATTATTTTTAAACCTAGAAAATGAGCAAAGTTTATCTAAATAACAGAAATCTACAAACACTAAATCTTTAAAAGACAAACAAGGCGTTACGTAACAGCTGTTAATTCGGCAAGTGCCGTATAAAGCTATTCAATGGTCGATAGAAGAAAAGTTTTAAATAAAGATATATTTTCACAATGTCGTAAAGCTATATTGTGTGGCCTACGAATCAACAGCTTTGACCTTTCACATACTTCAAGTAGGTACAATAAAAGCAATAAACGCAAAATTACACGTATACATAGGTAAGTGTGATATTATTCACATGGTAATTTATTTAATGTTCTTACATTACTTTTTTTCGACACCTTTTGTTAATAGGATACTCTCCTTGCAATGTCATCATCATTCATATTGCGTTTGTTCTGGTTGTACCCAAGTCCACACTTAAGAGTCCGACGTCCTGCTCTTTCTCTTGATATGGCTTATCTTGTCTTTTACGGATGCGACTGCCGTCTAACTTCCTAACCCTGAAAAGGATGCTTGCGCCAGAGCCTCCTCTGTTAAAATCAGCAAGTGTATCTGCAGGTGAGGTTGGCTTCAGCCCTGAAGATCGCGTTCAATTTGCACAGGAAAACCAAGTGGTGCTACTAGTAAACGATAATTATACATGTAGATTTTTCTCTCTGGTACCCCCTTTGGTGTTTTCTTTGATATAATATCGTCGAAATTATACGAAAAAAATTTCTAGGTACCTATCTACTTAGTTTAAAGACCAAGAGATCTCCGTTGTTTTACGATTTTTCCAACAACACTGCTTCATCGTTATAGAAGATATATAATAAACATCTCGATTTCTTGAAGAACTATTTATTACAGTTAAAGAATTGCGAGTGCCGTGTGAGTGTCGAGTTTATTTTGAATATTCGCAATAATACCTAAGTTACATTAAAACTAAGTATTTTGACGATTTTGTAGTCATTTGCAAAGTGGGCTGACCCATTCTGTGTTTTAAATACGCTATGAATACTGAATTGAACTGAATTATCCATAGGCGTCAACTGATTTGAATAAGCCGTAATTAATGGTAAATACCCCGTTTTATAACTTAGGTACGTATAAATTACTAGCAGTTGCCGCGGCTCTACTCATGTAGAATTCTGATCCCGTAATCCATGGGAACCTATTCCAGGAAAAATGTATGAAAATATGTATTTTCATCACAGATATTCTGGTTGCAATAACTTCAAAACTTAATTCATCCCTGTACTTAATTTCAGCCAGATCCGCTTAGTCGTTTGAGCGTGTGAAGATGTTTGGATGTTTGTTGAATAACAAACATCCAAACATCTTCACAAACTTTCACATTTATAATATTAATAAGATTAAGTAGGATAGGCTGGTAGGTTCAGACTCAAGACATACTGAGTTTAAAATATTCTGGTAGTACCAGTTAGTTAGTCACTGTTGTACCTAGTTGGTTATCTTTTAGTTAAGGTTAGTTATTTTTTATATATCAAAACGCATTTAGCTATAAATGTTAAAGATTTAGAATTGTTTGGTAAAGTAAAATATAAATACAGGAGCATATCAAAGATACTGACACCACACCTACATACTGTACTATTTTCAAATTTAAGGTGTAAATACATTGTAATCTATTGCCAATATCTTTAACCATTCACAATTATTGCGTTTATATCTATTTTACAATCCCCGTGGACAGCTAGCATAAACAACTTTTCGTTATCTATGTAATTGGAACTCGATAAAGGCAGCAAAAATATAATTAAATTGTTAGTGTAGATAAAATATTACGAATGACTTTATGCATTAACTAACCATTTCATTTTAGGATTCCATTACGATAAACTTTGTTCTGTTCCGTAATAACCAATAACAGTGACTTTTCATTGATGTAGAATTTAATTGTCTTGTCTACATTAAGTCGCATAATTTACGAATTTTTATCTCGCGTTCTTGGAAATCCCGGAGGTCGTTAATAAACTTGGTAATTTAACATAAAATAAATTTAAATTATAACGCAATCAATTTCTCCTGACAGGTATAAAACATAAACATAAAACCCATCAATTCACGAGACAATATCTGATTATAACTTTTTTGGATTTTGATTAATATTTTATTATTGGTTAGGTACTCAGAAACAATTACAAGGTGACATAATAAACCTTACCTAATGTACACGTTGGCGTCTGTATGTATCTATATATCTAAGTGCGAACTAATGATAGCGTGGCCAATTTGACAATTTTTAAATTAAATTTAGGTACATTATATTTTTATCGATATCTTGAATCTCTTTATTGTGACACAATTATACTTTGTAAAACATTTGTGCATAGGTAATTAAGAAAACAAAATAGACAACAAGTTAGTATTAAGTACGGAATTAAAAAGATAAAACACTACGTACGATCGATATAAGGTATGTTGCAGATGAAGTTCACTTAACTAATGTTTATTGTAGGGCTCCTTTTGAGTATTGAATAATTAAACTTCCCCGAAATAGGCGAGTATTTATTGTTTATAACTAATTATGTAAAACACAGTCTTCGTACTATAATTAGGTGCTAAAGGATACATTCGAATTATAAAGTGAAATTCTATCTTTTTCATTTGATGTAATTATAGTTTTTATCATTCTTTTAATTTGTGTTAGGTACCTATTTGTAAGTTAGCATTGATAACATTAAGATGATTTTTATGGCTTAAGAGAAAAAGTAAACAAGTGACTCGGTTGACGAGAGTAAATAATAAATTCAGTTTTGTTTTGTGTTATTCTTGGGTGTGAGGCAGGACATTAAGGTTGTACATTCTCTCAGAGAGCTCGACCTCGAGATCAGGGTGTATGGCCGGGGTCCGAACTTACGACGACATTGTGACAAGGACCGGCGCAAGGGCGCACCTCTCACTCACGTACACACGTCACAAAAATATTTTCGAATGTCAATATAATCAATTAAGTAATCGATACGCACAGCTGAATTTACGATGACCAAGGTACTTCTACCTATTTACTTTTAAAGGGTTGAAATACAGTCAACAATATGCAAATTGTTGAAGCACATAAAGTTTACAGTAGACATACTTAATAAATAATAATAATAAATAAATAAATAAATATTCTACGACATTCTACACAGCGCCCTCTAGACCCAAAGTAAGCATTTTTAACTAGCTTGTGTTATGGGTTCTAGAATGGAGATAAACATACTTATATACTTTTTTTTGTAAATACATACTTATTATACATACTTATAAACACCCAGACCAATGCATAGACATACCTATGCAGCAATGGGAGTAATATTTTGATTGTCGCGTTTGTCTTTAATGTGGCCTGAGGCTATCGATTTGGAGCCCTACTTTTACTAGCAGAAGTAATGTTTCAGAAACACTAAGTGTTCTGTTATTATTTTAATGAAATCCTTGTTCTGATTATTTGCTTCAAAAAACAAACCAAAAAAAAGCAAAGAAAATATGCAACAGTTTTTTAATCAACTTCAAAAGTAGGTTCACTGTTTGAGCTATATGTTTGAATCTATGTTTTTTATTTGGTTGAATTAATTTTCGATGCAGTTTTCAAAATTTATTATATTCTGGAGATGGTTTGGGAAAGCAGGCAAGTCGGTTCTATTTTTGACTAAAATTATTTAATCGTCAAGCGTTTTGAGTTTAATTTCTACATTACATTAACATAATATTAATTTATTGTATTGTCCTTAGCATTTGTTCCTACTCTAGCTAGTACATCAAAAAAATTAACTAAAGTATATTACCTACGTTAAACTTCCACTTTTAACGCACCCTTTTTATCGAATTTAGTAATTAAGCAATTAAGTAATGAAGGCCTAAAAATTCACATCGTCATACCTTTTGATTTATGTTGTAGTAAGCATAACGAACTGTGAACACCAAACGATAGTTATTTTACTTTGTTATTTTTATTATAAGTTATTGAGCCTATAAAATGATATGCTGATAAATGCCTTTACATTTATTAAGTGCCAGTTAAGTGTAATAAACTATAAATATGCAATAAAGTATACAATTAAATAATATCACAATAATTTGTATGCAGGAAGCTAATGTTGGCTTTTTCAATTGATAAGCCTGGCGCCCACAACTTTGAAGATTTTTAACAAATTTAATATTAATAATGTGTCAAATTATGTGTTCAAGTATTACATTTAACATTATTGTTCTTATTTGTTAAAAATCTTCAAAGTAGTGGGCGCCTTAATTTAATCAACTGAATGTGTGAAAATTCAAGATACACCCAAATATAGTGGTCAGATTCAGGTATTCACATTTTCGATTAAAATCTCTGATTAGTCAGATCTCTGACAAACTGAAGACCAAGCAAACAACTGAAGTTTTACGACTAATTATTATTCAGAAACCAATCAAGATTCCATGCACCGTTCTTAACGGTTATAGAGATAATTTTGCTATAATGTCTATTAATTACAATATTTCAACTGTACCGTTAATTAAAACATAAAACATCGATGGATATTTTTAAGTTTTTGCCGACTATCTACTCCGCAAAGATATAAAGTTTATCTTTTAAATTGAATGCAATCTATGGATGGACGTTGTGTGTTGGATCATTAAGCGAATGCTTCGAGTACATTAAAAAAAAGAAAGCCTGAAGGAGCAATATGGATGGTTTTTTGTGGGACGCAGTGGGTTCCGTTCGTGCCAGCGATGTACATACAAGGAGTTGCGATCCGCCACGTCCGCCGCACTGCGATGTAAATGATCCCCTTGAATAATGTATCCCTTTCTCGGCCATCTCTATTCTACCACCAGCCGCGTATAAGGCACACGACAAGCCACCGTTACTTCTAACTACTCTCATGTTATGCTAACTTAATATAAAACAAGCGAGTACTACATAAGTGATTGAATGTATTATACCTATACTATTGCATGTATTGTAATTGTATTTACAGCTCGTTCATCAGTAGATAGGACTTATCAAGAATCGCGTCCAGAATTGTTCATATAGCCCAAGTTCTTTTTAAATATCTGCAATGTATGTACACACCCATTTACAATTTTATAATAGCATAGACAACATTTTTATCATATAGATGTCATGCATTTATTTAATGCATGTCAATAAAAATGACATGTTTACTGAATCTAGGGCATGCATTCATTCTGACTCATTTCAGATCCGGATAGTGTGGTTACTTTA
Organism: Lithosia quadra; assembly: GCA_963576445.1. Lineage (NCBI taxonomy): Eukaryota > Metazoa > Arthropoda > Insecta > Lepidoptera > Erebidae > Lithosia > Lithosia quadra. The sequence continues at coordinate 9,708,584 of OY754874.1, forward strand.
AGTAAAGTGTCTTTACCTTAATATGTGTCGACGTGCATAGGTTTGCTTGCTTGCTTTATCAGAATTCAGACGACAGTCGCCCCCGTAAAAGTTAAGAAAAGCTAAACAAGAGAAAGCGTAGGCGAGCGACCCCCCCCCCCGGTGCCAAAGTGCAAGCTTTGTATGAAACCGGGACTAATCTGTGATGATGATCACTGTATCTCTGAAATGTCAGCGACTTAACGAAGGAATCACCATACGCGACACATGCCCGAATGCTGTATATGCGTCAAAGGTCCCGCCGCGCGTCATTATATCAAGGCCGTATTTTCACGTGACAATACTGTCCAGGTTTTGCAATTTATCGATTTCCTTCAGCAAATAGTCACCGAGTTTTATAGCCGAGGTCTCTGTCACCACTGAACGTTTTACTTAGGGATATCTGACATCAGCCTTCATAGACTCCACTCGATTTCAATAGTTCTAGTAATAGTGTATAATATAAAAATACAGTCGAATTGAGAACCTCTTTCTTTTTTGAAGTCGGTTAAAAATTAATATGAATTCTTTCCTAAATGATTTGTAACACTTCGCAAATTTGGAGTAGGTATGACTGTAAAGACCAACACTAATAGTTTCGGTTTTAGAAGGTATTTTAGTTTTCCCTCACTAGCATCAGACGTTCATTTGAATTCATTTTCATCATACAGAATAACCAGCAGCTTGGTAAACATTTTCTTCAGATTTTTTTCTACATTACTGGATGAGTGCAGTACATCCATTAATTTGGGTATTATGCATCCCAACTACGAGAAACAGTTTGGTTTTATTGTGCAGGTATTGTTGTAAGTACAATTAATTATGTTGAAGTTCAAATGTAAATTTTTAATCTAATAAGTTATAACTAGACATAAGCAATAAAAATATAATGTCACACATAAATGTATAGAATAATTCGACGAAGTATAATGTATATAAAACAAAAACCGAGATTTTATTAATAATTTTTTATTCACATTTTTATAAGAACCCTAATTTAAATTCACATTTGACGCGTTTCTGTTTATTTTGCAGACTTATTACAGTTTTGGAGCCTTGACGAAAACTTTGATATTTGATATGATGTTAATGTAATAGTCAGTCCACTTTTATCTTATTACTTTCGGCTCGCTTACCTACCAATAAAAAACATTTGTGTTAAATTTTACATGTAAGTTTGTTTATAAAGTCATTTTTTTAATATGCTGCTTTTATGGGTTTCTATAAGTACCTAAGACACTCAGTCTGTCTTCTATCGAATACAAATTATACTTAGGTCTCTCTGTTTGTCACGTGACATCATGAGTGACCTCTTCACGTCCACCAAGTCTTAGCAACCCTAGTGATTAAAGTTCTATTAGTCATAGTTAAAATCTTCTTAGCATGGCAAATATGATTTGAAATAATATCACATTTATGGCTGCATTTAAATGCCATCAAAAGAATATACATCTATACATTGTAAATATAATACAAAAACGTAAAATATAAAACATGTGTTAATTCAAAGGTATTATTACACCCGTACCTACAATAATTTGCGTTACATCGTTGTCTCTACGATGTAACCGAGTTCATGGCCTCTGGAGACCTTCTACGTGCGAATAGAGACTACATCCGAGCGAGCGTTGTGTTTACGAGTTATAGTTCCGTTTCAATCTGTTCCGATTCACACCTCTATAAGATGTACAAATAGTGTATTAATAGCTATAGGTATAAGATGTATGAATAAACATTTTTAACGTTTAAGTATCTTGGTTTTTATCTTCACTTGTATCTTCATTTTTACTCTATTCTCTGCTTGATTATTTTCTGAAGTTGATAATTAGACTATAAAGTAGTTTAAATATTACTAAACCTTCCTTGATACAACGATTGCACTCATAGTTTAGGGAAATGCTAAAATTTTAAAACTTTTCCTATACATAAGTTAACCTAAAAGCAATAGGGAAAATATTATGGTTTTCCTCCTACCAGTTGAATGTGCAGAAGCATTACGAGTTTTAACAACAGTTAAAATATACATATTACATACTTAATACGTTAATACGCCTTTACTTTTAAACTAAAAAAGTGAATAGGTAATTAATGGTCATGAAAACAATAAGAGTCGGTGATATCTTTATTCTCTATTATCAGACACCAGTAGTGATTTTCGAGTTGAAAGTTATTTTTTTATTAATTGTATTGTCATTGGTCCCTCATGAGAGTGATAAACAACTCATGTTAACCAAACGAACTCAAACGTTATAATACGTAACTAATACGCTAACGCGCATGTGCCTACACGTTACGGCATATCTGAACAAGGTGGTTGAAAATCCACATCTAGCACAACTAGCACATATTTGTACGACAGTGATTGGATATCAGTGTCATGGTAATGGCAATATGTGCTTGTTTTGATTTTATGGAAGTGAGTGAAAAAGATCTTATTAGTGTTGAGTTATTTGGCAGTAGATCTCGAGTAGATAGAATCTTAACTTTATTATTTTTACTCAATGATGCAAGCCTAACCTAATGTCAAAGAATATATGATTTCATTAGGCTATACTTTGCCGACGTATCTATTGTTCATCTTCCATCTACGCAAAACGCTAAGTGAAAAGGCCACTTATTTGCGTTTCATTAGATAGGTGTCGTTAATATCGACGTAAAGGGTCATTACTCTAACTGTAAATAAGTAAACAGGCTTGTCTAGTTGTACATAGAACTTCTAACTGGTCAAATAACGTGACAAATAATATATATGTACCTATAGTATATACAAATAAATATTTCTTAAAATTATTGCTGACTATTAAAATCTACGTAAATTTGATGTTTATTTAGGTACCTAGTTATTAATCCCAATAGTGTTCGCAGCAACATTAGACATTGGTTTAGTTTAGAGCTTAATCCGTATAAATATTCTAATAGTAACATGGGTTGTTTTGAAGCGTATAACTAAGTAGGTATATAAACGTCTATGATGTCAGCAAGTCGCTATTTAGTGTAGGTTCCCACTGACTCATTTTTCAATGCGGAAAATAAATTCGAAATCTTGCAACAGCACATCATCGCTCAGCTATAAAAGTCCATAGCTAACAGCAACTACTTAAGCTTATTTTTTGATGCACGTGCACCTACTTGGATTACATAACACATGATAAGGCAGCCAGATAATCACTTCGCATTTAAATGTATACATGGCAACAATAGAATTAATTACAGAAACGCTTGGTATGAGATCGTTGACTTAGATTACCTAACATTTATTTTATTGTTACTCGTCATTAATGTTGGTTTGGTCCTATGAAACGATACGATAGGGTAGCCACCTGCATTAAAATATTTAGTTCTAGAAGTTCTAATATGTTCATTTAGAATCTAGCAGTGATAATGTATGCCTTAGGCGCGGGCTAGAATAGGTACCGCCGGTTTCGTATTAGATTCAGCCGAGACATTGCGCTGTGATTTTGAGTAAACTTGACTATATACTCTATAATCATTGTCTTTGAAGTTAAAATAGCAATATTGTGTGTCGATTGAGGCGCGCGGGCGGGTCACGACGGACGCGCACGCGCGTTCGTGACCTTGCCGCGCGCGCCTCGTTGAGGTCACACTTTTGTGGTGATGCGCCTGTGCTCCACACTACGCTTTCCATAATTCGAAGCTCAGACTGTATCAACTGCAAATAAGGTTTAACGATCTATTTTTTATATTGTTCATTGTATCATTTATATCACACTGCAATAGCATTTCAAATGTAGGTAATAGGTACATAAATACAAATCAAATAAAGTACGAGCAGGCTGCTGTTTACGTGGATGGAACATGGAATGTAACATATTTTGAATATAATTATTTGAATTTAAGTCTTTCAAACCATCAGATACCGGATACCTACTACTTGTACGGAAATACCCAGATGGATGGTGGATGGGTGCTAATGGATTTTTATTTTAACAAGGGAAAATTAAGTTTCTTTGGTAATTTTTGTATAATTTATATAGTAAGGTATTCATAGTTAAACATGATCATAATAAAACTATAGCAAAGGGAAAACAAATGGTAATACCTAATAATAGTTCTTTTTTTTTTTAAAGCAATTTGAACTTCATATCAGTCACAGCCTCGCAGCAGCTGATCAAAGTAATCAGATACAAGAACTCGAAGTTTTCTTTTTTGAAATTACTATTTTCCGTTTCTGTGTAAGTATGTACTTGTTACCTATTGATCCTAATCTTATACTTATAATAAATAATAAAAGAATGTTACTACCGATGTTTGATTCGCATTGCAAGAATTTATAACAGTACTTGCAATACCGAAGTGACATATTTACGCGAATAATAGGAGAAAAGGCTCTTGCTCAGGAATGAGAAATGCCGCCATAACAGGCCTTTGCGCACTTTCCCCGCTGCAGCTCTCACTCGATGAGTCTCTGCACCCTTTAAGTGCACAGTTAGCACGAGAGTTATACACAAATAGTAATTAATTAAGATGCTTGTGTATCGATCATTTAAGTTAAGTATTGATTTGGATAATACCAGCTATAAAACCTGTGATACAATAGCAGCAAAAAAGTTCTCAGAGGTTTGCAAAGAGAGCTTTTAAATCGTCAATTAAATGTTTTTGAATAGGTATATTAAAAAGAATCATTTCAACTGATGATGACGTGGGCAAAATGTGCGGTACAACGTTTTAGTAAAACAATTTTCGTGTTATTGAAGGTATGATGAATCATGTTGATGAGTTCGATTAGCTAACATTAATCTTTTAGGCGGTCGTGAAATTCAATGCACGGGTGTTATGACCGATATCTGAACTTAATACAATGATGTTATTATCGAATCAATTTTAATGGCGGATTATTTGTCAGCGAAGTACAGCTACATATTCAGCATGCACGTAACGTACGTTTTTTTACCGCAGGGATATAATACGTACCATGGAACACTTAATAATACGTCTTATTATCAATTATATTTGATCGCAAAAAGTGAACATCCAGGACGGGACTTGAACTCGCGATTAGGAATAGTTAGCATACTAATTGCTTTAAAATTTCATTGAAACAAAAATTACCTACAGAAAGAAAAATATTTTTGTGGCTAGAATCGTTTGTTTAACAAAATCCAAGGATTCCTTTTTATTCATTTAAATTTTAGATAAGAAAAAGTGAACATCCAAGACGGGACTAGAACTCGCGACCAGTCCTTAGAGGGGGAATACCCTGACCAACTGAGTTACTTGGACACGTCCTAGATTTTCAATTTCTTCTATACTATTCGTCAGGGATAGTTAGCTTACTGATTGCTTTAAAATTTCATTGAAATACTTAATCCAAGTATTTTTTTAAATATCCTCAATGTACCTACAGACACTCAGACATAATAGACTATCCCTTTTCTGCCGCAGAAGTAAGTATACGTACATATTTATACCTACTTACTTATACTCCCGTCTTTCTCCCACTCTCTCAAACAAATATTAGTAACTACATACTTAATATTATTAGGTACATTTATTTTAGATATCGATTAATCTTAACGACGTTACTAATCTTAACAAAATGGCTTTATTTTACAATCAACACGTATTTAAAAAAAACAATCTTCATTGTCTACAAAATGACATCACATCTCATTATCATATTTGGAAAAACTGATTCGATCACAAAATACTTTTTGCAATAGCGTTTTGTAACTCATTAAAGAAAAGCGATCACCGTTACTGCCTTACTTGGTCAAAACTTGTAATGAATGCCACAAATGGTACTTCGGGACGGAGCACGTCCACAGGTAGCACACGCTAATGTTCCTCATTAAATACTGGAACATCAATTTGTATCTGCACCACGTAGAAATATACCGAGGCCATCGATTTTTATTGCGCGGTGACATGTGGAACATTCACATATGTCGATTTAAAAGAAAATCACCGACTGTATGATACTGCCTTACGGGTTTTATGCAAATCAACCATTACAATTGTTAATTAATGAATAACTCTAACTGCTGTAAATTATCATGAGTTCAAGGGCGCTAATGTCATGAATTCGTTTTGGTTAAGTCGTTAAAGGAGACGCTTGTATTATGCTAAGTTGCCGTAGAGGATTAAAAAAAGTCAAGTTGATTTAAATAATTTTTGATAAATTGGTTTTTAAATTCTTTACACATTGTAATGTCGGGTGTAGGTATATGGGACCCCATAAAGATCTTTGGAGACCAAGCCAACTTCATCCGCAAGCTAGTATACCTACATACTAATTGCTGAGGCTCTGGTACAGACTTTTCTTACAGGGTGGGAAGCCAGACGGCGGTCTCTCCAATAAGAGTCGTAAAAGCCAAACCAAATGCGCGACCAGGAACTACGCTAAAATGATGATGATGAATATTAAGTGGCAGTATAGTATCTACCTCTTTTTATGCTATACAAGACAGCGATGTCAGTATAGACGGTTGACTAATTTTTAAGTATTGGACGGAAAATTAATAACATTATTTTATGGCCGCCACTAAGCGTGCTAATCTATCGTTTACCTAACTATGAAACGTGGCACTTACGAATTTACTTAAGATTGAATTAAAATCTACGATATCCAAGTATGCCCGTGTAGCATCTCATCAGTAATAACAGTAATATTCTGCGACACACTACACGGCGCTATCTAAACTTAAAGTAAGAACGGCTTGACTAGCTTTTGATATTTTAGAATTTTTTGAATTTTGATTTTAGAATGCGAATAAGCATACTAATAGTATTATGTTTCTTGTGTATACTAGTTTAGGAAAGAGAATCAAATGAGCCTTGTTTTGTTATGCTGGTTTTACAGATAAGGTTTTTTGTAACATTTTTAAAACATAATAATTTTACGTTTTTTGACCTTTCCTATTAAGGTAAACAGATACCACATATTTTCATTTACTATGATCCTGAAATACTTTTCGCTTCTTCTACCTTTATAATTGTTTTACATATGCTTGCCGTTTGCGAATACTCCTGAGCTGGCACCGATGTCAACAACCGATCAATCAATAACTAATTTGAATAATTAAAAAATATTTAAAATACACCCCAACACGAGTCCTTGGTCAGCGAAGCCCAACGATGAATAAGGATATTGCACTCGTACATAGGAAAATCTAGATTAATGCTAATACACATATTTATACATTTGAATTTTAGCATTGAGTGGGAATTGAAATAATGACATCTAACTTAGAAGTAGAATGTTCTACTGCTACGCCGTAGAGGTCGCCAGAACGAGGAGTAAGTAAAATATTGTAGGATTAAGGCAATTCTTTGAAAAAATCGGGTGAACAAGCCATCATAATCATCACAGCGTTAGGGCCTGGTTACATCCAAACCTGTCTGTGGAGTCTGGGTTCACTATTCTACTTTCTGTCTTGATTTTACTTGTCTTGACTTTATAGGCGCAAATACCACTGTCCCTCAACCCTGGAAATCTGCGCCAGAACCTCGTCCGTTAATCAGAAGGTGTTCAAGACATTCAAACTGTCCAATATTAGGTACTTCGAGTATGATTAAATTCCGTTATGCATCAAATAAATTGATTAGTGGTTTTGTCAGTTTTTGCAGATAACTTTCATAACATTTTTAACTTTTAAACTTTCGCGTTCCATAACTTCACGTCAGGCATCCAAAGGTATGTATATACCTTTAACGTGTATCGCGTTAAGTCCCGTTTACGTATACCTAATAAACTTTCATAACAATAATAATTTAGCGCAGTACCTACACAGTAACTAATTAAGCTGAAGCCGCGGGAGGTATTGCTATAAATGTTAGTAATGCCAGCTAAAGCTTTATGCCGATAATATATTGCTTTCGAAAAATGCTTAGGTACAATTTGAATGTTAAATTGAGCATTCACGTATTATAAGTATTTGTACGTCTATCTTAAATGACTGAGTAATAATAATACATTGATTTTATTTTGTTAAGTAATCAGATTCGAAGATAATAAAGTTTTTGTGTTATTGTACATTTGTTTTTGTTAATCTTTGACGGCAGGTAATAGGTAGGTATTTAAGATCCTACGGAATTTAAATATCAACTCGCCATTAAAATAATTATTTCAAACAAATAAAAAATCTATCATACGTAACTAAAAGATTTTTATATTGAGTCGGTACGGACGATAAATTAATTACATAGCTATTACCCTTAATGATTTGATTAATTTATTAAACCTAATCTCATTTCGTACTTTATTTATAAAATAATTATCAAAAATGTTTTACTTAAAAACATGTTTTGTTGTTTCAATAAGATAATTGTATGTTTGGTAACTGTGTCTGAACAAAAACAATTCAACTTTATGATACCTTAGTAGTGTAGTTGTGGAATATTTTACTAATTTAACCTTTACGGAGTGTCCGTTTATTGACGTGTTTTTTGTATTCGCAACAAACAAATAAACTTATCTGATATTTCTGACGCACCATAACAAGTTTCAATCAATGGAATGCGCAATAGCAGTAGCTGATGCAGATTAGAGATAGGTATAGATGTCGCCTCGAATGACGTCCTGCCTCACTTAACTACACCCTTAAGTGGGCTTACTCAATGTATGAATATAAAGTTTATTTTTAAATATCACACGAAACATTAATGCGACCGGTTCTGTTTATATTTATTTTTCTATTTGAAATCGCCAGGTACCCATACTACCTATTATTTCGCTAAGTGCATGATGACCGCTTAATCTTTAAATCAGTAAAATATAAGGCAACATAGTAGGTAGTTGAAAACCTTAATAGTAACTTGTCACAGGTTATTTTTCCATTCTGCTCACTACTTATCAGAGGGAAATGCGTAGAAACCGAGTAAAAATCCCAAATGTGAACCGGCACGGAATACGAACCGGTGCGGTGTGCCTTTTAGAAATATTAGCCAAAGAGAGCAAATCTTCCCTAAAAATAAAGCCGAGTGGCGTTACTACTAGTGTTGCATAGAGAGCACGACGCGGATTTTTCCTAGCTCAGTACCCCTATTATACTCGTAAGTACTCATAATGGACCAATCTATGCAATTAGTAACGTTAGATTAGTAACGCTTGTTGTACGAGTATAAGTTGTATTTAACGTTAATAAAATTACCAATTATCATGCAAATTAAAATGACATGTACGAGTGATCGATAAAAAGATACACTTAAGCTATTTTTATTTAATTTACTCAATGATGATAACATTCTGATGTTTCAAAATCCACTGTTTTGGCGGTTTAGGTTACAAGTGTATATTGTTTGACCTAAGTTTGATCGATCACGTCTTTTTGATTTAATGAAGGTTTTTAAAGATTGAGGAAAAAACGTAAGTTTATTAAAATCAAATATTCGTTCTCTATTTTTAGTTGGTTGTTTTATAAAACAATCGTGTTGAATTTTATTTAAATATTTTATTGTCACTTCATAGATTTATTAATTATATGGTATGCTAGTTAATTTATATAATACATCGTATTGCAACTTTCCATATTTTTTTATGTTAATCAGAATATCGTAGGCACAGCACAGCCTCTAACAAAGAAAAAAAACATTTTCTTTGACTATGATGTGTGCGAAGGTTTTCCGGCCTGAATATTGTTCAATTGTTTAAATTTGTTTTTCATATTCTGTAAAATATTATAGGTACTATTAGGTAGTACCTAATTTCTCGATAAAATTTCTTCGATATGCATTTGGCTTAGTGGCATCCGGAGTGTAAAACAAAGTGACCTATAAAAGATTGTGATGAAAATGCAGTTGGTCATAGTAGGATAGACCGGTATAAAAATCGAAGAATGAGAGTACCTATCTATTCTAGGGCGATTATTAAAAAAGCATTTCTACAGACCTTCATCCCTACATTTTAAACCATCTAACCTAGTTATCTACTTAACGACTCCTATTCGTAATGGTAATTGACCCTGATAATATGGAATATAGTGGCTCATATCTAAAGATTAAAACTAAGATTTTTGAAATGTGTTTTTATGTTTATCAAACGATTTGATGTTCTGTCGAATATAAATCAAAACCAGTCACTTACAATACATAAGATTATTTTATGTTCAGATTACATTGATTTATTAACAATGACTGTAATTTGCAACTAGGTAACTATACGAGGCTCGAGTATTAGCTATATGTTACCTTTGAAAATCAATTCTGAATTATTGTTTGTTTCGTACCTACTTACATTGCACATAAATAATAATAATTTTCAAGCAGAGAGCTCATTTCAATGGTTGATAATATTTTATGTATATATCTACCTATGATATTATAAAATTGTAAAGTAGATGTGTCCCTACATTCGAGATATAAAAATACTTGGGTTATTTTTACATGAACGATTCTAAACACAAATATAATATTATGTTTGTCTGTGTGTTTGCGATGGACGTAAATATTATTGAAGGGATTCTGATGCGATTTTTTCTATTAGAAAGTCTTGATCAGACTCAAAATCTGCCGTATGTTTGATTGTAATGAGTTAAGTGGAACCGGGGATATGACCAAAAAGCGATTACCGTACTCTGCGTGGGTGGAGCCGCGGGACCTCTGTGGCCAAATCACAGAACGGGAGAACTGGTAGAGTATTTTACTGCTAAGCCAGAGGTCGCGGGTTTGATTCCAGCTCAGTGCCAATATTTGTCTGCCTGAACATATTATCAATTTGCATTGGTTTGGGTGTTCAATGTATAAAATATATTCAAGAAAAAAGAAAATGTATTGAAGTATATTTATTCGAATTCTAGAATTCATGTTTTTATATTAGAAACTAATATATTCGATGGAATGATAGGTATGTACCCTTTGTTTATTTAACTCTATTTTTCAATCTAATTCCGAACGCGCGTCGTCAAGGGTACACTAATGAGAGCTTGGTGACGCTTTGAAGTGCGAGTTTTGACAGGTATACGTGATTTAGTCCTCATAATTTTTCGTTCATATTGTTTTCTCACTACACTAATATAGTTCGTAGTATACAGATGACGATATATTGCGGTTTTTAGTGACTCATGATGTTAATTGCTTAAGATAGGGTTTCAAGATGTCCAAAAGATTAGATTTTCACGTTTCATATCACTAATGTCAAGTAGGTAATTGATGATCAATGTTTTGCTTAGTATGATGTGCTAAGTTTATATAATCACAACACTGTCGGTTGTATGCCCTACCAAGATCTCCAGGGCCCAAGCCAACCTCACCTGGAAACCTGCTGATGGGCGGATGAAACTCTAGTGCAGGCATTCTTCACTTAACCCAGGTGGTTAGGCGGCAGTCACTCCTAAAAAGTCACAAAAGTCAAATAAATGTAAGAGGAAGACTAAATGGACCCATAACTTCGAAGTGAAAGCCTGGAATTCGAAATTTTTGTCTTTTGCTATGTAGGTACCTACTTAGCATAAATTTGGATGAAAAACAAGAATATTTTTGAAAATCTACTTCAATCAATAATACCTTAGTAAGAGCAATATTTAAATTGCGGTGAGGTTCAGAAATAAATCTTACGAGTTAATATTTTTTATGTGACATTTTTGTAAGTATTAATAAATTGTATAAAGAACATGTGTAATTACTGTAATTAGTCATCCACATTAATTCAAAATGGACCTAGGGACTGAGTCTCGTATTGTTATAATATTTACTCGTAGATTGTTGGTTCTCAATATAGGAACTATTTAAAATTCATGATTGTTTTCTAATTAGTATATCTTAAGGAGTTTAAAATTCATTCAAAGACTTACCTTCATAGGAATGTCTTTGTGGATTATTATCCTTAAGTTTGATCTTAAGAAACGCTTAAGTACGAGATGACTTTATAAGGATAATGGATTCTAGCAAAATCTTGTCATTTCCTTTGCATAATGAAGAATATTAAGAGACCCGCTAAGTGTAATTGGGGCTTGAGCAGCAAAGTGCTTGGTTTATGCGGCCGGCATAATTACGTATAATAGGCGACTTTTGCAACGCACGCGCATTCAGAATGTTTAACTCTCCTGAGACAGAAGTTTTGAAACGCTTAGTATTTATTATAACTTATAAGGTGTACATTATGCTATTAACTTAAATTGTTGTTATTGTATTAACAGGTTTCATGACAAAACATTTTGCACGACCCGACCCTAAAGTTATTGGATTTTGAGAGTTAACATAGAACTTTTAAACTGTAGCGTTCCACGATATACTTACTATAATGTTAAAGTCATCAGGCATGTCATGTGTATGTGTATATATGTATAGTTATGTATACTTATTATGAGTGGTAGGTAGGTACTGTTGCATGATCTCATTACTTATTCTAGTACCTTAATTATTTTGGAATTGCACTTTTCTTAGAGATTTTAAGGCTCCAAGTAACCAATTCTCATTTTTCTTCTCTTATCTTAACGTAGATTAAATCTTATGTTAGGAGCCAATGTCATCTACCTTCAATCGTCGTTCCTTCGCTATTTACCCATATGACGATGGAATTTAGCTTTTTGTGTGATTCGTTTAGAATTTGTATACAAATGGGCAGGTTTTTCCATTTTATTGTATTGTATTGGATTTTGAAGGCAATAACTGCAGGTAAATCACTATAGTTGAGTCAATTTAATAGGCCACATTTGACGTTTGTCAGTTTTATATTCATAATGAGGTGACCTGTTAAAAAAAGGTCGATTAAAACGAATGAATCGATACGGACTTGAAAGATAATGTGAATTTTTAAAATCCTCAGGTGAATCCCTGTCTCATTATTATTTTTTCTTTCGTAAATTTAAGGAGCAAAATAAGACAAGTACATGATCTATACTTATAATAAAACTGTAGAGAGGTCAATTATGTTCATTGAATATATTTACAAAATAACTATTGGGGGATGATTGGTGATCGATACTAATGCAAAAAATGCAATCAGTAATTGTTTTTGTCACAACGTGGTTATTAATTTTATGATGATATTTCTTCACAAGTAATCATTGCATTCGGTTCTACTTATCAGCTTTCGATTTTTAGAGTAACATGCCTAATTTTTAAAAAGAAAAAGGATTAACTGACACAATATTGTAATGACAAGGTAATGACGTTCAGTTCTATAAATCAGAAATTGTTTATTATGTTTAGAATAGTTTATTGGTGAAAGCAAAACGTAAAATTACTTGTATCTGTCATTATTACAATAAATATGTAAGTAATAGTAATTGAAAAAAGTTAAGCAATTGTGCAGTTCTAACAAAACGAAAAATATATACCTAATTTGATGCCCACCGCGGCGCGTCGCGTAAAAGGTTGCGATGTTGAATTTTGATGAATTGTCAAATGTGGCCTATTAAATTGACTCCACTATAAGAAATTTGATCAAGAAAGCTATAAAAACGAGAAATAGCTATGTTATTTTTACTAGTCACTAGGTAGTTGTTCCAATTCGGCGTTATATAGTAGAATATTGAAATAAAATTCGTAGGTATAACCCGATTGCAGCGCCACCGGGTCTAATAATATGAATTATACGGTATGAAAACCCCAAAACCCCGTAGGTACCTACGGAAGCGCATAAAATAGAAACAAACGTTGATTTTGTATTTCAGGTTAATATCGTCCGAAATATGGCTACGCTTGTTTTTCGTAAATGGAGGTAATTGCTGGAATCGTTTGCCTATCTCAATCTTACATGTTTGCATTTTTATGTTCCTAAGTTGTCACTAAGAGCAAATAGGGAATAGCACTACTTTACACAAAGGCTGTGTGCCTACTTTCCTTTTGTTGCTAGCCAAAATCAATTGAAGACCACCGCCATTACGCAAATTATATCACTTATCTAAGCTAATGAAATAATGTATCTAAGTATGTATATCCGCATTCTGGAACCCATAACACACACACACATACCTAGATAGCGCTGTGTAGAAAGTTATAGAGTACCTATTCATTATTTATCATTATTATTTTCCTCTACTATCAATTGACGTCAGTTGACGAATACCCTATTTTGGAATACCTAGCGCATAAATGACATAATCGTTGCACCGTAATTTGTTGCATCTAAAGTATTATTCCATGTGTGTTTATCAGTGTAAAACGTTTATGTTCTTATTTTTTCCGTTATAAATAATAACCTTTCACGGAAACACATAAATAATAGGCTTAATGGCCTTTACATATTTCTTGTGTACTTTGTATATTTGTATTCTGTATCCGAGTAATGTAGGTAGGCTTACAATGTTGCATGGTAATTAATGTAAGTTGCTTTATAGCTATTTTGAAAGTGCGTTCTTTGTTTACTAAAAGACAGTTTTTTAATACAATCTATTTATATAACCCAATGTAAATAAATAGTTAGTAACGAACAAATATATACATGTATGTTGAACAACTAGGAATGAGATAAATGTATTTGATAAAAGCTGAGTCCATCCGCGCGGTATCACTTCTACTTAACAAATTGCAGTAAAAGATATCTACGGTAGATTTTAAGTAGGTATAATAACCAAGATCTTTCTAATGGAAAAAACTACATCAAAATCCGTACCGTACCTATTGCCACCAATGCGAATAAACAGACATATAGAAAATAATTCCTACAAAAATATGTTTGTACTAATATATGTTAACGGGAATTAACGCAATCATGGTATGTACCTAATACACATACGTTAACATATTAGTATAATCATGGATCGGTGAAGTTTAAAAGTTACTAAAAATTCGAGTATGTTTGGTTTCAGAATGAGAATATCGCCAGATTCTTCAGTGTTCCTATAGACAAAGCTAATTTCTTACTATTGTTAATACTTATTACCTATAGACAGATACCTGCTTAAATTAAACTCCTTCACAAAACTTGTCTTGATTTATTACAGACTAGCTATTGCTCACGGTTTTGCTCCTGTGAAATTTTGTTCCGTTCCCGCTTCCGGAACCTGTTATGCTATGTGTTCTATATTCCAGATAATAATTTACCCAAATTTTAGCCAGATTGAGTAACAAACATCCGACCGTTTTTACAAACTTTCATATTTATAATATTAGTAGCAAGTAGGATAGGATAGTGGGATTGGCAGTAGGACTAGTAGGTAGTAGAAAGTAGGATAGGATAAGATAGGATTATCCGGGCAGTGGGCCTTGGTAGTTAAAAAAACAAACTTGGGTTATGTTAGGTAAATGAACGACTGAACACAATTCTTGACTGTTTGTTCGTGATGGACGCAGAAACTAATGAACGGATTTTAATGTTGTTTTCTATTGAAAATTTATTTTTCAGACTTAAAATCTGCCGTATGTTTAATTGCAATTGTGTAAGAAGAACCGGAGATATGATGAAAAAACGGTAACTGACCTCCGCGCAGGTAGTGCCGCGTACACAAGCTAGTGTTTTTAATAACAGTATTAGCTATGTATAATATATATATTATGCATAATGAAACTTCTAAACAACAGTCAACACATACCTGTAAAATGGGCATTATGCCCATAATACTTAATGTTTGAGAGTGGTTTTCTGTGTGTACAATAAAGAATTAAGAAGCCTTTAGGTAACTATCTTACTATAATAGTAATAAGCATAGGTACCATTGAATATCTTTGGCGATAACAGCATACATACATCATACAGTTAATGGATTCATGGCGCGTGAATTGCGTAATTTACCTTTAACAATATTAATAATTATAAATTATATATAGAAAGAAGAAAAGAAGAAAGAAATTGGAATTCGTGTGGAATTCGGTTCCCGCCATGGCACCCTATGAGAACTCCAGAATATTATCTATGCCTGTATCAAATTACCGCCAGATCCGTTCAGCCGTTAGAGCGTGATTGAGCAAGAAACATCCAACCAAATAGGTATCTTCACTAACTTACATTTTTATGATATTAATAGACAGTAGGACGAAGTAGTCCTATCGATGTGGTTGTTACAAATTCTTAAAGCTAGAAAAACAAAAAGTAGCGCTATACTCTATTTTAGTTAGAATTATAATTGGTCTTTGACCTATTAACCCTTAAAAATTTGAAACTGCCGGCTAGCCTAGGCTACTTGCTCAGGCTAGTTCTTGAACATTTTACAAAGCCCAATTCTCTGTACATTTACACCGAAACTTGAAGTTTTAAATTATTCCTAGGGATTATAAAAGCTATTTCTAACCATGGCGTTTGCAGATTTGATTCGATTTTCATGTCACAACACAACTTGTCATATCAGACCATGGACCTATATTATCTTTATGTATCCGAGAACATAATTTTGAAATCCTTACTTCCTAATAACTTTTAACATTATCGTTAAAAAGAAATACCGAACAGCCGTCATTTCCTCAGCCCTTCTAGAAAAATCCTCAGTAGTTCCATCAATTTAAAATAATAATGGTGCTTAATTTTCAAATGAATCATATTTATTTAACAATTCAACACTAAATTGTTAATGTTATAGAATATGATACGTTTTCTTCAGTAAATACTTAGTATTTAAATTCTATCGGCTGTAATTTAGCACATTTATCTCTAGAAATAAAGCGTTTATATTATTACTTATCCAAGGCTTCTATATTCGGCCATTATGCTTTTATTGGGCACTCAGTCGACGAAAGTTAGTTAAGTAAGTACTTGTTATATATATAGTAAATAGCTATCTATTATTGAGGAAATGGTCATCTGTCGTGCAATAAATTCTAAATATAAATTATCGGCCGAGCTTCCATTATTTTTTAATTTATTAGACAGTTAATTGCCGCTTTCGTAATTATTTATTTAGTTGCTTAGTTGTGCCACGTTCACATCGACCGATAAACCGTAGTACCTACCTGCTATACTATGAAATTCTTTCCTTTTATAAATAAATTGTGTTTTTTCGGTAAGATATTTAAAAATGGAATGGAAGAAATGAGCTCCTAAGTACCCTGAATATGTGATTTTTCTCTGGTCTGGGAGGTCAGAAAGCAGTCATCCCAGCAAATTCAAGATAAGCCAAATGAAGAGTAAGATTGGAGAACGGATTCGGGGCCCTGAAGTATACGTTATGATAATGATGATGACCAATACGATGGGTAATGGGTACCAATCTGGGAATACGGATAGGCTAAAGATACTGCAATGCACTGCATGGACTTTGGACACTACTACCTACTCTTACGGATGCAATTAGTTCTAGAGAAAAATATTTTAAGTATCCGCTTTTCGTTATCTATACACAAACTGTGCATAACTTGTAACAAGAATTCTAGAAGGTGGATAAACTATCTAAAATATATATATCTAAAATCTAAAACATCTAATCTATACATCTTCTATACAAGTAAATACAATTTAAGTGTCTGTTTGTAATATGAACATAACAGATTTTAAATCAATGCATATAAGTGTATGTACAATTCATATAACACAAAGCAATTTTTAAAACTTTGTCTGTCTGACTGTTTGAATCCCCCATCCTAATCGGCCCAGCCGTTCCAGAGATTACCTCTATCTCTTGAACGGCTGGGCTAATTAGGACGGGCCTTTCACAGGCAGATACGTAATATTACGAGGCGTGACAGGGAAAAATATAGGGTTCCGCGCAAAGAAATAAAATCTTTAAAATTACATCTACGCCGGCGAAATCACGGGCACAGCTAGTATTATAATCTAAATGACTTAAAACCTTGACATAGGTACTCGTGCATACAAATGATGTGTGCACACAGGGCCATACCAACATCCTTGAAGTACAAGTCAACATTACTTGCAAATCGATGCACATGCTAAAAAATGCATAATCAGGCAGGCTTTCCTTGTGCGAGTTGGGCGCCAGACAGCAGTCGCTCACAAAAAAGCCAACTTACCTATCGAAACCAATAAGCGGACCTCGGGTTCAAAATTTAGACGCAACTGGGCAATCGATATGATGACGATGATGATGATGCATAAAAATAATTGCACCGAGCCTGTATCGAACTTGCGACTTCTGAAGTATCTGCCAGTCGAGTGCTCTACCGTTTACTTATGATGATATGGTGATACTGGTATATATCATGAAGAATACATCTAGCAAAATCCAGGTATGCCTCTCTAGAATTAATAGGACATGTATTCTTCGAATTGTTCATATGGGTGCTTGAGTAGCATAGCCCTTCCAATTATGGGAAACACTGCTTATAAGGTGTGCAGAAAAAAACTGAATATCAATGTGTTTTAAATTGAGAACCGATCGTAGATAGATATCTCATTAACTCATCTGGCTAACATACCAGCAAGTTAGTATTTTCTTGATTGTACTTATTGTGAAGGATCAATTTTCTTTTTTATTTACATAAAGTAGGTAATAATGGACAACAAATTATACCGTTCAAGATTATTACTTATCATTTAATTATAGCTATAGCTTTTATTTCCGACTTTGAACCTTCATAAAATAGTTTAAATCCTAGGTTTATGGACGTAACTAGGATTCACTTTTGGATACTATCGGTTGTTTTAAGAAAACATAAGAAAAAATAATTTTCAGCTGAAGACAGCGGCTCTACTCGCGTGGCGGTCCTTAAATTGGTTGCATACAAATGAATAATTAATTTTGATGGAAAATAAACTACACAGGTATATTCTAGTCTAGAATATTTAAGAAGTACTTCTAAAGCTTTTTGTAAAGGGTTGCTGTGTTATAGATTTTTGAACTATTTGTTCCGGCAAACTATTTGACATATCGGGTAGTACCTACTATATACCTAGTGACAAAAATCTGGTTCCATACATTTGGATTATAACAAATTAGTATTTTGCAGTTATGTTCTGCATTAATAGGTACGCACTTAATACATTAGATACGTACTGACTTATGAAGATGTCATGGTTAAACAATGATAAATTATTAAAATTTATTTAAAATACCAGTAGGGAATGACAGTAAGCAGGACTTAAAAATGTATACACGTGTTTAATGGCAATTAATATCTTAGTAAAATATCTCGGGATGTATGCATGATTAAAGTAGTCATTTTTTATAATTGGGTGTCATACATTTTCTTCTCATTGAACAGACTTTTCTTTTTGCTGGTAGCTGCTTATAATGGCATGATAGTGGGTCATCGCCGGGTAATCTATGATTGGGACACATTTAATTATTAGTTTACGCGAGTTCCACTAGTGAGTTGTGCAAACGGGAACATGAACAATTTTTGAAACTATTCCTGATAGAATAACTAGTCGTGCATACAAGTTGATCTGTGAGGAAACCCCAATTTTTTCAGCCTTTAACTTGTGTGGCGCTACGGTAGAGCGTTCGACACTTAAGTCAGACGTCGCGCTCAATTCCCGCTCAGTGCAAATATTGAACAGTTTCATGGAAAATATGAATATTAAAGAACTGTTACTGCTACTTCTATGCGAAATTTGAGAAAAGATTTTATTGGTTTAGGTGTGAAGAGGCTACAGACAGACAGATCGAAAAACAGAGTTACTTTAGGTACCTGCTTTCGCATTTATATAAATTTTATTACTGTAGTATGGTTGACAGAAAACTAATTGGTTGAAAGAAAAGGGGCCTAACGAGATGGTGCATGGTCCACATTGATGCCTTCGTTTTTGTATTCATGAAGAGCACTTTATTAAAAACAATAGTGGACGTGGTCGGCGTATTTACGACGGCCGCTGAGACAGACTTGTCTTATTTTGTTAATCAATGGTCTCTTCCTGTAACGATCCTTGTGGTTTATTTTTATATATCTGTAACTATTACGCTATTTTTTTAGATTCCGTTGACCGTTTTTCATTCATTTCGAATGCGTATTTTTATTACGGTAGGTATCTTGGCTTTCTGGAACAAAAAAGCTAAACTGAACCTAGCCTACCTGGTATATACCTATCCTAACATAGTCTTTCTTAATCGCTAATGAATGTAGACTCCAAGATGTGCCTATAAAATGTTGACTAACCCGTAGATCATTATAAATAACCGTAGCGGCTTTGTAAAACTTTTAACAGATGTCTCTGTTGAGCGCGTCTGTGCGTCAACGTCTCAGTAATTATTTTATTCACCAACAGATGGCGCAGCCAGAATCGTTTTGAAATTTTAGATGTTTGTTTTGTAATATATAATATTATTACCGTGTTTTAACATTATTACTATAGAATATATTATTATTTGTGTTAATTACTAAACATAATGTATATTTTAATTGGTAATATAAATCTTTGATTTCCGTACCTTGATAGGTAGGTACCTACCTACTACCTACCTATATGATTTGTAAACATCTCACTTAAATATGAACTAATATAGTTAAAACACGTTTTCGTTTCAAATATTTATCAATAAAATTGGTCATGTACATTTAGGAATTTATTGATGTCTAATACATTTTAAACTAAGTGTTTTGAACGTTTTTACGTGAAAAGAAGGCACTAGGTACTAATTAGGTAGTTATCAATAAGATACAAATACCTAAATACTTAGGTAGTTAATGAACGCGGCTTGCCTCACGTGATATGCCTAGGTATACTGAATCGCGACATAGAGAAATCAATCGCTGGGATCAACCAATGTGCCAATTGAACATCGTTTTCGCGTAAAGTTTTTAGGCATCTGCACTTTTTCAGAGATTTACAATGATGGGTAATTATTATTATATTCCAACCAATTCACACACAATTTTGACTAATAATACCCATACTGTAACCTTTATCATGAATTCTCTATCTATAGGTGAAAACTGCATGTAAATCCGTTGAGTAGTTTTTCAGTTTATCAATAACGAAGAGACGTGGCGTAGGACTTTTTAGATTTTTTTACTAATATAACTATTTACCTATCTAGTGACTAAAAAATACTCTTATAGTAATGCTTGAATAGGTACGTTCCAAATGACTGACTCTTTGTTCAAAAAGAAAACCTATTTTTGAATTAGATTTAGTTTATTCACATTAAAAACAAGTAGCATTATGGTGTATCTCCTTAATTACTTAGGTTTACTTAGGTTAGGTTACTTAGATTAAAATTTATAGATTCGATAAAGTTTAAACTAAACAGAGTTTGTATTTATTTTCTCAAACGAGCTTAGTACTCGTTACCTACAGCGAACGTTGACTATTAATAGACTGCACAGGAAACCCTATAATTGACGTCTATTATACATTTTATAAGTTTGTGCGAACTTCAGTCTATGTCATATACCTACGTACCTACTTACTTGTCGTAGATTAGACACAAGGCAACACACAGAATTAATTTCACTAATGGCCCATTGAGCAGTTGAACTTCTTTCGTAATTTATTTAAAAAAACCGAACAATAAATAGCCTACTGACTACATACATAGAATACAAGTTTTCACGTATGTAACAAATTAGGTACCTTCAATAATTGTAGGTATTTAAAAAAACATTTAAAATAATAATGTCGTAATTACTCTTCATAATTTAAAGGCAGTTTTTCACATCGATATAATTATTATTATTAAGTGAATGAATACTCTCATGTCTCTCAATGGCGGATGTGTCGCATTGCTGACCCTATCTTCATTCCCAATAAGCACTTTTGATCCTAGTTTCTAGCAGAAACATTAAACTATATAACTCTTGTCCTTGCATTAATTAAAATACTAAATTTTAAATAACCTCAATGTCGAGACTTCGAATTAAAATGGACCAAGTATCGTGGAAGTGGAACTCAACTGTACTTTAGGTATATTTTCTTAGTACTTAGTTATCATATTCATCGCGTTATTGACCTTAATCTTAACAATTTATGGTCATTCAGTACGTACAACCATAAATGTTTTATTGACAGTCGTTATTTTAACCCGTGGATAGGATAATTTTATGCGATTCACAGTTTTGTATCCTTTTGTTGCAGTAGCGGTAAGTATCACATTCGCTTGAGTTAAATGTCGGCAGTGTTTACATCTGGGTACCTACTATACAATTATAAAAACCAAACTTAGGTACTATACTTAAAGTTAATTTTGAAAACAAATTTCGGTTTCGTAACATCTAAAATTCCGCGTAAAATCGTATAGTTCTTTCAGAAACATATCTGAGCTGTAAACCTGACTAAATTACCTATATGTACCTACCTATAGATAGGGTCATTTCGCCGGTTCTCGACCGTTTAGTGGAGTTGTCAACTTCGGAACGAAAAATAAAATTGAATTAATATGAATTATTGATAGAGAATATTTTTGATACATAGTAAATATAGTCTATTTTCATTTAATATCCTTTATCTTCCATTAAGATCATGCAATAATTTTACAGAAAATAATAAACCCAAAAATGCCGATTTCGCCAGTTCTCGACCGAAATTTCCAGTTCTCGACGTTATATTCGCCAGTTCTCGACTATTAGGTGAGATGGCAAATATGTGAAGTAAAACATTAGTAATTATTAATTTGTAATCTAATGAAACCCGTATTTTGACAGAATTTAATATACATTATGTTATTACAATAAACTGATGTTAAATAATCATTATAAAGTTGATAACACGACTATAATATTTACAAATCAGTGTTCTTCCTCTGCTTTATCAACCTTTACTAACTAAAATTAAAGTTTATTTCTTAATGGCACTCATTAGCCTATTGCAGTCCACTGCTGGCAGTAGGCCTCTCCCAATGTGCGCCATAGCACTCGATCTTTCACCTTCCTCCAGTCTATCCTAGCCACCTTTTTCAGGTCATTTATGTCCATCCTAGGTACTGTTCCATCTTCCGTTTGCCAATCAGCGGTCTCCACTATAGAACTCGTTTGCTCTACGATCATTATTAGTCCTTCAGCAGATGTAGCCAGCCCATTGCCACTTCAGCTTGCTTATTCTGCGAGTTATCTCGGCAATTTTAGTCCATTGGCATAACGAATCCTTCAAAGAATCAGGATTATTATCCTTCAAAGGATCATAGCTCCATAGCCCACTGCACGACTAGGTTGTGGACGAACCTTACTGTTGTCCACGCTTCGGCACCGTATATTTTAACAGATAGAATTCACTGGTTGAAGAGGCCATGTGGTAAGCCGAAGTAATTTGCCAAATGCTTTGTGAGATAAAAGTCACAAAAAGGATTCAATTAGGTTACCCAATTCAATCCTTAAGGTGACTTTTAAATCGAAGTTGTTTCTACCGAGCTGGATAACCTGCACAAGGTAGACATTATTCTTGAACAACTCTCCCTTCAATGGCAATTGGTTTTGGTGTAACCAGTTCCGGCGTATGTATACACCAATACTGACGCGCCGAGAGGTTCCATTTAGGCTGTGCAGCAATTTACACAGCTGCTCCAGCAACTCTGTAACTATGATGATGTCGTCGGCGTACTGATGATGCGAGATGTACTCACCGTTAATGTCCATACCTATATGTACCCACCGAAAATAGTAGTCGGAATATGGTATAGGCCTATTTAATTGCACTATCCTGTTCTCGACCTAGAAGGTTTTACAACACGGGATATTGTTAACGTGCTTGAAAAAGTCTGGTCGCGAACTGGCTGACATGATTCTCATGTAAATAAGATTCAAACTTACAATCTAAGTTCAGTAATTTCTTTAACAATATGTATAAAAACATGCAAGTGTTTGAACTCGGTGACGCCAATTCTCGACGGTGCGGGTCGAGAATTGGATATTCTACAAAAATGAGGTAACAGTTACCGACCATCCAATTATACACACTTTTCAAATAAATTTACAATAACTCCTATATTTAATAGATACTATACTTCATTATCTATCTGTACAAATAACAAACAAGTCCAAAACATAAAACGACAATTTAAAAATCTAGGGTCAACTGCAGAACCTCCTCACTTTTCTTTTCGTAGTGAAGCACGCTTTCTGTCATGTTCTTAGCGAACCACATATTTCAGTATTTTTTTACTCCCTACTCTGTTTGCACATATGCACTTTATCTATTTGTGTCTACAACCGAACTATTTGAGATTGCCACAGTATTTTTGTTTTGCTTCTAATCGTATCGGTATTGCTGTTCTACGCCGATTAGGCAAACAGGTCGGTAAAAAAGTCGGGAACTGGCGTCGGTCGAAAACAGGCGAAACTACCCTATATAATAATTTATGAATTTTTGAGATCATATTTCTTATTGAGGTTATAATAATAAAAAGGGCAATGTAGGTACTCGTATAGTCAGTAGTTTTCGGTACAGTTCTGCAAACGTCAGATGCGAAATTATGAAACAGGGTTGTTAAACAATGAACATCATACGTTGTGTACATACCTATTACGTAGCTACACGTAGGTAAACAAAGAACGACTTGATAATCTGTTACGTTTGTTCTTATTGGTAAAGAAATAATAATATAGGCACTCTTAGCAGATAACGAAGCTTTTTTTGATATTTTGGCGATTGACTTTATAGTGAATGCAGTAAAAAAGTAATACGACGCCTGTTTTAGTGTTTTTTTTTGCGTTATGGCCGATATTTTAAATTCTAAATGAGAGTATCATGTTTCACGATCCATACTTAATAGTTATATATTTGTATCGGACGTGACATTTCCTTAAAGGGTAAAGAAAAAGTTTTATACCTACGTGTGTTATTTTGTTTAAACAATGTAGGTAGGTACTGTTTACAGTAACTGCAATAAATGGTTTGGTAGGTATGTGGATGTGAATCTCTCCGGTAGTGGTCGATGTCGAGGACGTAATAGTAATAATACATCGGTGAGATCGGCAGTACAGTCACGTTTCCATTGTTCGCGGTCGGCAGATAAAAAGTTCATACAGAACTAATAATTAGTTTCAGGATCGAGAGTGAGCTTGAAACAAGAAGCTTAATTAGCGCTCATAAAATGATTCAAAATGAAATTAATGAAGTTTGTCTAGTTCACCGGTGGGGTGTTTATGGTTGGTTACATTATCTCCGATTTCAGTAAGGTATTTAACGTGGATCGTATCCAGAAAGTCAGGATATCAAACTAAAATAAAACATAATTTTTTATTATATTTTTTATATCTTTATGTAGGTACTTACTAAAAATATTCAAAATAATCTGTGTATGCAACAGTTCACAATCACTTACGAGAGGAATTAACGCATAGGTATGATCTCGATCAGCCCTACACACGACATTACTTCCCATTGTATAACGTTGTGGGAGGTGTCATTTGTAATGTTGAGCAAAATGCATGCACGGGCGCATGTCGCGCGTCAAGCAGATCGGCGTAGCGATAGGTCACAGCGAGCGAGTATGCAAGTGTCGCTAGTCTATCGTGCGGGGTTTTGCTCAAGCCACGTTCCGCCCTTCGCGCTAATTTACTCTGAGCATGAATCTCTGAAGATCGAGTGCTATGTCTTGTCGCCATTCGTCACCGTTGTAAGACGGCCGACTGAAAAAGGAACGTGATTTGGTTATTACAAAGCACTAAACGAACCACTTAGTTGGCTCATTAAATAAATTTATCCCATTCGATAGTGATTCGATACGATTGCAAGTTGGAGGTTGAACGATGTTTGATTAATGCACTTCGTGTGGGAGAGAGCTTTTCAAGTAAATATTCAAACTTGTAAATAAATCTCCACAAAAGTATGGTTGAAGGTGTGTATTAATAATATGCAAATCATTCAATCTATGGTAGAAATAATAGGTTGAGATGATCGGTGCAGTACAGCGTGCCCGGAATAATTGCGTGACTAAATTCTGAGATGTAGTTTCTGTATCAAGCTCGCAATTCATTCTCGTCGACGCGGGTCCGTAATTAATGAGACAATATATTAGAAATGAATTCGTTTTGGATCGATAACCTAACGTATTAGGTATATGTCTTGAACTTTTCTAAAATAATATGTACAATGATAAATTAAACAACACTAACATTCCCAACAATTTATGTAATGAAGGTACCCGTTGTGTAGACAACTGGCATTTTTTTTGGGCATTTATTTACCTTAATTATCAACTCGTTAGGTACCTGAAAGGTGTGTGTTTGGATTTTGATTGGATTTATTGGCGATATAAAAGTTTGTTCGTCATCTTGACGAATACCTACGAGTCATATTTGTTCGCTGTCTAATCGATGTAACTAATTTATTATGTTAATTTTCTTCAAAATAATTTGATAGCTGCCTAAGAGAACCATAAAACATCTACAAAATCATCATCTGCAATTTATGACAACGTTTTAAGAGCTCCATCATTAGTCGTGCTACCTATTTTTTTAATTCCAAGAACATTCTAGTTTAATTAATTAGATTCTAACAGATTGGCCTTTTACCGTTTTGACAATCGTTTCTTTTATGACTTTAAAGGAGTACAAAACATGTCAGATTGTGATAAACAACTACCTACTACAAGTGGTTTTCGTGAGCCGAGGTGTGGTGGTGTTTATGATAAGCGGCTTGACCGCGCGTCGCCGGGTCACTATAAATATTGCTATGTTGAGTCCCATTTAAATTCTTTATTGATTGGACATGCAAATCATTAATACTTATGCGCTAACTACTTGCATCAAGCATAGTCTATCGCATTTATCATTGATCTCTCGTACACAATAAATACCAAATATAATAGATGTAGAATTGTGAGGTAAAATAATATCGATGCTAATTATAAGGCAGTATAATACCTACCATTGAAATTACTTCTCCAGAAGTTTTATCACTCTCTCACGATCGAACTTTTCTAACGGCCATCACAATTTTTTTAATTAGCTTCCAAAATAGAGCCCTCATAAATTTTATAGCAACATGGAGGTGTAATGTATAGAGTCGGCGGCGGCGGCCGCTGCGTGCGCAGACTCGCCGCCGGCGTTCATTTGGGTATCACAGTTTTACGATAGCATTTATGATTGATTAATCAGTGAGCCCAAAGTTGATCGCTTCCGCACTTATTCTTCTGATTGCAAAACCATTTTATATTTCATCAATGTCTCCGAGTGACTGTAATTTGTCTATTTATGTTGTTCAAATTATTGCCCCAGGATATTGACATCAGAACATTAAAAATGTCTTAAATAACCTTGTTATAATCTCTCTTTATTTTCCCGAAACGTTAGCATTTCACTAGCCAGTTTTGGACCTCTCGTAATGGAGTGCGAGTCTATTGCCATAAACTACTACTTTTATTTGACTCCAAGTTGTTAGATACTGATTTTTTTTAAACCGACATCACTTTTAGCATGACACGGGCATCGAACCCGGGACTTATTTATACACAGTAGTCATATTCACTACCGTGGCTTCCCTAATCGAATAGTCTATCAGATTGTTATATTGTTATTTGATGTGATTAGATGACAATCAACACAATCATGCCGGCAGGGGGCGTGAGCTTTGTGCAGATACTTGTTAAGTTCAAATTAGGCCACGCGCTATTGTTCTTCTATTGTGTATCATAAATGGCAAATCAAGTTTAACGCTATTTAAGATTAATGGTTTGCATTTATATAGTATTTGTTATAATAACATTATTTTGTGATCTAACTATAAACTACATACTTTGAAACATATTTATGTTTGATTCATTCGGACTGATTGTACTTACTTAACATTTTTTCTTTTTAAACGCAACTGTCATGTGTGTGGTATAGTCATAAATAATTGAGTTCAAACATAGCTTCTGAGATAATCATCAGCTCCATAGAATATCTACGAGTAGATTATTAATACTTGTGCTCTGTAGCCACTTTCAAATGAGTGACGGCTACCGAAGTATATTCTAAGGAGAGATAACGACGCGACGCCTAGCTCGGTTCGTTTAGAGATAGGAGTTACGATTTACTTTCTAGAAAACTTTACACTTATAAAATTGTGTTGAGATTAGGAGTAGAATGTTAACGGCGCCTTCGACTAAACCAGGATTAAGTTAACGATAAACACTAAAAGTTGTTAAAACGACAGCTCTCGTCAGTACAAAATAATGACCACATTTTCTTAGAAAACTAAGATGTCAGATATGCGGTAAATGTTAGGCATCACGAGATGTACCCTCCACAATTTTCTTTGACCCGTGTATGGTATCTTCCAACGACAAAAATTATACAGTAGAGAATACGTTGATATCACTCGGGCATCTGACCGTATAATATTGCAATAGCCATTACGGGCACACCGTAGCATCTTCAAAGTGCTCGTAAACGCGCTACATGGCTACTAGAAATGTAATTTAGCGGTACCGAGAAAGAAACGATAGCTATCTTCAGATGAATGAAGCAGTGTTAGTGCACCGTCACACTTTTTTTTACTGGTTAAGGTGTTCTGGAAACTTATCTCTCAATCACATGCCGTAACTGTAGGTTATAAACTTATTTTTTCAGATCTGCCCGCCTTGTTTTCGCTCCATAAAACTTTCGCAACTTGTAACACATACGACTCCTGCGCAATACCCAACCTGCGTACCACTACTAGGTGTAAAAGTGAATAAATTTATTATTATTACCTTGTTGCAAGTGCGTTACACACGACGTGATCATGACGTCATTCTCTGATCTTCTATTATATTTCTGTTACATGTCGTATTATAATATTAAACAGCGCAATTATGTAAATGTATATTTACATTTTCAAGTTGTCTTGTTGCAGTTATTCGGCAATATAAATAATCTACTGTAATTATAGACTTTATTACTTCCTTGCAGGGTTCGTATTATACCTTGTATCTATGCACCTTTATTTGTATCTGTAAACAATGGTACTAGACGGGCTTGTAAAAAATAACACTGTGTGAATCAAACATTTTGAACCAAACAACGTGACAAAAACTAGCGATACTTTAATTTTATTTTAATTGGTTCAGGCGAGAGTGACATTCGAGGCTGTCAGATTTAAGTCGTGTTCAAGGTGATAGTCTCTCTCGTGTCGAACTAAAATGGCGACCGAGTTGGCATTTAAATGCCATGCATTTTTAAACTCATGCGACGTACGCAATTAACAATTCGACTTCGATTACTTTGTCATAAACGTGGTGCGTGTTTATCGACGTCGGCGTCGCCCGTTAGGAACTTGTTGAGAATTCATGACAATATTAGTGTGGAAATTAACTTTATGATTTCTGTGAACATCGAAAACATTAGCAACATAGTTTACGAGAAATATATTGGTCTTTTACATTCTTTGTGCATAGCAAAGCCAGCATTACTCGTGCACTTGCGTCCAACGACACCCGTGTATAATAAAATAGAATTAACATTAACATTTATGTTTAGTTGAAGTACTGCCTTACAAATAATTTTAATCTTGGTTCACGGTATATGTAGTGAACTCGTTCTAATTACGATTGTTACATGTGATTTAGAGCTTGTAATAAATATCCTTTTTAAAGTAAATCCGTTCTGATATTGTTATACATTTTAAGCATACCAAGCGCTCGATTACGGCTCTAGTCACGAAATTATATTTAATCTATATTGGCGTTGAATAATACTCGTACCTATCTATCCTATCTGACCTAGTATAGATTGTTGATAAACAATAATAGAAAATGCAACGCCATAAAGTTGTATTTCAGACTCTCACTTAAAAAAAGCTTGATAAGCCCTAAACGTTTAACTTTAAGTGCATTGGTTACAAGAACAAAATAGTAAATTGCACACACAGTGCGTATAGAACCCATTTAGATTTTTTAGATGATAACATAGATATTTAATAAAGCGTTTTTGAATACTTTCGATTAGTGTAATCGAAATCATCTCATGTTAACCAATTTTATAAATTTTTATTACCGTATTACCTCTAATTAAAATCATATTTGAATCAGTGTAAATAAAAACTTTTATCTCGTAGCGCATATAAATGTACCGAAGCTTTTAGCCCTCACGTGGTAAGCCGACTATATGACCTGAACACCATATTATATAAGACTGCTTTCAGTAATTAAGTAGTCATTTTAAATCGGCAGTGTGTTTTAAAATAAATATCTAACTACTCAAAGAATTCTTTTCACTGAAGTTCATTTTAAAATACAGTTAAGTTGGCGACCGTTTTATCTTATGCATTATATAAAAAATTTATTTCTTAAGTATCTCCAATAATTATGACTGATCAAGGCATAATAAATAACAACCTAATTAACTTTAATGACACTGTTTACTTCTAGGCTGTGTCAAGATAGCTGTGTTAAACTATCTAAATGAGATTAATTGGTTGTTCTATTACTGATACAGAGTTTCCGATAGAGGGTAAAGGATTAGAAGTAGGTAATTATTTTTCTTTCAATTTTAGAACAAATAATCTTAAAATACTATTTGTACTATTGAATAAACATCTTCCACTCAAGAAAGTTTAAATTTGTTGGTTCATACAACGTTGAAGGTCTTGGAAGAAGTTTGACCTCAATCTAATCTAACAGATCTAAAATCTATATATTATTATAAAATTATAAATTAGTTGTGTCTGTAGGTACCTATATTAAAAAAAACGACTTGGGAATGTTATGTATAATAAAACTTCATTATGGAATTCTAATCTGTTTGTTAGATGGACGCAAACTAGGCCCGATTTAATACTATTTTTAAAACATGTGCCTACAATATATTTTACACCACTACACAAATTGCGCCGGCCTTATACTTCGTATCTATTTACATTAAATGCAATTTATTTAGAATTTAACAAATTCGAACGGCGCCGAACATGCAACACTGACAGTATCAGACATATTTCATTGACATCGTTCATTTATTATTAAGCGCTTATATACGGCTATAAGTAGACAGTCGAGGCAGTTTAACACCGCGGGAGGATGGCCGCGACACATCCTATCCCTGTGGACAATCAATTATCCACCATCCATAATCACGAACAATTAATTTTTTCTCGAGACGCAGTTAATAGGAATGTGCTTTCGTCGGTTATTTTCTCGATAAGGGTCAAATTGATCCGCCTGCGGCCTATGTGAACAAAACAAGCAATTTACAGCACTCGATACATTACGGTTTTTATTATTATTCTACTCTGTTGCTTATCTTGTTACGGCAGGTTTCTCTCGGTAATAACAGTGCGCGACTTACACTGTCTGCTATATTAGTATACTTGCAGGAATGTAAAGTTATGCTTCATCTGATCGGACTTAGCCGTGCTAATCCTATAAACTGACCTACGCAGTATGCGAGTCATAAGCAAACAGTTTTACTTGTTTATAGCATTGTCAGCAATACATAGATCATGTGTAGGTACACAAATGGGGCTTTTTTGATAAATCGTTGAAAAGAAACAAAGGACGCATAAATTTATCGCCGGTCGGTGCCTTATCACGATCACGTCGACTTTCTCCGAGTGTCGATACACCGGTGCATAGCAGCATCACACACGAGGCCCCGCCCTGCGCCGCCGCTGCCGCCGCGGGTCTCGGGTGCACCGGGCCACAGAAAGCTACATTGATCACAGGGTTTCAACTTAGGTACCTACTCATCACTTACCTATAACTTGCTTGAACTTAAATCTAATATAGGTATATTGATACTTATGAAAATTCTTTTCTGGCGCTTACTACGAGTATAATCTGTAAGTAACAAATATTATTTATACTGTCAAAATAATAAAGAAACTTCAGTATACGGAACAATAGGTATTTGTCAAATCAAAGTAAAGCTTGTCTGCTTTTTCCAAATTATAAGGACTTAAATTAGCATGTGTTGTCAGAAACTCCCTTTAACGACTGTGGTAATATTTCAAATTAGAATAACATTTTCAGTCACTTATTTTATTACTCCTAAAACTCTAATTGTTGTTATTGTTCAGGAACATCGATTCTGATATGGAATGAGAAGAAACTTTTTAGTAGCGAAAACCCCTATTCCTCACGATAATACTTCACCAGAGGTGAAGTCAGTACCACCGTAGTGACCGTAGATACCATACGTACAGTCAAGTAATAGTTTGGTTTTTTCGACAACCGAGATATTTTCCTCAGTTCTTGGGACTGGCTTGAGCTCAATGCAACGACGGTTGGACCCGCCAATATTTTGAATTGAAATGCGATAAAAAATAATTCAAAAACTTCGTACTATCTATTAACCCATTCAATTTAAAGCGGCCGTTTGTAATTTTTAAAGGGGTGTCGTGGACTAACACTGTCTTTTGAACACAACCTATTCAAAAGTGAAAAGGGTTGTTTTTTTAGAACGGAGACAAAGTGGAAACAAAGCATTCGATGACCACCGATGACTAGTACCCATGAGTGACCAGTGTGGGAAGAAACTTTTATAACTCTGTGAAAGCTTGACCCTTCCTTTGTATCATTTATTACAGATAAAGTTCCACCGTGCAAAAGCAAAGGGTCAGTTCAAAGAAAGATTATCGCGTACCTATTGTGATTGTTTATTTTTTGCACGACTAAAACGGTCAGTTGAATTAATAAGGGAGATAAAAAACAGTACTCGTACGAACTTCTCATGCATATATTTTTCCACCTATAATTACGGGAACTCGGCATGGACTCCTCGAGATATTTTCGTGCGCACGACGTGAATGTGAAGGGCTTGTACAAGAAGTGTTCAGGCATTTCGGAGAATACCAATGTGGTAAATCGGACCGTCCAATTATTATTGCATTCGGTGCGCAAAGGTACTCTCTATACTTATGGTTATTATTGCCCAAAATCGGTGCTTATTCTCCTTACGCCAATCATACGCCTGATATGTCGGGGGTATTCGTGAGTTTCAAAAATAAAGGTTACCGTCCCTGTAATTATTGCTACGTGTGATTAATTAGATTAGTTTGTATATACATATATTATATATCTTTTTCAATTCTTTAAGTAGCACAATATATTCTTGCACTGATTGGAGCTCATTCACTATGTAATGGAAAGTGATATGAACTGTGAGATTTATTATTATGAATTTAGAACTAAGTAGTCGACTAAAATTTTATGAGGATTGTTTGATTGATGAAATTGCACCAGTCAGAGACTTTTGATTCAATAGGGTGAATAGGGCCCTTGTGTGAATTAAAATTTGGACTTAGCTATTGTTCGCTGTGAAATGAAATAGGCTTGGTTAACAATTCAAAGTATTCTATAGTGCGCATGAAATATTTGAGTTACTGCCGCACTCAGAAAGGTTCCTTAAATTAGTCCTAAATGATACTTAACTAATTATCATTAAATCTGTTAATTGATGGAACATCCCAGAGTCATAATTTAAGGGTACATTAGTTAATCACAACTTTAAGTTTTGTAGAGCGGTGCAGTGACAAAATCACAGTATCGATAGGGCATCGATAAGGCGTCGGTGTAGCCACACCTAAAAAGCGTTAACAGTAAAAAGTAGAAAAATAATATTAAACATATTAAAAACTTTTATTTATAGTAATATAAATTACAATCCGTTCTTTTACTGTTAGTTTTTATATAAAGATGAAATTAAATACCTATTTTCATATACTGATAATAAAACATCTGGACTCTTTTATTCTATGGCATCACTGACAACTGCCAATGTCAATATAGCCAACGTCAAATTATTGTGCATTGTTCAACAGACACAGAAATAAAGGAATTTTAAAATGATATTGTTAGTTGCGATGAAAAATTAATTCTGTTTAATAATCGCAAGCGCTCGGAAAGTTGGTTGGACCCTAGTTCAGCACCTAAACAATGCCCTAAACGAAAACTTACCCCTAGAAAAGTAATGGTGACTGTTTGGTGGTCTAGCGCCCGGTGTGATTCGTTACAGCTTCTTACCAAACGGGGTGAGCATTACTGCAGATGTATACTGTGAAGAACTGAACATAATGATGAAGAAACTGGCACATCTGCAACTAGCATTCAATCGCTCGTCTCCGCTGCTCCTACACGACAATGTGCGACCTTATACTGCACAGCAGACGGTCTCCAAGTTGCAAGAACTGGGGTTAGAAGCTCACCGCATCAATAAACTGCCGCTGCGTTGGCAAAGATGCATTGATTGTATGGGTAATTACTACTTCGATTAATACAAATAAAAATACATGAAAATAAAATCGTTTAATTTTTTTCGTACGTAACGGCAATTTCATAGGTAAAGACCTAATTGGGGCACGGCTAGCCACGAGGTGGGTATCCATGAGGATTTCCTCACGATAATTCTGTTTTTTAGATGTAAAAATCAATCCTTAAAAGTTAAGTAAGGGTTTTGTATCACTTAACTTTAAAGTGTCATTAGGGGTGTTAATGAATCCTTAACTGACTCTGAGTGGTAACTTTTTTCAAATTTTACTAAGGAACAACTTAAGTATCCGTTAAACGTCTCTGAGTGCGGCAGTTAGTTACTTCTTCGAAATCGATAGAATAGATTTTTTACCTATAACTCATTTTAATCATAGATACGATAATTTTGTCTTAGATTATTCCTACAATATTAGACATATGGTAAAGTTTCATTAACATTAACTCTTTGCCTAATTGTAGGACTGATAGAAAACAATAAACTGAATTGCATAAAACTTCAAGTGGAATTGAGATTGCGTATTACGAAACGCATACGTCATGCAATAAATATAGGTACTGTTTCACCTTTGTATTTGTTTATACGTACCTAGATGAGAAAGTTCTTTTTGAGGGTGTACATGCGCGAAAGTTCATTCAGGTCGGTCAAGACACTAATGTACTTTTACTTTTACTGGTTATGTTTAATGTCTATATTGCGAATCTTATATCACCATTACTTTAAATCCGCAGCATATATGTGCCCCGAAGGTTCGCTTACTTTGCCATCTATTAAGCGAATGAGATTGTCAAATTCTAATTAAAAGTATTCATTACGTTAAATACACCATTTATCTTCGTTCAAACTTACATATACACTTGTTACTAAACAAATGGATACATCAATTATTCGGAACTGTTCGCTCAACATAATGATAATTACATTGTTAAGTTAATGCTGAATATTAAAAATACATAATATGTATAAAAACTAATCACATAACGATCTGAATCGACATAAAATGTATGTAGAATCATATCAGCAGGGGCATTGGCGATCTATTTGGCTACTTAATAAACGAACATGACACATTATCTGTGGTAATCTATCTCCATCGAGTGTGCTTCTCTAATTTTGTTGCTCACCGCTAGTGAGTGGGCGCGCCGCGGCCGGCTGCGGTGTCCGGTATATGTAGGTATATACGTACCGACTCATAAATATAAGGCATAATTTTGTAATTATGTAAAACGGTAAAAAAATCAAGTCTAAATCGTTTGCTATCTGTAACGCAATATAAATTAATGGCCATTATAATGAATTCGTGGACGGCAAATGTTTAAAGCATTTTCTGTTCCAATCAATTGATGCAAGTGTTCTAGTTAAATCATTTAATTAAAATTAGACTACATAATATGGCTCGTTAGAAGAAAGTATATTTTAATAGTAAATATGCAGTTTTATAGAGATACTAATCACATAAAATTGCTGCTAAGTAGTTGCGTAAAACATGTTAATGAGACTACTCTCATCATTCATATTTTATTGTACACCTATCGAAAATGTTAAGCGTATTTACCGTTTTGAATATGACACGAGGTTAATGCTTTTAATGTTTTCTTATGTTCTTACTGTTTACATTCTCGATAAAAAACAAGTCGAGACTTTATAAGAAATCGTGAAAAATTTAACCATACAAGTGAAGCCGGAAGGAGACATTCCAAACAACCAAGGACTGGCGGTTTAAGCTGTGGACGATAAGTGTAGATCTTTTATTGTTTTGTTATGATAATATCGAGTGACTGTACAGTCACTGTGGCTACGAACGTGAATTAGGTATTTATATGTTCAGATCCAGGAGGTAGTAGCGGCGCTGTACTATAATTAATATGTTGTAAGTACATAGTTCTCTCGGCGCCCGGGATTTCCGCGTCGAGGCCCTCGACATCTCTTGGTTCCACTCAAATTTGACTTCTAATTACTCGACCACTACCGACATTTTATGTTTCCTTAGGCCATAACTTTAATTAATTCTTACATCGTATGAGCTTTTCTCACGGTGTATTATCGTAATTAACTTGTAGTGTTAAGGTTCCTTCATTCAATTATTTCTTATAATTATCATATGACTTGGTACGTTAATATTCATTGGCTTTGAATTTTTATATCATGGAAACTTAGTTTTGGATGAAATGTTTGTTCCTATGATGATAAAATTTAACTTCCCACAAAAAAATGGCATAAACTAAAGTATGGTAGAGATACAACGAAATTTTAAAGCAATTGTATGCTAACTATTTCTGATGATTTTTTGATCGAAAATATTGTTCACTATTGTTCACACTTTCCATAGTTCGAATAAATTACGGTAGATGGCTCCACCGACGCCCTAAGCCGTAATATATATCGGAAAATTTCGAGCATCTGGAATGGGTCCAGGTAGTTCACTTGGTCAGAGCATTCCCCCTGTAAGGGATTGGTCACGGGTTCAAGTCCCGTCCTGAATGATAATTTTTTCCGATAAAAAAAAAAATCATATGGCAGAGATAGTCAAGAAATAGCGATCGTCAAGCTTCTTCTTTGTCACAGCGCCAAATCTGTACATCCAAATCCCGCACCTTGGAAACCAGTGCCCATTCTCCTACGCCTTCTTTTCAAGATTGGGCTAATTTTGGGTTTTACGTAAAACGTTTGTCCAGCTGAAATTAGGGTCGGTAGCGCGAGTGTGACGCCCCTGCTTTTGCACGCGTGTATAGGCCGTGGTAGCCGCATCCTATCAGGTGGGCCACATGCTTGTCTGCCACTTAAGTGGCATAAATATTTACGAGTAGGTATATTAAAATATGGTTATAATCATTATTCATTTTCATAAAATCAATGTCATAAATTTTAAGAATATCGTTATAGCAATATTTAGAATTCATTTGTTAATATGGATGAACTTGATTTATGGCCAAGTTCTAGTGTTGTAATCATCATCATAGAATTTAAATTGTCATAATTATCCTGCCATATAGGTAAGAAAAAAGTAAATCTTGTAAAGGTGATATGCATTTCGATAGTTAATCTTATGCGAGTAAACTTCCTACAGTAGCTAACCATTATAAATGTGATATCTTATCCTTGATATTACTTTAATATTTATTGATCCGTAGAATACAAAACATTTTCGTCTTGTAGGTGTGTACGATACCTATCGGAAAAAGATTCATTTTATAGTACACATAGAGACATAATCGTACAGTTTATGAAAATTACACGATTTACGACTTTAATCTCGCCTCTTACAACAATGGGCTAAAAACGTAGTTGGTGAATTGTAAACAAGTCAAAATCAGGATTTATTTATTGATCTTGATACAGATAACAGAGCTCGTTGAACTCTAATCTACTAAGGTTTCGCTAAGACACGTGCGTTTGACATGCAAAACAATTTAGCTTATTTCTACATTCGATCGATCAAATCGGTGATAGAATGTACATTGGGACATTAGACTAGATAGTTGCAGCTACCTACTTATAAGTCAAGGGTAAGAATTCAGTGAAATACTACCCGTAGACTGACATAGACCCGTAGACATTCTGCACGGAGCGCTATGTAGAATGTCCTACAATATGCTATATATATAGATCTAGATCCACAG
This sequence comes from Lithosia quadra, assembly GCA_963576445.1. NCBI lineage: Eukaryota > Metazoa > Arthropoda > Insecta > Lepidoptera > Erebidae > Lithosia > Lithosia quadra. Next base: position 9,746,047 of record OY754874.1, read on the forward strand.
TATGGATAGCTTAACTAACTTGAATTATAAGTTCTAAAATACGGATAAACATACTTAGATACATACAAATCATGCATACAAATGTTTGAACTAAACGGAAATTGAACTCGCGACCATTGATTCAGTCGAACGGTCTACCGTTGCGCTTAGAAATTTAGCTTAGATTTACATTCAATCAATCAAATCATTGTGGTCACATATTTATGAGTAATGAGTTGGATTCCAGTGATATACCACCGGTGACATGACCGGTACGTAGAATTAATAAACTGCTAAGATAGTAGGTATAATAATTGAGGTAACAATGAGCAACCCTTTGTGAACGGACAAAAAGGAAGAGCTGCGATGTCACCCTTCTCCGAGTTCGGCGAGTGAGCGTTCGGCGGGTCATGTGGGGCGCGCGGCCGGCGTCGCAGCAGTAGCGAGCGACGCCGCACCCGGACCGCACCGCCGCCGACCGCGCACTGGCCCCGAACAAGCCGCGACTCGTTACGAACCTGTTCCTAAATCGAACCCCAAACGAAACACCTGGGGCAGGGTGAACCGGACACTGTATTGTGCACAAGTGACCCCTATCCGGCGACTGTGACAACTGACCGGTACCTGACCGCGTCATGCAAAACGCCCTCGGATGTTGATGCGGGGATGCCCAGCTGCCCCCTCTGCGACCAGTTTTCGACTTGTTCATCAGGTATTTTCGATTATTGCCGTGACCTGTTCTTCTTGACCGTTGCTCAAACAACGTATTGAATCATTATGATAACATCGTTAGGCGTGTATGCATGCCGATATCTGATAACACTGCCGATTTATAATTAGCGCTCATTTGACATATCACTTTGCTACTGAATGTGTTTTGTATGAAACTGCTTGGTAATGATCATCTTAACAGTTTTTAATTCAATTAGTGCTAGTGTAAAATGGTTATACTTACTTGTGCAATTTCATTTAAGTAGGTATAATATAAAAAAAAAATGTACCTATTGAAAATATCATTAACTTTATTATAAGATAACAGGTTTTGCAATTGACAATGTACCTATAACAACATTTTTTTTAAATATAGAACTGCGAGATAATTAAATCAATTTTATGGAATTATAATCATCACATATATATATAATCACACTAATAAAACATGCTACCACACAGTACAGTCGGGCTATTCTTTACTTACCAAAAATGTATAGGTACATTACATACATTTTATTTATTTTTTTTGAATATTTAATTCGCTTTGATAAGGTCAATTTACTATGCTACTAATTGTTACGCCTGCGTCCATCCAAATTAGAAACAAAAAGAAAGAGAATTTATTTGGTGGATAGTGGTCGCAAAGATACTTCCAGACCCCAACATAATAGAAGTGCATAAATAATGTGCCACACAAATGCGCTAAATAGGTCTCTAGTTCAGCATGTGCCACGTAGAAACTTGGCGCTGGTTTGAAGAAGAATCTTTATTTACTTGTAAAAGTCTTTCACCATACTCCCCATTGGAATGGACACCTGCTAAAACTGCATAACATTGTATTGGGTACAACATACATACATTTTGAATATGAGGTCAATCAAGTCATGGCAGACTCACCAACAACTATATTGTAATACCGATAACCAACTGACAGAAGGTTCGTTTTATTCAAATTCACGCAAAGTACCTACTTACAACAGACTCGACTACAACTTGTTTTTCTATTTACAATGTTGCTCAGTAATAATATTTCAAATGGATTGAAATATCTAAAGTTTTACGATGGTATCTGTTGGTTGTTTATAAGGAAAATATGCCGAGTAAACACCGCGCGGTGCTTTTTTTCATCAAGTTTATAATTTTAGGTTCAAGATTCTGTACCAGTCCTAAAAAGTAACATGTTACTCTCGGACTTCATTATCAAGGTATCATATCCATAAATAATATTTTTTTAATAATCCAAGATATCTGCGAATCTCATATCAACAAAACGCTTACGAACCTACATATTTATTAATAATACAGTATTACTGGTTTTTTAGAAATAAAAAAACACGCGGGTATCAATTTAGTAGTGACGCATTATTTGAAATATATTCAAATTCTTGGTTAAAGTAGATAATTAGGTGGTAATATCTCGGCAACACTTCCGCGTCGGGCGCTCGGCGCGGGCGCAGGCGCGGAGGCAGCCGTGCTCGTCAACAGATTTATAGCGAGTTTGACCGTGAGAGCTCAAGCGTGGCCGTTTTTTGCCTAATGCGTTATTTATTAAAATTTTATTATAAAACAACCGAAGTTAATTTTATAAGTTGGAGTCGTGTCAAAAGTTAGAATATAAAACATAAACACCGTCAACTATTGAGTGTGTAATGAATATGTATACCTATACAATGTTCGTATACCTATTTGTTTATTCATAGCGAGAGACCTCAATTTAGCTAATTACGATATCAGATGTGATTAAGGATGAAGGTTGCACGTAAATGTAATTGCTTACTCTAGGCTCAGGGTTTAGCAATCCGATATTTTATGTCATTTGTAAAATCGATTACGTGTTATTCTTAAAAGTTGCTCTTAATTGATATCCTTAAATGTATAACGTATGACAACATTTAGAGGCTGCGCAAAAGTGTTGCGCGGCCATTGACGTAAATAATAATGTTAAGACGTCACGTAATATGTATAGAGACCAAAAGAGCCGCTAAAGAGCCAGATGCCACAAGTGGTGTCCGTATACCAAGACATACATTAGAATAGTATTTTCGAATATCCAATATTGGTTTTGGCGGCGGTCGTTATGCAAACAATTAATGTTTATTTCTCTAAAACATCGGGGCGAACGCTCAGTTTTGTTTAGATAATAATTGATTTTTTATTTACTCCTTGAGTGTTGCCGCACGAAGACAACGGCAAATAGTGTAAGGCACATTTTCTCACGGAACACGGATTAGGCAGTATCACCATCGTAGCCCGTTATATTTTTCTTGCGAAAAGCTCTCGAAGCAAGTATTGCGTGCTGCATGCGGGCCAAAGCGGTGACCGAGCGCGGCCGCTCGTGTGTCACACGTCAGATCAAACATACGAGATAAAACTAAAACTAATGTACACTCAACTTAAAGCTTTTCACAATCACCGGCGAGGGCAATAAATAAAGCTTCGTTGAAGAACGGGAGCAATTAATATGGGCGCGCCCGACTCGCGTGAAAGTAGCAGACGCAGACCACATGTGTGGACGTGTTCGCTTATGTACGTATGCTGTAAATAATGTACTTAGACATACGACACATGCATGCATTTGAATCTACCCATAATAAGGAGAAGACACTGGCTGCTCTAATATAGTTTTTACTTAACTCGGGAGTCAGAAATTTCGTATCGATAAAGATCTATACCTACCTACATAATACATAAGTGTCGACCTACTCTCCTCTATCACCTAAATGTTCTACCGTTGAGGTGCTAAATAAATGAATAACTAATATTTAATCTTAACATTAGCTTTTGCCCACGGCTTCTTTCGGGCAGAGAACCTTTTTGAATTCATCGGGACGTAATACCTACTTTCACTATAAAAAGCTTCGAACTCTCAATTCAACTCTATAGAGTTTTAATTTTATGGTACATTGCCATTTTAGATTTGAAAATTAATAGAATTTTCGTAATCAACCTCCAAAGGAACCTTTACGCCGTTTGATGATCTGGGCGTTCCAGAAGTAGTCTCCCTAAGATCAATGGCTACCATTTTCAGTAACAGGTCTTGAGTTTTATTAGTCGTCATTGCGAAACGGACTTCTCTGTCATATTTATAAAAAAATATATAAAAATTTTAGTTGCCCATAATGTTCAACTCTAAATGACGATTTTTGAAAGCAATTTTCCATCATCATTATCTTCGTTTTAGTTCTGGTCGCAGCCGAGGCTCTCACCTCCATAATCTTCCCATAATCAAACCATCTTTCCATAATCTTTGTCCACATCATAAAGGAATCTTTTGTGCAAAATTTCGCTTTTCTAGGTTCGATGGATTACCATTCATTAGTCATTGATGAGTCAGTGTGTGCATGAGGCAGGGTCTTTTTATATCATTATAATATTGAATATTGATGTAAAGCTAGAGTGGCGTAATGAAAACTTTTCTAACTCTAATATAGAGGACCATAAAGGTATAGAGTTTAGAAAATTGGATCGATGTCGATGTTTATTTTTGTATATTGTTCTGATCAGTGTAGGTATCGTCAGAAACATGACTCGAATTTCAAATATGTGCTTATTTAGTTCATCTCAATTCTGATCTAGAGCTTCTCATCGTCTCAAAACTTGACAGCTTGGCAACAAATTTCTCTATACTTGATATTTTTATAGTCAAAAAAGGGGTACTCGTAATGTAGGTAACTAATATTGAATACTCGTTTTTCAGTATTAATGTATCTTAATTTGCATTTTTGTAAGTAGAAGCAATAACTGAATGCACGATCTATAACCCATGATGGAAGTTTACGGCACATATTGAAAACATTTATCTTTCTAAATTGCGACTAATAAAGAATAAATCATCATATCATAATAACAGACTACGATGCAGTAAAACATAAACGGCGCATAGGCGTACAATTACTTCCATATCCAATTACTTCGCTGATATTCGGTTGACCCACATTTAAAAACATTTTGCGATACTACCTCCTACGCATACGAGCGACATGTCGATATCGGCTTATCGGTGATTTCAATATGGCAGCAGCATCGGTGGAGCAGAGCCCCGGAGTCGGCCAACCGAGCGTATGCTAATACGCGCCGCGGGCGTCGAGCGCGGCAGGGCACGTCACACCTATGTATGTGTGTTACAGTGTACACATGGTATGCAATTACCATTTTATTAGTTGCTTCTATGCTTCGACTACAATTGACAGAATTTCACTCCAATATGTGGGTGTACTCGTACTCCGAATGTTTTGGCGAGAACATGAAATCACCTTTATAACATGAAATATACACATTCTTTTTTATGCGATTCTCTGGATGTTGAAGGCCAAATCAAGATTTTGGGGCTCGAGACAACGTTACCTGCAAGCCAGTGCCTGGTGATTTTCTTCTAGAGCATGGACGGTCAGAACACAGTCACTCTCGTAAATTCTAAAACAAATTAAATTACGGATGTAGGAAAGGAGAAATAGGAAAGTGGATCTTAGGATCCAAAGTACAAGTTTCCGACAGGATTGTGGCGCCCGAATGAAGAGATGATTTTTATTAGATCTCTAAGCGACCTACGCTTAAAAGATCTAATAAAAATCTTATAACTTAAAGATTGTTTAACCTTTCAACATGTAATCTACACTAATTTTTATCTTTTTGTTTTTCTGTTTCTTTTATTTTAGTGGCGTAAATTTTTTTGAAATATTATACAAACGTCTCTAGAGTCTAGTAGGCATCATGTTGTATCATTTGTACGAAGAAAAAGTCAGTCCTCTGGTCAAGAGCATCATTCAAAGGTCGTTTTATAATCTCGCTATGATGATTACGAATACACGGACCCTTTTATCCCCAGCGTTTCGACCTTATACGGCTAATATACACAATCACCAATAAGACCAAGTAGTACTATCATATTTCGAAGTAATCCATACAATGATCGAGAGATGTATGTAGGTATTCATTGTGCCCTAATTGGGCATCGTATTTTTTCGTGTTTATTTAGCGAGCTCTCAAGAATCCCACGCGCGCTGTGTAAGTTTTTCTAGGTATGATGCGTGAGCGCAGCGCGGAATGCGGGCCACATGACTACGCTCTCTCGGTTGCATTCAAGGGTAGGCAAGCCTCAAACAGTCTATAGAAAATATTGACCACAAAAATTAGTTGATGCTTTTTTTATATTAATTGTGCTGCTGATTTAAAATTATATTTTTATAGTTCTTAAATAATATAGCAATCAAAAACAATGTCAGTACTTCAGATATAAAACTAATGTGCCGTTTTGGGACTCCTAGGAGATGCGAAATGTCTAAATCGACTAATAATAATTGTATGTTGAAATAATAAACCAGATAGGCTCGAAAATGAACAGAGTGTTACGCTAATCGAATTATTGTTTGAGCATCATTGAATAATTTGGTGACTGATGAATCTTTTTATACCTACTAAGGAGTTAGTTAGCCGCTTCCTTCCTGAGCTGAGATACTCACCTTACCGTTAATTCCAATGAGGTAAGCTCGAGGGGGGTTCTGCACAAGAAAGTGTAAAAAGCGGTGGTAGAGATGGAGCATGATATGGGAGCGCTTAACCGTTACCTTCGATATCCAACGCCATTGCCATCTCAACGTACAACTCGGTCTTACCTCCAAGACGAACCGATAAATGTTTTATGTCAAAATAATCATGAAATATCTTGTCACGTACTTTGATTAAAATTGCAACAATTGTTTCATCTCAGTTTTTAAAATGCCGAAGCTGTCGTAGCTGATAGCACCAGATCTCCTTATTCAACTATACATACCTACGTACATTTTTCACAGTGAAAAGTGTAGTTGAAATACACGGTGCTTATATGTACATAACGTTTGAATACGATGTGGCTACGGGCTACGCGTCGTAGATCATAATCGGACGAGTATTTATTGGTGCTCGAGCTTTCTAAAGCCGAGTGCCCGCTTCGCTTAAGCTGTATACTCACGAATGTCAAGTGACACGCGATAATATAATGACGTATATTATTGCAACTTAAAATCGTCAACTTTATCACCATATTCTAAATATGAATTGGCCTGAGTGGCAGGTGAACGGTTAGATTTATTACAGTTCGTAATATCATCATCATTTTTTGTTGTAAAACATACATCGGTAGTTATTGTTGAACATTATTATTATTCAAATAATAAACAGTTATCGTAAATTATGTTTGAATAAATTTTATGACTTCCGCGATGAGCTAAAACATAGGAAGGTAGTTAATTTTTACTTGTCTTTTAGTTGAAAAAAAAATCGGCTATGCGTTAACTAAGCAATAGTTGCTTCAATTAATGCTATCCGATTGATTGCATACATTTATATTTAAAAACAAGTTTAATCTGAATATGATATTTTCTTACTTAAATATTTGGAAAATTACCTTGTTAAATATGATCGATGTGGATGAGTCATAGTTGTAATACTTGTAGACAAAAAATATAATATTCTAGGACAAAAAATTTTACACAGCGCCATCTAGGTGCCTATCAAATGATTACATCCATTTAAAGGCACCGGTAACGGTTTACTGCCACGCAGGCGTGTATTTTTTTGGTTGACACAAAGTATAAAAATCAATCGATTGTTCACCTCACAGAACAAAGAAAAATCCTTATGTTCTGTGGTTCACCTAGACAACTATTTGAACTAATTACTTTTATTTAGTTTACATTTTTCACAAAAGCATGGGACATAGGAACCAAAGAAACCATAAAAGGACTAAAAGCTATTTTTCCTTTAGGTACACTGTTTACAAACGTGTATTCACGATTCAATTCACAATCGTTCTATTACGTTCTATTAACACCCTGTAAATTATAATGGGTAGGCAGGTACCTACATAAGTCTTATCTATCATAAACATAATTGTTTGTTGTTATTTCATGTTATTATCGTCATTATAATACAGATATTCTACTTAAAAAAAATATTACATGCATTATGCATGATTGAATAAATGCTTAAAACTCCAACATTTTTGTGGGAAAACATGAATATAAATTGGACGAAATTAGCGATGACTAACTTGCGCAGTCATTCTGTTGACTAATATTCTGTATCTTCGATAATGATCATCTTTGTGATGTTCTATACCTAGCCTTGGAGCCCGGGCTTGTTTACTCTATCTCCTCCTCTTGATTTGGTTTATACGAGGTTTATGGCAGCGACTGCCATTTTACCTCACAATATTGAGAGGAAAGCCTGTGCCGGAGCCTCAAACATCAATCAGCAGGTGTACTAGTTTACAGGTGTGGTTGACATTGCCCCGAAATTCTTGGAGTGGCCCATACACCCTAGTACTGTACGACAGTATAATAGTTTATTAGTTGTTTTTAACCATTATTAATTAAGTTATATGACCTAACTCTAATAATTTAAACACAACAATGTCTGAGAACTATTATTAGATAAGGTGCGTCGAGTTGCCGTCTTGTAGTCAACATGTCAAATGCTAAGCGATTGAAAGTCGTTAAGTAAAATAAAGCAATAAATTGTACATTCCGTTACATGAGTCTATCATACTTATACAGGGAAGATTAAAATAATCTATTACTTTGATATTAATTGTTACAAATGACTTGTTGTTTGTGTGAGTAAGTACAGCAATCTACGTGGCGATGATCGCTATCCGAATATTGATACCTAAGCGACCTCTTGACCTTTTCTCAAACAGCTTAATATAAGAAACATGTGATGGTCGTGTGTTTTTTTTGTAGATCTAATATAGCTCTTACGTTTAAGTTATTCGTCTAATAGGTACTTTACTCTAGAACATTATATACAGCGCTATCTCGACCCAAACAGCTGAACTAGCTCGCAATATTGTTTCTGATGCAGACAAATATATAACATAGATACATGTGTACTTTTTGTGAATTTGTAAAAAAAATATTCTGGAAGGAAATATTGTGAACAGCTTTTTTCGCAATTTATTTCGTGTTACTTTATTTTCACCACGCTGACAATGACGTTGCGTATGTTTTTCGATGCACGTAATAAGAGTGTACCTAGTGCCGCCACCCGCGAACACTTTCAAGAATATTCAAAACTAAATAAATGTGAATTGAAACCTTTCATAACATATTTGACAGACTTGCCAAACACATAATTATAGCCTATCATTGACATAAACGCCTGTTAAGAAGCAATTTTAAAAGTATCATTTCATTTAAACATGTATCGTAATAGCGTATAATCCACTTCTATCTTAATTGACAGCTCAAGGGCTAAAAATATTATTTATGTAAAAGAAACTTTACGATAATTATGCATAAGTGAAATAAGTTTCAATAAATTACTGTAATTCATCAGTTGCCCGTCATCCGTAGATATTTAATGTAATTAACGACTTGTGTGGCGAAGTGATAGAGCACTTGACATAACTGCTATATCAGAGGTCGTGGGTTCGATTCCCGCTCAACGCAAGCTTTACCAGATAATCATAGGTATCAGCCACGTATTACCGACGTTACCACCTTCCCTAGAGACCATCTCACTACCAGAAATAACGGTGAATCTTGAAGTGTACATGAAATATTCAGGTGGATCCCTGGCGTCCACTACTTTCCATCCAGGGGATGGAACTGACTGAATACGCCAAATTTCAAGATTCATCTATAACATTAAATAGGTATTATGGTTAAAGAACGCTTTTTGCCAGGTGTATATACTTCCTTAATAGATGGCTTCAATGGGAAATCCCGTTATGTCCTGCCGCATACGAATTTCGTAGTTCCTACATAATGACTCTTGGAAATATAAAATCTATACTTTATTTATTTTATGTATCTTTGAATCGATTACCGGCTATAATTATAATTTCGTTATCACTGTTTTGAGCATATTTATTTGCTAACTTATGTGCTGCGTGTTTTTGTTTATACAAAAACACGCAGATTTGTATCTGCGTGTTTTTCTTAATATGTGTCATTTTTTGTTATTCAATTGATTTGATACGTTAAAATAACTTTATTATGTTAATGTCTAGTCGATTTATTATTCAATGATAAGTATTTAAGTAATTATATTCGGACAAAAGTTAAACATCATTTTGTTTCACCTTTGTTGTTAAAAAGTATTACGAGTTTGATGATAATTATATATCTATCCGTTGTAGGCTCAAGAACCCTTTTAGTATCTTGCTTTGACGGATAGTCTCGTTGTCCTTACATAAGCTGGCCGTATCTCTTCGAGAGAACAATCGTGACAGTTTAAAAAAAAATTGTGCTTGTGCTTTTGTAGTGTGACGATAAATAAATACTTGAGAACTACTAGTTCGTGTTAATTAGGTATTTAGGTCACAAAATATTATATATTATAAATATTATACACTTATTAAACACTAAATAATTTATTTCTAACTTAATAACATTAGTACACATCGAAAAATAATCTATTATTAGCAATCAGGGTCTAACAAACAACATTAATGCGAGTTCATCAAGTTTACGCACTGAACTAATCTTGACACTTGATGTTGTGGTAAATATAAATGGTTCCGACATATCTACCGCATTGTTGGCACCAAATAAGTGATTTTAGAATTTTGTATATGTAAGCTACAAAAAAATGTTTGTTATAAATGCAAATTAATGGATACGCAAACTAATACTAAAGTAAAATAATTTGCATTATTATATAATCGAGAACATATATTAAATGTATTGTGACATAATATTTTCAAGGATGCTACACTGTTTCATTATAATTTGCTGTATAATGACAAAAGACTTAAAAAACATGTTTTTAAAACTATAATCATGTATATTAAGATATTAAACATCCTTTCTGTTTTAGAACGATTATGTTTTGAGCATAAATTAATCGTGGTTGTATTATTGCGCATTATTAATATAGTAGTTAACGCGTTGATCGTTTGACTCAATGAACTAAATCAAGTAACATGTGATAACCTAGTCTAGTTAAACAGATTTTCACTAGTGTTATACAGCCTGAGTGCAAAATACTTGTATGTTTAAACGTGTCAAATTGTTGAGGTCGTAGTAGTTAAGCGTTCGGTGTACAAGACGGGCCGGGGGTCGCAGTACGGTACCTGCCGTGAGCGTGTGAAGTCCGGCGCAGGCAGGGGGTGCCCCGTACAATGGAATATTCAAATGCGCTCCTGGACGTGGCTCGCATGAATGTGTATTACCCTATGACCATATTATTTTTAACATGCGAAGATAATAGCTCATCGGGGTGATTCTTAATTTTTTGTAGCTTTCTTATGAAACGACCCTTTGTAAGGACCCGCAACGCTTTAGGGTTTTTGTGCAACCGGCGTATGTTGTCATTAGAGCGAAAAATAATTAATTATTTGCTCGTACCATTTTTAAGGGACCAAAATTTTTTATATTAAATTAGTTATATCGAAACCTAGTTCTTTATGAATAAAAATAAAGTCTAAAACGATTTGGCCCTTTGTAAAAACTGTTAGTAAACTTGCAATGTAGGTACCTACCTATGTTGGTTTGTTTAGGTTAAACCTTATATCTGTTTTTGTTTATTACCTGATTGTATGTGGTAAAACTATTCTTTTCATATCACGAGTAGCTACTGGCCTATAAAGTATCATTCTCACTTATCAGTCTAAGCAGTAGATACCTAATATGATGCATTTCACATGTCTTATCCTCTCACTAACGAGAGACAAAGCGCGAACTATTCTAGTAGTAAGCATTCATATATGTCACGGTAACAGATTACCTCCATGTGAGCCGTCTGATGGCTTGCTCTAAAAGAAGCTATTTACTTTTAAAATGAAGTAGATATATAGTGTAGGTTACGCGTGATGCATGTAAATGAATATCTTATTAAGTTTCACGGAGTTTGGAGTTAATAAATCATAAACAATTTTATCAAAAAAAGATTGTTAAATGTCAGCGATAACACGAAATTTATTAACCAAAATAACTTTTTTATGATTATTTTTATTACATATCCGATAAAACGCAATAATTATAGCAGCTTGCGGTCTTTACTTAGATTCCCCAGCTAGATACTACTCAAATGTGGTAAACAACAATATTGAATAATAACTACGCTATAGTCGACGTCCATAACCGGTGTTTATGACACTTTACCCTGTAATTTGGCAATCAGTTATGTTGCACAGGGTACCGAGCTATTGTACGTTCCACTGGCGCAGCACGCCGGCTACAGGAGTCTGTTATTTTGCGGTTACTTGCAGGTGTTTATTGCGTTAGAGTAGCGACTTATGATTAACTGCAACGCATAAATTAAGTAAAGGATATCTAATTTAGATGCTTTGAGAAATGAATAAGCTTACAATTAATTGCGCATAAATATTATGTACATATCTTTTATTTATGTATTCACGCATATTTATGCCCAAAGGGTTAGCTAGGTATTTAATACACACTAATCAAGACACTTTTTTCACGGAATAGTTATTGCTTAGATAATGCTTCTAATATTCTACCCGACCTAGGAATTAAATACGGGACAGTATGCATAGAAGTCACGTTTGTAACCGCTGTGCTATCGATCATGAGATAGATACCTACCTAATGCCACTTAAGTAGTTTTTATAACTATTAGCAAAGATAGCAAACTATAGCTGACGGCCATCTGATGATAAGCGTGCACTCGTTCAATTCCACCTGCAAAGGGAAAGGGGGCTGATAAAACTGAAAATATAGACTCAATATTCTCTTAAGCTGTTCGGAATCCAGCTTTCTCCTACTTAAAATCAATATGACGTGACAAGGTTGTGCCTCCCTGATCAGCCGACCCATTTATGTTGAGAAAGGTATAGCTACGCCACAATAAGAAACTGTACACGTATCAATGAGAAAATACTAACTATGAAGACGCGATAAAAACTTATAAAGTATACCAAGCTATGATTCATACGAATGTAACTTGTAAATTTTTCTACTACTATTTATTATCAATATATTTATGAGTAATGGAGCGTTTATGTTTCATTAAATTTTTATACGAATCCGTTGCTTTCAGGTGCTTTTGATGTACCCTTTTTGAATAAATTATAATTTGATCTTTGTAAGTTCATACTTTTTATCCCCAGAAAATAAAGAAGTAAAACCACAGGGTGCAACTAGCTTTGCATATTTTTAAGCGGTCATCATTTCATATTATTTTGTACCTTATATTTATTTAATAATCATGTTATAAATTGTATAATTTAAATGATTAATTATTAGACATGGCCAGGACAAAGCTATGAGCTTATCTTGCAGAAAAAAAACGAATTAATTTATGCCGTTACTTTATAAGTCCATCTACCGTATGAATTAACTTCGTACAATTCACACGGTGAGCAGTTCACTGACCATTGTCTCCCTATCATTAAAAAGAAAATTGCGAACCCGTCCATTGTTGTATCTTCAACCCTTTCTTTGCCCTCTGTCCATGAGCGTTACAGCGGCCCGAGGTTATATCTCACAGTTATGACAATCGGCCGATAGGGAGACACTCATTGTTTCGCAGCATCCGAGGGTCCCGCGGTGAATTTATGCTCGCCTGTCAAAACAGAATGAATTTACGCATTGTGAACCAATACAGCGATTTCATCAATAGACGGTCTTTGTTTCTGGGTGTCGAGCTTACATAATGAATTGGGATATGTCAGCAAACAGTAATATGTAAGAGGATACTTTTGGCTCAGACAATAGCCACTCATTTGTATAATATCGATAACTATTTGATTATAACAGAATCCGGTTCGACATCAGCACATGGCGAGTCAAAATATCTCGATAAATAGTAAAAATGAAACGAGTGGCCCAACCTTTCACATCCAGTTTTTCTCAGCTACCTTTTTTTGGATCGTCAGTGTATCTGTCGATGGGTTGCGTACCTCATATTTGCTGATTCTAGGTCTATATATACTTATTTTATATAAAAACTGATATCGTTTTTAGAGTACATGCTAACATAGTAACACGCTAACGCCACCGCCTTTCCCCCCGAATACAATATTTTATTCACGCCGAATAACAAAATATTACCTTATGCACATTTTTATTATTTTGTTTTCCTGACCTACCTAAAACCAAAATCTGTCTACAGTGTCTACACAAGTGATTACCTTCATTGGGTTTTACAATTTCTTATCACCATGCTAATTAGCATATCGCTAGTTGTAGTCATCTAACTATTTTAAAATCAATAGACATTTTTATTTATCCCTCCTCATTTAGTTGCTTGTATTGGATCAAAATGGCGTCAATAATATAACTGGGATTCAAGTCTGTAACATTCCATTTGACTATTAATATTCATAGGAGTTTATTTGTTCGTCTACTCATCTTATTGCACAGTATTAATTGTAATATTATATTAACAAACGGATTCAATCCAGTTTTATATTTTTTAATCATGCGAATAAAATCAAAATAAATTAATTCACTCTTCGCATAATTTATACATTATTGGCAAAATATGTCAGTGTTTCAAAATAAACCTGTGTTGCTAACTCGTCGGATAAAATTGACAACAACTCAGTGATGAAATAGTGATATAATGTTGCTATTAATAATATTAAAAACATTTTTACGATACACTTTTGTTTGTGTATCGTAAAAATGTTTGTTATTGTGTTGGGTACCCTTGTGTATGCGGCCCAATGCGGCCCCACAAAGATTTTCGAAGCTCGAGCTAACCTCACCTGCAAACCGGTGGTGTAAAGTGGGATTACCTACTGCAACGTCTCGGTGGCAGCATGGGGTGTGTTAAAGCATCCAGTTGACAACAGTAGGCTCACCCCCCTATCACGTGTGACTGAAAATATAGCTAGTAGGTAAAGTGAATATTACGTATATGTTTACAAATATATACAATACATATGTGTTTGTCGCATTCCAGGATCCTATTTCAAGTTATATCGATGAAGCCGTATATTTATGTCCTTGAAAATTCCTTTGTTATCATTAAATGTGATATTAATCATATCTGTTAACCCCTTCGGCGCTAACTACTAAAGCGGCAGTAAGCACAAGTCACTTACAGAGGGGAAGATGGAAGGGAGAAGGAGAGGAAAGAGAAAAGAAAAAGGAGAGATTGAGGCAAGCAAATGCGTTGGTCTTGGTAACTTAGTGCTTTGGAAGTTTATATTACAATCGAGAGGGTTAAAATCCTTGTCATTACACTACCAACGTGAATTCACTTAATTTACACCATTTAGCTTACTGGGAGGGATTAATTGGAAACTATTAATTTTTGTATACTCGTAGTATTACCTAGTAGTAGTACCTACTACCATCGAGTAATACCTAGTTAAAGAAAAAGGTTTCCGACGCTCAAAAACTGAGAAACTCATTATCTAATAACACGATAGCTCCAGGATATTGTTTAAACGTGTTGTTTAAAATTGTAATTATAATAGATCAGATACCTGTAAGATACCCAGTCTTATTAGATTTTCTATTGGAAAAGTCTCAGAAATGGGTAATACATCTATTCTATTGGAAAAAATACATAGTTTTCGACTACAAACTTGCTGGCCATTTACGTGGTATTAAGCAAAGTGTGAGTGTGTTATGAAATAAAAAATGTGAATATAAATTGTATCTCTGTCTATTCCTTAAGATTTAGAGTGGTAGTACATTTAAGTACATAAACAGCCTATGTACAAAATGCAATGAAATGTATTGCGTGTGTACGTAATGCTTCGCCTCTCAAAGTCGCTTGTTTACACTCAATACTGTAATTTCATAATTCAAGCGTTTAAATGCATAGCTTTTCGTGAGCGCACGCAAAAAAGTGCAGAGGCTTGCTGGAACGGCGATTACGGCCCTTAAAATAACATCGTACGTTTAAGTTAATGACGGACACACCGACAAAATGCACTTATAATTGCTTATACAAAGAGTTTTGGTGAAAAATTATCATGTATAGGAATTACGTTGTAGCTCTCCCAGGAGATATAGCGAAAAAACTGGTTTTTAACAGAAAAATAAGGTATTTCTTATTATAATTTCTAATAAGACTGAGACGGCATCAGCAATATGTGATTACACATACCGTGAATGATAAATTTGATATTACAAATTGTAATCATACCCGTAAACACTTGAGTTATCAAACATATATTTATTTACATTGCATTCATTAGGCATTAGTCAAGATAGCATTATATTCCCATAAAAACATAAGGTTAGCTTATAAGAATATTGAAATGGGTAACTAGAAACAGCTTTGTATTGCATATAAGAAATAAATTGATCATTTGTTTTTTTAACGCTTTATGAAATGAATTGAATATTTTTATTGCAGATCACCACCCATACCTAATTACATTTAATGAAACAAACTTTTTAGACAGAGTAAACAAACTGAATATAATAAAAAATAATTTTTAATACGAAACTATGAATATTTCAATACAAACAGTTATTAATTAGGTGATAAATACGACTAGAATATCCGTTAATAAATAATAATTAAAGTAATAGGTATGTCATCGATTCAACGTTTTAAGTTTGAAACTTTGCATAACTAAATTGGCAGGTCTTATAGTCGCGGACATACCTATATCAGTAACAGTAGTTGTAAATTCCCGGGGCTAGTTGGTGGTTACTAGGCAATAACCGATGTTGCATATTTGCATAATTACACTAAGTGTCTGTATCTACATAAAATTGCGTCTTTTATGGGTCCTCTATATTTAACCATGATGAAAATCGATTCGATCAAAACATTTCCTGGGAAAGAACCCATGGTTCTTAATTAATATTTATTTTGAATAATTTTTGATAATCATACAGTGATCGAATGATTTTGATAATATCAATAGTCATTATACATGTTATTATGTTTACCGCGTGTTATAAAACTTAATATTTATTGAGTATTTTTTGTATATCAAATAACATATACGAATTTAAATACTTGTTACGTGTTTCCTTTAGGTTTAATATGGATTTGACTCACTACCTACAATCTTTTAGCTCTGTATGAATTGTGAATGAGATCTTATTGGATTGTCAGATCCAATGGCGGTAAACTGTTGATAATTCCAATAGACAATTTGCTTACCCTGTGTGTGTGTGTATGCCTGTGTGTGTGTTCACGCGTGTATGCTTGTGGGTGTGTGTGTCTGCGTATATTACGAACCCAACTATGAATACTTTACATTAACATTAATAACATCATAATTATATATTGCAAGTGACGACTTTGAAACAAATATAACTGAATGTATTAGCGAGATATTAAAATTATCGTTACCATATTATTATTTTAACTATAAAGTTTCATTAGTTCATTACACACAAGTGTAACTAGTGTTTGTGCTCGTATATATGAGTTACCTACGTTACCAAGAAACTGATGTAAATCTCATATGTAGTACACATAAACACACTGTACTACTACTAACCATAGATTATGTGTTCAATGATATCATAAATAAGACATGTGATAAACAAGAACGGAAGACAAAAAAGTATAACAGAAAACAATTTTATTACATAGATGTTTCCGTTCGGTTGGATTGGCGATAATTTTTAATCTTGAGACCTGAACTGAACTAATCTAATTAGATTTCAAGTAGTCAAACTAGTCGATAAAAACTGTTATGAAGTTGGAATGGACGCCGTCATTGAGCGACAATAATTATGTGTAGATACCTATCTGAGTGAGTGAACAGCGCTGTTATGATTTCATACTAAAACAACTATATTTATGAAAATACCGCTTATTACGTGTAGTTAAAGCAAGGTAAGGTTAGTTCATACTATATAGGTACTATACACGTTCTAGCACTAAATAACCCATTCAATTAAAATACCACTTTAAAAAAAATACGATGTTTAGTAAAAGTGGTGGTTCAACTCGCATTATATCGATTTCAATGTATCTAAGTATGTACGAGTACATTTAAGCAATTATGCTTGTAGCTTGCTCTTTTGAACTATAACCAATTTCACCTGATAAGGGTTGAAACCCTTTGCCCATCTCTAATTAACCACTTTTTAAGAGTTTAAAATTCTAATAATGTGTTCGTAAGGATTGATATGATTTTACGCCAAAACGACTGAACACATCTGGTTCAATTTGGCACAAGGATAGATTTAACAAAAAGTATGTTTTATTTTATGTATTTATGTGTTTAGTTTTCAAATCTTTAAATCTTCAAAGTAGAACGTCAAATTCAATTCAAGATTCACCCATTTTAGTCTAGAATTTTATCTCGGGGATAGGTTAGGTACGTGGGTCGCAGCAATGGGATTCGTATTACTCGTATATCCCAGGCAACAGCTAGTGAAATATTAATTTGTAAATATTTTGTTTTTCGTTTTAGTATTTTTAATGTTTCATTTATAATGTCTGTTTAGTGTTGTATATTTAAAACTGTTCCTGTTTCTGTAGCTGCACAGTAACGAACTAATGATTAGATATTTGCACTAGTATACATTAAGTATGAACTAGTACTACAACTATTGACAAATGACTTTGTGGATTACGTTTCCTTAAGTACATTTTGCACTTTAGTTCAAACTTCCAAGGCTCTCAAGAACGAACTTAATTTTCTTGTCAGCATTACAGTTTCAATAAATCTGTTAAGAATAATATACAATCTATTTAAGTACCTATAATTCTTAAAGTGGGCATAGATTTACTTGATAGATATTAGATATCTTTTATAAGGTATTTATGTCGCGAATACATTAGAGAGAGATACTTAGTAGATATACTCGTATCCTGATTACATCAATTTTGTTATTCTTTGTTGGGAATGAAACAAACATTCCATTTTTACCCGACTGCCGAAGAAAGGAGGGTAATGTTTTTCGAGACTATGTATGTATGTATGTATGTATGTATGTATGTATGTCCATTTCTTTAGCACGGCCTACAGCCTAAACGACTTGACGGATTTTGACATGCGAGGTATCATTTTATTCGTCAAGATTGTGTGAGTGACACTGGGTATATTAAAATTTCTAGAAAATCAAAATGACGGATTTTTGGCGGCAAAATGAAAATCTTGAAAATTTGTCTTGCACGCTCTACAGCCTGAACTGCTTGACGGATTTTGACAAACGAGGTGTTGTTTGATTTGTCATGATTGTGTGATTGACACCAAGTATATTAAAATTTCTAGAAAATCAAAATGGCGGATTTTTGGCGCCACAAATATTTGATTGCGATGGACGCAAAAACTGCCGAACGAATTTCGATGCGGTTTCATTTGTTTAAAAGGTCTTAGTCAGACTTAAAATCTTACGTTTGTTTGATTACAATCGGTTTAGTAGAACCGGAGATATGAGCAAAAATATAATAATTAAGGTTGAATTTCGGTGATGTCCCTTCACTACATGAAAATTATTAACTCCATAAAAGATAGATTTTATACTTCATTATTATCTGGTCAGCTATGTAAATAACTAAAAAGTATAAAATAAAAAAATAAATTTAAAAATTCAAAAACCCGACTGCCTAAAAACTGAAAAGAAAAAAACAAGCACTTAGATTGATGTCCGGTGGTCTAGAAACATAACAACTGAACAGTCGGGATCCATTGAAAAATTAGATTGGATGTCGAATAATGGATCCCGACTGTTCAGTTGTTATGTTTCTAGACCACCGGACATCAATCTAAGTGCTTGTTTTTTTCTTTTCAGTTTTTAGGCAGTCGGGTTTTTGAATTTTTAAATTTATTTTTTTATAAATATTGATAAGCATTTCCTTTTATAACGTCACCTAAATCTCCGGGATGCAAGTTAACCCCATTTAGTAGCCGGTACACCAGCTGATTGTGGTATGACGTTCTGGCGGCCTGGCTTCCCTCTCGGGCTTGGGCACCAAGATAAGCTAATAGAGAAAACGAGGGTTAGATGCAACGGCGACTGGCAAGGTGATGATTACGATGATTCCTGTTATGAATCTAGTTGATTTGACAGACTTAAGTTGTTATTACACGGAAAGTTCTTATATATGTTCTTCTGATTCTGAATTTGTTTATTACGAATTTTTTTCATGCCGTGTGACCTCCCTACTTCTAGAGGGAAGTATGTGCCAGAGTATCATCCATCAATCAGCAGGTGTTCTGGCTTGCATGTGGGGTTGGCTTGACATCGAAGGTTTAGTGGCTCCATACCTATACTAAAAGCTATACTTATCATCTATTATAGAAGAAATATGATTGAGTCATACTAATAGATACAATTATAATTGGCATAATTGCATTGTGAATTGGTATGGTAACCTAGCAGAACGTCGTACGTTTGTGCCCGAGGGCGACTCGGACGGATAACGGAGCGCAGGCCCGTGAGGTTGATTTATCTTGGACATCTACCGAACCTATCCGATTTGCATTTAGATAGCACTGCGGTGCGGGCGGAACGGGCGAGGCACCCGGCTCGCAGGAGAACGAGCACGCCATTTTACTCCATTACACGTAAATTAACTATAAAATTATCTCCAAGCAAAAAAACAACATGGCTGCACATCCAACTAATAATATTTAAACGTAAGATAGTGTATCATTAAGCGACGTACCTATAATGGCGCACCTAATGATATTACGATTTCCTGAGAAAGTTTGAGAAAAGTTGATCAACATGCTGATAAAGACAAGGTATTTCCGTGTTACTTGGAATAATTATAAATCTACCATTTAAATGGTTCACGATAGCTTGTTTTGATTTGTTGTTATTACCTCTTTGGTGCTGATTCTAAATGATTTGTATTAATCTATGGTATCTGGTATTTCCTTTATCTCGCTTTGCTTGTAGTTAGCTAACGGTACATTCTCAAATTGTGACTCGAATACTTATTAGAATAAAATATCATTTTAGTACTAGCTTTAATTTAAAAAAAGTTTGGGATGAGTTATAATTTCCATTGTAATAGTTTATATAATAATATGGTAACTAACTATCCTGCTTTAATTTTTCTTATCAATGTATTGCTAGATATATTGTAGACAGTACAATTTTACTCAATACAATACGGTACAATTTTACAAATCAATATAAACTGGACAGACATCCTACGTTTTATGAATAAATACATGCATATTTAATAACTAGCTGTTGCCCGCGGCTCCGCTCGCGTGGAAGTCGCTTATTGCATCCACTCCCACTCCCACTCCTGCTCCCACTCCTGCTCCAGTTCCTACTTCCACTCCCACTCCCACTCCCACCCCCGCTCACACTCCCACTTCCACCCCCACGCACACTCCCACTCCCACTGCCACGCACACTCCCACTCCCACCCCCGTTCTGCTTCCACTCACACTTCCACTCACACTTCCACCCCACTCCCACTCACACTCCCACCCCCACGCACACTCCCACTCCTAATCCCACGCACACTTCCACTCCCACGCACACTACCACTCCCACGCACACTCCCACTTACACTCCCACCCCTGCTCCCACTCCCACTCCCACCCCCACCCCCACTCCCACTCAAATCAAAATCCCTAAAAACTAATAACACCACTATCCACTAATCTTACTTGAACCCCACTCATAAATTAACCTACTCATAAAAAACATAATTTCATCTAAATAATTGATTGATTTATTTATTTATTTAATATTTATGCACGCACAATGTTAATTAGTAAAGAAAATGGAAGATGGAAAGAATAGTACAATTATTATATTACTACGATGAATCCTTCTAGGCAAGCGTAATTTATCGTAGACCACATCGTCACTTACCATCAGGTGAGATTGAGGTCAAACGTAAGCCTATCATGAATAAGAAAAAAAAAAACACAATTTAATTTGTATGTGATGTGGTTCATATGATTATAATATTGTACGTCTTATCAGACATGCTACAGTCGACAGTACCATAAGCTATTCATGTGCTACGGTGATACTTTTTTATAATTGACAACATCTTCTATCTACCTGTGACCTTTAAATGAATTTTGGATTTTGAATTTTGAACTGTGGGTGACGTAACCTACGACAAACTTATTATTTGCGGTTGGTACAGTAATCGGGTCTAGGAATTGAACCGCAAAATTAAATTTGTCTTTTATTGTATGTACTTTTCCGGGATAAAAAGTATCCAGTGTGCTGCCCAGGATATTGAAGAATAATTATACCAAGTTTCATCGTAATCAAACCGGTAGTTTTTGCGTGATGCCTGAACAAACAGACAGACAGACAGACAGACAGACAGACAGACAGACAGACAGACAGACAGACAAAAATTTTTTTAATCACATATTTGGGATCGGTGTCAGTCTAGTAACACCCCCTGCTATTTTTTATTTTTTTATTTTCAATGTACAGAATTTTCACTTCTACAGATTTATTATAAGTATAGATAAGTTGTAGGTTATTTTAAGTGAACTAAATATCTGTTCTTATGAGAAATAAAGTTCTTTAAACCTAAATGCATATATTCACGCCTTTCTCCTCCCAGGTTAGACAGGAAGGAGAACGGATGAACTGTTAGTTTATGCACTTTATTCTCTTTATTTCACAAAATAACGTCACTATAACAGTTTACTTACACTGCGACTCTAGCCGCGTGAACGCCGCTTTTCGTGTTTTTTTTTTCACTAATCTCGGGTTCTACTCAACCCATTGTAGATAAAAACTATTTTATAAACTTTATTTTAGATAAAAACATATAAATTACATCTTTAAATATAAATATAAAAAATACCTTTCAAAATATAAAAAAATAAATATTATTATTATTTTTATTTCTTTGCAATAAGGTGAAAATAGCCCTACGAATAAAAATATTTTCGCAATATTTCTACTTAATGATAATTTATTATTAACATCCTCTGCCTGTTACTTGATTCGCGTAGAGTTTTATTAAAGTTTTAATTTTTCTTCATGAAATTTTTACCTTAATAACAGTATCCTAAGTTAAGCCTTCTACCAGTGAAAACCCTACAAATAGACACTTATATTTTTATGTATTTTGTATAAATTATTGTTAACATCAAAAAATCTAAATACTCAGAGTTTATGATTTACTCGTAACCATTACTTTGTAGGCGAGATAAATTACTAAATTCCTCTAGGGCTCTTACTTAGTGCTAGCGGAAGGCTGACGATGACGGTGCTAGGTTATTCAGTCGGCTCGTAAATTATCTACCTCCGCAATTAGAAGGCGCCGATTTGGCGCATTAGGTAGGTACCTATATCTACAGTTCCAGTTAATAGTAACCAGCAAATACAAACTAACTGACCGTCGCGAAACTTTTATCACTGCACTTTATTTCCCTCGGTTCAGGCCGCGTGAAATGGTTATTTTCGTACTTAATTATTAATAACGTATTATGTGTGTTAGCATACGCGATCTCTGGAAGTCCGTCTCTATTTTTTTTGATGCACCAAGTACGGTGAGTTAAATTAAATTCTTTATTAAGAAATGGGTACACGGATGGTATTTTACTCAAAAAAAACTTTATCTGCGATATCTGCATAAGCTGTAAATATATTCCAACATGGAAATAGTAAGATGTCGTTGCGGGCGTGAGGCGTCAATAAAATATAATTTCTACCGTGAGAGTATTTAATCTTTCCGTCAAACCAATGATATCCAATGCAACAAGCTCATCTACTGTAAAAGGAAGAAGCATACGCCCCTAATTGCGATATGTTCACAAGTATCTTCTACAATATGTAAATAACCATCTGTGGTAATTAAAAGCTTATCTCGCGCCCTGCCATCGCGGACCTGCTGATTGCTTCGTAAAATGATTGACGTGCTATTTTGAACAGTGTACCGATAATGAAAACGTTCTTGTACAGTTTAATTCATAGTTTATTTATTGTCGACAATTACTATTTACCCAGGATAATTGATTGCGTTCTCACAATTGTCAGGATGCTGACGAGTTGTTTGCAATTTTTTAAAAGGCTGTGTGTTGCCGTGAGGCGCCGCCGCCGCCTGTCCTCACACTGGCACTTACTAGGCTTTGTCGTTTTTATTATTTGTGTCACTTTTCGCGTAAGTTTGTCGATAAATTATCGTAATAAGACAAATATTTACATTCGTTTTACTAAGCTTATTGACTTGTCTTTCAAAGGTATTTCTTAATCGTATATAATTATATTTTGGGCTAAGAAGGGGCTAAGCTAGAGTGACTGATCGAACTAACTGCTAAATGGTAATGTTGACGTAGCGGTACGAGCGAACCGTTCTAATATTGAGAATGGAATTCAAAAAGCATTTGTTGAGTTTTATTCCAATAATAGTTTCGTCAGTTCATGTGAGTTAAACAATGAGATAACAAATCTCAACGCATTAAATCAACATTGCCATATTTCTGTGGGCCGTGTCGCAGAACTTATAGATCTTTGGGGAATAATGGCTTCGCGGTTTAATTATAGTCGCAGGAGTATAACATAATCGGGCATAAATCACTTTATATAGATACCTGCCAACCACAACCTGTTTCAATTCGCACGCCACAATACGTGGTACGACCGCGCGGCCGCGCACCGCTTTGTGCGCCTGCGCAGATCACGTCGCATCGCTTCTAATTTATATCTTCATGCTGATTTAACGACAGCAGCCAAATCTATCCCAGAATACATATCAAAGTTTTTACTATTGCTGCTTAAAATTCATTTGTAGTGTCATTCATAAGTTTTTTATTCGTATAGTTCGCAACATGAAATTTATAGATGTGGTCTCTTTGTTCAGTTGACCGTTCGGTGAGTACCACGTTTAGCACACAATCGAGAACATTAACATTTCCATTGAAACGTGCAGACTTTAATCAGCCGATCCGAGTCGCTCCGTCCAAACATGACTAACTGACAGAATTCTGCGGTGAAATGAGCTTACTCTACGTTTTTTGCTTCTTATTAGTAAATTGACACCACCGGGACGCGACAATTCCAACATATTGCGTTACGGGCCTATAAAGTTATTAGTTTACACTATTTATATTGTTTACAGATTTATAATAGCAGAGTGTCTGATTTATAAGAAAATATCGTAAAAGCTATTAAGTAACGCCTTCTCAATGAACATGGACCACACACGGCATTCAAATGAGAAAAGTCAGACAAAACGGAAATGAAGCATTCATTTTCGGTTTAGAGAAGAGCGAGCGCCGCGGGCGTTCATTCTTTCTTAACTCGTAACTCTTCTAATAAGACACTTTACGCGAGATTAACTAGAGCTTAATGCGTGCAAGTTCGATTGTATATATCATTTTGATTTGTAGTGAAAATGAAACACTTTTACGCTTCGAGCTTTGACCGTTAAGACGATTAAAATAATATTTTTTATGTTACCATTTACGGACACAAATATTCTCAGTTTACTAGTTTATAATTCCGAGATAATAATACGAGTAGGTACTATTTAATTCATATACATTTAAAACGGTATGTTTATTATATAGTTGAAGATAATTCGTTTTAAAATGATCGACGATAAGTGGCTGTAAGTTTTTTGTCGTGTTCGCCAGTCGTAACATTATTGCGAGCATACTCTTTCGCGACATATACACAGGCACAGGCGGCCTTCAATTCCGTCTCTATTTCCGTACTTCCCCTCGGGCCTCATTCTTATAATGATAATACAGTCTCCATCATACGAAGTCAATACTACAATCATATTCAATATCTTTTTTTGAATTCATAATAGGTAAGCAATTTTGAAGTCAAATTTATAAGTAATACAAAATTGTAAATTTCAATGATGACAATCAATGATGTGTACGTTATGTAAATGCGTAGATGGACGTATTTGTAAAGTAGGTATGATCCTGTCCGTAGGGGACACGAACTTCACGTGTTGGCTGAGCTTACACAATACAAAGATCACTTCTTATAATCGCGAGTTACGGTCGCATTCATCTATCCCACTCCGTGGCAACCCAGTGCAGCCTTGTCACTCAACGGTCACTCAATGGTTTTCAATAGAATTATGAATTCACACTTTATGCGTTTTGAATCAAATTTTATTTCCTGTCAAATGTCACTTTTGAAATAAAACCACGTCAGTGAATCTTGTGGTCTTTATGACATGAATACGGTCAACTTCATTTTAAAAGTAGTTCACATCCTGCTGTTATTATTACCAAATAATATGGTTCCAAACTATGGATGGAACATAAAATAATAATAAGTCAATAATTTTTTTTTTCTCCGTGTTTATAGTTAAAAAGAATTAACCCTTAAATAGCCCTAATCGATGTATCAATATCACCCCTTTTATTTATAAACTTACAATAAAATAACATTTGTTACTATAACAAACAAAATAAAGGTATAAGTTGCATCATGAATAACTAACGGTTAAATTAGCAGGTGGGTATATCATCCATATAAGATCCTACACCGTGCTTTTATATTTCATTTCTCTCAGCCTAATGCTGATCAGCCCATTGTCTTTCGTTCAGTCACGATGATGGCAATTATAGAGCGAAGTAAACTTTCAGACATGAATACCACTAGTTACGCAGACAGGAGACATGACTTATTTAGTGCCCATGTTGCGTTTCCATCTTTAATCTGCGTGGGTGCATATTTCTGAGAAAACATTTCTTGTTGACCGTACATAATGCTGCTGAGAAAACAGAAGTAATAACGTTGGCCATACCTGTACGGTGAAGAACTCCGTAAATGAATCATCGCATATGCGTACCTCGTCAGGGCACAAAAAGAGGTTTGTCGAAAATGTTCCTCGTTTAGTTTTACTCCGTGTGTGTGCTTACTGCTCCCTGCACCTACTCATCCCTTATTTATTTTATACTGGTATGAAGAATGTACATTTTTTGTGCTGCCATAACAGTGTGCCTTCAGCGCTGCCACAATCCGACGGAGCGAATTCTTTAATTGACAAAATGCAGTGAAGCCACATTCCATCTCGAATCGTTAGCTTTAATGTGGGAATACGAAATTGGTTTATTAACGTACATTTTCACTTTTGATCCATTTT
The DNA here is from genome assembly GCA_963576445.1 of Lithosia quadra. NCBI lineage: Eukaryota > Metazoa > Arthropoda > Insecta > Lepidoptera > Erebidae > Lithosia > Lithosia quadra. Next base: position 9,772,618 of record OY754874.1, read on the forward strand.
TACAATATCACTTGATTTGATGGTTAGCATCTTTAAATACAAGCATCACATTCCTTTAAAAAATGTAGGTACCTTTTTATATTGGACACGTCAACACGACTTCACCTCGCCTAATGGTAAGCGAAAGCTAAAGACCGGAGGTCACTACAACATACACCGATAGTGCTACAATGGTGGCCCTCAGCTTGACGGCCTCATTAAATGATTTTTTTTGCTTGGCAAAGGACGCAGGACTATATGAGGAAGGAAACACATGCGCTGGTAAATGGTTCCAAGTCTAAAATAATATTGTATAAACTTCATGTTTCAAACGTACACATTTTAAAGTATTTACTGAATAGTTCGTTCTATTATGTTGAAGTATTTGTGGTGAGAGCCTGATAGTTAAGCATACAGAGGAATTTTCTTGATAATAAAAAATAATCGCCTGTACCATCAGTTTCTATCTCGTCAAACTTAGCAGTGGTTCAAAGTGGATAATGAGTCGTTAGTTGCGATAAACACTAGTTTCTCTTATCATCAATGATAAAACATGCGTAGCTTCAAGCCGCACCCTGCACTTTCCCTTGAAGTAGGTACGTACTGTACAGCGCACTGCACCTGCCGGGTGAGCGAGGTGAGGCTGTGCGGCCTGTTCCACCGTGATTCAATATATCTGCAACGAGACGCTAGCTTTGTAGGTATGTATCTCCGTGAGGTTATTGCATATGAGACAGGTTAAATAGACATGAGTGTCTACCTACGTGAAAGTTTCTTATACACGATAAACCTATGATATACGGCATAATCTATTAATAGTCGCACAATAGGTAACCTAATATTCTATTCAGGAATTGAAAATCAAAAAAATAACGTTATTCTACCATCTAAAATATTAGTAATACGAGAATTAGGTACCTATCTATTATTACGTATATTTTAGATGTTAGAATGGTGTGTATGGTGGTAGTGATTAAAGTAAACAAAGTTCATCGCAACGCTAGAATGGTGTTTACTTTTTGTTCTCCGCAACTGCATAGTTACGGAATTATTACTTTTAACTAGAGTGTTCATAGCACAAACAGACGTTATGAATGTAGGAAGACAATTGTGCAGATACGATAGGTAATAGAGTGAGTTATTCCTTTATCTCATGGCCTCCAAGGTTTTAATTAAGAGATTAATTACTAAGCAAGAGCGTGAGAGGCAACGACCGGTGAGGATAAGCACGGCAGGCGGGCGCACGCAACCCTACGCGACATGCGTGCCGCTCCGTTACGACACCTACACCAAATTTTTCCACATGCCCGAGCAGTAGATAAGCGGCGAACGACGCCAACGTGTTATTTATTAACGAACCGAATGATCGATAGTTGGACGCGTCACCGGACGTGGACGAGCGCCGCCTTTCGAAACAGGCCGGTGCCGACTGATCGTTTCACTGTACGCTGTGCACTTCAGATAAATTCATCCCGTGATGTCTGAGATGGATCGCAGAGTTTCATATAGGTACTACAATTGGAACCGAGTACATGAAACTTTGAGAGTTCATCGTCGAGTTTTCACTTAAACATATTGAAACTCACTTCACTTTTTATTGTTATTCGTATTTATTCAATCTGAGAATAACTCGAAGTGATAAAGATCAACTCTAGAAGTAAGGACGTGACAGTTGGTTGTCTAAGATAAAACGTGTACGTATAGCGAATGGCCGTATCGAATGTTTTGTTTGCATTTCGATGACATCTTCAACCCTTTGCTCAATGATCCGTTCCGCTCCAGCATACGTCACGTCTCCGTGACAGCTGTACGCGATACTTTCTAATCGCTCCATTCAATTCTAACAGCAAACAAACACATGAAGAGTAGGAACTTGCGAAACATTAAAAGGCTTGAACAATTGACAGCCACGAAAAGAGTTATCAATTAATTATTTATAGACGAGACAGTGTTGCGACGCGTGCTTTGTCAGATCTGTTGCATAACATCTTGCGACGAATACTTCCAGAACTTAAGAGATTGAATGAGTTCCTAATGTAAATGAGCTCGTATGTTTACATGTAGTCGAAGCAAGCATGATAGGAAATGTTCGGAAATTCGAGGTTCAGCTGTACAGGGCAGGTTAGACCAGTCCCGGTGGCCTCGCAAGGACCCCAGCAAACCTGTTAGATTCGTTGCACGATTTTTACGTGCGCACCTACCGGAATCTCATTCACGTGGTGCAACCGCGCCGCCCGACCCCCTGCGCCGCCGACTGCCAGTTAACTCGTCAAATGACTCACGCTTCGGCTGGTTAAATGCCAGAAGCTGGCTTTTCCAGTTCTCTGATCCAATTCGCACATTCTGTTCTTACTTGAGGCTAATATGACATTCTATAGGCAGCTTTTCATTGATTAGATATATAATTACCTATCAACTGCGCTTGGACCTTGGTTTCCTAATAACTTTGACCAGGTCTTTATCAAATCGTGATAACACATATTTTTTTAGAGCATTGCGGTATAGATGTTAGTTTACCTAATTGATATGATTAATAACAATTAATGAAAATAGTTGACGGCCTCTGTGGCGTAGCGGTAGTACATGCGACTGCTACGCAGGGGGCGCGGGTTCGATTCCTGCTCAGTGCAAATATTTGTATGCATGAATATGTCTAGTTGCATTAGTCTTGGTGTTTCTATGTATAATAAGTATGTATTTAGCATTTTAGAACCCATAACACAAGCTAGTTAAACTATCCTTACTTTGGGTCTGGGGAGCGCTGTGTAGAATGTCGTAGAATATTTATTGCCTTATGCATGACCTAAATTGCCAATAATCTTTAATTGAACTAAAAACTAACAATATTAAACAAACGCAGTATGCATAAAAGCATATATCGCAACCAAATTAGGATTATTTTTAAGTAAAGATGGGATCGGCTAACAATGTGTCGAGTATAGTTGGGTCGGCGGTGGTGTACCTATATCTATGTCACAATTCAGATAGCAAACACCAAGATGTATTAACACACCAGGAACAGGAATCAGGTAGAACTACGATCCGGTCAAACCCGTCCGACGCGTGCTTCCAACATTTTTTTATTTATTTGTCTGCATCGTCGGATACCGCTGGGCGTGACGTCAGACGACCTAAACTGGTTAGCGAGGGAGCAGGGATTTGCCTCGTATCCTTCCGGTTCTGCGAGTGGTTCGGACCTGTTCTACATCAGGTTGCTCGGCACCAGGCGACCCGGCACGTGACGTATGAGTACTACTGCGAACTTGCATAAGCTCACCCAAATTAGACGATGCCCCCCGTGCGCTGCGAGCTAGTTCCGATAACTAGTCACTTCACTCTCGCACCGGACACCAGTTCTGCTGACTCACGATCTGTATGCGCAACAATTAGCAAACGTAACGTCATATCATACGATGACCGCCAGTGGGTCCATCACAGGTCAGTATCCGTACCAAAATGGTCACGCCTAATAACTGGTTCGTAAGTTGTAGTCGGCTCATTCGTAAAACCACAGCGGTTTTGTATACCAGTATTTTACGCTATGTTTACTCAATTTACACTACGGATTGAATGAACTGTTACACGTAGAAAAACGTGTCTGTGTTGTAGTTGCTAGACACGTATAGAATAATTTATTAAGTGTGATGTTTTGTTCGCAGGAGACGCAAGGAGGTGATGGAGGTGAGCGGAGAGTCTTGGCGAGCGTACTACTCGAGCGGCGCGGAGCATCCACTGAGCGCAGCCACATCCGCGGTTTTGGGCGCCATGGATGACTCTCAGCAGCAGCCTATCGAGTACTACAAGTTGCCGGCCCTTTCTCAAGACACGCATCTTACCTTGCATAAAGATACCAAACTTGTCGATGTCTGGCCGTAAGTCCTCATCAAATGCTTTTGCTTGATTTTCATATAAATTTTGCAAACTCCCATTCAACGATCAATTAAGCCTACAGAATGCAATGTTTGTGGTTTTATTTAAAAGTAAACTTCTATAAGTCTATTTAGGTGAATTTGAGTAGGTAGATATGATGAATATTTTTTACTATGTTTATCAAGCAAAGTCTTAATTAGTAAGTGTGCACATATGGATAGCAAACACTATATATATAATTGTATATGCTAAACTAATCTTGAATATCGATATTTAACAATCAAGTGAAATCAGCAAATGATCGCGGAAAATCAATCGTCGATTCTCACGGCCGTACATCAAATTGAATGTTCGTGTATCGGAGCAATTATCATTATAATCGCCGAATTTCGTGGCGCGGTGAATACGGAATGAATTCGCGTAAAATTTATATGTAAACTATGATAATATGCAGTCTTTTTGTAGTGAACTTTTTATGCGTATTGATAAGCAGGCGGGGCTGTGTGTGTTGCTGAGTCTCACGGACGAGTACACTGAGACAAGACGCCGCGTGGCTTCCGGCCCCAACGAAAGGTGTAAGAATAACAAATAATAAAAATGTTAATGTTCCACTCAATAAATCATAGGCGCTCATTTGAATACCTATAGCGGGATTAACGAAACGCAGTTCGCAACTCTGGCGAAACCCAACACCCCTTATACCTGCGTCTGCATTATACCGTATATCATTCTTATATTATTTACATATTTTTGCTATTTTGACTGTGTTGTACAAAAACACATGTCTTTACTTTACTAAGCAATAAACATTGCGAAAAAAAAACAGATATACCTACTGACACAAAAATAATAAAAGTTTATATCTTGTAGTATAATTTATACATCTATTTTCGAAGTAGGTACCTAAGTAGTGTATGTCTGTTAAACCTACTTTAAAATTCTCTACATATTTAACACTGTTTTGAAGTAGAATTAATATAGAATAGTCTAATAATAAATATTACGAGAATAAAGTAGCTACGCAGTAGAAGTTTTCTGAATGTATAATGATTATAAATGCAGTCGGTGTATTCTATGACTTCCCATAGAAATGCGACCCCGATCAAATTATACTCGCTCTTTGAAAGAGGTTGTTAACAGCATCCTTTGAATAGCGCAACGCAAAAATGAGCAAACGCCGTGTCACATTCTTATCACAAGCGAGTGCATAATGTTAACTTGACCCTATACAAACCATTTAAACTTTTATGAATGTTTTATTATCTTCCATAAACACTAGCTATAAAGGAAACTAGTTTTAAATCCGTGAAAATGTTAATTTTATGAATAACATCACATAATACAAAAAAATGTTACACATTTTGTTGAATATACATAATTGAATAACTCGCGTACCTATAAAAGTTGGTGTTGTAGCATGTAGGTTGTTCGCATAAGAATAGAGGATTGTCATAGTGGTAAAAGCCTCCCACGTTTCACCACACACGTCGGCGCGGCCGAGGGTCTGATGGTAGCCCGTTTCGGTCCCGTTGCATCGACTTCCACCGAGGTTATGGTCCAGAATGTGATGCATGGCGTACACTATTCCGCCTGTCATGCCTGTCACTGTTTACGGGAGTGCATAATACAAATAATGACAATAGACGGATGTGGCTGGAAGCGGCTCACATTGACAAGGACGCCCAGGACTTGTCTCGAGTTATTGTCGGCACGCGTCCCACGCATTCGGTTTAACGCGCGCTGCTATTACTCATTCATACATTCAAAATCATAACGAATGTTCCAACTCGCCCGCACCCATCCACGCGTTCTCTGTCTCCGAATGCGTTTGTATGCTAATACTTCAGCGCCAGTGCATCGTCAGGTTTGAAGCACACTATTTGTAGTCTAAATCGCTCGTATTATTTGAATTGAATGCTCGATAGATGTAGAAATGAACTAGTTCCGTCTGTATTCCTCCGAGATCGGTTGACGTAGGCGTAAAATCGTTGCGTAAACAATGCGAACTGCTCAGGTATAGGTATAGCTTATGTACAGGACAACATGGATGTTACGGGTATTAAATGAAAACGGCGGCTATAACCATTAATAGTTATCGGTGGCTGTCGAATACTAACACTGAGATTAGCATAGAAACGTGCGGCGAGCTGCCTACGGGGAGGGCCTGGCCCTCTTGACCCTGTCACTGTTCGCTCTTGCCGTAGGTACCTAATAACGGGAAGTCGGTTTCTCCACACTAATGTATCTACTTATTTTATGAACGAATGATAGAAATTATCTTTGTATGTAATTAGTAAGTAGTTAAGGGCATAGGGTAGGCATTCCATGTCTCTTCTTAGTCATAAGAAACATAAAGAATATATTGCAAAAAAAATTATGAAATATGAAAAGCGGGTTCAGCACATGTGCCGTTAAAGTCGCGGTGGTTTAACAAAAACTCAGGGAGTTGGAACCGTGTGACCCATTTAGAACTAGAACCGGTTTCCTCTTCAAGATACATTGGCATTGTTAAAGACAGTAGTTAATACTATTCAATTCGCTTGGATATAACCGACCCTCTTATGTTGATAATGGATAAAAAGATGGTAACATCGTTATGTCCCTGTCGTGCTTATCACGTAGCGAAATATAATTTTGGGGCTTGACCATTCATTCTTGACCATTCTTTATCGTGACCATTCTTTATCTTGCAAATATTTCCCATTGAAACAGCTGCGCCAAGAAATCCAACTACCGTTGTTATAGAAACGTAATTCAAATCAGTGACCAGATGTTTTGTAGCCGACTCATAAAATTATTAATTTAATTGAATTTAGGGTATAGTTAGATGAACAAGGCATTAATGAACTAGAGACAGTTACGCCTAATGAAACACCCACTTTAATGGCTAAGACAAATGGCGAAATCGTTTTCAATTAAAGTTTTTGATAATGTATTAGTTCCGTGAGAAAAGTAGCAATAAACCTACATTTAAATGAATGATTTATTCAAATAGAATGAAATTACGTTGCTCGCATCCGCTGCAAGCGCCTCCTTGGTCTCGTTTATTGTTCGGTAGATTCTAATCAATTCGTCAAACGATGGATAAACTGTCGCCGCTTCAGATGTTTTTATAGATAGAGACCGGTGCACTTGTGTTAGCTTATTATCTCAAAGGTTCCGTTAAATAACATGACAGCTTTTTCTTTATACAACATACTATAATATTAGAGTAAGTATAATGATAAAATGAGAATTTTAAAAACGATGGTAATAAAAAATTCTGTCCACTTAACGATTACTGTGTCTAAATTCAGAATCCAAGTTTATGATTTTAGAATTATATATTCCTTACTAGGAATCCGAAAAGAAAAATAAAAGTACCTATGAATGGTTCTTTTGTAAATTGTAAGAGGTATTTCGATAAACGCATTGAATGCATGTATGAGCACGATGCAAGGGTCTGTTGCACCCTAAGCATCATCGCTTTGTTGAAATCTCATCATGTGTGAAAGGGTGTTAAGTAAACATTGCAAATAATTATAATGCCAATTGCATCCCAGCGACGAAATGATTCAACTTTGATAAGAAATTTTATATTTGCATGTAAAACGTTGCTAGAGATGATGTTCATTCTTGCTTTTTATTACGTTTACTGTTATGTTAATCGCAAGCAACATGACACTGATATCAGATTAACAGTTTGAGAAATTTATTCCGTTACCGGATGGAGCTTTGAGAAATATTCTATAGTTTGAATTATAAAGTATCTATATCTTATACTAATATAATTCAAAGTCCTGACAGGCTGACTGACTGACTGATTACAACGCACAGCCTAAACCGCTGGTCGTAGAGACTTGAAATTTGTAGGGAGTGTTTGTTTTGATGCGTAGAGGTGTACTAAGAAAGGATTTTTTAAAATTCGAACCCTAAAGCCCTAAAAAGGGCTAAAAACGTGCTTTTGCCAGAACTCAAGAACGGCTGAATAGATTTTCATGATCTATGATTTTTTGGATTTGTCTTCGCCTCGAATAGTTATTAACATAGTTAAAAATATATGATTCATTCAGGAAATTTAGTAATAAAAAGAAAATTAGATGTTGCAAACGTTTTTATCGCCATCTATAATAGTTGTCATAGCAACAGGAACTAAAATTGACTTTGTCTAAATTTTCATAGAGTAATATCCTTTACTTCTTTTTCCTCAAAAGTAAATAGAATATATAAATTTTTAGGGTTCTGTGCCTGATTAGAAAAAAACCCTTATCTCTTCGTTATCCGTCTGTCTGTCTGTCAAGACCTCTTTCTTAAGAACACGTAGAGGAATCAAGTTGAATTAGATCAAAGGAATGCTGCGGATAATGCTTGGCATTACACGAAGCGTAATATCCAAACTGTGGTCTCACTATCGACTAATAGGTGGCTTGACCTACCATCTCCAGGCCTGCACTCATGGAGGACGGAGGTCGTCAAGTTCCCTTCGGCAACGTTAGTGAGTCATCTGCTCTCCTCTCTCTGACCTCTTCATACACTGGTAGAGTCTCCAGAGTGGATAGAGTGGCGCCATGTCCTTAAAGCAGACGTCGGTGGGGTTAGCCTCATGGTGAGGGCCCTAATGCCGACCATGGTCACCATAGAGAGTATGTGGAACGCCGTCGGTTTTTTTGCGAGGCAGTAATGCGCGCAGAAGTGGTGGTGGAAAAGCTACGGGAGAGATGTAGCACTCCCCCGTGCCGATGAAGGTGCACCGGGCGGCGTAGTTTGCAGAACCATCTCCGTCCTCCATGAGTGCGGGCCTAGGGTGACGGTCGAGGCTAACCGTCACCCTAGCAGAAGCAGACAGAAGCAGGGTGGCAGGGTGTTATATTTCCACACGCGCTTTTTTATAGAGATGGGGGATTTAGATTCCGAATAACTGGGTCGAGGTCGAGGTCGCCAGTGCTGGTGGCCGGGGCCGGGTGGGGCTTCTGGGATATCCTTTCTAGGACACACCAGATTCCTCGATCACACAGGCATTGGTAGGACTCTGACATACCAACCTCTCCGTTGGCTCCGTTGAGGTGAAGCCCGACGGGGTTTTTGCGCACGAAATAAAGGGATATTTCCCTTTGGGCTAGAATCCAGATATTTTGCAGAAAGTAAAATCTTATAGCATAAGTACAGGTAAAAGTCCGGAAAGCGTAAATATTACCTACATCACCAAAAAAAAATGTATGTCTGTCAGTCAAGACAAGAAGCACTGCAACAAAGATAAGTTCGCTCTCTTTTTTATCGTGCGGAAATCCTCCTCAACCCAATTTTGTACGGAACCCTGCGTGCACGAGCCCAATTCGCACTTGACCGGTATTTATTAGTATAAGTATAAGATGATACAGATCAGTGGTATATACTCTTTCTTTACTTTCATGAACTTCTTGAATGTTAAATCAGGTTGTCAAATGTCAATGTCTGTAGCAAGATTTTAATAATAAAAATCAGATTTTCAGAAATAAATAATGTTAACTAATTTGAAATGGTGCATCGAATGTGAAAGTGTAATGCAACTATGATGAAAGAGTTTTTCAAAGGGCCTCTTCCGAGTATGTATGATACTGTGGCCATCCCCATATGACTCTCGAAGTTTAGTTACGGACCCCCAAATCTAGAAGACAATGAAAAACATGAAAAAGGATAATGATGGTAATAGACTGGCTATGGCCGCGATGCATAGCACTGTAATTTGAAGGGTTTGATAGAACTTGAGATGAAATGAATACGTTTAGCTGCAACCACTGATTGCGAAGGAATAGACATTGAAAGTTAGTACGGGCAGTCCCTCAGCTTAAAAAAGACTTGGTGGCGTTAGCCAACATTCACGCGGGCGGAGCCGCGCGCGGGTACGCTAGTATAAATATATATGTATACGATACACGACTGGTTATCAACAATATTGAAATTATTTTATATTGCGTTGATGTAAAAAATTACCTCGGCAATTATACGTAATGCCAGAGGTTCAATAATAATTAATTTTTTAGGAACTTGTTTTAGTTTTAATAAACTTTTATTCAGTTTAATATAAAAGCTCTTAGAAGATTTTCCGTGCAGAAAAACGTGCATAGAAGATATTACCTTACAGGTGGGAGGTACTGCCTATTCAGTCCTGTGTCATTATTTTACATACAATTGAATCGAGTCTGGGTTCGAATCCCGGAACGGATAAGGTGTTATCGAGTTTCTTTGGAAGAACATTTTCAGCATCACCACGGGCTTGTCTAATATTACGTAAAATATTAAAATATAGTACTCTAAATGTCGTTGCAAAATACAAACTCCATATGAAAAAAATGTGACCAAATAGACGAGTGGTGTTTGTCAAAAATGAACCATTGCTGGCTTACATGTCTATATCGTGTAATTATTTAAAATTGATTTCAATGTAAAAGTAGCACGAGGAAGCGGCTTCTAATGTCAAACCTAGAGGCACACAGGGCTCGGTGATCTCAGCTGTCATCAGAATGCTCTTTGTCTCGTTTCTACGGGCGTCAACAATAAGCGACAAGCAAACAGTCTATTGTGCTCCATGCATATGAATAACGATATTTAGGTACCGCCGCCGGCATACCGACCTCGGATTAATACCAATAATTCAATTTGCACAACATGACGAAAAAACTATGTTCGCTACTTGCAACGTTGGGAATACCAAACTATCTACAATATATTACTTAAATTATGATAGTGTGTAATAAATTGTAAGTAGGTACGAGTATGTAGGTATATTGTAAGGTACAATTTAAATGTTAAATGAAATTGTGTCTTTTTATGCTAAGTTCGTGTTTTTGGAGCTTTTTACAAAGATCCGATTAATAATAGCAGTATAGCCTAAAATATTTAAAAAATATTTTCTTTCCCATGATATGCTGAAAATTAGGCATTACATTAAGAAATATTTTCGCCGCTAAAGCATTATCTTATCAAATGAGCGATTTCACACTCGTCGCGTTTCTCTTACCAATCGCGTGCATAAATCGTGAAGAATGAGCAAACCGAGAATTGCAATCGGACACGGACGGCGAGCCGCGTCCAGCTCGCGGGAGGTCGCGCGTCCCAACCAATTCGGACTCATGAAATAGTGCCGCGAGACTCTCTTATCTAAAATAAACATCTGAGCGCCGGTGAAACATGTCTTCAATTATCATAAATCGGCGCGCACTGACAACGGCCGACAAAAACCGCACCCCGCACCGCGCATGCGCATAGCATTAGCGCATAGGTAGAGTACATGCAAACAAATCAACATACTTTCGTTTATATTAACTTAACTATGCTGTTGGATATAGTAAATCAATTTTTGACGGGGCCAAATAATTTTTAATATTTTATATATGCGAAAGTTATGATGTTTATTACTCAGTCACATCAGAATGGCTGGACTGATTTGAGTGAGCTTTCGGTACGAATTACGGATTGGTACGAATAATAGTCTGGAATAGTATGAATGCTACTTTTTATCCTGGGAATGATTTCCTGTAAATACCGTGTACGGGTTCAATCTTCCACGGGGCGGCGGGTGGAGCAGCGTGCAACAGCTAGTCTTTTCATAATCACTGTTACATTCGAGTAATATTTTTTTTTAAATAAAGTTTTATATAAACTAGATACTGTACAGAGATAAACTAATTCTGTGATACTTAGATGCTTTCACTAAATTGCTGTTTATATGTTCTCTAGATTTCCATCTTGATGTTTTATAGATGTCACAAATAAACTTAGTTTTCATGTTAAGTGTAGCTACGAGCTATAATCTGATCATTTAAAACTGATAGAAAATTATGAAAAATATGTTTGTGTTATGAATTTCACAATAAAAATGATATTACGACAAAGCGTGCTACGAAGTGCTACGAAAACTGTAGACTTACGTAGCATATAATGTCATCGTTGTATTTTTAATGCGCCGTAGTTTTGGGTAGCGTCTTCATTAAATTTCATACCTACTGATAAAATATTGAAAGTTTCTTTGTATTATTTATTATATTATAACGTAATATACGTACGGCTGATTGTCTTGCTGAGGCGTGGCGGAGACGACTGCGTGATCTCTCGTGTCCAATTCCCGGGTCCTTGTAGGGATTTATTTTCAAAATATCTATTACGGGTTCTTCAAGTGGCGTGTGATAAAGCCGTCAAGGTAGGTACGATTATTTTAAGATCGTCAACGTCTAAAACGGTGGCCCGTACCATCTGAACTTCATCCGCTGGGATAAATGGTAAGAAGATATTCTTACTATCCAGCAGGGTGCAGCCAATTTACGGACTAAACATAAAAAGCTCCAAGTTCAAACAAAAAAAGCTTTTTTGTAGGCATCGGAGGATAGTTACATGTAAATTGGTTGTTAGTAAGAACTTAGTCACAATCGGGGCCGGGAGTGAGTAGCGAAGATGAAGATCAAAATTTTCAAATAGGTTCCCCGACTTGAAATTTTTGATATTATAGACGACATAGATGAAAGCTGAACAAACTCTGTTAAAGTGGGGTAACAAATGTAAATTACGAATGTTTTTCTATGCTGTCTAGTATGACCTCTATCCACTGCCGCTATTGATAAGTACCTACATTAACGTCATCTGATGAACACTATTAAAAAAACTACCTAATAATGTTTATAAGAACAGTGTCGGACATAGTTCTTCCAAAGAAGTTTCCATTTCGTTATATAGATGGCACCAGTAGTACTATATTTTATGATCTTGAGCGAAAAAAGAAGTAAGACAGGTTTTGCAATATCTAAAACAAATTATTAATTTATGACACACGCACGCATTATTGACCGATTGCAGATTTACAAAAGTGTAAATCAAAAATCAATCTAAACTGACATCTTATATTGTGATTTTAAATTGGAAGAAGTAAATATCTAGGACGGGACTTGACCCTATGGTACTATTCCGCTGAAATTTATTATTCCCAATTTGTATTTTGGTAAAAGAAAACTGAACATATATTATTATAAATTCTACAAAATTATTTAGTAGGAAGGTAGGTATATAATTATGTTGTAAGTATATTCTAAAACCCATACTATAAATATATATAATTATTATAATCCTTTTAGCGTTTTTAATGTTTAAAATTTCAATATAAAAAATAAGCTTTTAAAATATAGGTAATTAAATACAAATATGGTAAATATTGAAATAAAAAAATATACCTAGGTACCTAATCGTTTCAAGTAGGTACCTACTCAAAGTATCTTATTATTATTGATATGTGTTTGTAGAGCTAAAATAACATTATACCGTAAATACATTACTTACACGCAGTATGAAGTGAACCTTGGACTCATGTAAATATTATTGCACTATGCAACAAGTATGATAATTTTATTTGTATTTTGATTGCTAGGAAAATACCATATGACAATTTGACAGTGTCTAACACCTAGAGCGAGAATGATAGCATGACGAGTTGGCGCGCGCATGGCGAGGTCGGGCCAGAAGTAGCGGCGCGCGCGCAACGTCGCCAATCACGTGTGTCTCCCCTCCGCAGGGCCGGCGGAGCGCTGAAGGCGGCCAATGGCGCGCACGGGGCGGAGCTGGCCGAGCTGTCGGGCCTGCTTCACGCGGGGCTCGTGAAGCGCGAGCCCGAGGACCTGAGCCGCAAGGTGGTCGACGAGCCCGAGCCGCACGCGCTCAAGCCGCCGCGACACAAGGTGCGTCACACGTTCGCACGCCGCCGTCGCGCGCGCACGCACTCACACACTTACTTACCGGTCACTCATGTTTTATTTATCGCGGTTTACGTACGATGCGCCGAGCACCGTGCTCGCGACGCACTAGCTGTGCCCGCCCGTGCCCTAGTCCGGCCGGCCTGTGCTGCCCGCCCAGTGCATGCCGACCTCGGCGACCACAGAGGACCATTGATATATTTCGGGATTGCACTCACTGAAAATCGTGTACGTGATACGATTGAGCAACATTAGTGTACGTGAAACTGTGAACTGTGCTTCGACGCGGTATGTACGCGTCGACGTTGCGAAGCGGACAATTGTCGTGGGAGAGCGCGTGTAACAGACGCGTGTGTCCGCAGGTGGCGGTCGGCGAGCCTGGTGAAGCGGCTTCGCCCTCTCCGGTACCATCGCGGGCCTCCTCAGCCGGCTCCCTGCTGCCAGACGCGGCTATGTACGCAGCCCAGATGTTTGCGCCACCGGGCACCCCCAGTCCCACTCCTTATGGCGACCAGTACTCTAGGCAGCCGGCGACCTTTGCCGGCGAGCCTTACTACAGAGAGTACTTCGTCGGGGACAGTTACCAGCAGAGAGCAGCACCTCCTTATGCTGATGCAGAGCCTGCATCTGCTTCCGCCTTTAGTGATCGATACGCGACACCTCGCTATCACAGCAAGAGTGTGATCGCAGCCGCTGGGCTCACAGTGGACCTGCCCTCACCAGATAGCGGCATTGGAGCAGATGCTGTCACTCCTCGAGACCACACATCCACTGTTCAACAGGTCGGTGCTACGTCGAGGGCGCGGGCGGGCGGGCTTCTACACAACACAAACATTACAACAATAACACTCCACACTCTTATGTCTCAATTATAATCATTCCAGATACGATAGTACTGCTATAGGATTCATTCATTCATTTGATCACATTCCACTAGTACGTCTCTTATTGGCAAATAAATCGCCATTTTAAAGATCTGGTGACGTTTTGTGTTCACAGTAGAATTTGGTATAGGTACATATATACAATTGCATGTAATCGTCTAACATTTATAATATTAAGGAGCCATTTCTCAGGAGTGGTCACTTGCACAATCGCTGAAGCCCACCCGCGCTCTAGACTGTTATATGATTTTTATTTAGAAGTTGTTATGTCGGTAGGTATTATGATACTCCTCGTATATACGATAGTATATACGCGCATCATGCATCTATTTGACTCGTAAATTAAGTGTAAATAATATATCTCTAGATGGGCAATATTACGCTAACTAGAATCTATTAGTCACCAAATCTGACCTAAGCGTAGTTATTAGGTCTTATTAGAAGGTTAGAAGTAAGTAGTTTTGTTATAGATTAATTATAGAACCTTGTTTCTAATGGTCATGGGCGAATAAAATTCATTGTTCTATGTCAATAATTGGCATATCTGTCGGTTTGCTTCGATAAATACAATGAACTTAACCACACGGGCAATTGCTAAGCCGGTAATTACGAACACGTTGATCTTAGACAATAGAGTCGATGCTACGCTACGCAAGGCCTTCACATAACACAATTATGGACACCTCGCGTTTGACTTAAAATTTATGAGTTTACATAATATAATAACAAATTGATATGCCAGTGATCTGATCTAGAACTAAGTGGTTTTGAAGGACTTAGTAGATTCCAGGGCGTGGCGCTCACGATTATTGTAACTACCTATTTACCCACTTGACTGATCTAGATTGCATATTACTGTTTCTCATTTTCTAGATTTAATTTAAAATATCTATGAGACACAATATTTGTATTGTAACATTAAAGAACTAGTGTTGCTATTAGAAATAAGTCCCTAATTTCATTTTGGACGTTACATTCCTATTGTGTCATATACCTACTTTAGTAAATTTTATCTACATTTAGAAATCTTAATATTTCATAGAATAACTGTAATTAGTTTAGTCAGACGACGATGACGTAATTACAATGATATTTTAATGTGTACCCATTATCATAAATTATTTGGCAATTATAATTAATTTATAGGAAATTACAACACCAAATTAATATCTATTACAAGTTTCAATTTTCTAAGTTTTGAGATTGGTCTTATCTATCGTATTTTGAACAGCTGCTTATGTCATCCGCTGTAGTTATGATAACACATTTCAATGGATACATTTTTTTTCTATTAAACAAGAGACTAAAGAAAATAACAAGAAATAACATTCAATAGAAGTGAGAACCTCCTCCTTTTTGAAGTTGGTTAAAAATGATAATATTATTACGATAATAGTTAAAGTAACAGATCTATAAATGAACCCTGACCAACTAGGTTAATTGAAATATTTTCTATTTTATCATCATCACTTTCCTATCATAATTATTATAAAGTAGCTAAAGTCTTCCAAGTTAACAATGGTTTTTGAGAAATTATTCAGTATTGGGGAAACATAACAGATCCTGTTTGGGGGACCCTAAACAGATAAATAAACGGTCCACTAACATCAAAAATGTATTAATTGTGTAGTTACATTACGCTCTATCATTTCAAATTAAGTTGTTATTGAAACCTAAGGCTCTCTTGTAGGTACTTTCCTATACGCATCCATAATTATCTGTCTGCTTGCTTCATGTTCAACTATTTTGCGCCATATTTCAGTTTATTAATATCTCTAAATTTTGTTTAGTGATGATTTAAGAGACACTGAGTTGAACCAAACTGAGTTATGTCGTTCATTCAATAAATATGAATGAAACGTGAGAACCCAGTTCAGGTGTACAGCTTTTTACTCGTGAAATTCATCTGAGGTCTTTTAAACTGTCACTAAACTCCATATTTATACCTTATCCACTATTATACCATATCACTATCTTATAAGATGGTTTCAGCAATTAGGTGTAGGTATTTCTAATTGGGAATCTATCAAATATAAAATGCTAGATAGATTAGGTACTACCCCAACAGTAGTTATAGTAATATTCGTTAAGGCTTCGACTCTATAAATCTTACGTGTACAGAAGTAGCTTAACACATTCCATGTTAACAATCTCATTAGCTCTAAAATAAAAATAAAGAATGAAAATTAGACCTATTCTATGCAGATTACATAACTACTTCTACATAAATTAATTATTGTACATAATACATAAAAGCAAATTCTGAGGGTGAATGTACAATACCTAGAAAAAAGTTAACAGAGGTTTTCTGTGTGTGCAGTCATTCGACTACACGGTGATATGCCAACAACCTGGCGTCGGTGAAGACGGGCGAGGGACGCCGTCGGCACACCATTCGCCCGCACAGGCCCCGCGCACGCGTCCTTGGCACGACTTCGGCAGACAAAACGACGCAGACAAGATACAAATCGCCAAGCTGTAAGTACTTACTGATACTTTTCTAGATCTAAAGATCACGAACTAGGACATATTATACAGCGCCATCTAGATCCACACTTTAAAATAAAACATATGGCTACTAAAAAGCAAATGAAATGTCGGGATCCATGTCTGATCAAGAACAGTAAAAAAATCGCTATACAAGCCGATCCAGTCACCAAGAGCTGATTTGTGAAACTCTGGATTCTGTGCAACAAAATTTTCATACACATAAAGTAATACAACATTTATTAAGACGCAATGTCGGTTTTTGTAGACCAAAGGAAAATAGACGAACTAAACACGACTCTAATTGATTAACATTTTATTATTTTTACTTTGAAATTCTTAGTTAAATCTGAATTATTAAACTGTGAATAGGTACATCGTATAATTTACATCACATTAATATGTATAATATGACGTCAACACATTTATATAACTTTTTTAGGTTTACCATCATACATTTGTATTCTAAAACGTATTCAGGTACAATAGTTAAGCGTTTATAGAACAGATGTTTTAATAATAACAAGTTTTTACACAAAATAGGAAACAACTAAAATTTGATAACGTGAGTTTTTATTAATGATGTATCTAGACAATATCTACATATTATACATACCTACATATATGCGTAATTCAATGAGATGTTAATGTATTGATTATTATTGTTATTTATTAATTCTATTTTTACTAATTTATTGATTTCATTAAGATAATATATTTATTAATTCATTAAAGTACCTATAGCCTCTATTTTTTCTTGAATCATCTTTTTTTTGAAAGCTTTAAGTTATGAATATTATAATAATTTTTTCAAGACGTCGTTAGTTACAGAATAACACAATATTTTAATGACAAAAATCCCCCGTTTGCAATAGATTCTTCTACTGTGACTGGAAACCGAAAAAAATAATTGACTAAATGTAGAAACTACACACCTCTGCAATCCCTTCGGGTACATTTGTACATATTGTCATCTTTGTATTTATTTGTACACATTCATCATCTTTCGTTGCTGTCTATATAAACTGCCTCTGTTTAGTAACAGACAGAAGATCAACAAGACGCGACCGGCACAAACTCGGAACGTAAACAGTCAATTCATTTTGATCTAACCTTTTTTCTTATATGTAAGTAATTTGCTGGTGTGAGTGGCCCAAGTGACAATATTGACCAAGCACTTCGCACCTCACCGCAAGACTGTTATAATGTAGCCCTTTCTAGGAAACGTAGGTATTTCGTGGTCTCCTCGGACACACACATTGTGTTCAAGACAAAGATGTAGCTCCTAGAAATGTGCGGTTGGTACATAACTGTTCAGTAGTTTTTAATGTTCTTAATTTGGCGTCATATAAATCTTCACGAATTTGGTTTGCAATCCGAGTAAATGCGGATTTGAATATATTACAGTAGGTAGGTATATTACTGTTAAAATTGTTAGTTTCACGATCGGGAGTTTGGCGTAGACAATACATCGATGTGAATATTTTTGACTATACATAAATTATAAGTTTATCTACTCATTCTACAATAAGCGCAATATTCGATTGGTAAATAATTTCGTACATCGTACAATATATTAAATTGTATGGATAAACTATATTAAATGAAAATAAAATTGAATAGCTTAGTGGTTTTTCATTTATCACATTTTTTGTAATACCGACGATCACGTGGGCGGAGCCGCGGGCACAAGCTAGTTGGATGTAATATATTATTTGAAGAATATTTGAATTTCTTATAAGAAAATGAAAAAGTAGATAGTTTATCCTTTAGTAATACTCGTAGTTATAAAAAATGTATCTGGACTTCAACAGATTTATATGATAATGAAACTAAAAATTAACATCTTCATTCATTTATATGCGCGTAAACTTTACGTCGTTCATAAAAATTGTCTAAATAAAACTACCTGTAGTTGTCCTTTTTCTAAGATATTCAATTAAGTCCAGAATGCCGATGCCGGCCAAGCGGTTGTTTTCATACGATGACCCTATCCCCGCTATTAACTCGTTACCGGGACGGTTTTCTAAGTGGTGCTAACTTGCATTTCGTGATCTTTGAATACAACCAGTAAAAGCAAGTGTGAATTGGTAATTTCCTAATTTGATGAGCTACATAAAGGGTTGTCGGCTTAATTAGCTGTTTGCTCAAATACTAACTTTAAGGGAAAAGCAGTGAGACAGCGGAATACTTTGAGTTAACTTGATTATACAAGGTTTCTGTGCTAAGGCATGATAGATGCCTTATCACAGCTAAGCACTGGATCTAGAAAACGCAAAGCGTAGCAATGCCTTTAAAAGAGCAATAGTACCTAATTTGACAGCTATCAGTGCATTTATTTTTCACAGAATCCAGTTGTAATAGATGTATATTTATACGTTTTGACTCAGCCCATACTTGCTTCCATTACTTGCCTCAAAATGTGCATTCCTAAACAAAGTTATAAAGTGGTTAAAATACAATGTTTAAGTAATTTTTCATGATTTAATAATATTGAAACACTGATTACTTCGTAAATGATACAATGTACAAGTAACTAATAGTATTCGAGGAGTGTAAAACCTTCTAAAATTCTACTGTTTCACTCACTCATGTTTCCAGTAGGTATATAAAATTTCGTTTTACTTTAATATGTATATGGTACAGACTTATCAAAGGAAGTACCTATCTACAAATGGTATTCAACAACAAGTATAAAATTCTTATTTGCGTGATGACTCATTACGTATAAATTGATACATTTCATTATAGTTTTGAGTTTATCCACCCCAAGTAGGTACAGTCACAAACAGTCGCCACTCAAATTAAATAGTCGGAAATGAATAAAAAATAAGAAATGTCAACTTATTACTTAACTCAGGGCACCTATATTATCGAATATCTAGAAAAGGCTTCAGTTCAACCTATTGTTTGGTGACGTTGTTGGCACACCTAAGTATTATAACGTTCTAAGTATTTCAATATTTTGCTTTAAATATTTTATTACTTATACATTATTCAAATATCGTTTATAAATATCTAAAAACAAGAAGTGTTAAGTGGTATGTGACTAATTATTATATTTAAATAATGTATTATGTACATTGTAACACTAATCTGTTATAAACTGGTTCATCTTCCTACATAGGCATAGTTAGATTGTAAATATGTCAACACACCTAAATATTATTTAAGAAAAATTATAATATATAATATATGTATTATCAGGTGATCTTCCTTGTAAAAAAACTACGAAACATATTTGTCCATTGCGGAAATACCTTTAATCAATTTTTATAATAATGACATCGCAATATTCACGTTACTGTATAATGGTATATTGTTTAAATATTTATGATATTACGTATTTTATGGCAATAATAATAATTTAAATAAATAATGTATTTTTAATATATTGTCGTTACCGGGTCTATGTTCAAACCAAAATACAGCCTATCTTGATTCTTGTGTACATGTTCTGATGAATAATATTAAATATTTAATCTGTGCTTAAACGTACCTACATGTTTGGAGTGACGCATGAACCTAATGAGGAGAACGAACATAGATTGTCATCTTTTTACAATATTTCTCTTAGTTTGACAGTCTATGTTCGTTCTCCTTCATAACAGAAATAATTTGTGGAGGTAGAACACGACGGTATCTATCGTGTAGTGTCTCCCAACCCCCAACCGCCATCCTCTCCTCCAACCCACCCCCCAAACTCCCCAAACCCTCCCCTCCGTAGTCGGCAATGCGAGTGCAACACCCCTGATGTTGCACACGTCCATAGGCCACGGTGACCGCTTCCCATCAGGTGGGCCGTGTGCTTGTCTGCTACCTCGGTATCTAAAGACGTTTTTAAATTTTATATCTCTCATGGTCCCATTCCCTTAGGAGCATGAAGCTCACTCACAATACGCTCTGAGTTATCGTATCTATACATCTAATATAGCCAACAAGCATACAGTTCACATAAATAAATAAGCGTCACATAAGGTATGCGGTTACGATAACCTATGAATACCTGCAGTACCAAGAGTAATCTCGACACCAGGAATCCTAAAATTCAAAAGTCATTTAAATTTTTCACTTTGAATAAAATAAAATCACTTAAGTTTTTGAGGTTCGAATTTTATCATTTTTGTGCGAGAAGATAAATAATCACCACCTTAATAGTGAGCCATAAGGTTTTATTTAATTTAAACTGAGTTAATGTTCAGTTTGAATTAAAAGGGCAATTTATACTTTGCCCTATTACGCAATACTTTTGACGTTCACTAAGTCCTTAAGCAAAAACTTTTCACGAGTTACTTACTTCTTATTATTTTGCCTCGTAAAATTATGTAATAGCTAAAAGGTGAACCAGAGTTTTCTTTCTCTTTATTCATATTAAAATTTGTCTGTACTGAGTGATTTTAACTGTTGAAATTTAACTGTTTAATTTAACTGTCAATATAGTCAGATCTTAAAGTCTAAAAATATATTTAATACTAGTTAATTTTATTGATAATTTTGAAAGATACCGTCATAGAAGGTACCACAGTTGGCAAGACATAAAATTCACCTCACTCTATCAAAATAGATGGTGAACCACGTTGGCGATTGCCAGTAATTAATATTATTTATATAAGCCGTTGATACTAATGACACCTTTTTTTTTGTTATACTCGTAATACCCATTTTTTCTAAATGAGCGTAAATTTATCAATGCAAATGTAAAAAGTCAATTTAGAAGAGTGCCGTCGTCAACGTATCCACGACATATGACTTAAAGTTTCAGTAACTTTGTATGACTTTTCATGTTAGAACTAAACTAGTCGAGTCATATGAGGAAACCAGTCCGGAATCGTTGGTATTTAAGTAATTTTATTACTCATTATTTGATTTTATTTTCGAATTACGTTCACAATCAGTGCATTCTGCATCATTATTATACAATATTGTTTTGATGTGTTTACACCTAAGTTTACTTTTGTTTTTAAAACATATTATCACATTCTTAAATCAAGATACGTAATCTCGTAAAACAATCTCGTAACGACTACTAAATATAACATTAATTTGTTCTTTACATGCTACTTCTTAATTGGATTCAAGAAAAGCAATGAATGTGAGTATTATATTTTTAAATGTGGTCTAGTAGGTATATATTATAATAATTAAGTATATAAGTTCCCATGTGTATTCTTTAAGCATCTGTATGACTGTTTTTATTTTGGTGTAAGTAGTAGTAACAATAATTAAATACTTAATTTAATTTAATAATAATGTTGAAAGGGTTAAGGTTTAATTTTAATGTTTAAACTTAATGAATTTTAATTTTATACTATAACGGGTATAAATTATTGCTAAATTAAGACGGCTGCGCCAATTAGCTAGTATAAGCACGAACAGCTAGTACCTACTAGATATGAATATAAATATTGCGACACATTAATATCAGTATCTTAAACATCCCAGTTATGAACAATTGTGAAAATACTCCCTACGTTAAAATAAAATAACTATTCAAGAACAGATTGTGCATACTAAAAAATCCTTTGATAACGCTAATCTTATTAGCTTTACTTACCATTAATATCTTTACTATTATCAAATCAATTTGTTAATAAATTGTGAGAATTAACTTGAACATAAAATTGAGAGAACACCCTTCAAATGAAATCGTTCAAAAAACGCGCGTCGCTGCGGCGGAAGCACTCGTCGACATGATAAGTGCATTAGCATTATTATCTCAATAATTACTTGCTTGCATTTGCCCCAAATAGTGCGGTCGCCTCTACCGTCTTAAATTACATCCGATGGCGATATGCGCTCGTTCGCCGTTCGATTATCAGACCTCGCTGCATCGCCGAGTTATTCCAACGCCCTCACAAATGTTTGGTCTATTACTTACCGGCCAGTTAAGTACTCAACCAATACCCACCTCTCGATGTATCAAACGACCACTTTATTTACTCGTCGAATTTTTAACATAGGAATAAGCTTTTAAGATGCATAGGAACTTAATCAAGTGATGTGTATGTATTTGATTATCATTTCGAAAAGTTACGCGTGCTATCCGTATAATAGAATTAAATGATTGTTATCTTTTTTTAGTTAACTAATAGAGTAACGAGTTTTGGTTAATAATGTGGGTTTGTCGTATTGTAAAATTATTTAGGTACTTTTGATACGTAGTTGTAGCATAACCTTGGTTTCAATTTCTTATCTTTAAAATAACCATTATGTCTTGAAATTAGTACCTACCTATATATACCTATAATGGGTATACATGATTACGAAATATCAGCTATGGGCCATAGTGGCCAATAGACAATATATTCTATACATATATACAATATATTCTATGTATATCTACTTATTTTTTTTTTGCTAAAAGATAAAATGCAATGCTTTTTTTACAACTTTAGTGCTGGACTTAGATTCTAAAAGGGGTCCAGTAAACTAAGCGACAGTTCGAACCATAAACCGTCAGTATAGTATATGATATGACCTAACATATCCTAATATAGTGACGGTTGGTTGATCCTATATGGCTGGTTACTGTTTATGCACCTGTTGATTGGTTGATTGGAAGATACTTGAGTGAAATGGTCGCCACACACGTTCCAGTATAGTATGCTGGAACGAGTGTGGTTAGCATAATGGTCCCCTCAATCATAGATAAACTTTTACACGATTGAAGTAAATTTCCAAATGGCTCCTGATAATAATTCTACGAAACTTTTCCTTGAATCTTTTGCGAGGATAGTAGCTATAAATTATAATAGTACGACTATGATGATACAGTAGTGACGGTGCGTGTGTTGGTTGTCAGACGCACCCGGTAATCAGTTCGCCGCCATTACACTGGTAAGCGTTCTCATTAACCAGCCGCCAGCCGTGATGCGCTGCTACCATGCTTCTCTACTCAGTATATTCTGTGGCTACTCCGCCCTCCACCTATTAAAAGATTGTATCTTTTAATTCCAATATTTTATCTTCCTTTCCCCGGTAAAACTTGCGTAAAAAATATATAAAAACAGCTTGTAAGTAATTCGATAACTGTTAATGTACTCGTAGTTGTTATGTAGACAGTAGATAAATTTAAGGTGTCTTCAAACTGAGCCTTTTCAACACATTCTGCTTTTAAGTCTGTCTTGCCATCAACAAGTTCGCCTTGGTATTACAATAGTAGTTTGATTTTCATTACAGTCAGATACTTTGAGCGACTACTTACAGAAAAGCGCTCATACACTACGTGAAACGCACTGAGATATAAAATAGCTTTATAATATTTTAGTCGTGCCTTTTCGATGTCGTTTTTATAACAGCTTGTGTGAGAAACATAACCTGTATTCTTGTGTATTTAAAATATTCTTATAAGTATTCATTTGCTTACCTACATTGCCTACCTATGGACTCGGCGACAAGAGAAAAAATGTTAATGGTTACGATTAATTTTCATGACCATTCCAGGCAATCTGAAATAGTTTTTTTTTATCAATTGATTTAGTAATTATAGAATAGTATCTATCTATTATCAGAACACAATATTTCACTTCGATGGGAACTTTTATAAGTATAATTAACAATTAATTGCATAATCAATTCACTAACAATTATAAGATTTGTTTTTACTTTTATTAAATTTATATGGCTATAGAAAGAGTTTCGTATTTATGCGCATCTAATTTGGCGCAGGAGCGCTCGGTCTCTGCGGGACACTGGAACCACCGTCTGTTATCGCGGCATGCGTTTTTATTGCGAGTACTCTGTTGTCGCTACGTTCCAAGCCTTTTTGCGCATTCATCAATTTCCGCGCCTCGCCGATTGATTTATTCATGAATGCCCCTTGTGTCCACTCAGGAAGTAGTTTTTTGGTTGCCCCCTTACTGAAATTTGTAATGAAGCTCATTCGAAAACAATGTGTTATTTATTACTGTTAACTACGAATTCATGTACTGACGCCGTCTGAACAATGGAGATATCGATTGCCACGTTTATACCACTAACCCTTTCATTGTATTTATAGCATTTATTGAGGGAGAAGTACCTACTGCAAAATTATAATCTAGACGTAGGACGGTCAACAGTCCATCAAGTATAAGTAAACAAAGGATAAGGGTGGTTGAAATGACAATACAAAGCGACATTGCAAATGTAAATTGAGTTCGGAATCACTTAGAGAGCATCAGATAGGCGAGCGCCGCCGCGACCGATCCGTCAATGTCGGCCTGCGTTTGCATTACACGGCTTTTATCTTCACAAGCTCGGTTCAAATCGCAAACATCAGCAGGGCTGTTTACCAAATTGTTTTCAATAAGCCTAAGTAATGGTGCAAGCGTGGAACTAAATCGACACGAATCCGCATTCCTTAGAGAGATTAAAGGATTAAACATTTCATAAGGATTTATTACTTTTGTCATGTTATATAAGTTGTATTGCGGGCACAATGGGGCAAGTCGATAATGACTTGTTAGTTCGGTAGTGCAGTTTTCTCTTTCTGCAAGAAGCGAGCGTGGGCCGAGATCAGCTCGGTGACAAGCGTGGAGGAGACGCGCGCGGCTGGTGTGCGACTCACGCGCTGCGCTCGGTGTCGCTAACGAGTCGAGGCACGCGATCACATCTAAATTAGCGGGGTTTTCCTTCCGTCGGTCCACCACTCAGGAAATCACGAGAAAACTAAGTTTTTCATTGCGCACTCCGAACTGGTCTCCACGCCTTTATGTAACAACGCCGCTGACAAGGTGTACCGGCGCAATTAAGATTTCAACTTTTTGCACATTTTATTGCTTTACTTCATGGAAACTTTATTGTCAAGAACGTGTATCCGTAGATAAGTATCTCAAAGAAGAAATCGCACTTTTTCTAAATGGTACACAAACCAGCTCTTTTTGTGCATTTTATGTTCCAACAAACATTTACAGTGACTCGCCTACTGCGCTACTCCGTAATGCTCAGGTTTTTGTGGGGTTATCTCAAATCTCGACGTCGCAGGTGTCGTACAAGTCATAGTGAGTCGTTGTTTTTCGGTGGTGATTTAAATACTTATTCTTGCTTGTGCAGGTTTTCTCCTTACGGCTTCAAGTACCACTTGGAGACGGCGAGCAGCAGTTCACAAAGGCGCGAAGATGACCGAATCACCTACATCAACAAAGGCCAGTTCTACGGAATCACGCTGGAATACATACACGATCCTGATAAACCTTTGAAGAATCAAACCGTTAAGGTAAGTCTAAAATTAGAAAATGGCAGCAAAAGCATGGATTAAAAATCAATAAAATCATCGCCATGTACATTTAAGTGGCCGGATGTTTACATCTTACGGACCTTAGAAAGCTGCGCCAGTACGCTAAACGTATAGGGAATCGTAAAACATGGCCGCACCTCAACGCCTCTCGACAAACATCTCAATTTATAACTCAAATGACTACTGCAATGCAAAAAATA
Source organism: Lithosia quadra (assembly GCA_963576445.1). Taxonomy (NCBI): domain Eukaryota; kingdom Metazoa; phylum Arthropoda; class Insecta; order Lepidoptera; family Erebidae; genus Lithosia; species Lithosia quadra. The sequence continues at coordinate 9,798,947 of OY754874.1, forward strand.
AAATGTACACCATTTCACCCATGCGGAAACGTAATTAATTTAAGTATTATTGTTATAGCAATGAGCGAAACGTAACACGCATAATTTATTAGGTAACCTACACGCGTCTAGCAGTCTTATCATTAACGCTTATCATCAAATAGTGCCCTTATTATTTTTATTTCAACATGAATATATCACATTTCGTTCAATTAAAAACATTTTACAGTATAATGCTTTATTTTTTCACTTCAGATAAAAATAACAAATAGACCAACCAATAAAAAATAAACGGCGGTGATATTGGATCAACGCTTCAATATAAACATGTTGACTGATACCTTCCATATAATATGAGTTACCTACTGTGTATGTTTTTGTAATGATTTCAAAGATATTATAGCAGAATACGTAATTTTATAATTGATATAAAAATATATTCACTTACCTACCGTAATACATATTATATTCCCACGCAAACATTTATAAATATTTTGTATAGGTAGGTAGGTACTACCCACAGAACAAAGAAAAATCCTTAGGACTACCTATACTATAATTGTGAAGTTAAAAATAGGATATTCATAAAGTTGTATCTAAACATTATTACGAATTTTGTTTGTGATGTCATTAATAAGTAGAATGAATATACGTAATGGTCAGTAATATGTCGTGTGATTATTTTAACAAGGGCTAATGTAAGTGGTGGTAAGTAGTTAAGTGGGAGCGTTGCCGCACACGCGGGTTGCGGACTTGCGCCTCGGGAGACGGGAGCCGGTACTGCCAACCGCAGGCATCTCGGTGTCGGTTTCACCCTGTTCCTTGGCTTCTGGATCACCTTCACGTATTCACTTTCATCGTATTTCTTTTTGCATCAGCTACTTAAGTTACAAACGAATGCCAATATTACTATGTTAGTTATTTGCAAGTTATAATATTAAATGAAATTCCACTTAAGTTGATTCAAAGAACTTTTTGTCTGGAACGTCTTATTTGTGTCTGGAACGTCCGATAATGGGTAAGATTTTAACTTTTTAAGAAATAGGTACTATAAAACATCATACTACTGTCAATTGAAGTCGAGCATTTATCATATATCTGCTAAACATCTAGGTATACTCTGTCTATTTGTAACATTAAAATAACAGCTTATTTTAAAATTTTAGATTTTTTCTGTCTGTTTCGGGTAGGTATGCTCCGAAGCGGCAGGGCCGATATTGACGGGATGTTTTTACAGCAGACAGCTGATTTTATAAGTCGTAACTTAAGCTACTTTTACTTTAGATAAAGTTCAAGAGCTTCATGCTAAATAATAAAAACCCAGTTCCATATGATGAAATATAACTCCCAAACAGTTAGATAAATAAAATATTAAATATGATAAACAGATGTTTTTTAAAGTTTTGTGATTCGTACGCATGATAAAAGTATAGAAATCAGGTGTTGATTGCTTATAATTAAGCTACTCGGACATATACCAGTAACTATTATAGGTAGGCGGTGTGTGGTCGCAGATTGTATCACTGAATATTTTCCATTCCAATCGTTGCAATTTGATCGAATACCTGATAAATATTTTTAATTTTTATGGTCTTGCATGAAAGATTTACCTAATAACAGTCAAGGAAGTCCGCAAAGTGTGTGTGTGTAAGGCAGGAAGCAAAAACAGGGCTGTCGTTTCTGCCTGAAGGGTCATAAGCGTGACTATAGATATGACTGTATGCATTATTATGTTCTAGTTTGTCTTGCCTTGTTTTAGTTGCCTAGTAGTTACCTATATATTTTTATAAAATACGAATATATCCAAATTAAAACACGATAATAGACGTACCTACTTACACTTACGTATCTTTCTGCTAAATGTACCTACCTACCATACTATATACCTACTTTTTTATAAATGTCGGAAGGATTCCATAAAAGACGATATAAGTTTAAAGAGCCATGACAGTGTATAATCATTATAATACTTACTCTGTGATCTCTTCCAAGTAAAGCATTAAAATTACGCTATCAAGTTTATAAAAAGCTGCGTTACAAATAGCTAGTATTGCTTGAACTTGATATAGCAATTACAATATAACCGTGTCTCAATAAAGACACAATGACGTGACTAAGCCATCATTTAACTCATGTGAAAATCTGCTAGAACAAAAGATAAACCGCATTGATTATTACTAACGTGTGTAACGCGTCGGCGTGGAAATCGGAAATCCCATCTTTATTGTTTCCTGACACTTCCCTGAAAAACACCATGACAAATAGTGTTTACCAAGAGACGGTTGACACAATAAAATTGCACCTTACAATAACTGTGTGATCTTGATAAACCAGAATATCCACATTTGGTAATCTGGTTAATCTGGTTTAGATAATTGACTTGATTTTTTGTATTGTTTTGATTTTTTATATCACTTTTTACGCTGTCTATAGAGGTGGAAAATGTTACTAGTACTACATAACCTATCTTTACGTAACAATATTGTGTTATATGCATAAAAATGTGTATTGGTAACTCATTAGTAAAACCCAACGGGCCAAACTCACTACGTATAGTAGTAGTAGCCGGGTCTAGTAATCGGTGTACCTAGTTATTTTTTCCCAGCGTCATCGGGAAGGCACAACGCTCTTCCTAACTGCATTCTGCTAATTGTGTGGTGGTAGTTAAGGCATATAGGCCTCGACTTTCTTACTTTCTTTCTCCTCTTCGCTTTTGCGGGTGCAATAGAACCTACTCAACATAATATGGGTCGAAACTGAAGATGGCCCTGGGCCAGCCGGCATGCAAGGGAAATGTCGTTGGATCATCTCTCGAGACCCGAGATGGGGGTGGTTTTAATATGTGTGTGTCTTTCGCTACTAAGTATACTTTTTGAGTTGCTATCAATAAAACAAGCTCTGTAGATTGGTAGAATTTTCATTTTTAGCCTCGCATAACACATTTAGCGCGTTTTATCTCGATTCAATAGGCTTAGATCGGAATAATCAAAGATACAATGCGACATACGTTTGAAGTTATTATTAAGGCTATAAGTGGGCCGCGAGTCCGGCCATAGCAGGGCCGTATCGCATTCAATACGAACTCGGATAGGTGTACAGAGCTTATCTCGCCGCAATCGAGTCCGCATTGTATAGCCGCGCCCGATAATTAAGACGACGCTTTTGACATTCGCCATATAGGAATACAATGACCGCCCCGGGAGTCCGTGCCTCCGCTCGGATAATATCGCTCCCTTTAAACAATAACCATACTGTATTATGATAAAACAATTTCAATGCGGCAAACATCGTGTTTTCTTAACAAGAATTCTTTTATCTTGCCAAAAAGAAAACAACGCTCAGAAGAATTGCATGCCGCAGATTATTGTAGTCTCCACGGTTACGACTTGAATAACTTCGACATAGCGGTAATCTATTCAATTTTACAGTATTTTCTTATGATTTTAGCGTCATGGCGTAGGTACCCTATCTAAATAAAGATTCTTTAATAGCGTTATTAATATCCACACGAGCACAAAATTGATAACCATACCTACACTATATCTTCGAAACAATTTTATAGCCTTATCAACCATAGCTAAAAGACTTTAATCCACACGCGATGTGAATTTAACACATTTTGCGTGCCAAAAAGCGGTTAAGAGATTGTAAGAAATTTTAGTAAACAGAGAGATTTGGCCTGCGAGCGCTGTGTGCGTGGCGGGATTGTAATTACGGTTGGCACGCCCCTGTTTCGGCAGAGCTTTGCATTCGTCCACGATACCATCGCTCCGTGGCTTTCTTGCAACGAACACACGACAACACGAATTCAAGATCCTGTACCTAATTAAACACTGTACCAAAATCACGGCTGACTTAATATCCGTTAACATGGTAAGTGTTCACACGCCGGGGCTATGTTATTTACATATTAATATCTAATGACAAATATATTTATAAAAGTTGCCTTGAGAGACGTTACCCGTGCTGAATAGATTGAAATATAGAAATAGTTTGTGTATAAAAACTTGAAAGGAGCTCGATCAATCACAGTGTGTAGAGGCAATTAATCATCCTCCTAGTAACAAGGATTAGTTGTTTGATATTTTGCATCATTGAAAGGGTTGTATGTCGCCCTGTATTGCGAATATAATGACGCATATTTTAATAATATCTATAGTCATTAATCAAAAGAGACTCAAAGTAAGCTATTTACCCTGTGCTAAACAAATAAGAAATGGATTATTTCTAAGCTGCTCAATAATTTTATAAGTAAAATCAATGAGACCCTTTGTTACCAGTTAAGTGATTTATGTTGTGATATAAATATGAGTTCTTCTTCTTCAGTCGTGTCGATGGCAATTCAAATTTTGCCTATTATGCCACTACCGTAAATATGACTAAATGCACAAAATGCAAATATTACCGGTACTGGGCAGCTGCTTAGATCAAACTTTGTAATTTTTTTATCCCTACGATTTTTTAGTTGTAATGGACAGAGAAAAACACGAGACCTTACTTTTTCTGATATACATAAAGATTAATTTTATCATTTTTATCATATGGATGTCAATTAATTTACATAGTAATTACCATTAATTAGTTTAAAACGTTGTTAATAAACATCCGCTGGATCTATCTTTGTGTTGAGCAGCCATGTATTGCGTGTCCGAAGCACGTCTACTCATTCAGTATATATTTTTTACTCGACTTTTTACCGGCGTACTGACATCATTGTGTTCACTTTCGTAGCAACGGAAACTCGCGTAACGAGACACGTCGATATTTGTTTTCTTTTTATAATATTTCGCGATTTTAATGATTGCTCCCGTTTGCCTTTTTAAGGCAATCGTTAATGATGCCTTTTACACTGAACATATTGCTCTTGATGAGGGATCATAACGGTTCACATTCTGAACGTGCAGTTCCTACTAGCGTGCACCTTTCGGCCGACTGGCTCGATACCGCCGAGTGAAGGGCTGTCATACGAGACAGACATAATGTTTCACACAGAGGGCACTCGGGTGTAATGAAATTTTCGTACTCAACCTCGCAAGAAAGGTTTCACAACCTCGTGCAAAAAATACATTCGAAAATTTGCATGGGCTCCGTTGATGGTTGATGGTTACAAGTTGCCAATCATGGTAGTAATCAATCACGTGTTGAGATGTCTCAATTTAACTTGCACCCTTGTCGTTTCGGCGGTGGGACGGCGAGCCAGCACCCCGCGCTCCGCTCTCAGCGCTGTCGAATCAGAAAAACGTTAATGATTATAAATTGCAAAATTATACTACAGAAAGCTCTTGGGTAACGGCATTTTTTAAAGTTTTTATTTTCTTGGGATAGATATTTTTGCCAGATCAAAAGTATAATTATTTAATCATTTTTATACTTAGTCATATTATATGACTAATTAGATGTAACGTGTGCACCAACTTTCTTAGCTTACCATTTAAATGCAGAAAGCCACCGCGCGATTCTTGAACAATTTTGTTACAGAATATTTACGTAATTATGTCTTTTTCAACTGGGCGATAAAGTTTGTTGGCATGTAAAGCTTGAATTTCAGAGCACGGGGTCTAGTCTCCTACCTCTCCTTACCTTGATTAGGTGATATCGGCTTCTACGGCAGCGACCGCCATCTAACCTACTAACCCTAGGCGGCAAGCCTGCGCCAGAACTTCTTTCATTAATAAGTAGATAGAGTGGCTTGCAGGTGAGGGTCACTTAGGCGTCAAGTTCTTAGGCTCCCATGAGACCCAAGTATTCCTAATTATGTGAAACCAGGAGAAATATCGATATGGTTATTTATCAACGGCAGTCTGTTTGCAACGTAATGTACTTTTTATGCGTTCCGTTATTTTTTTAAAGAATATTGAAGACATGGGATTTTAATGTACCTAATTGCCTCTTTCATCTTTTTTGTTTCACTTACTAATAAAGATTTTGGCAATTGCATTTCGAACAAAAAAATGCAATTTCGTAAATGAAGTGTACCGTTATTATCAAAAATTCGATTACCTACAAAGTGTACGTTTATTACTTATTGGATACTTATGTGTATTTGGTACAAGGGGTATGAGGGACCCCTACGCCTATGCCTGCTGATTGACAGATGCTCTCGGTATTGTGGGGTCATGACTAGTGCACCGTGGGGCAGTAACTGTAGCTTCCGAAAAACCAAGATCAACAAACTCACAGAAAGGAGACATAGAAGGGCAGACTCCAGCCTCCAACTTGCAGACTTTGGATACAACCTATAAAAATGCGAAAATTGAATTTATAGATGGATCAGAACGGTTAAACGGATGTAGCCGTATTTCACGCGAGCAGAATCACGGACAACAGCTAGTGAACGCATCAATTTACTACGGGAGTCATTACAGCTTGTTATGTAGTTTCAATTGTTACATATGAAGATATTACCGAATAATACGTAACACTTTGAAAGTGTAATAGTTATCGACTGGCGTTATGCGAACCTGAAACCGAACGTGGAAAATTCACGCTCGGTCGAGCGGCGCGCGCGCACCCGCCGTGGCCGATCTACGTCGCGTTTTTGCTTTCTGCCTGATATAAATGAATGTTATGACTTGTGTGTATATATAAGAAGTAAAGTCAATTAGTTTATCCTTTTTTTACGTACGGAAACCCCCTCGAGCTTCATCTCACTGTAGCTCACGGTAGGTCGGACGTGAACCGTGTTAAACCGCTCGGTCCTTTTCGCGTCAGCCAAGTAGTACGGGGAACTATGTATATCCTGGCAAGTTTAACCGGAGACTACGACCGGCCCCAACTGCTGATGTTGGCGTCCCCGACGCGTTATTGGGAGTCTGATCCTCTTCTCCTGAAATACACGCAAGCAGATAGGCAATGCGCCGGCGCCGATCCCCCGGGTTAATTAAGCTCACTTATTAATATTCCATATTAGTAGAATAAATAAAACAGTAACCGCTTATCTATGTTCATCAACAATGCAGTAATTACATAAATTAAAGAGACCTGAGATCATAAAACACATTGTAAGGTATTATAAACATTATTTTTAATTGCTTACATATTGAACAAATGCACACGATTGAAATATAACTACTTTAAAAAGATTGTATCGCGATTAATTAAGTGTTATTTCATTATTTACTCTGAACTGACATGTTCAGCGGTCATAGTTACGGGGGGACTAAAGAAAATATTTTTTTTACAATGTGTAACTTTTATGTAAACTGTAGGAGTACCTATCATATCAAATGCACACAAGTCTTCTTCGTCGTCAAACCCGGTTTAATGCCAACCAAACTTAAAGCTCGAGCCTGGGATCCGCTCTCTTATTCCTTTTTTATCTTGGCTTTTGCGGACTGTTATCGCGTGCGGTGCGGGAATAATCTGACTCCCAAAGGGGAGAGTCAGGGGTTCCCCCGAAGGAAAAATGCGTGTCAAGGCCTCGTCCGTCAGTTAGCAGCTGTACTGATTTGTTGGTGAGGTAGGGGTGTGTCCCGAAAATCTCAGTTAGGTCCCATACACCCTACTACTTCTACTTTCATTCACTTAACACAGAACCCCAATTACCGTTTTTCCAATCTGGGAATCGAATCGACGAAGGGAAAACGCGAATTTACACCAAGGAATTTATAGACCTGATGGAATTTAAAAAAAACACATTACGTATTCGTTGCTTAACATTCGCGTCGGGCTACTTTAATTAAAATGTATTTCAACGATGGCGGACCATTTAGTCCTTAAAAGCTTTTACGATATTTTTAAATCGATGAAACGTAGTTCTTTTATCTTACTACTTCTTACTAATATTATAAATGCGGGTATATGGGAACCCATTAAGATTTTAGAGGCCCTAACTGACCCTACCTGCATGCCATTAGGTATATGCGACTATTGACGGACAAGTCTCTGGCGCATGCTTTTCTCTCGATACTAGACGATAGTCGATCTCGTAAAAGCCAATTAAACCAGAACCACGGGCTCCAAAATGCTTGCTTTGATTGCGACCGGGATAGCAACTCGGATGATGATAATGGAGACATGCAACGATAAACTCATAGACGAAATAATTTATTTTTTATCGTTGACTTATTATATCAGATACGTTAAATGTTATTTTGTGACTAATTCAACACACCTGACTATCTGAATCACGTGAATGAAGGGGCGAAGGGAGGAGAGGTAATAGTGATTTTATGTGTCTATTCAATACGAAATTCGAATTCAAAAATTTAAAGTGGAAAACATTTAATAGGTACGTTTTATAAGTTCCATGAAGTTTGTGACCGATCGCGCAAGATAAATACTAATACAACGGTACAGTGTAATAATATATGTAAAATACACAGCGCGTTGATGTCTTTTAACATCTTTTTTAATCTTTAGCTGTATTTTTGAAGTTTTATCAGTTGTGACATGATTTTAATATAACTATAATGTGATCCTAAAGTGACGCTTCTGTTTTTTATACAATTGAACTAGCTTAAGCCGCGGGTTTGTCCAGGTTAACGATTAGACTATGCCATAAAAAATGTAAAGTCAGGAAATCAAAAATTGAATTATGAACCTCAACAACAGTAGGTACAACTGGATTCAACTATAACTAAGAACTATTCAAATGGCTCTGTAAGTGTAAAAAATAACGTCGAAATAGGCCAAGCCATTTAGGAGGATATTTAATGAAACACACGCCATAATTTTATTTATAACGATAAAGTAACACTAATACCGTGAGTCACAAATTAGTTCAAATTACTGGAATCATTTTAAAACGAATATTTAAATGTAAATAAATGTCAAATATCCATTATATAGATAAGTAGGTCCAAATAACTTGTTTTAAATGCAATAATAGTTTGATTTTAGAATTCAACGATTTAATTATTAAGATTTTATTGAAATATAAACTAGTGTTTGTGGATTTTTTTTATTTTTTCGTACTTTTTATATAGGGAATATAATATTATCATGTCTATATTATATACTTACATATATCATGATATTTTTTTATTGGTGTAAAAGAAGAAAAGAGTTTTATAAAAGGAAAATATTGAACAAATCATCAACTTGTTATAATTTATTGTCTTTTAAATGTTATAGTACATACGACCAAAAAATAGCTGTTCAGGATTACATAATTCAGTTCTAGTCTGTTCTACTTCTAGCTGTTTGTTCGGATATACACGTCTTTTTTAAACTCACGTCTGTGTATCCCTGAGAGGGTACTTCTGTGACAGTAAATCTTGGCGCGTAAGTGATGTTACACAACCAAGTCCGTCATTGTTTCGATATTGGTGCTGTCACGTCGCGAGCGTATTTAGCGTCAATCCTTGATACCATCGGCGGCTGACAACCGCCAGTAATCAGCGACGTTAGGGTGATATAAGATACGATTGCGCAACACCGGACTGACTCAAGGCTTAAGACCGACCCAGCTGTTGTCAACAAACCTACCTTTGTTACAGTTTTCGAATTGTAAACTAGTTGTTCTTGGCGTTTCGAATATCAAATTTATGAGCAACATTTACTGAAAAGTTAATTACATCGTTGAGTTTTAAGAGCAATGTAATAGCTATACAACTGGACCTAGAGTGTATGAGACCCCACTGGCTGGTACACCAACTGATTGATGGGTCTCTTGCGTAGACTTTCTTTTCGGGGTTTTGGTCACACAATTTTTTAGTATATGTATCTACATTCATATGGTATTTCCTAAAAAACTGTTTGTTTAACATTGCAAACAGACACTTCGATTTTACTCATTTTTATGGATGATCAGACAATCAATATCTGAATTCTCTTATATGTTGTGTTCGTGAAATTGTGATTAGAAACACCACATACGTACTATCGAAGATTTACGCTTGTTTTTCAATCCAACAAATTTAATATGCTCAATTAATTATGATTAAGCGGAAACATTTATTGAAAGTAAGAACTATTAAATTAATAACATGTACTCACGAAGTAGGTGTCTGGCATGATGTTATCATTTCATATAAATTACACTACTATAAATTAAAATAAAAAAGATAACATGTAAGACAGAAATTGAACCCGCGACCGGTCCCTTTCTAGGACGAATACTCTGATTAACTGAGTTACCTGAAAACCCCCAGAAAAGCCGAAATACTCATATACTCGTACTTACGTCAAAATCCGACCATAATGTAAAGTTTTTAATATCAATTTATAGGTAGAATCTAGATAGCGTCCCACATTCTTTATTATATTATGTATAATTTTTTCGTTCCGGCCCTACTTAGAACTATTAGTGATTAATATCTTGGGAAAATAATATACTAAATATGGGTACGAGTAATGTCCATGATTGAAGGCTGTGGCTTAGCGGTAGGTAGTTCAAGTTAATCCACATCACGCCCCGTCTGGAGCCCTGCACATTACAATCTGACATTTCCTTTCGACATTAAAGCAGATTAGTGTTACAACGAAGCTTCGGATGTTAATCCGACGCTCGACGGGTCGCGGGAATTGCTCCGATTTAATCGAGATTTAGCAGGCAGCGTGCACACAACCACCACCTATTCAAATAATCCTACAGCCATACTTAGTCACATATAGATTTACAATAATCTATGATGTCTACGGCGTGGTAGTACATTCGACTCTAGTCAAGAACTGCAGGGATCGAATGAATCCCACTCAGTGCAAACATTTGTGTGCATACATATTTGCATTCATCAAGTTGCAGTGGTATAACATGTACGTATTTACAAAAAAGAAATTATATAAGTGTGTTCATCCGCTTTCTGGAACCCATATTACAAGCTATGCGTAGATCCGATTTAGATTGTGTAGAATATTCTAAAATATTTATTTATTTCATTTATTCTACAAATACAACAGGTTGCCACTTGAAATGTGCGCATCAATAAAAAAATGACACACTGTTTTAAATCTGCTGTTGGTTATATAAATGGTCAGTTATCACGCAATAATAACAGTACCTACGTTAGCAAGACGTAAGCCTGTGAGTATCTCAACTAATAAAGGCTGTCTTACGTGTTTAATATTCAATTATAGAACCCGGGTGCGGCGGATGCACAGGAACACTGGGCAATTTGTCCGGCGGCGGAAGCTGCACATCTCTGGCAATCTCCCGTAGCTCGCGGCGTGCTCCACACAACACTGTTGCTCCTCATGTAGTAGACGCACGCACGACATAATGTGCCCTTTAATATACTCCTTCGAGATATTAAGTATTTTCACTACATGCTATCTCACTTCATTTGAATAATATCGAGCTTTTCTCCACTTTATCTGTACATACCTAGGTAAATGCGAACCGTATCTCTTCATCTCAGATTCAGATTAGAAAGCGAATTATAAACTTTATAGCGAGTAGTCAACTAGCTAGCGCCTTCAAGACTGAATAAAAGTCCAAGAAAAGGAAATACATCGTGTTATCGTTTTGTTTACGGGACAAAAATGGTCATTGATATATTTCACCTGATGTGAAATAAATACCGACACGTAGGCAACTGCGCGGCAGTTACACCCACAGTTTCGCTCAGAATTTATGTCGAAACCGACATTCACTGCAGAGAACATTCACAGCAAATAACCTAGGCGTTAAAACAACTAGCACAGACAACTAGCGCACTTAACAAACAGACGTATCCGTATCAGATATAGCGTATCGAGACGACAGGACATTACTTCTGCGCTATCGATAAAGCTCAACGGTGAGCAAAATAGTTTTGCCACGCAGTGAACATAAATAATTGTCATAAAATAGATAGGAGCTGATGGATGGGCAGTGCGCCTGGTCCGTCGACTAACGAGGAAACGCTTGTGACGAGTAAAAAGCTATTCAACTCCTCGAGTTGCAAGCATGCACCCACTCGCGGTTTTAAGCATTCAATACACCAGTGTATTATAAACTGATGATGCATAGTGATGATCCGATAAATAACGTTCCGCTAGTTGTGGCCACGCACCACTTGTGTGTTTATGCACAAAACGTAACTCAAGATTATATCTGAAGTAATTGTTACGTTAGCTATACTATGAACCCGTAACATATACGAGTATGTTACAATAAGACAGGTGTTTTGTTACTCTAAGAGCGGCTCTTTTAGGTTTGCCGACTATACCAACAGTATTCATAAAAACTAGGCACCGATATGGAAATAAAGAGAATACTTGTTCGAGCAATATACTTAATTAAATCGTTTATCTACAATACGACCTGGACTCCTCCGTCGCCATAAATTACGGTTGAATAAAGTTACGGAAACAGTGTACAACTAAACGCAATATACCTATTTTTTATCTATTTGACACTTCAAAATTTTACTATGGAATAATTTCTCAAAAGAATAGGTACATCACGTAGGTACTAGTATTGAAATTCGAAAGTTGAAATCATTTTCTATGAACCAGATTCGAATGTCGTTAAGTATAGAAATGCGATCGAAATAAAAAAATTGAGGTAATGTTTTTCAATAATGAGCATTTACGATAAGATTAATGTGGTCGTTAACTGTCATGTGTAAATTTTAAATACAGTCCATCTGATTGCGTTGTGAGATGTATATAAATATGCAATCGGTTATTTATTCAAATAGAGTGACGAAATTAATGCAGAGTGCTTGTCGGAGCGTAATCGCATCCGAGAGCGACACATGGCCACAACAGTCCCCGGGCGTGTGTGACACACGCCGCGAGAGAAAGCGTGCTTAATCAGATAACTCAGATTGTCAACCGAGCTCCTGAAATCGGGTCGAATGTCGATACACTCGATTAATTAATTGACGGTCCGAAAAGTTGGAAGTAACTGGTCCGCAAAACCAAAACTGTAGACGCTCTTGTGAAACTGGTGCAATGTTTAAATGACAAGTAAACGGTAATACCTACATAATTATTTTTAGCAAAATGGACTTTCTTACTTTTAATTAATTTGGACACCTACATCGAAACATCTGTTTATAACATTAATCACAATGATAGACTTATATTTAGATATTTGGCAGATTGACGGATTTATTGCTCTGTCTATTCAATCCGTTAGCGAGTTTAATGATTAGAAAACTAAAAAAAATGTACAAATGTATAAAATGATAGTGAGCTTGGTTCGTATTGCTCGTACCAACTGACCTGACCGGTATCAGTATCAGTGCAAATTGTATTATTATACCTACACCCTAACGCTATCAGAATCAATATCCAAGTGCTTAGCACATTTAGCTGCCCTTATATCAATATGACGTGTAAAATTGTTGGGCATAGGTACACTTGTGACGGTGTTGGTGGCATTTCAATGCAACATCTTGAAACTACATAGGCACAAATATAGCAAGAGGTTCACGGGCTTCACTTATAATAGTGACAGACATGAATCAACATTTACGTCAACCATTTAGGCTAATTGAATAAGGTATGATCCAATATAATTTTATTTCACAATACATATTGTGACACATAATTCTTAGTTGTAAGTCTAACGTATTAAACTATTAAATTCGTTATATTTATAATGAAATATCAGTTACAGTTATGCTTAAGTTAAACGTGATTTAAGTTAGTGTTACGGGTACGCATAATTCTGTCATTTTGGATTAAAAATCCAATTAACGCGCGTGACAAACGCGGTGCGCGGCGCCCACGTCTGCGCCTGCGGCCGATCTATAACGCGACGAATAATCAACATGATCACGTGACGTACGCCAGATCACTCTCATAACTGTCCAAATGTATACGATTTTCAATGAATACAAACTCATTTTCCATCAATAATAAATGTCATTCGTAATTCATTACCAGTTGGTATTTAAGTAGTATGGTATAGATGGAATCAAGTTTTAAGGAAAGAATATTAAAAATTTACAACATTGAATATTTATTGCTCAGACGTTCATTATAATATGACTATTATAATAATAATTAATTATGATCAACATAATATATTCATATATAATTGAATAGATTCCAAGAGCCCAAACAATTGGTGAATACCTACAAGTTGTTATGAGACAATACATGCTTTGTGCACATCTGAATAAGCTAATAAGTGGTGGGGGTTATTGCAACGATACCGTATCCCACAAGCTATTTGACTAGGACAAAATTATCTCCGCGCAAATGTTAAATCACCCTTATAGGTATAATCTACACAAAATAAGTAAAAATGATCATTATATGCTAGATGTATTGAAATCATAACACTGCAATCGAATGCACCGTAACGATTAAAATGAGATCTCTAAATATTCTATATTAGTGCAACCCCAGGTGAATCAGAGACTAGGTGCACTTAGTTCTAGTCTTGATACAAATACCTGTTCTACCCTTAGTCTCAATCACACAATAGGCTTACTTCGTGAATATGATACAATATTAAGATACAACATATCTGTCAGAACTTAATGGATGAGATCATTAGGTACTTATTCAATTTAGGTCTGTTTATATTGATTGAACAATGGTTGGCACAGTAGGCAACTTACCAGCAAAACGTGTTACTTGTTTACTAACTAATTAATTGATTTCAGCCACTAGTACGAATAATAAATATTTTGATCAATTTGACATCGAACTTTTAAAACTTAATTGAACTTAACAAATACACTACCATACTTTGTCCTTTATCCATAAAATGGTCCCAAGCTATAAATAAATTTAGGTGACAAACAAAAAGTTAAAATAAAATATTCACAAAAATATTCTGTATTAATAACAAACACTTAATCCGAAAGCACTTGTTATCGAGTTCACAAGACTAGACTGTATAGTCCAAAGAAGACCATGGACAAGAATCGATACGACGTCGCGGCATTGTACGCATCTTTAATTGCACTCAATTATGTAAAGAATGAGAAAAAGAAAAACAGAAATAGTTTCACACTGACTGTTTTCAGAATGTATCGGAATACTCAACCTTCAGACCTTGTCGAATACATATTTCTCACCTCAATTCTATATACAAATGTACCTACAAACATAACTGATGTAGGTGCAATCCTACTTAATTAAAGCAGATTAGCATACAAGTGGTGATTAGTTAAAGCCTAGACAATGATTACTACACCAACAATATCAATACAGCAACGAGTCCGTTAACTTGTATATAATGTCAAATTAAAGTTGTTAATGAAATCAAAGTAAAGCCTGCCTCAGATAAATTTTCCGTAAAGACAAGCAATTATGATTGCCAGTTATTACAATGTATCTTTGTCATGCAACAATTGCAAACATTGTTCACCACCAATTGTAACAAGAAAATAGCCACTAAATTACGTAAACCGTTACCAGTTGGACTTTAAATTAGATAGCAAGTGCTTATGAATCATTAGTTTCAATTCGATATATATAGTACGATAAACAAAAGTACATTGTTATGCCACTGATAATCGGGCATAAATAAATAATAATAAACTTACTGGCAATAAAAACAATAGTCCTAGGTTCCTATTATAGATTAAGTATATACCTTTGGATAGTATTAGTCGATGTCTGCGTCCATTCGTTAGATTCAGCAAATACAAACGAATTCGAGTTTATACAGTTAGACGTTATAAATATACTTCATCAAATGCTTAAGAGTGCGATGAATTCTAACAAAGTAGTAAATGTTTATGTTTATTTATTATAAGCGATGAGACTGTTAGTAGAGGCGGTGTTAACCGTTACAATTTTATACATGGGTTATCTATTAGTATGCACAGTTCCGTTGGGTTTACGCGTCGCGCGCCGATCTCCGGAGAAAGCCCGTGTCCCGCTTATACACCAGCTGAACTGTTCGCCGACACAAATTACTCGTAAATTCATCGATTTACCATAAAATAGTCTTTTTATAACCACAAGTCAACACTGTAGACGAGAGTCCTTGCCGCATTTAATTGCAGTGCCGGACGTAATTGCCGCATGCGGACGCCGAATACTTCATCTTATTTAGCTTATCTTTTTCTATGCATATTCATGAATTGATAATGACGTCTAAGTCACTATTAAGCTGTAAATAGCTATTTAAGCTGGCGACAGTTATAGATACGCAACTTAAAGAGTTGCAATTGACCGAAAGGAAGGGTGCGTCAATGTTATACATATCATGCATGTATAATTTACAGATTGCAAGTAAGTAGGTGCATAAAAAACATAACTCAATTTAGTTGTAGTTGAATACAACAAACCTTCCTGATTTCCTGAGTCAACAAACACTCCTGAAACTTTACCTTTAGCTTACCATCGGGTGAGGTGAAGTCATATTGACGTAACCGATATAAAAAAAAAACATAGTTACGCTTTAATCATCGTTCATATTGATGATAGTATACAAAAATAATCCGAGGAATGGTCATGCAAATGTGTTAATTTTGTGACTCCGGTGCCGCTGTTACCTATGGAGGAAGGAGCGGGCGCGGTTGGACATCATGTCTCGAGTCTCACGCATCGATCTATCAATCCAAGGCGACGATCGGCGGTGCTTTCTCATCGTTAGCCCTATAAGGCACGATCAGTACCACGCCTTACATTAGCTACTTCTTTTCCACTTTATTTTCTAACGCGGCGATAGAAATCGTCCTAACAACATATTTCACTTTTTCATCAGAACGGAAATGGTCGAAAGGTTTCACGTTACTTTTTTTAGCTTTTAAACATGTATAAAATTAAGATGCTCGCCATAATGACATAATCGCACACATTTAATATAATAGCTAAGAAATGAAATGCTCATGGCTTCGTCAGTAGGTACTTTCCACATTTAAAAGTTGGTAATAAATAAAGTAGAGGCATAGCTGTTTTGTGTCAGGTGCGACTTATGGCCACCCTCATAGTTAATTTATTAACAATCTTATTGACATTAGTGATTGAAATGAATGTTGCGCTGAATATTATCATTTAATCATTCTTTTTTTGTTTCAGAGTGTCGTAATGCTGATGTTTAGGGAAGAAAAATCTCCCGAAGACGAGATCAAGGCGTGGCAGTTCTGGCATGGTAGACAACACTCTGTCAAACAAAGAATACTCGACGCAGGTGAGTCTATTAATACAATCAATGTATTGCGTGTTTAACAACGTACACCTAAACATAATTACTACACAACGATGACGTTTATAAACAATCATTTGTAAGTTTTTGCTAAATGCATGGTACACAGTAGCATATTCAAGAGGTTAAAACACGATAGCTGAACAAAAACGGAATCGTGCTCGAGGCGACACAGAAACATGCTGGAGACGTTGCGTGCGGCGGTGGAGCGCGGCTCGCGGTGGCGCGGCGCCCGCGCCCCATGCAACTCCTAATTACCTGCGCTGCGGGCAGATACCGCGGAGACGCACCGCGCCCGCCGCCCGCACCCTCGCGCCGTGTCCGCAACACCACCATTATATCTCGTTAGGACATTTGCATAAATAACGCGCACGACGGCCGCGGCCCACACCGACCGGCAAACCTATCAATCGCTGTGACTAAAAATAAACACCTTTGGCGCCGCCACCTCCTAGCTTCGGTGCCTGCACCCGATGTTATGAGATTTATATGACGCTACTTGTAATAACGCATTCCGACATTAACTAGATTAAAGATATAAAACTAAATGTAAAGTTTCCTCGGCGCGCAATCAAATGAAACTATGTAATAAAGATATCTGTCACGATGGGCTACGAGAATGGGTAACAGGAAATCGTTAAAATTCGTGAGAAATCTCTTACCTTGTCAAGTTGATCCACCTGCTTATAAATATAACCTGTATAACGAATGGAAAATTATGATAGGCATAGGTAAATAAGTGAGGATGATCTGAAGACAAGTTAGATTAAGCGTATCCAATATGTGCAAATACTGCTAGGGCACATATTATATATCCTTATAGGCAAGCTTATTATAGAGTATAGCCGCGCTTGGACATAATTACGGCGATGATATCTGAGCACGCTCATTAGCATGTTAATTGCGCGTTGAACCTCGGCGAGCGTCCGTTTGTACTTTACTCCCTGCCCGCCATGGTCCAATTGGAAACTTTAGGGAAGTTCTCATACATTTTTGTGTTGAAATTTTCTCTAACATTGCACGCTATAAATACTTTGAAATATATTCACACACATATTCAATTTAATCGATTCATAGGATTATTCTGTTAGTTACCCAAATTACTTGAGTGAATGATCTATTTCCGTTTAATTAATATTATGAATAGAATTTATTGAAATCGTTACCAACGATTAATAACTCAAAGTTATTAGTTACGGTGTGACGTCATGAACGGACGCTTACTTATTAAACTGTTCAGTTCGAAGTTAACAGCGCTGATATATATGATACTTTACACATTCTGACATTACTTTAGTGAGGCCTATAGCGTTTGTATTGAGTGACGCCGCGGCCACAAGCACTGTCTATAAATTAAATCTCAAGGAAAACAAAAACATGGAAGCCATTAATTTGCGCGCTCGGGCCAAGTTTAATGTCAAGGTTTTTTAGCTTATCTCGATGTTAGTTAAGTTTTATTTTTCATTTGTTGACGTTATTACATTAGAATGAATTAATGTCTTAACACAAAAGAATTTTGTACTTTATTTCTCAAGACTACATTATCTATCTGTTTTTTGTTTTATTGTAGGTAGGTATCTAGCAGGTTCTTTTTAGTGCTATTTAGGTAAATGTGTAAAACTTTTGGACAGTTTTAATATAGGCACTACAAGTAAGATGCCTGTTCTAAATATAGGTCTCTAGGTTAGGCCATTGCGTTTAGAGTTTTACTACAACAAACTGAGTAATTTGAACAGGGATCTGGAACACAGGACTACCTACCTTGTGAAAATATAGCAGTGGTTAAAATTTTATTGGATGAAGAGCGTAGGGGGAGCACCTTCTCACTTCTAAGTGGTGATATGACATGGAAGAGTGGACTGATAGCGCCCCGCGAACGTATGCAACGAACTTGGGAGCAGCGTCAAGGGCGACATCGGACACCTGTGCGCAGGCGTGTGAAAGCGCGGCGGCGTGGGGCGCGGGGCGAGGCGGGGGTCGCAACGCACTGCGCGTCCGCACAATACCTTCTCCGATTACCTACACGTCTTCTTGTATCGCGTGTCCAAGTCCATTGCAGTGCAGCTTCTTTACTTCCACACTTATTTCATTTGACAGTTTTCTTTTAAACCATGCTTCACTGATTCGACAGATTACTCCGTATTAAGCCTTTGTTTTGACGATATTTTGTAATATCAATTTGTAACTTTATACCTCGATGGTCATAACTGTTATTTTTTTGGTAATTTTATATCGTTGTAGTGTTTCATCACCGATTACGGTCTAAAAAATATATATGACTCCACTATTTACTGCACTATGTCTAGATAAGTAAAGTTGGAAATTTCTATAAACTTTTTTTTTAAATGTTTATACAAATCTAGCCTTTGTAACCTATGAAGTTCGACAAAAGAATTTCCAACTTTACTTACCTAGAGACCTACCTGCGGAAAATAGTGGAGTGATATGGTCACTTTATCACTGCTCATAGAATTTTAATAAAAGTCACTGCGAATCAGTCAAGATACCGAGTTCAATTTTAAAATCAAAACAAAATTAGAGTTCACGCAGCTGGAACCTATTAAAAATTAATTTTATTACTTACTAACTGATGCCCGCGGTTCGCTAGCTTGCGGGGGCTAGCAATCATTTTTTGCTCTTATTTTCGATTCTACATAACAAATTGCAATCGAAAATACAGATTTTAAGTCTCACCAATACCTGTCTCATACAAAAACAGCATCAAAATCATTTCAGTAGTATTTGTCCTTCGCGAACAAACAGGTAAAGAGACATACAGAGAATAATTTTTCCATTTAGGTTTTTAAATAATGTCCAATGTACAGACACAGTACTTAATAATTAGTTACTATAGATTGTAATGAAATTTTTAATTTGGCAGGTAGTTTTGTTTATAATTTTCCCTACACATACAAATATCTAATGTTTTCTCTTATAAAGTTCTAAGCTGCGTAGGCAGAGCACATAACAGGATACGGTGTGAACTCGTAAATTTGTAAGAGGCTGTTAAAACAATAAGGTTATGGAGGGCGGCGCAACAGTGTCCTCCGGCTCTGAAGTGGAGTACGGCTGGTCATAAACACGTCAGCGACGACGACGCTTGCGCCCGCACAGATCGCTCGCGACGCGACACACTGATAGCCAGCCGCCCACACGACCCTGCACACTCAGCACCAATCACACTAAGAAAGAAACACCCCCACAATACCGTGAACTCCTGGTGACTGAACCCGCTACAGATACTAAACTTATACACTATGCAAATAGCAAACCAATGTTACTCCATTCACAATAACCTTTACGAGTATTAAATAATAAGAATTGCCTACGAACCTAACAATTACGTAGCAATAATGATTTCAGAAATGCCATACAGTAACTACTTGCTACGAAAATTTTAATTGTAAACTAAACCTCGCATTAATTATTTTACTGGAATTTTTACGAAAAATTAAAACGTAAACGCAATATTTATAACCAAAGTCAGGTTAAAATATACGATGAATACTAACAAGAAACAGTGAACAGCGTGAAATAATATGAATAATTAGCGTTTAAGCTTTGTAAATACATAAACATAAATAGCTACAAATTTACATAGAAATGAGTATAGGTACGTTACAGAAATTCTTATAAAGATAGTGCAATGGAACTTTAAACACTAGAGAAAAAGCCAGAAAATCAACATATTACACTTTATCCATTGAGCCGGGTGTAATTAATACAGAATGCAAATGTGCTAATTAGTGCCCATAAACCTTAATCTAGGAAGGGCAGCAGTGGAAACATTGCAGTTGTCAATGAATTGATCCTATCATGTGATTATTCACGCCCAACAAATAAATTTCCGTCCTCGATGACGTATTGTGCGTTGATATCTTAATCGAAATCTCTGCGGCCGTTTACTGCACAGTTACCCGAAGACAAGATTAATGACAATTTGTTATTTTGTTACAGACACGAAAAACAGCATCGGTCTTGCAGGGTGCATCGAGGAAGTGGCGCACAATGCTATCGCCGTCTACTGGAACCCGCTCGAGAGCGCCGCCAAGGTACGTCTTGCATTACTTACCCTTCATATTTTTTCTAAGTCATTTCAAATTTTATTCTTTTTTATACCACTTGGGTGGCAAACAAGCGCAGGGCCCACGTGATGGAAAGCGGTCACCGTAGTCTATGGACGTGTGCAACACCAGGGGCGTCACACTTGCGCTGCTGAACCTATAAAAATATTCTAATGTTTAAACTACAATTGGTAGTTTATTATTGTTTCAAACTAATTGAAGTTCGAAATAACTTCGTAATGTACACGCACTAATGGGCCTATATGTCTTCCTGTCAGTGTGCCTACGCGTCGAATGACCACTCAGATCAGCGATGCAAAAATATGTGCATATTTAAGCGCATATATATATCGCTGCCAACCGACATGCCCTTTATGTACAAAATTAAAACGCTGATCATGATTTTACTACACTTATTAAAGAGTAATTAAATAGAGTCCCGTAACCTTATTTGGTCGAGTGGTTTTACCAGATGAAACAAAAAACTGAAGACGTAGGTCGGCTGCGAACCGCACGACATCCTGCGCTTGACGGCGACGCGTCCGCCACGAACACCCATTATTATTGTTCAATAATAAACACCACTCTTTAATTGCTTACATTAAAGTATATTGTATCTACTTGTAGCGCACAAAAACTTACATCTACTTCATTCATAATGTTATGTACATTGCCTACCTCTTAAATATTCATAAAACAATTAAAAGTCTGCGTGAAATAGCCTCAATTCTATGACAGTATGCTAATGCCACTCAAGGGAGCAATTACCGTTTAATTACGTCTGCATCGAATCACAATTCTGATTCCGATCATAAAATTGATAGCTAAAAATGAACCTATACTGTATTACAATCGTTTCGGATGGAATTGAAGTTAGTTGTTTTTTCATTGATTTATTTGATTGCTGTAAATTACTTGCGTCTGACTTGCGGCTACTGGTCAGTTATCAATATCAGTAATTATTTATTGTTGGCTAGCGAAACCATAGCGGATGCGAGTTGTTTGTGACACTTAATATACGTACGGACAGCGATCGGCGACGGTCTCGGCGGCGGGTAAAAACGCGAGAGAGTCATTTGCATAGACCGCGGTAATGAGTGGCCGTCCAGCCCCGCCTTCCCTGGCTGGCCACTTGCCGAGCTAAAAGCACCCATGTCACTGTACGCACTCATCAGCGTACATGTACACTGCAATCTCAATGAATTTCATTGAAACGCCTATACTTACACAGCATTTTATACTGTGTTTTGCGCATAATTTTAATTTCTATATCGTCGTCATGTTGTTGCTCTTTGATGTTGCGGCGCCGGCTGTGTGGTCAAACATATATATGCACTTTGTAATGTAAAGTTACCAATTTATTTAACAATTTATTTTTATTTTTTACAGATTAACATTGCGGTACAGTGCCTGAGTACAGATTTCAGCAGTCAAAAAGGAGTGAAGGTAAGTTAATCGTTAACGTCCTGAGAGTAGAATTACATTTACAATTAATGTATATGATGTTACTAAAGTAAACTACAATTATTCTGTCAATATAATAATTACTGCACTATAATATAATTTATTTTAATTGACATCAATAAAAATACATAAACTTGTTTACATATTCTATGAAAAGCCGCAACGAGGAATATGCTAATATATGCATGTATTGTGCATCTAGTTATTAGGTACATATCAATCATAGATTATAAATTACATTGTTCTTGGCTGCGTTGTGTTTATCGAATATACCTACGAGTATAATAGGCCTTCTAATTCATTACTTATCGTTAATTTTAGTTATAATGGGCGTGGGAAATCTAACAAGTGTAAGACGAGCGTCTACGAATGTCGTTAAATTTATTTTGTGTTGCTAAATGATAATTAAGTGCACCGCATTGGATATGTATAAACAAATGTTACGATAAGTCGACGTCAAGACTTGAGGTCGGTAACCGTGTTGTCGCCGGAGACGCCTCGATAACCATGGAAGCGATGCACGGGCATGGGCGGCTCACGGTGCAAGCGACGGCCGCTCGCGGTACGACTCGCTCAACCGCCCTCTACCCGAGCATCGATCACAGTTTAGACTTTCTTACAAGCCGACAATTGTGACATCAGTTAGTACTAATTAGTCCTAAGTGACTAATGACACAGTACAAGCAAACCGCTGGCAGGTGGCGCGGGCTCCGGCTGATATGGAACCAGTCCGCTATCAGCCTCTCAATTACCTATCCAATGCGCAGTGACGCCGCCGCAACAGCGACCTCGAACGAACGCAATTAAGACGTTTTAAAGCGATTCGATTCAGACACGTGCATATTTTTTCCTTATTCGTAAATTTATCGCAATTATCCCTTATGAACGTTTATTAAAACTGTTTTTTTGTTATCATTCTAAAATAAGTGTAGACTTCAACCGTGAAATTGCTTGACTCAAAATATAGTCGATTTGAGTATGTGTGGATCACACGGATACCAAAATAGCGTGAGAGCTATGTCTTCAAGTAATTGATCAATTAGACCTAGCCTTCTTTCTCTATCCCCCATTTGGCTGAAATTGACATACATGGTTAACCATTATTTTGCAATTAGAAATCAAATATTTGAAAGTGTTACTGTGGAACTATGCTTAATTTGACAATTTGTTGGTTGCAGGGTCTACCGCTTCATATACAGATCGACACATTCGAAGACCCCAGGGACACGCAAGTCTATCACAGAGGGTACTGTCAAATTAAAGTGTTCTGTGATAAGGTATGACATTTTAATTGAATACACTCAATAAGTTCAGTCATTAAAGTATTATCATAATCTAATACTTACATTTATCAATTTCAGGGTGCCGAGAGGAAAACAAGAGATGAGGAGAGAAGAGCAGCGAAAAGAAAAATGTCAGCAACAAATAGAAAGAAACTTGATGAAATATACCATCCGGTGACGGAGCGTAGCGAGTTCTACACGATGGCGGACTTAGCGAAGCCTCCCGTGTTGTTCAGCCCCGCGGAGGACATCGACAAGCTGGCTGGAATGGACATACAAGGCTTCTACGGACACGACGAGTCAGCTCTGGCTGAAGCGCATCTCAAAGGCGCGTCACCATTCCTTTTACATGCAGCTAAGCCTCAAGCACCGACACTCAAATTCCACAACCACTTCCCACCAGATGCGCCCGGGTAAATATATCAAATACTAAGCTAGAATTTTGACTATACTAACTACTAAGTACTAAGTTTGAAATTTTTTGCTTTTAGTGTCTATTCCATTAATATGATCAAAATTACCTCTCTTTATTATTATAGGCTGTTTAAAATGAATGAGTTTTTTGATATACATTGTGTGCTGTGATATTAAATATTTTTGTATGTATAATCTTAGATTAGATTAGATTACCTACATTCATTTATATTTCTTCGTATTTATGAATATTATTATAAGTTCGTGGGATATTTAATCCAAATATAATACTTATATCTACGAATGTTAATGAGTGTTATACATAATTATTACATAAGTAGATAACTAAACCACTATAAATATCTAAAAAATTCTACAAATACTTATTAATATTTTGTCAAATAATTGTACTAACAAGCTGTATTACTAACTCAGTTTAATAGACCTGCAATTATTTTATATTGCTTTTGTAGACTACTCTAAATAACATTTAATAAACATACGACAGTATATATAATTAGAATTCTAATTTATGAGCATACTTAATACAGATATTATTATTTGAATGTTGTTATGTTACAATGGTGTGTTTTGTGACACGCGCAGGTACAGAGAGGTGGGCGGTCTGTCTCCGTACAGCGACCGCAAGGACTCGCTGGAGCTAGAGCTGGGCAAGCGCGCGCGCATGAGCACGCCTCCGCTGAGCGAGCGCGTGATGCTGTACGTGCGCCAGGACACCGAGGACGTGTACACGGCGCTACACGTCGTGCCGCCCACCACGCAGGGCCTGCTGCACGCGGTGAGTGCTCCCCGTAACCTTGGTGATGTAACCCATCGACCTAACTAACCTTTGGACGGAACGCGTTGAACAGTACTACTGACGGCACAAGAGTCGGCCCACTTGCTTGACTACACTAGTTAGCCACTACGCGGCAAATGTCATTCGAGAAATTCAGCATGTCTTGCATAGTGAATTGGCGTGAAAACCATAGTGGCAGCAAATGAATCATATTTCAATCAAATTTGGGTAACACATTGCGACACAAAATTCACTGTCACATGGTTAGCCGCCACCATGTTTGTGACACAGCCATGTTTTCAACGCTTTCCGTCCGTAAGATTTTTAGGTCCATGATGTAATCTAACCATAGAACGCGAGGGAGCGAGATGCTCTCCATCGCTTTCTCGGTTTCTCGCCGTTCAACAGTAGCTGTATTCTGTGTGAAGTAAACGCAAGAGATCGAGACGCTTCGTCCGGCGGCGGGCGGCGGCCGCGGGGCGCGCCGCCGCCCGCCGCCGCCGTAACCGATTGACGCTTCATAACCCCGTCTAATAAACACACGATCATCATAACCGCATGTTGTAATTAACATCCGCACGGCCGAGCACCGGGCCCCGGGCCCTCGCGAGTTGTCCTTAAGAAACCACTAGACCGGTTACTGAACTTTCGGTTCCATTAGACGAGACGTCTCGGTTAAAAAGGCGAAAAGCCCATTTGTAACTCTTTTGTATTTTGCTTATTTTCAGATTGAGAATAAGTACAAAATTTCAAGTTCGGCAATTAATAATCTTTATCGAAAGAACAAGAAAGGGTAAGTGGTTTTCATTGGCCTCAGACAAATTTGTTAGAGTAAACTCACCGGCCGCCTCGCGTTAATGGAGCATCGCTTGTCCCGAGGGCGCGCCACTAACTACGCAAAGCTTTATGATACGAAAATCCCCAGTGACTGTCTAATGAGCTTATAATAGGTGCCAGTTAATCGCCTCCCTTAATCCGATACACCTTAATCAATAAAGTCGAAGCCTATTGCATTGCTGGCAGACACTTGCACCAAATTAATGTTCCGTGCACATAATTGCGTTATTAATTTATAACTAAAATAATTGTATTAAAATGTTTAATCCCTTAGTCCTTTAGACCGATATCTGTTTAACCTGCACGTTTTTGTTTGATATTATCACGTCAGGTTTTAAGCACGGAGCCTACGGAGACACAAGCTAACGAAACGTTTATTTCAGGATTACGGCCAAAATTGACGACGAAATGTTGGCGTATTACTGCAACGAGGACATGTTCCTGCTGGAAGTGAGGCCGGCGGGCGCCAGCGACGACGAGCGGCTGTACGACATCACGTTCGTAGAGCTGCCGCTCGACCCCTAGGGCCTCGCCTCGCTACCAACAATGAACTATACGCCGGTACCAGCCGACAGTTTTAACTCTAAGCATTCTCGATTACGTGAAAAATCTCTAAGGGATAACGTTGTATCAAAAGTGTCGATCTCAGGTTGAAATTTACTTTTAAGCGATCATCTCTCTATATGGAAACAGAATGTCACAAAATCTTGCGATTATTATTGTTAGTTAAGCGATCGTGTCGAGACGTGTAAATATCTACTTTAGTGCCTTATGAAATTACATCGTGATCCAATTGCCCGGGGATGGCAACAGTTAAATTTTTATTTGATGTTTGGTGTATTTAAGTGATCAGAAAAATGATTCTTTTAATTTAATGTAATGTCGTTTGTAAATGACGATGCTCTGTTGTTGGATATGAACGCGTGTGCCATTCACTCCGTTATCATAGGTATGTAGTTAACATTTCAACAGGTACCTTTTATTCTTGCCATGATGATAAAGTAATACATTCTTGTCACAAACTTATACGTAGGTATATATATCTACACTGAGAGAAGCATGATGTGCCTTCGTCATAATAATTAATGTTATCTTATCATAGCATAATATAAGTGAGTTAAGTCAAATTAAATGCCATCCACTTTGTTAAGTTTTGTAAGCCTAAGTTTGCTTTATAAGCTCGCTCAATTCTTACAATTAGTAAAGTTGATATTAGTTTAAGGTACAATAATACGTACGTTGCTTCCACCAGATAAGGAAACACTTCGAGTATCTTGATACCTATATAATATATTATTTATTCATAATAAAGTAATCCACTATTTCATCAAATTCAAGCTCAGTACTTTTGACCTTTAGCACGAAATAATAAATTACGTCCATTTACAATGGAAGCAATGATGGCGTATATTACAAGTTTATAAGATAGAGCCGAGTTATTTGCATAATGTTGGATGTATATTAGTCATATAACGTAGTCACAAAGTCGTCCATTCGAACAACATTAACATTTTCATCGATGGGAGTGGTTTGTGTATAATTTTAAGATTTTTATTAATGATACATACATTTGTTATAATAAACGAATTTCGATACGTAGGTTATCGGGCCATGACAACAATTTAGTGTACGAAGTATTTTATGTCCAAGACTTATTTATATTTTAAGATTTCGCGCCGAATAGGACCATATCTAGTAGTGACATAAGTTTTATTTGTTTTTAAAACCTCTCCATATTGGACAAGTTGAAATTTTAATTGAACATAGTTGATCATGAGGATTTTATTCAGAACTGCTTATATTGATAGATATAAAAAACATAAAAAATATTGTTAAGTTATTTCCACCGATTATTCAAAATCCAGAACGTGGTTCTGTCAGTGTGTTGTGTCGTCGCGCGTCGAACCGACGTATCTACCGTAGACCGTAGCGGGTAGCAGCCGCGACACCAAGAGATACGGGGTGTGCCTAGTGCGGACGGTTTGATTAACTGCCATATTATGACATAATTTAGAGTACTTAATGTTCTTAGACATAGTTCTTTAACATAACGTTAGTTCTTTTCACTGTCTCATGTGACTTGCAGGTAGGTATCGAATTTTAATTAAGTTATAATACATATTATATGTAACGTGTTATTTTTGTTTCTCTCAGCACTGGCTGCGATTGCGTTGTGACTACTTCCGTCCTTCGCGTACTATATCTTCCATTCTTTAGTTTTCGTACACTTGTTATATCTCTTCACAACTGATATTAATGTTCTAATTTCTTTATGTTATGTTTTGACTACGAATCCGTTGCTCAAGCCTGTGCCTTCGGGCTCTAACAGCATTGTTTTTATATACTCATACATATACAAGTAATTATATTTATTTATATACTTATTATTATAAATTGTGCAGCTTTAATATTTACTTACAATGATGTTAGCTCGTGATTCAGAATCTCGTCATAAGTCACAAACGTCAGTAGCAATAATACAGTCTAGTAGTTAAATGGGCGCGTCCGCGAGCGTCACGTCGCGTGGTCGAATGGTCGCGTGGTCGCGTAGGCGCGTGGTCGCGTGGTCGCGCGACCCCGCGGTCGTGCGGTCCCGCGGTTTCGCGGTGCGTAATTGAGGGACCTCCACCGACCAAGGTTGTGCAATCAGAGTTTTACTATTAAAGTTGTGTGATTATATTAAAATGGGAATTATAACGTCAATTGGATTGATAATTATTTTATATGAGTGTGGGGGAGGCGCGGTGGCGGTCGCGGACGCGCGGTCGCGGAGATGTTAGTCACACTAGTTAAAACACAACCCGAAAGTGGTAGCACATTTTCGTTATTAAATTGTACTGTACTTAATGTTTAAATTGAATAGATGTTACGTTATTCTTTTATATGAATATTTGTAAGTTGTCATAAAAATATTATTAATATAATTATTTTTATCAAAGTTTATAATCTAAATAAAAATGTTTTTCTTGAAAACATTTCTTTCGTTTTAATTGTGTTACTATTATACCCTGACAAGTCCAATCCATACGAACAGCTACCTATTAAACTGGCGACAAGTATTAACCTGGCAGTCAAACTGGTTGCGATGATTCCTTTTATTTAATGTATGCATAAACAGCTACCTATTATTAACTATTGGCCGTAATGATGACGCCGTCAAGCTGAGGGTCACCATTGCAGTGGTATTGGTGCATGTAATGGTAGCCCCATTCCTGAGACCTTTAGCTTACCATCAGGCAATGTGAAGTCATATGAACGAGTCTAATATAAAAAAATAACAAATTAGTAGACCAGGAGGCAACAGCGGTAAATTGTAAAGTTTAACCTATATGAGAAGAAGCCAATATTTTTAACAAAAGAACACCTTTTCTGTATGAAATCCCTTACTATTTTGCAAAGGGCAAGACGAAATCAACAAAATAACCTGCGGAATGAAGTGCTCACAGCCACCAACAGGTCTTCGCTACCACTACAGATAGGTATGCTGGTGATGGCATGTTTCTTAGAAGACATCAAGGCCCACTTTTGGTTTTCGTGCAGAAATCTCCACGGATACTACGCACGCGGTCAGCAGGGGTGGTTATGTTGGACTTGACCCGACTAAAATCGCACGCCGGGTTATAAGGTGACCCCAAAAAGCATTTTCCTCACATCCCAGTCATCAAGGTCCCCTTCCTTTTAAGGAACTGCGTGTGAGACTTAGGTGCATAGGATGCTAGCAAGTTAAAGCCGTGTAGCGTACAAACGTACGTAATAAAACAAAACTTACAACTTTCATTGTTACCTTTATTTAATCTTAATATTTTTACGATAACATTTGTAATTTTCATACTCTGTACATTTAGAAGCTTCAAAGTTCACCAAGCGTCAAGACAAAGAGTTGAAATAAGGCTAAGTAGATGCCAGTAATTATCTCAAGAGCCATAGAGACTCACATACAATTATTACAGCGATAGGTAAGTACCTACTCTAAATTAGCGTTTCTAACTTCTCTTTTAATTACGTATTATATTCAAAACAGAAATTGGGTAAAGAAACACTGTGCCTACGTTTGGTTTCGGTTATAGGTTTCTGGATATAAGTACAAGTAAAAATATTACATAAAATAGATGATAATGACGTCATGTCATAATATATTATACTTAACATAATTCAAGCTTGTCCTTCTAAAACTATAGAGAAACTGATAAGATTTGTAGCTTTTAGAAAAAACTTCATTTAAATATTATATTCACATTATTATGTAGAAGTAATGAAACGCTACATAAGTCACAGATATGGAAAGCAAGCTAGAAGAAATACTTTAGAAACATCTAATCTGAAGATCAGTCAATTATTCGTAATGTAATTCTTTACCTAAAGTTATGGAATATAGAAAACCTTCAAGTAATCTTTACTTACTCTCAGATAATATTCCAGAATCGAGCTAAAATAAAATAATAGAAAAGCATCTCCTGACGTTCCAACAGGCACTTAGTGTGAATGTGAAAAAAGGACAAAAGCTATCAATTAAACAATAAATAACTAGAATTACCCTTAATGTTGCATACATATCTATTTAAAAATACCACACGCATCGTACTATAAAATATACTAGTTGACAAAAATCATTTTATATTACTAAAATGTAAATACGGCCTTAAACGGTTACTCAAAAGGAGGCTAATTTGCTTCACTCGACGCAAGCGAGATCAAAGTATACTTACTCGTATTTTAAGATCGCGATAATGCTACGATAGAGACTCCTTCACATAAAATAATACGACGTCGCTACGTCTTATTACGTTGCTCGTCGTAGATTGCCACGATATGATGTCGCATCGTACCACGATGATGCGATGTCTAATCAGGTTTGTGTGTAAGGCTTCTAATGTTTTATTAGGTAGAAGATCATTGGTTGACAATCATAAGGTTAATTTTATTGTAAAAATTACAAAATCCGATATTATATTTACAGAAGCTTGTTCACAAAATACATTATCATATTAAAAGCTTTTTTATTTGAATGAAATTTACATTCATTTAATACCGTATACAATAAAACCATGAATGCATTTAAGCCAATTTATACATAATTAAAAAATCTTACATAAATTACATGGGTACCTAACCCACATACCTACCTAATATTGATAGGATTTTTTCTAAAAAAGCTAAATGAATAAAACAATCTACCTTTTGTATAAGACAAATAGATATTGCCGATTTCTAAAATGCCAACGAAATCTAATCTTTATACTTATTGTAATTTTCCACTAACAGCGGGACACTAGATTATCTACTACAGCTATAATCATAAATTATACGTACGTATTTTTGACTCACGAGGTCACCATTTAATGACTTTACGTTATTGATAGTTTTCTAGCTCCCACACGATTATTATACTACGGCATACTGTTTATTAAAATTTATCTGTAATCACTAATACTTTCACATTCCAAAATAATATACCTACTTAATTACTTTCTATTTATGGCACATTAATAGGTTGCAACTAGCGCTTAACTGAAACAACCGTGACTTAGTCAAAACAGAATCCAAAATACGATCAATATTTAACAATAAGTACAAGAAATTAAAAGCGACACACCCAAGGCAGGATTTCACCAGTGATAATCCAATCAATTAACCTGAGTTCTTTTTTATGTAGGTCTCGTTAATATAACTTCAGCTCGCCTGATGGTGACCTAAAGACGAAGTTTTGGGAATGAGTGTTACCATTGCAGGTACAAATAATATCACAGTGTTGACCTTTTGAAGCCCCACTGCTGGAACCGGAATTGTACAAACAGGGAACCATGTTTTACCCAATGAAATTCATAAGGTACCTACATAAGTAAAATGTGATAATACAGTTTAGTTCGACTTGCAATTCATATCAATGGTGAAATCGGCTCTAAACCTCATAGCGATACGAGGCTATTCTCAACCGTCGAAATAATTCATATGAAATATTAGCAGCATTAAGCAACCACTGCGATACTTCAATACAGATTATAAAGATGCTTGGGAATACCAATTCAATACCGTTTTGAAGATTCGTTAGTTCGTAGATTCGTAAGTTCGTTCCCCAAAATTCTATTAGATCTGTATTTTGAACCGTTCCCCTTCGGGGCAGTTCTGGAATGATTGCTATTGAATAAGAGGAGAGCTCTGACTGTCGCTGAAGTCGAGAGTGTAGTACATATCAGTGGTGTCCAATGCGGCAGATGGTGGAGGAAACGGTGCGGCAAGCGTAGGAGCGCGTTTGTCTTGCAGCCAGTGGTGAGTTGGGCCTGGCTCAGTGACACGGGATAGGCGAGACAGTAGGCGAGAATACGTCTTGTTGACTCTGCAATGGCAGGCTGTTACCTGAAATTTAAATAGACAAATCTCATTTGATTTATCTTCTCTCTTTCCTCTATCCTATTCTATTCACAGTTGCTACGCAGGCTTAGCAATGACTTTTGCATATTCTAGAAAACAAAAATTATTTGGACTCGTTAGAATAAATACTTTGATGACCTGTGTGGCGTAGCGGTACAGTTCGACTTCTAAGACAGAGCTCGCGGCATGAATATAATATTTATATTGATGACTTGTTTCATGAAATTAATTGAACTCAGTTCCTATCAACAGTGTTACATTGTAAGGGACAATGTGCCTAGACACTTTTACTAGACTCACACTAGACAATTTTTATATTACCTATTTCAATCAATGGATCGCAATCCACTGTTGGATATTTATCACTACCAACGTACACCATACCACTCGATTCTCCGCCTTCTGCATCCAATCCAGCCTATTCGAAAGTTCCCCGAGCTAGATGGACTGACAATCTGACAAGGTAGCTAGTACCTTGCCAGATTGTCAGTCCATCTAGCTCGGGGAACTTTCGAATAGTAAATATAAAGTAAAAATACAAGACTTAAAGAAGCTCACCACAACTCCTACGATCGCAATAGCGGCGCCAAGGGTTCCTGCTGCGATATACACATTGTGTAGACGGTCGTGGTAGAGGCCGAGTGGCATTCGCACTTCACGCACTGAACCCCCACCAATGTTGTCACTCCGCCCTCTGACACGAGATTCCATATCCATTCCACCCTCACTCTCCACTACGGGTTCCAAGATGAAATCCTCTGGAAATATTCAAATATCTATTAATATAGGTACGTTACAAAACTAAACAGGGATGATGAAGGGTGTGAACCTTATCCATATGTGAATGAAAGTAGGTTGGCAGAGGCAGGTGGTATTTAGTAACAAATCAACACCCAAAAATCTCTTTTATAGTTACAAAATATATCTCTGTTTCTGATAGTAGCAGCATCATTCTCTTAGCGTTGTTCCTGGTTGCATCCGAGGTTGTGGACCTCGGAGCACGTGATCCGCTTACTTCTTTTCTTCCTTTTAGTTTATCTCATACGACTTTTATAGGAACGATAACTGTCTGACCTCCCAGAAAAAACTGAGATAGAGCCTCGGCCGTCAACCAGCAGGTGTATCGGCTTGCAGCTGAGGTTGGCTTGGCCCCAAGGTGGGGCCTTATATCTACACCCGGTTTCTGATAGCACGGCAGAGTTAAACTAGGAAGGGATATGAAGTATTTCTCATTAATTACTCACCTTCGCAAAGTTTTCCTGTGAAACCAGGTCGGCATGAGCATGAAAATGAGTCTATGACAGACCAGCAAGTTCCACCGTGGGCGCAAGGATTGTTGTAACAAGGCTAAAATGACAAGCGTGTTTCTTACTGTATTTAGATTGATTTGGATGATAAAGAATCAACTAAATATGTTACATCATTAGATTTTTATTGTATTTCCAGAGCAGCTTAGTGCGATTTAAAAAAAAATTGACAATTGGACACAATATTCAGAGCGACTGTCGTCTGACCTTCCAAAAGCCTGCACCAGAGCCTCGTCCATCCACAAAGAAAAGGCTTGCTGGGACCCTAGATAGATAGTTAAGTATTTAAATATTGATAAATTGTTGATTTGAAAACGGTGTAGAGTCAAGTTTTGAGACGCGTTTAAACTTCTTACAAATTATCCTATATTTGGACTAAGTTGTATAATATATTCTGCTAATGAATTTTCAGTTATCTTTAAGTTGTTTACGATCAAGATACTTCCGGGTATGAAATCATTTGATTATACCTAACAAATAAAATCTGTTCATAATTACCGACATAGCCGGCAAATGACATTCTTCCCCAACATATCCCTGTGGACACTCGCATGAATATGTATTTCCATGATCCCTGCAGAATTTACGCCCTGAGCAAGGATTTGGGGAACATAAATCCACCTACAATAAGAACAGTAAGAAATTGTTATAAGTTAAAAATTTAACACTGCACGCATTACTTACCTACGTAGACCGTAAAATATTGCATTGGATTAACATGTTCTAGTGCTAGTGTGCCCAGGTAATGATAATAGCAACACGTCTTCTTTTGCTTTGATTGGCGTTGAAACTTCCAGAGGGTGGCATTCCTATCTCAGGGTATTATACTCAGTGACGTAATAGAATAAGTGAATTCAAAATATGGGCCATATTTTGAACCCATTTAGTTTCTTCGCGTTACGCTCTTATTACAGAGGACAGAAGACTTTACGTCTCCACCGTTTTTAGCGTATTTAAAGCAGTGGATATGGTCTGATCAGACACGAGCAGGAGCAGAGACTGTTTGCCACAATTTATTTTATTTATATCGAATCGTCAAGTTCTGGGTTCCACCACGGACCACGTGCGTAGGCAGGTTTCATTTTCAGGAGGGAGAAGAGGTATAGGATTTCTGGGAGAGGTGAGATTTAAGAAAACAAAACAACAAAAATGTATAAAATGATATTATTATAGGTACAATAAAAAATAACCGAAAGTGAATTTGTAGGTAATGGAATTTCGTGAGGATTCATCCCCCGCCTTACGGACTACGCCCGTCCCTCGTACACTATTGAAGTAAACCTAAAAATACATATATATATACCTATGATTAATAATGACTTTGATTTTAATATACTCGTAAAGGACATAAACACAATTTAAAAGCGTTCAGTTACACTATTGAGTTGAAATTACGGCTGTTACGACTCTAATATTCGATTTGATGGCTTATGGCAGCCATTAGTTTTACGTAAAAACATCTCATTTGAATGATATGTGTTATGTGACCTTGAGCTGGCAAGTGTTGCCGGTGTAGCCGCGGTCGCAGGAGCACACGAAGCCTCCCACGCGGTCCGTGCAGGTGCCTCCGTGCGCACAAGGCGAAGATTCGCATTCGTTGTATTCCATGTCACAAAGCTCGCCTGTGTATCCTGTGTACACCGAAATATACAATGATAAATATACATACGGGATGATAGTAACTTATTTGGGAAGCTCCCCCGCCTTAAATTCTGATTTCATTTCCGGGACCCATAGGAACCTATTGCCTGGATGAAAAGTAGCCAGTAGTGCCATGAATTTACTAAGCCACGGTTTTTGGTATATTTTAATACGAGTACATCGTGGCACTGTTTTAGTTACTTATTTTTGGTACACTTTTTTGAACGTGTACAGTTAAAGAATAAATAATGAAATTTAATTAATTTTACGAACCAGTAAATAAACCGTGCCATAGTAAATGTATGGCAGTCGAAAAAGTAAACACATGACGATATCTTTTGTATCATCCGATGCTGATTTCTTAAAATTGAAGAATTAATCGTCTAGACATTCTAAATATTTTCATCATGTATAGGGTAAATACGGAGTTTGTTGCATATTCTACAATATCTGCTTGAGTAACTTAAGCGCCAATGGTACAAGGCGCCAATGCAGCATAATGTTACGCATTAAACATAGTTGCGTCGACTCCCTTTAATGAGATACTTATGATAAGCATTTACATCATTTAATGTTTGTTTCGCAATAAATTAGTGACATTAGTGTACCCTGTAAAAGAGCCAAGCAATATAAACTCATGGCCACCCTAATCGCTGAATTATAAATGTGTTATTTTAAAAATTCAGTAAAAACAAGGTACTCCATCTAATTTCTGAGCATCAAAAGAATGATAAAATTAATAGTAAGTAATCAGCTGCTGAAATTGAATAATTTAAGTTCAAGAAATGACTCTACATAAGGAGAAGCACTAATTCGACGACTTTGTTTACTAGTCGAAAGTCTACAAGTAAATTGGTAAAATTTTATCTCGGTGTTTCCCGATCCAGAATCTATTCGTATAAATGTATTCGTTTTTCTAAGTCATTCCAACCATTTTTGTGATTTGCTCTCCTCCAAAAAGACCGGAAAACTATTCATTGCTAAAAACCCGCAGCCATAGGCGCTGATAATATCACATAGACTGGTTGTAGTCGATTACAACCCGACTAGCCACTTACTATTACTCTTACCTTCGGATTTATATCCCAAGTCAAGTCCATAAAACCTAAGAACGACTACTTCAGTTCTGACTACATACCTAGTTGGAAAAATGCATAAAAGGCCGTCGTGTCCCGAGGTTTGTTTACGTACATTCTCTACGGCTATGCGGTATTATGTACAATATTGCCCACCATGAAGAAAAATACTTTTAATTTATTCAAGGCAATTTATTTCCGAGTCGTAAAAAGCCTATTTACGGATTCCAAAATATTATAGGTATCTACGAATATAAAGTTTTTCCTTATCATTCGATAAGGAAAACTGAATAGATTATATTTGAATAGATTACAAAAGTACCTTCTGGTTTCATCATTATTTCGATTAATATTTTTTAACAAATACATAGAAACTAGTAATCCTAAAATAGGTGCGGTTGATTCAAATGAATTATGGATTGTAATTAATAAGCAGATGGTTATCATTGATTTAGTAAAATCGCGACAAACAATGACTACAACTTCCTTATTGCGACATGTAAAAAATAAGCTAATGTTTGGGACTTTTAAATATTAATTAGAATATCAGGTTTATATAATACTAGACATAAAGATAAACTGTACGAATGACAAAAATATACCAGGCAAATGTAAGTGGGCCAGACGGTCAAGGTTAACCTCGGAAAACAAACTTGACTAAATTGCCGATGTTCTAAAAAAAGGGTTGGAAGGTTGAAAGGTTTAATGATGATAGAGTAAGCTCATGAATTATTACTATATTTATCTGTAGTCGTTGCCTACTCCGGAATGAGAAAGGTATGACTATATTATGTCTATAATTATGTGTAAGTTATCGTTTATTCTATGAGTTAAAGCCGTATACGTAACCCTAGCAGTAACGTACTTATTTTTGCTCTACGCATCACTTTGTCAGATACTTAATAAAGTTAGAAAGGTTTAAACTTTAAAGTTAAGCCAGATGTTATGAACGCAATTAGTAGCACGTATTCTTTTTTATAAAAATGTCAAACTATAAGTGCATATAGCAATACACTATTTACGTTCAAACTAGTCAATTTCTTACTATCATCATAATAATAACAATGTAACGAAGCAGTTATGTAATACAACATTGCAACATAATTTGTTCGCGAACTTGTTCGCCCATTTATTACTGCATGTTTAATTCATATTACATTTACATGATCTATTTTTTATCATGAGCTATTTTGTATTCTTTTTTAAAATGTTGAAAGTCTATTACCTATATTATAAAGGTGTAAATTAAAAGTAAATATTGTTTAATGTCAAAAAAAATCTGTTTGGAATTGAACCTTCAGGTGACGACAACCAACAGCCTGTAGGTTCGTTATAAATTTGAATGTTAAAACATTTTTAATCAAACTGAAAACATCCCTACATTTGATTACAAGGGCCCGTTCATCGTTCATATTAGATTACGAATACAGAGCCATGTTTCATCTAATCCAATTTATACCTAAAGTATATAATTAAAAACCAACAAAAACAAGTGAGGTATTATACCTTAATTTAATAAGTTTTTGATAGATAGCCTGATGAAATAAAATTGGTGGGGGCGGTTCGCCACCACAGTTCGAAATGAACAGTGGGTGGAACCACAACATGGCTAGCGTAGTGGGCAGCTTTCCAACTTTGACTCAGATAAATCACGGCTATACAAGTTTCAGCCATTATTAAATTGACCTAACTTCAACATTCATTTGACCTCTAAACTAAGTAAGGTCTCCTATTCTATTTAACCACTGATCTGTATTTATAGATAATACAGATCAGTGTATTTAACTGATCTAAGGATAGGAACGACCCAAGGATATAGTACAAGGAAATTTCTTATGTTCTTGGAACGACCTATCAATTATTTTTTGACCATTTAAAATGCGAATCACCTAAAATATTCATTAGAACATACGAGGTTTTAATACTTTTAATTGACTCAGTAACATAATTATTATTTCATTCATATAAAAGATTTTTTTATACCACTTAGGTGGCGGACAAGCACACGGTCCACTTGATGGGAAGCGCTGCCGACCCTGTAAGAATCTTCTAATGCCCTTCTCGAAGAAACTCATATTGTAGGTGCTAAGGTAAACCACAGCAGGGAGATCATTCCACAGCCTAAGCGTGCAGAGAATAAAATTCCTCTCGTTACATTTCCAAATACAATTTTTTTAAACAAATCAAATAGTTACCTATATAGTTTCTACAGTCATATCTCATAACGTTTAAATGTAACCGATCTGAATGTACTTAGATAGGTTCCTTCTTCGTACAATCCCGGGTACTTTAAGCGAGGCGCGAAGCATCATTTTCAAATTGAGAGCATCTGGAATGGTATCCTGTAGGTACCTTTTGGACTTTACCCTGCCTGCTTATCATGTAGCGCGGTGCAGTCAATTTACGGAATGTATATT
Organism: Lithosia quadra; assembly: GCA_963576445.1. Classification (NCBI taxonomy): domain Eukaryota; kingdom Metazoa; phylum Arthropoda; class Insecta; order Lepidoptera; family Erebidae; genus Lithosia; species Lithosia quadra. The sequence goes on from OY754874.1 coordinate 9,837,584, forward strand.
TGCAAAAGTGCAGGTACCAGCATATATAGGTACCTAACTTGTTCACACAAACAAATAAAATTTACATACAATATTTTAGTGACGTTTTGTCGGTGTCATACCAAGCTGTCACTTACACAAATTGCCCAAATGACATACTCGTACATACAAATTGTTCCCAAGCGTGACATAGGGCGATTTTTGGCGAATTGAATTTCATGGCACCGTCCCTGATATTCATCCCACTCGACAATAACAACGTCGTCGACGTGGAGATCAAACCGGAGCACTTTGTTTTATAACACAATCTGCAAGTGATTGTTGTTTCTGCCTTATTTCTATAACATATTTTTTTTATTGCCAAGAATTTGTATGTTTTCAAATCATCAAGTCCGCCACCTATATTTTCAACAAAACCTTGTTATATTGGGTACGTCAATATGATTTCGCTACGCCTGGTGGTAGGTAAACTAAAGAGGATATCTGAGTAATGGTCACCGTTATAGACACTAATAATGCTACGATGGTAGCCCTCGGCTTGACGGTTTCTATGTCTGTTCTTAAAGAATGCTTCTACTATCTACTATTATGAATCCAATTTGGATGGATGAATGTTTATTCACTCAATCACGCCAGAAACACAATCGTAACTTATTCATGTTAATATTCATGCAAACAAATGTTTGCACTGAGCAGGCATCGAAGTCGCGATACTTAGCAGTCGAACACCTACCGCTACGTCACACCTTTCGTAATTTGACTCTGTTTGGCCCTATTGTTTGTACAATTTGATGGATCAAATGATGTAGACACGCATAATATGAACACAAATTTAGCAATAATTTTTTAGCTGATACTTCCCAATTCTCATCACATTGGAATTATATTACGCTCAAGTGTGATCGGGCGTGACTGATTTATTGCTGTAAGTGGAGGAGGGTGAAGTACGTTCGTTTATCGGTATGATCCCGACAAATCATTTCACCGTGGTATCCGTAACAGGCTATATATTAGTGATAGGGGTTCGCAGTACCCAATTCACTATAAATAGCCCTAGATGTAATTTTATTTTGGGTAAAATTAATAATACTTAAGGACATTATACACAATGCTATCTAGATAAATTGTAATATGCATTCAGAATGCGGAAAATACCTATATAAGTACCTACTTAATAAACATAGAAACACCCAGACCATTGCATTTCAATGTAAGTATTCACGCATACAAATAATTGCATTGAGAGTGAATAGATCCCGCGACCTCTCACTTAGTATTCAAACGCTTTACCACTACGCTACAGAGCCAGTTATATAGGATGTTTATCTGAAGTTACCTTTGTTACTTAAAGGTACAATTTATACGTTCTCCACACCGAAATCTACCGTTAGTCTACAGGTTCAGTATGAAAATGGTTATTACATCGCAGAATACTCACCCGGTTGACAATAACAACGAAATTCTGGTGCAGCTTCTTCACTATCTGACGGCTCCAGACAAATTCCCTTGACACAAGGATTCGCAAAGCACGGGCCTGCTGTTATAGAACGATTGCAGTGCGTGCCCGTCCAACCATCGGTGCACGCGCAGTGGAACGTCGTGGAGCCGTTCATCGCCACCATACTCATACATGATCCACCATTTTTACAAGGGGATGAGTAGCACGGATCTCTCTCGCATTTTCTGCCTGTGAAACCTGAATCGATAAAAAAACTTTTGTTAGATTTGAGTCTTGAGTCTTTTGAGAAACTTAGAGTTTTGAAGACTTTTTATAAGCATCCATTAATTTATAACCTTAAAGCCTTAAAGTTATTATTCTTAAAGTTGTCTTCTGTTTTTTAAAGCTTTTTGAAACTATTTTTTTTGTTATTATTGGCCTTCCTATTTACTTCAAACCAGTTGTACACTAAGATGGCTAGAATAAATTAGTAAACAACTAAATTATATTCAATTAATTACTTATATGTAAACAACCATATAATCCTCCATACATAACGTATGTAGGTGTGAAACAGTTGCATAGTTGCGTAATAGCAGCGGTTGGTGCGGTCGCCAGATTACGTCACATCGCGTTTAATTCGCCAAACATATTTTATTTTCAGAGCACGAACAAAACTGCTTTTGATTTGTTTCAAGCGAATGAGTCAGTGCAATATATCTGCCCCGGGGCTGTCTAGTAATTCCTTTCACTGATTTACATTCGAGGTCACAGGCTGATGATATGTTTATATGAATAATAATAATAATAATAGGTATCTGTAACTAAGTTGAGGAAGTATTGGCGTAATGACTCCTTCACGATCTGTCGGAGTACGTGATTGAGCAGAAAAACTCCAACAAAATCTTTATGGGCTTAACGACCCTTGTAACACGAATTACATAATATAGGTAGCCGCCAAAGGGACAACTTTAGTTACGGATTCTGCGACTTCTTATTATAAAAGTAAAGAGGGTTTTAGACATTGCCTACTTCATTAATGTTTTAGTGCACCTACTTATTTGTATAGAAAAAGTTTCAAATACTAGCTGTTCAAAAAATTAAAAGAGACAAATTTAAAATTCTTAGGTATTAAAAAAATTTAAAAGCAAGGTATATTTAAAGGGTGTGTCGTGAGATTAGAGAGGTGATGCAATCAAGAACGCTTGTTTTTTCAGTTTTGAATTACCCAGTAACCCCATATTTTTTTTGTAATGAACATGGTTTATTAACTGAATTTTTCAATATAGGTAGACGTAGAATACGAAATTTTGACATAGTAACTTATAGCATTAAATTTATTATCTACTATACATCCATCACATGATATAATCATAATTATGATTATTGCATGATTTAAAACAGTCATTAATTAAAAAGATAACAAATTAGAATAAACACAAAATAATAGACTTTTTAGCTGTTAGCACCTATATTAATTTAATAACTACAAATAGTAAGTAGGACTTTTTTTCTGTGTTGTTTACAACGTGTTGAATAGTAGATCTACATTTTGCCAATGTTGTTACTATCGCCCCGAAATCTGTAAAATTATTTGGACTGTTCATAGTGTTTATGCAAAAGAGAGTAACCTGAAAAAGAAAAAAGCAAACAAAGAAAGTAAACATGTTCAAAAGCGAACACAAAACGTACATGACACATATCACATAGTGTAGGTCTATTTTATGAATGAACCTTCACCCTGTGGCATTATAAAATATCGCCTTCTTAGACAAGTCATTCCTCTTTTGTCATGCTGTCTTACATTTACTACAACTTCCTTAACAAATATAATTACTACTTACCACAAAAGCTAAAATGCTTTCTCTATAAACGACTTTTACGGTTAACAATAGCGTAGGACACAATCCTGGCACATTATTTAGTATACGAAGGCCAAGCGTCCGTTGGACATAGCAGTGAGCTTCCCAGACGCAATGAGGATAATATAACTTGTTAATATTTACGTTTATATAACGAGTGCCAGTACGGAACGGAAACATATATATAAATTTCTGTTTAAAGAAATTTGCTGTAACTGAAGGTCAGTGTGTTAAAGGGCCGTAACAAAGGCCCAAGCCAGGCTTCTAGCTGGTGCACCTACTGACCGACAGATACAGCACTGACGAATCTGCAACGACCTTCAGGGGTTGAGAGCTGAGACAGCAATTGCTCTCAGAATTTGTTATTATTTACCAAATCAGCCAAATCTTAAAACATGATTGTTAACGATAACATGATGATGATGGTGATATAAAGATGACCTACGTCATACAGATTACTTTTGTTAACCCTACTAAGTTTCGATTTTGTCATTTTACCCACATCAATAGTTGAAACCAAAGGGTCATGTGGTCATGCCCTATTAAATTATTGAATGAGTTTACGTCGGTAGTGCTCTAATAAGTTGACTGTAAGTCCTACACCTTGGCGATCAAACTGCTGCCATTACATGCATAATAACAAACGAAAGAATAGGACACTTTTGAATGTAAATTATTTAACGCATTTTGTAGTAGCAAACAATTTAAATTATTCGATTCCTGGTGCTAATACCTACTATCTAATCTAACAGCTGTACCCAACAACTTATGTCGTTATTTGGAAACCGCAGGTCTAAAATTGTATATACATGGTCAAAGAAATACTTGTGCAGGTTCTTTCAACTTTTTGCACGCCATATCTGTCAGAAGGCCTACCTATACCTACATTCAAACTAATCGGCAGGCTTAATAGACGGACCACGGGCAATTATTTAACCATAGGTATTGATGAATCATTTCTTAAGTATCTTCTGTAGAATTATATGGCAAAAAAAAACAAATATTTAGTCCTGTGTGTTTTTGCCGTTGACTGTACAATGTACATGGGTATGTAGCACACGTTAACAGGTGCACCATGATCTATGGGGGTAACTCCACATTCGAGACTTGACCGATTTTCTTTACTTTGGTCAACTTGTGTCCTGTTTAAAGTCCTGGTCCAAGGAAAGTTGTGTCCAGGTGGAAGGGAGAAAACTTGGGCAGAATGTATTTAAACTGACTACATCTCTGGATGCTCTGGACTAGTTATATGAACGAACGAACGGTTAGCGAACGAATGTTATATTAGGTTTCTGTCATTATTTAATTATCCCAAATAGCATCATATGGATGCTATGAAATATAGAGTACTACCTTTTTTATAGTTGACACAGTTGATACAAGAAATACTGAGCACAAATACCTACCAGGTGACCTAAATAAAGAACGATGACAAAGCAGCGATGGAGTGGTATTCTTTGAGGAAACTGCACTTTAATTTTCCATGTAGTTTGCACAACCTAAAAAACTTCACCTAGTAACATTTTGAACTACTTGTTTGGGTTAGTAGTAGATACAAAAATAGTACTTCAAAACATTTTGTTTTTCGTACATTTATGCAGAACCAATATCATGAAACATAAATATTTTAGATTTCTTTTTATATATCTTTTGATACCCTGAAAAATCATACATTTAATTTTGTATCTTTCTCTGTCATATCTGTACACTGTACATGCGTTAAAAATCTAAAAATAAGCACTAAAAATAACACAACATTCTACATTCATGATTAAAGTTGTACATAATATATATACCATAAGGGCAGAGACAACGGTAGTTGGCGCCATTGAGAGGTTGCGTGAGGTCGACACATATACCGTTATTCAGGCACGGTGATGGATTGCACGCGTCCCGCTCCTCACAGTGGGGACCCACGTAGCCGGCACAACATTGACACTCGTACTCCTCCTACAAATGTACAACATAACTATAGTATGAGCCATATGCTTTACTACTATAGGTATATAAACATATGTCTCATCATAATGTTAACGAGAATTAAGGCCATCAAGGTGGGTACACAGCTAAACTCGCTCAGTCCAAAGGTCCAAAGGTCCAATACTATACCTAGACCACGAGTGTTTTAATTCTTGTTAACACTATTATATATATCATAGAACGCGATATTTTAACAGTTAGTATGTCTCTTACCATCGAGACGTTAGTATAACACACGCCTTTCCCAGAACAATCCTGCGACTCGCCACAGTTATCGGCCTTTACTGTTACTTTTAATCGCACACATTGAGACTTCCAATTTTCAGAAACAACTGCAAAATAACATTTTCATAAATAACAGAACTGTCCAAAATAAATCATCTTGTACCATTTAAAAAGACGTCCAATAACCCGCATGAGTGAGTTTTCATAGCGACGGTCCACAGTAGGTAGGTACCTATGCAATATTTTAAAGTTACGGCGACAATTCCCACATATCCATTGTGCGATCAAAGAATGAAACCGAGGCGTCGTCGTTTGCGTGTTTCCCTTATAGTTCCTTCCGTTTGCTTGTCCATAATATATATATATCTTAACCATTTCATCGCGCCAAATATTACCGCCGTCTACCTTACAGTCAATTTTTTACAAGAGAAATATAAACGACAAAGAAAAATGTATTAATAAGCTTGAAATGTCGATTACAGAGAAACTAAAATTCATCTCTCTCTATGTTTATATACCTACTTATTCCTTTTATGGAAGTGTAGACTTTACCGATTTAAATTGATGTGAGAAGTTTTGCTTCTAAATTTCAGTCATAACTATGTGTAATATGTAATTACCTATTAGCAAATTGACACCCTCAACAAGATCTTTCTCATAAAGTGTGAAGATCTTGGCGCCATGCTCGTCTAGGGCTGTGATATCCAGTAACATCCCATCAGACACGTCACAATGCTCGTGTCCTTGACGCGTTACCTGGTATACAGCCGGTTGCAACAGTGTGTGATGTAGTCTAGAAAATCAACCACTCACAATACGGTATTTGAATGAAAATTAATAGCTAACATTGGCCTGAGCTAAATAGGTCATGGTCACTCAATGTTTTACACCTAACATAACTAACCTCTCTCCATCGGCATGTGAAATGTTTGGCTCTGGGGCGCTGTGGTTCGCTTCGACTTGGCCAAAGGATTCGAGCAAGGAGTCCGCGATGCGAACTATAAGGATGTCTCCGCTCTGAATGTCGGCAGAGCCCTCCCATGACACGATGACCGGGGGGCACTCCTCTTCGGCCGCACCCGACGTAGCGCCCCCGCCGCCACCGCCGCTCCCTGCACACTCCTCCGCCATCCATAGCGCAAAGTCACACAGATACATTAATACGTTCATTAATTAACAGCTTAACCTCTATAATTATTCAATAAAATAGCCTCTGTTATGTTTTAATTACAATAGATAATACCTAGTCTCAATATTTTTGTTTAAGCTTAAGATGAATGTAATTATAATGTGCACAAGCATGACGTGTACCGTTACGAAATAGATAATGTATTAAACATTTTGGAACGTTTGTAAAGGACAAAGGTTACCATGCTAACTGAAAAACGTACCTATGTACACGTTGTGGCTATTTACTCTTCGAAATGTTAATTAAAGCTCTGGACAGGTTTATAAAAGTTAATATCTCCTTGTCAATAATTATATCATTAAAGTTACAATTAAACGACAAATTTGATTGTGGCATTAGTCCAATCGTACCTACATAAATAATGCATTAGATGTTTTCCTTAACAGAAGTAATGAATAGAGTTCAACTACTAGAGCAAAAAAGCCTTTTCCTTATTTCTCCTTCGGCTACACGATTTATGGCTTATGTATTTGACCTTGGTATGCTCGTTGCTGTCACGATCAAAGTTGTACGAACAAGAATATTATGCTTTGAAATATGGGAAGAAAAGACATTGTATGAATTGCCCAAGGAGATTAAGTTTAGTAGGTAGTGTATATTCACGTCTTGGGCTCTTATTTATTGCAGTTGCAAACCTGCTGTTTTAAACAGCATTGCCAGAGTATACCAAGTAATATTAAGCTTCAAAACATGTAAGTACAAATTATGTACCTACTTGACGTTTCTAGTCATAATAAAGAGAAATATTTAATTTGTCATTTTTACTACACATACTTTCACACCTTACTAGTAGGTATTCAAATTCAACACCAAAAATATTTTATGCTATGAGACCATTTAAATAGCAAATAAAAAAGTCAGAGGAAAAAAATAATTGTTTAACTAATTATGTTTCCTACATAAACTGAGCACTGGTTCAGATCCATCATCGGTCCAGAAAGTCCCGGCGAAAACTCCGGCAAGAAACTCAGTGCAGCTTTTGTTATCTATTTTCAGCTTTCATATTCTCATCCTCATTTCGTCAAATGTTTGTGTTAGAGTTTGCGGTCCTCACGTTGCTATGGTCCTCTTGGGACAGATAAGACATTTTTTCTTTGCATGTACGAAATCAGCAAAGTATACCAAGAGCAAGGGCTCTTGGTAGGTAGGTATTCAACAAAAAAAAGGTCAACGCAGGGAGGCCATACTCGTTAGGTCAACCTTGTATTTGCACTATTTTTAAACACTGTAAAATACATACCTACCTACATTGTACTTATATACAAGTGTGGCTAGAAACCTATTATTGAAGGCTGAACAATATAGTTTGAACTAATTTAATCACACCGATCAGGTTCAGTTTCATGATTAGTGTGGAAAAGTACAAGTGATTTGATTCAATATGTGTGAAACTTGCCGTCCAGTGTCATCAATCAACGGTTTAAAAACAAAAATTAACTTGAAGGTATGAGTACTTACGTACCTAAAACCACATTTTTAGACTTTAACGGCAGAACTCAACACACTTTAACGAAAGTAGGTACACTTTCGTTAAAATGTCACTGGGTATTTAATTAAATCACGTATTTAATCAAATCTTTTTTATGATTTAAAATAGCAGCGTGATTAAAAATTAAGTAATAAATATTTTTATTAAAATCCTTGTAAATTTTTCAGCGAACTTCTCTAACGGAATATTTTTCATATCTAAATACGTTTCATTCAACTTTATCGAAATTTGTTCCATTTACAAAACATTCCTAAATAATAAGGTAAGACGGGGAAAATGGAAGGAAAAATAATAGGTATTTTTTATTCCGTGAAAAATAACAAAAAGCAAAGACGAAGTCAACTCTAGAAATTGCCCATAAAGTATGCATACCCATACTACTACAACCATAAAAGCACTATACCATAGACTTAGGAAAAGGATGGACGGAGTGCCTAGAGTAACTAGTCTGTGTCAAAAAATGGCGGGCATCAATCATTGTGTGAGTAAATTGTAGGGATGCGAGGTTTTACCTAAATTTCCCCATTTTTTATTATTTTAGTTGAGGATTAGGGAGAATTATTTGGTAAATTTTAAAATATATAAATGAACAATCATTAAAGTTGATTCGTGCATTATTATTAAAAATATTATTTTATCATAAATTAATGAAAATAATATTTTAGTTATTTTTTACATTATTTTTTTCATTATACCTATATAAAAAAAAAACTTACATGGATGGTAACCGTGGGGAATATTCACACGATTAAACTAGGTAAGTACCTAATTAACAAAAAAAGTTAAAAAATTCATATTAGTTACAATTTGTATTTTTGCGATTCCTAATCCCATGTATTTACAAAAAAGAAGTTAAATCACTACGGTTATCACTACTAATAAATAGTTTATGCTATTTCATCATAAAGTCACACAATTTACAGATTTCCCCAACATATGGGGAAATTTGCACACTTTTATGTTGGGATCACTGGTTTTGTACCGAAACAATTGAATTTTGTTTTGAAATATTGAATGAACATTTATGTATAATTATTAGATAAACATTAAGTGATTGAAATATTGATTAACCTGTGAAATGTGATCCCTGGATTTATTTTCTTCCTGTCACTACGGTTTTTACACCATTTCACTGCACAAGACATGTTGTATTTGATTTTTTTTTCTTCCCGCTTAAACTGACAGATCGACCGATTCGGCCGACGTTTGCCGCGAAGTGGCTGACTATGATGTGAGAGTGTGCGTGGCGACTGTATACGTATACGAAAGTTGGCTGACTATGCAGCGTCACTTTTTTGTTCCCATGGCTCCGTCCATAGTTATTCCTAGGTCCATGCACTATACGTAAACTTCTGATACACCTCATGTATTATTATTACAAGAAAAGCAAGAGAGATACTATTGCTTGAAGCCTGTTGTATTTACTGGGTGCTCCACTTTTTAAAGCGTTTCAGAGCACTTCGACGTACTATTATTACGAAAAGCATTTCAAACTAATGAAACGTACGAAGTCCGCAAAAACCATCAGTTAAAATCCGTAAACTTGAAAGTTAAGTAGCTACTCTTGGCTGTTGAGAAATATTAAATTTTGTTACTTATTATGATTTTTTAAAACCTCATTCACCTTTCTTGCGAGGCTCGCTTGTCAGTGTTTTCTTATTATTATAATTAGGCTGTTTATAAAAATTGGAATAATGAATTTATGCGAACGATGTTGTCTTATAATTTTAAAAGCTAATTTTTCCTTACAAGATCCTTTTTAGCGAGGGCAACATGATTACACACGGTATGGAACTATGACACTATGATTTATTTTCGTATATTTTAGGAAATTAGGTTAACGTTATAACACGCCTAAAAACGTTGCATTGGATACCGTATATTTTAACCTTCAACTGAAGGCGCTATTTACTTACTTCATCATCCCCTATTTAATCTTCCCACAAGTCAAAATTACAAAAACGCTCTATAGCATATGTATTAATTTATTAAGTGCCTATAATAATATGAAGTTTCATGGTGATGTCTTCGAAAATAACGAACTTTCATATGAACTTGCATGCCCTTTTTGATGGTAGCCTATGTCCTTTCCCAAGCTCTAATCTATCTTTGTACCACATTTAATCATAATCGGTTCTATGATTTAGGCGTGAAAGCGTAACGGGCAGAGTTATTGTTGCATTTGCATTGTAACAATATAAATACAGATAAACGATTTTATTTTATAGAGGTACATTTAATGTAATTTAGCTAACATAGAAGAAAATTATTATGGTTTTACATTTTAAGAATGTTCAATCTTAACACGTTTGTATTTTTTTAAAGTCTAGACATGAATAAAATTAATAGGTACTGTAATTATGTACGAGTATAAAGGTAATTCGTAGGCATTTCTTATTTTTACATAGAGTTCTCATCATTAACCTAGCCGTAGTATCGAAATAGCTTCAACAACTAACACTTCTTTCAAATTTCGTATTTTAGGTAGGTGCACGCAAAATTAAAGACCAGTTCGTCAAGTCTGAGTCACAAAGTTAAAGTTAAAGTTAGAAAATCACTCGGATAAGCTTGGTCAATACAACAGAATTATGTGTATGTGGATACTACATTACTGTACCTACTATTAAAGCTGTATCCCACGGGAGCCGCGTACTATCTACTCGTATTATGCTACTAATTCCATTTCCGGTACCTACCCACTGGTTCATTTTGTTAGTCATTTTCTGGCTGTACCTATGTAAAACTTGTACCTACGTACTGGCGTATTAATTATAGATATTACAAACAAACAAATTTTCACAATTCTAATATTTGTTAGAATTCGGTTACTATATCTATTTCGTGGTTAACGTGATCCTCCCAGCCTTTTCTCTAGTCAGTTGGGGTTGGCTTTTCTTCGTAACTACGATGTGGCCGTACTTCAATATTTTCGTGAAGTTATTGCCATCTGCCAACACTTTGGCGATGTCGAAGTTCTATACTTAAACAGACTTAATCAGTTCAGGGTTCCAATTATCTACCCGTAATGACTGCCAAAGATGTTAGTTTGGTAACTGGGAAAGATGGCTTAACTACCATAGATCTTCACTGATTTTCTATTACCTACCTATTCATCACCTTAACTTAATAACAACAGTCTCCCAGTGATGCTCTCATTACAAGAGAGATGGATCTGTAATTAATTGTAAGTTGTTCTAGAAAGTTGACACTAATCGCTTCGGAATACGTATAAATGTTAGGCAATACATTAAGTTTATTATTTTCCTTGTTCCAGTAAATCTGTTGTTTTTGGCGATAACTTTACTAGGTTATCGCAGTCAAGATAGTGTCAAGATAGTTACCTAAACAATGAAAAAGACAATGATTTAAATGTATCATATCGCATTTTAAATTATTGGGTTCCAAATGCACAAGTTTGAATGCATTGATGTTCCTCAGGGATGTTCATTACTCAATCGTGTCAGAACGGCTGAACGGATTTGAACAAAATTTGGCACGGAGATAGATAACAGCAGATAGGCAGATAGATCTGAAATAGCACATAAATACTCTTTATTCCGGAAATAGGTATATGGCCAACCTGTCGTAGTTAGATAGGGAATCCTATATTTATACGGTAGAACAATACTATCGAAGCATTAGGTACTACATAAAATAAATAAATAGGTATAACCCCTTGCTTGTTTATTAAAAGTCACCCAAAAATATAACCGCACATTCTCTGACTTTACGCCGTCCTTTCAGTCGTCTCCAATAAGCTCTATAAAAAAGAAAGAATATGGCATGATAAGTATAAAATGAATACTTACAGTGACTGGTAGATTAAGTTCATGAGTTTCGTTGCCGCGCCACAGTCGGGATTCCCTCGGCAGTACGGGCAGATCGCAATCTATAGACCCTAGTCGCTCTTGTAGCCGAGCCGGTGAATACGCCGCCGTGCCGAGAGCACTAGATCTAGTGTTTGACTTTTGCCTTCTTGCACTTTTCACTACCCCCTTTGTGCTTGTATACACTTTAGCAGTTGAATGACTCGCTGTTGCGGGGTTTGCCGTCGCGGTGTACGCTTTTGTTGTTTTTAAGCTTTTCTTTGTTGTTGAAGATCTAGCTGTAGGGACTACAGTGGACTCTAATGGTTTTGAGTAAAGCTTTGTAAGTGGAGAAGTTGGTGGCGCTTGAGAACTTGATACTGCTTTAATCTCGGAGTTAGTGGACAAAGTCTCCTCACAGTAACACGCGCCGGCTAATGACAAGATTAGCGCTGTCGCTGTTAACAAAAACTGCCTCATTGATTGCGGGTTGCTGCGTTGTTTCATGTTTATTCGTAAGTATTCTTGTTCTAGAGTGACTTCTTATCTATTTTGGCACAACTACAATGTTTTCAGTTCATCAATCAGTTACCTGGCAAAAAATAAATAAAAACATTTAATCTAAAGTTAGGAAACTCTTATCTTACTTTAGTGGGTACTTGAAGGATTAGCCTAGCTGTGTAGAGGATTACTTTTGACTATATATTAAGACAATAATAAGATCATAACATTAGTACTTATTTTTGTGCGCTTGGTATTAATTGAGTTTTTACATCTAAGTATTAGAACAAGAACCTACTGGAGTAAATCAAACTTATCATAGTAAGTAGGGACCTATTGTTGTACCCAGTGTTAACCATACCATATAAACAACAACAACGAGCTAGATAGACAAGAATACTAATAAAATTTCATACCTAGGTACCTACTTGAATTTTTTTTTTCAAACATTGAGCCAAGATATACCTAAGTATCTACAATAGGTTGCTTCACTATTTACCTAAAGGTTTAGTTTTTTGTTTCATATAAAATGAATACTCGTACCTACCTCTATTGTACCTATAGTTTTACTCCTAGTATCCACCAGAGCGCGCTAAAATAAGCTTTTAATAAAAACATCTATAATTAGACAAGCTGTAATCCTCTCACATCGAGTGGCGACCCTCTTCAAAAATGAGTGCAGCCCTTGGGATGAACTTAAGGTAGCTTATTTCCATTTTAATCTCAAAGGTTAGACTGTCGACTCACTTTATGTAAAGGTAACTCTCAACAAGGCTTTGAATGAGAGCTACCTAATGGAATTTAAATGATCGTATGCAAACTTTACAAACTCGCTCGGTAAATACAATATTTAGTCACGTAGGTAGGTACCTCATATAATTCAAGATAAAAAATATTTTCTTATATTTAATGTTTAGTCTTAATTTATAATTTAATGACAAATTACAAAATTAACATTAAACCACAATACACAAACAAAATACTAAAAATAACCTTCAATAAATTGTTTCAGGGGTCACTAACAATTTATACTTACATAAGAATGCAGAAATGATAACAAAATCATCACCAGTGAGAGAGCAAATGCTTATTCAACAAATTCACAAGAAAGATAAACAATTTAATGCCATCTTACGTTACCACTATATTAAAATATTAATTTCGAGTTATATTACAGAAAAAAGTAAAATTAGCGGCCCTTCAATAAATAAACCATTCGGAGAGTTATAACTTCGCATATATTAGTTGAGCAAATGTCAAAACAAATCAAGTAGTGATTAATTTATGTGGAATTAAACAATGTTTTGGCAGGGCAACACGTAGCGCAGGGCGGGCGGCGAAACCGTCCGCAGCCTCCGCGAAACTGAGGGTACTGGGGGCGCCCCGCCGCCGCGCCCCTGCTCCCCTTTCGCGCACCCCTTCACGCCTGTATCTTTACTTAATTTTGCTCCACGCCTGTACTGCAAACGTTTTCCCTAAAGCCCTGAAGTAAGACTTGGTGCTACATTGTATTTTCCTTACGTATTTACATTTTACACCAGGCATTATATTTATAATATTATACCCCTGTGATGACTACCGGAGTCTACAATGGTATCATCTGGTTTTATAGAGATGGATTTCTGTCAAAATTTAACTGTAGTAGTGCCGCACTACGACGGCCCTGCTCTGACACTTGGCATAAATAGCGGCTCATGAAATCCCGACCCGGGTACCCCGTAGGGCATAGTAGACCGAATGTAAACATCTAAATAAAATTCATCACCCTCGGCTACCTATTCTACGTCTGTGTTTATTGCGTTACATTTCATTGAAATGATCCAATAACGCAATCCAATATACTTAGATGTTTAGGTTGGAAATATTTTCTTTTGCTCTACCTATATTATAACTGAAAATGGTGATAGTTCAACATTACAGGAATACCTATTTGTACTACGAAAACTTCACAAATTTTAAACTGAAAATATATCAATACTATTTAGGAATACTTAATTGTATCTCAAGAATAAGTATTACCTTATTCAATTAAATTTAAGAGCAATTCAATCAATCAAATAAAAAAACAATATTAGGTTTGGTATTTTACTACAGTTTATCATCATAATCCTCATAGCGTTAGTCCCGGTTGCATGCAAAATTTGTACCTACTCTTTTTCTTGATTAGGCTTTATATCTTAACTTCTACAGGAGCGGCTGACGTCTATCTTCCCAAACTTCACTAAGAAAGTCTGTAGTTAGAAATAAAGTCTCTTTTTATTACTGAAAAATAAAAAAAACTGCAGGCTTTAAGAAAATCAATACCTGATTGCTCCATAATATGTACTACACAAATACTAGGCAACTACTTAATTATTTATTATCTTACTGAAACTATGATTAAGCAATAGAGAGACTTCACATACACGTCCAATACCTATATTTGAACTGCCAAGGTCAACAACTTAGCAATTCAAAGATTGAAAGCTCTCCTTTCTCTTAAGCTATCTATCTAATGAATATTAATCAATTGAAGCAGGCTCTTAGAAATATAACAACTTACATAATGTTCAAAAATGTAATTGCCTTAAAATCCACAGAATTGATTCGCATTCACGACATTATAACTAAATTTAAGACATAATACCTACCTAACTAGTTAAAAATATCATATTAGGTACCTAGATATAGTTAACCACAAAAGTAGAATTTATAACAACTTTTATAGGTAGGTAGCATACGTATCTGTTAAAATTTCATGAAACTATACGAACGTATTTCAACGGTTGTATTTTCACATAACTTGGACATAGGCTACTTTTCCCATATAATATGGAACACAGGAACATAATAACAGGGGCCATAATTATTATATGTTCCTGTGTGTCGTAGGAATGGAACCAGTATTAAACATTTGAATCTTCAAATCAACCCATTTTAACTTATCAAAGCACAGTACTTTACCTACTAGAGATACTGAAACCATGATAATTTCATTACCTACTAAATATGCATAAATTACATAAACAGAATCAATGCAGAATAAGCAGAACTAATTGCCGTAATCACAGCGCACGATTGCTAATCCCGCAGGATTGGGTAAACAATAAGACATTAATTAGACGTTAAATAAAAGGGTACACGCTCCCCGGGGCAAAATAAACACATGGATAAACAGAGAAATGTGTGTACATTCGTAGGTGTATCAACAGTAACTAGGTAGGTACTGACCTCTTTCCAAATTTCTGCCCAAAATTTTAATGGGGTCTTGTGTAACTTTAACCATCTACTGATTAATTAACAGACAAGGCATTCCTCTCGGAGTTGGTCAGTCGGTAGTCATTTCCGTAAACCTCGAGATAAGACAAATTAAGATAAAAAGGAGACGAGCGGACCACAGGACCTAAAGTGCAAGCTTTAGTTGCAACCGTAGAAACGTCTTTGTGTTTTATACTTAATATTCAAACCATAGCTTCGGTTTGAGAAGGTAACTCTATAAAAGAAACAATTTAAAGAGTATTCAATTCAACAACTTTGGGCTAATCTATAAATGCCACATTACAAGGTAGGTACTGTGCAGTGGCGGATTTACAGATTTGCCGCCAGTAGGCTATACAATTGTCCATGTCTACCACCCCCCCCCCCCCTAGGTTACCTAATAGGCATATCCCTCGCACCCCAGCTGAACCTGGGGCCATCTACGGTTTTAAGATGAGCCATCATAAAAAAAAATTGGCTCAAAATTGCCGCCCCCTAAAATCTGCCGCCCTAGGCTCCAGCCTACTCAGCCTACTGGTAAATCCGCCACTGGTACTGTGTCTAGGTACCTATACTAGGAGGTAAAAAAGAAATGGGGAAATAACCAAAACTTTCCCGAAGACAATGCTCCAGGGCACGGAAATCGTTGAAATGGCTTCAGCTTTTATAAACTCTGCGTGCTTACCTGAGTCGCTGGGTACCTAATACTGGGTCATTAATGGAGTTAAGTTTAAAAAATGTCAGGTTAGAATATTATGCTATTTTTAAGTACTTAGGTAGATAGTACAAGAAAAGTTTGGTTAATGCTCTTTGATCGGTTGAAATACTTTTCAATCATTTTGGTTATCCTGAGTTTTTTTAAGTTTGAGTTATCTTTAAGTCATTATTTAAATGTTTTACAAACAATAACAACAACAAATGAATAACAATAAATAACAGAGAGCTAATTACGAAGGTGACAGCCGGAGGACTTAAAAAAAACCAATTTATTTTAATTAGTTTAATATAATATTCAAAATTACAATTAAAATAACTTAAGTCTATACTTGGACGATGCTAGTACCAAAGTGACTCTAAATTCTATGTAATTGAGTAAAATAATTTTATGTGCATCAGCATTTCCACATGGCGTGATCGGCGACGACACGAGGCGCCGATTCTGCAAAATTCAAGGCCGATGTTGTGCAATGGTGTGGCGCGAGGCAAACTCGCAAACTTGCAGAATGGGTGTAGGCAGAGGCCGTAACACCTCCCCCTTCAGACCAGCAGCTATTTGAGAACTTTCAGCGAAAATGATGCTGGTGGTTGATCTTGGCTATCTGACGGTTCAGTATCTTCTGTATGTCGGTCATTGGGCTTTTCATCTTCCGATTGCTGGTTCTTAGGTAGTTTGCATATAAAACATTGCCTTCTCACAGCAATGGTCATGGCAAAAGCAATTGCACATAAAGTAATGGTGTATACTGGTATGGTTGTGTGGAAAAGCGAATAGTCAATCTTAGTTTGATTTGGGATCTGTATTGGATGCTGCGTTAATAGTTTATCCTCGATCTCACGTAGGTTTTTCATACTGACTGACTTCAAGTTCAGATGCGGGATATTGTTCTCGGCAGTGGCGTTCAGCTCCCTCGGTATCTCGATGATTTTCAACGGCTGACCGTGGATGCGATCGTTAACATTGATGATATTGAATTCCTTAGTGCGTAGCATGCAGTTTTGTGGTATAGTCGCGAGGTAACTTCCATGGAGTAGAGTAAATTCTTGTCTCTCACATTGCAGTTCTGTTCTAGTAGGATACGGGAATATGAGTGTATAGCGTCGGTCGTCTAGTTGTTCCATGGTTTCTTGAGTTAATGTTATCTTGACTGGAGCGCATGCTTTGTTGGAAGGCTGGTTGGAGATGATTCCCTGGATACAGTCGAGGTGTTCTTCCATCGGGTAATTCATATCTTCCTCGCAGAGATGATATTGGCTTAACTTCGGGCATTCTGCCTCTATGTACTTGAAAGCTTTACCATTAGTTGCTAGGAAAGGATAAGGTGGGATAAAAGTATATCCTAGTTTATTGGGGACTATAGCTAATCTGTATAAATCGAGTTTCGTGGGAGAAACTATGGGTATTTTAAATAAAATAACTATTCTTTTTTCTGTATAATAGTAACCGGGTTTTATTATAGGGTAATATTCTCTCAGGTCGAGATCTAGTATCTGTCCTGAACTATAGATTAGTTTTAACCTGTTAATCATATTACTTAACGTAGTTATATCTAATGAACTATGATGAGTGCTCGATGCACGTATAAAACCTAAGGTATTTTCTATTCTAACTATTTCCGACAGTAAATCGTCGACATTATCGCTAATTATAGATAAAAGTTGCGACATCCTGGTATATCGCACAAAGTCAGTTTGATAGGATAACTTTTCGTCTAAGAGCAATTCTAGGGTCGTATTAATTTTCTCTTGGTTTTGGACAATGGTTTTAAGTATGTTAGTATGTCTAGACATCCAGTCTTTATTAAGGCTGATGTGCTCGTTCAACTCAGAGACTATTTTCTTATCGTTACTTTGTAGAATTGAAATTGCTTCGTTATACAATTGGGCATCCGTATGGTCTAAATTGCCGGTTATGCTTTTAATTATGGATCCTAGTCCATCAATAAGACCTCTTTTAGAGCGGTTTGGTTCCAGTGTTCTAAGCTGCGAACTGATTGTTACTAATTTGGAAGATAGATGACTAATTTTAAACTCAAATAACGGCGTCGTATTACTATCTAATTTATTCTTAAAGTAGTTAATTTGCGACTCTACTGAAGCAAGTCTGTTCTCGATGTCTGTTAACTCAATGTATTGTAAAAAGGAGTGGTAGTGCGTAATGAGTCTGGCCTGTCCAAGTTTAAAGGGTAAAATTCCAGGTCCTTTGTCTAAACTCTCAAGTCTTATCTCGTGCTCCATTGTCAGGTGGATTATCATGGCGAGTAGTATTCTGTAACAATTTAGAACTGTCAGGGGTACGCTTTAGTCGGGATTTAGCTACGGGGCCTTTCTTTTTAGATGTGTAAATGTGGATTGGAAGGTCAGCTAGAACGGTGTCGTGAGTGTAACGAGGCGCTAGCTTTTGCCTATTTGCCATTGGGTTCTTAACAAACACTTGTTGGTCCGGTTGGTACTCTACTTCGATCTCTCTGTCTTTATTTCGGTTTTGCATCATATTGGTACGATTAGTCTGGGTAAAATCATTGATTAGGTCGTAAACGGTCTTCATCTGGTCTCTGTGGGTTAAAATGTACTGTTGCATAAGATGTTCAGATAAGTCAACGTCAATTGGGTCTCTAGGGTCAAAATGTCCTCTTATAATGTCGTGGGGTCTACATTTGTTAAAGCTATGAACAGAGCTGTTATAAGCTAGTACGGCATAAGGCATGAGATTGACTATGGGGTCATTTTTCTGTCGTAAATGTAAGATACGTAAATGTTCTAATAATGTAGAATGAAATCGTTCGACAATGCCATTGTCGTTAGGGGAATGAGCTAGAGTCCGATGGTGGTTAATTTTGTGTAATCTAATAAATTCAGAAAATAATTGATTCGTGAATTCTGTACCGTTATCTGTTACTATGGTGAGTGGGAGGCCATGGTGTGTACAATATTTCAAGACTGCTTGTAGAATACTTGTTGCAGTTCCGTCTTTTACATAGTATGCCTGTCCATACTTTGAAAACACGTCTATTATAGTTAAATATTTTTCATTTTGAACTGTGAAAAGATCCAGATGTACTATCTCAAATGGTTTTGAAGCTGGGGGAACAATGTTAAATTGGGTTTTAATTGGGTTTCTATCATATTTAGACTGACCACAAATTGAGCATTCATTAATATATTTAGTGATGTCCTCTCTCATTTTCGGCCAATAATACTTTCTAGAAAGGGCAAGGTAACATTCGTTGATGCCTCTATGATTAGTTTTGCCATCATGGTAGTGTTTTATAATTTCTTGCTGACGCAAGTACTCCTTGACGTCTTCTAATTCGGATTTAGCTACAACTAAATTCATGGCTGAGTTTTTAAAATTACTTTGAAGGATGGGAATGATTGAGTATATGCCTAGAGGAGGCGTTATCTTTAGAGCAGTTTTAACTTTAGGGTTGACGTACTCTTTGATGACATTTATTACGTCTTGTTCTAGATTTGATTCAGAAACTTGAGTGAAGGTTCTCGTATGTGTTTCAAAAGGTTTAGTGGTTACAGTTCTACGTTTAATGTCGCCAACAATAGTTATACAAATTTGTCGGTGAAATTTATTCAAAGGTTCGTCTGTTATGGGCACTTCTAGAATAGGGTCTTCGGCGCTTGTGTGCACTGTAACTGTTGTAGAGTGTGTGTGTGAGTGCGGTCTCTCAGATAAATTTGCTATCAGTGATTCAGTCTCTTCGTTGTTAATCTCTACTCGGGATAAGGCGTCTGCATTCGTATTATATTTGCCTTTTTTATAGATTATAGTGTAGTCAAATTCACTTAATTTAAGTCGCCATCTAGTCAGTCTAGAATTAGGTTCTTTTAAATTCATAATCCACTGTAAGGGCTTATGGTCGGTATAAATTTTAAACTTACGTCCGAATAGGTATGGCCTGAAATATTTGGTTGCCCATACTATGGCTAACAGTTCCTTTTCTATTGTACTATAATTAGTCTCGCTATCATTTAGTGTTCTAGAGGCATAACAAATTGGTTTATCGGATCCTATATTTCCTTGGGACAGCACAGCTCCAATGGCCACGTTCGATGCGTCCGTCGTTAAAATAAATTCTTTACTGAAATCCGGATATTGCAGAATAGGGTCGTTCATTAGGAGAGTCTTACATTTGTTAAAACAGTCAATATAGTCAACGTCAAGTGTAATTTTGTTAGATTTTTTCAGGCACTTAGTCATAGGTTTGGTAATGCGAGCAAAGTCAGGTATAAATTTTCTGTAATAACCTAGTAAACCGAGAAATTGTTTGATCTGTTTGGGAGTTTTCGGCAAAGGGTAATTTTCTATGGCTGAGATTTTATCTGGGTTAGGTTTAACGCCATCACCACTAATTATATGACCTAAGAATGCTGTCTCTAGTTTGAGGAATTCTGATTTGTCCATTTGTACCTTAAAATTAGAGTCTCGTAATCTTTTGAAAACCTTCTCTAAATTAATCATGTGTTCCTGTAATGACGTACTAAATATGATGACGTCATCCAAATACACCAGGCAAATTTCATTTTGTAACCCTCTAAGAACGTTATCCATTACCCTTTGAAACGTGGACGGGGAATTTTTGAGTCCCATGGGCATACGCATATACTCGAAGTGACCTTGTTCTACGTTAAAGGCGGTCTTAGGGATGTCGTCGGGGTGCATTTCACATTGGTAAAATCCCGAGGCTAAGTCTAGGGTTGTAAAATATTGGCAGTTACCAAGTTTGTCAAGTATGTCAGCTATGTTCGGGATTGGGTATTTGTCGTCAATGGTCTTTTCGTTTAGTTTGCGAAAGTCTACTACTATTCGCCACTTTTTTTGACCGGATGCGTCTCCTTTCTTGGGTACTATCCAAATAGGCGAGCTCCAAGCTGATTCAGAGGGCCTTATAATACCTTGATCTAACATTTTCGTAATTTGATCTCTAACTTCTTGTCTATGAATAAATGGGTATCGGTAGCTTTTGGTGTATACGGGTAATTCGTCGGTTGTCTTAATTCGGTGTTTGATTTTATTTGTAAAAGTTAAAGGTTCTCCTTCGACATAAAATACGTCCGCGTAGCGGGAGCATAAAATTTCTAAGTTAGTCTTTTCCTCTAAATTTAAGTGATCGGTACGCAATCGCGATATGACATGTTTAATGCGTTCTGAACTGGGTTCAATTCGGTTACATTCGGTATTAAATAGCTGTACTTGTAAAGGGTGTTCAAATATAATGGGAATATCGTAATCGGTTGGGTTCTCAATTTCAATAATACCAGTACGATCTGTTACTGTAGTAATACACTCATGTATGATGCAATTGTTGTATAATTGCTGCGGAACCAACACGTCTCCGTCGGGTTTATAGATAGGGATATTTACTAATTTCGAAGAATTAGCAGGAATGGTTTCCTGATACTTGGGTAATTTACAGTGATAAAGGTGAATAGGGATAGTGGTGTGGTCAGTAATTAGATAATTATTTTTAAGATCTATTTGGGCTCCGTCTAACAAATCTAATCCTATTAAACCATCAAAATGGTTATGGAATTTATAGATAAAAAACTTTACATTAGACTGATCATTGAACTCTGCGAAATGCGGTAAAGAGATCGAGTACTCGTGCGTACTAGTTACTCGCGCGTTAGTTACTTCGAACGGGTCGTAGTTTAGTGGGATGTGTGAAAAGTATTTTTGAACAGTTTCGGGGCTCATAAAAGATTGATTAGCGCCAGTGTCTACAAGTAACTTTAGTGGGGGATCTGATATTCGGATATAACGTAATTCTCTTTTAGTTTGCAAGTTTAATTCTATTTTGATTTTTGAGGATTCGGGTCCTTGCGAAAATCCGTAGTTTCTGTATCATTTAAGTTACCAGGTGGGGACGTCTGTGTGTCGCTTTCGTCATTCGAGGTCTGGTATTGTGTGCTACTTGGGTCGAAATGATAAAAATCAGGATTATAGGTGTCGGGGGTATAGTAGTCGGAATAGTCATAATTGTAGTAACACGGATAGTCAGCTTGTTCGTATTGATAGTTATAGTCATAAGGGTCATCGTATTGAGTCATTTGGTTAAAATTCATCTCGCGGGTCTTAAAATAATTGTTAGGAGGTGGATTCCCGGATTTACGCCAATCGTGTCCCGTGGACCCTAGTGGTCTAGGTGTAAAATGACTAACACCGCTCATAGGCTTGGGACCGGTGTACGTAACTGGGGGATTTCTATTTGGTAATTTAAATACGTTGCTTTGGGGGTTGTAATTCGGTGGTGGAGTGCGAAACATTTGTTGGGTACGATTGAACATATTGGGAAAACGATTAGGTACCTGCATAGGCTGGAAACCTGGTCTCCACGACTGCTGCTGCTGTGGTGGCATGGGCATGGGCTTATGCCAGCTAGGCCCTGCGCTAGGGAAACTAAAAGGTTTGGGTGCGTATGGCTGGACCATCGGCGGCCCCTTGTGGGCTGAAGACGTAGTAGCGTTACGTCGCTCGGGAATGCTCTCGTTACGTTGTTGTAAATACATGACATTTATTTCCTGTTGGACAAATTCCAGTGCCTTTTCGATAGTTTCGGGCCTCATACATCGTATACGGGACCCTAAAGGTTCTTTAAGACCTCTCACATATGATTGTAAAGTGAGTTTTCTATAAAGATCGCGTTTGGCCTCAATAGTAGTAGGTATATGCTCGTGTAAAGATACATACGTCATAATGGCACTGAAAAGGGTCTGGCATTTGTCATAAAATTCCTGCGGGGTGCTACTTCCTTGGGTCAATAAGGACATGTCATTATAAAGAGCTGTCTCGTCTCTTTGGTCGGAAAAGTTATTAATTAATGCATTACGAATTCCTATCCAACTCTCCGGTATTCCATATGCATTTATAGTGCGGGCTGCCGAACCCGTAACTTTATTTAAAATGCCATTAATTACGCATAGGTTACTTAATTCATAACCAGGTTCATTTTTCACATATTGTACCACGACTTGGTCACATATTTTAATAAACCGCGTTAGAACATTCGGATTGCCATCAAAATCGGGTACAGCACGCAAGGCTTTGTATATAGTATCTGGATCGAATGCCATCTTGGGGTTATTTGACTTGCTACTCGTACTAAATAATAAATCTAAGCCTAAACTATCTGAGTCCAGAAACCTATTACTATCTAACTTCTTACGTCTACTTATCTGTCTAGAAGAGACAGATTTTTCACAAGATTTACGTGGGTGAAAAATGTTGGTATATTAATTATAACAGGTAAAGGAAAGACAAGGAAGCAACACTTTTAGAAAAGTTTCAAGCACTTACATATACATTGGTTCTTCTTGTGTATCGATAGCCGGATACTGCCCTCGACTGCGTCTTCTTAAGTTCAGATATTCGATAAGGTATGGAAATACCGACAGCGACTATCGGAGTCAGCAGGTTAACGATTTTTGGAAACCTATACCACGCCGCGCACTGCCTCGAATATCCTACCGACTGCGCCAATTACGAAGGTGACAGCCGGAGGACTTAAAAAAAACCAATTTATTTTAATTAGTTTAATATAATATTCAAAATTACATTTAAAATAACTTAAGTCTATACTTGGACGATGCTAGTACCAAAGTGACTCTAAATTCTATGTAATTGAGTAAAATAATTTTATGTGCATCAGCATTTCCACATGGCGTGATCGGCGACGACACGAGGCGCCGATTCTGCAAAATTCAAGGCCGATGTTGTGCAATGGTGTGGCGCGAGGCAAACTCGCAAACTTGCAGAATGGGTGTAGGCAGAGGCCGTAACAAGCTTATTAATTCTTTTGTCATTTACAACAGAAAAAATCTGCTTGAATCATACCTACCTCCCCAAGATATAAAACGATTAGCACCAAAGCTTAGGGCGTAGCCCATAAATATTACATCAAAGGAAAGTACGAAAACGGCGGGAGTTATATAATTGAGATACCTATCTCTTAATTTATTAGGTATACTCAAATACGGTAGCTAATAACCTGTCAAACCGTTAAACCACACGTTAATTTTCTCACGTAATTAATTATCCCTTTCATAACCTACGGTTCTCAAATCTTATCATGTGTGAAAATTTCCTTTTGATTAGGCTATATTTAGATATTTTTTTTATCGACAGCATAGTGGATTGGATGATAGTAAATACCTACCTACCAACCTACAACTTATCTATAAGTAGGTACGTAAATTTTGCGACACTCATGCTTCGAATCATCTCGTGTCTTTTATAGATACTTTCGACCCATATGTACCTACCTACTAAACAATTTAATATTTTGTTCGGTTCAACACCATCAAGACTCAACACCCTCTTTACTGAAGGCAAGAATTAATTATACATCGATGGGTAGCTATACAGGCCCTTATCAAGGGCTCCAAGACCTTCGGGACTAAGCTAATCTCATCATTCTGTTAGCCAGTCGTGCACGGTGGCGCAGGCTTTCCTTTCGGGGTAAAATGGTGCAAATCAAATCGAAAGGAGAAGCAGTAAGTAGGCGGGCCCTGGGCCCCGGGATGAAAACCTCGGGTGCAACTGGGAACGACGATAAGATAACGATGATGATGCAAGAATACACCGAATTCACCAGCTACATATCTACATGCCTACGTACGATTTCATCAAAAATCAATACAAAAAATTATATGATATGGAAAAATTATATCTACTATATTTTACAAAGGATGTAGCATGCATTAACGTACTAAAATCAAAAATGATTTAACACTTTATATTGGAATACCTACTAAATGGGTTTAGTTTTTTCATTCTTACGTAAAAGTTGCTAAGTGCGGGGGTGGGAGAGAAGTCTACGGGGTGGTTGGCGACGTGCCAGCTGCCAGCCCTCTGACGTGAGTGAATGACTACCCTTATCTCAACTTGGATCCACTGCCGACATGGTTTGCTTTTCTCTCAGCTAGCGACATGACAAGATATATCAATGTAATTGTTGGTATGAACACTGTAGATATTAATCAATGCCGTTTCAACGTATAGGTACCTACCTACAATGATTAATAGGGTATCGAGAGCGACGGCGAGCGATGTTTGCGTAGAGTTTATGTAGCTATGTACCTCTACGTAGGTACCTTCCTATACCATACTCATTTTCTACCGATAAACCGAAAACAATCTTTTTACCGATTAAAATATTATCATAATAATAGATTGTGTGTTATCTATATTTTATTTTTTAACAAATTCTACGACACTAGGTACACAGCGCTTATCTAGGCCGAAAGAGGTTCTAGAGTATATATAATATACATATATGAGGTTCCCATCGTTGGTGAAATCGACACTTAGTATGTAGTCATATCAAAAGTAAATACCTAGGTACCTAAAGCAGTTTAATCAGAACCAGTAGATATTTTTAAGTCTTGTTGCCCTATTTTGCACCGAATTCCACAAAAGGAGGAAGGTTCTTTTTGGAATATTTTTTTTCATCATGAAATATCATTTATCAAGTTCAATAGCCCGTTAGTTAACTATCCTATCTTTCACCAACTGGCTAGCTTAAATATAAGAAAGATGACTCACTAGATCTTCCGCCTTTACTCAGCCATCATAAGGGTGTCAACCGGTAACTGGTCTGGTCCCTCCTTCATTCAAGCGTCAATCCCAGTCTCATCCGGTCACTCTTTAGAGCAACTGTCCCGAGTGTCCGCTCTTCTGCAGCAGCCGGAAGACCTTTTATTAGTTTGTTATAGCTTTTATATTAGCGACTACCGACCTCCCAACTCCGAGAGCAAAACCTGTACCAGAACTTCGTGCGTCGGTCAATCAGCAGTTCTACTGGTCTGAAAGTTCAATTGGGTTCCGAAAATGTTGGTGGAGCCCAAGTAGGTACACCCGAATTGAGTAGGTAATCAATTTTAAAAGCAACAGCAGACCGATAACGTGGTTACGTACCAACGGGTTTTTACAGGATTCATGTTAATTGCCCACAAGTCTGCGGTGTCTTGTGAAAATGAAGGAAAGAAGGAAGGAATCGTGCATAAAATTATTTCTAAGTAGTTTTAGATTAAAGTGCTTCGAATTTATGTAGAGTCTTATAAGTTATATGGATCGTTAAAAGATAAAGTTACCTAATAAAAGACAGAATAAATGGCCGCACTGTTAAATGAAACACTGCGGTAGGCCATGAAACGCGTGTCGCTCGAGGCCGTACATTTTGTTCAACGATCTCTATCTGGAAATCAAAGGAAGCGCAGTGTGATGGCGGAACGTGAGCAAACAAATGCTCCGAATTACTTATCCACTTTATAAGGTGAAACCCGCAGTATCAAACATTGCGATCAACTACTGCGACAACTCCATTTCGGTTTTGATCTAAGAACCGAATCGGTGACGTCATTCATGAAAATACTTATCTTTAGTTGCGGAGTCAGTGGTGAATAAGTTTTAATTTTGATCAATATCGGGCTCGCCACGAATAAAAATCATTGATTTTGAAAAAAAAACACCTGTAGGTATAATTCACCATTCAATAGCGCCACTAATTAGCAACGAATTCCGACTAACCTAACAACTTACCTACCACTATCGTGAGGGGACGTTTCTGATAAAGTTTCTAGCAATGCATACGTAAACATCATCAGCATTGCTAATTCAAGTGAAGTGCGTCCTATTTTTTATATATACCTATCTTAAGCTAGCAGGCTCAGACACACCAAGACTATTTCATCCCATACAATTTATTTCTGAGAAAATAAATGTTAACTGGCGGTCCTAGGATATTTAGCATTGAATGTCATGTCACCAACAAAGTCTAAAACTTCACAAAGGGAAATTGTTAATGCCTGTTTTTTAATAACATACAACAAGGAAATAATACATAACTCAATTTATTATTATTATAATATGCGTACAATATTAGCATAGCTTTAATTATGCAGGATGTGGATAAGTATTATGGCCTATACAAAATATTTTCTATTCAAATTGCACCGTAAATAGGCACTATTACTTTGGGACATAAATACCTATACCAGACAGGTACAGAGTCCTTTTAGTGCGTAATTTTAACCACAGATAAATTAGTTTAAATCACTGACCTGAAATAATAAATCGCTAGACTGGCTATGCCATAGCAAATGACAGATATTTTTTGTGCCGATTTGAAGCGCCGCGTTTGACAGACGAGTGTACTGAGAACTAATTAGTTTGCAAATGGCCGTTGTAAATAGGGATGTCAAAATGTATATCGATAATTTTCTATCCAATGCCAAAATTCGTAGGTATACTTTTAAAAACAAAAGGCTTGGTATATGTACTATAAATAATTTTATGAACATATTAAAATGGTATTTATCATTAATAAACACTTCAAATTGAAGTAGGTAGTCGAAACAGTGACATTTGAAAAAGTTTCATCGATACCAAGACAGTTGTTGTCCATCATTATTATTAGTTCCAAGTACACTCACGGCTGCTGTCAGCGCCAAAATGGCGATTTTCAATTAGGCACACTTTATTGGGACTGATCGCCAGTCCAGAGTACTTATTCAGGTCAGTGGTTTAAATTCACTTTATAATTTGTAGGTTCACTAGGTACTCTTCAATTCATCTAACATTCTAACTGATGAGGAAGTGAAAATAACAATATCATATAAATATTTACATTTATATTTGTCGCCATTTTTATTCTACATGTCTATATTATAATATTGTGATTTGAACGTAAGAATAATAAAATATTCAAACTATATAAGTAACTAACGTTTCTAATCTAGAGAATCGTTTACAAATTCAGAATTCCAAATAGTACATAACATTTACTTCTACTTATTACATAGCCTCGACTTCGTTCTTTGCTACGGGTACGCTTACACCTGCTATATCGTTCTTCATGTTGTAATCCTGTAAAAAAGAGTGTGCTTATTATTTTATCCCATTTTTGTTTCGGTGTTGTATAATGAATAAAAAACTAAAGCTATGTGCACACTACGGATTTTAAATCGATGCGGATAATAATAGCGTATCTGTTATCATATGAACATAAGCCAGATAGAGTACGCGCTCTGCGAAAAAATTGAGGAATCTGACGTGTAAAAGAATTTTGAAAATGAAACCACTTAATTCTAAGGATCAAGACAAACCCAGTCGCAGTGTGAATCAAGTAGGATTTTTTATGAAATCAAATCAAAAAATATTTATGCTCGTCTGGCTCAAACTTTCTCTAAAGTCTAGCTAGAGTAATAGGTAACTCTTTGCTAATTCCGTTTTCAACCTTTTTTACGAAACATTAAATAGTATAAAGGCTATTTTCTTTTATGACCTTATTGGATATTGAGTGGATTATCGTCTCGCTATTTAGCATGCAACAAATAAATCGTAGTGAGCGCATAATTCCAGTTCAACGCCAAATCTAAAAGCTTACCTCCTGCATTCCTATATGATTGTAGGGCGCATAGGCGTCGTGCGCCTGCGCCATCTTGTCAGGGTGACAGCGCAGGCGGTGCGAGCGGAGCGTCGACGCGTACGAGAAGCGCTCGTCGCACCACTTGCACGTTAGAGGCTTATCGCCCGTATGTGTGTACATATGCACCTGGGGAATACCCACAGTTTTAAACATATTATCAACTAGTTGTTGGTCGCGGCTTCGCATGCGTAAAACAGCTGCACGTGCCTGTGGCTTGTAAGTGAGGTAGACTTGAGCCCCGAAAAGATTGGTGGGAACCCATATACACCCAGCAACACAGAAGAATGTTTTATAGATAATATTTGGAACTTAACTTTCAAAGTACTGTTTATTCCGTATGGTAAACGATTAACAAGCATACACTTCACAATAAAATAGATTTAATTCAGTCGAAGCGAAACGAAGCAAAGGTATTGCTAGTGCTACAAACGAAACACATACTATAGCACTGAACATGTTAGTTTACCTTGAGTGTCTGTCTCCTCTTGAAGGCCTTATTGCAGTAAGAGCAAACATGTCTACATTTATCTTCGTGTACTAGGAGATGTTTGCGGAGCGTGCGACGACTGTTCAACACGCGTCTGCATATGTAGCACTCGTACGAAGTCTCTTCATGAGTGTCCATGTGTGTCTTCAGATTAGAATATGTTTTGAAGCTACAAAGAAACAGAAAATTCTATAGAGATATTTCGTACAGCGAAAGCGGGTATTCTAAGGAAAACGAGAAGCATTGGCACGTTCTGTTGCCCTTCATAGGTGCGAGTTAAGATAATATTCGGCAATCGACCCAGGCAACGGAGGCGACAACGCTTCCCAAGGGAGACACAGCCGCCAGTAGCTAATTACGACTGAAGCTGGAATTGCCCTGCATACGACTGCTTGTAGGCTCTCCGCCTGTCCCTCTGACTAGCAGAGGGCACAGTGGACAGCATGCAAGGGGTAGCAGCCAGAGCAAGATTCTCCGAGGCATCGGGCCAGTAGGCTGATTGGTACCCATCAGCCTACTGGCCCGATTTGCCATTCAACATAACCACCCACGATGGCTAACGAAGATAATATCCGTGGGGATTGTCTACATTTTTTCGTGGGGATTTCCGCACGAGAAAAAGGGTGCTCACTATTCTAACATATGAATAATTTAATTCCAATTTTAATATAGCGTCGAATTCAAGAGTGAGTTCGCACAGATCAGACAGATCCATGCTTTTACGATAGTGTTACTATCAAATCTTTGATGAAAAATGTAGAAAAAGCTAATTAAGGGAATGGCACAATTTATTAGGGGTGACGGTATAAGTGCAGTGATACATACCGTTTAGAACACTTCCTGCAAGCGAAAGGTTTATCGTCACTATGTATGGCGCGGTGCTGTCTTAACTCGCCGTTCGTGCCACAAGCGTACCCACAGAGGTCGCAAACGTATCCCTTTATCTTGTCATGAACGACGCGCTTGTGGGACGCCGCCGAAGACCGTGTGGTAAATCTAATAAACAAACGAAAAATTAGCATGCAGAACTACCTACTGTGTGTGTATATACCTACACTCATGAAACTATTAGGCGCGATTCAGTGTGCGGCGGACAGACCGCGTGCGGAGCGCATTCGACCGTCGCGGTTGGATTTGTCGGACGAAGTTTCGTGCGTAACACTGAACGCGTGCATAGGCTCAATAGTCAACGTAAAAGTCAAAGTCAAAAGTCAAAGTCAAAAGTCAAAGTCAAAAGTCAAAGTCAAAAATCATTTATTCTGTATAGACCACGTCAAAATTACAAATATTTAAAACTAGAAGCGGCCCAGACCTGAGAAGACTCCGGCAACAAACTCAGCGGGCTGTTTTTATTGGTCTATTTACAACAATTGCCTTAGTCTAGGTAGCCTTAGTCTAATACGTTTTACGGTCCGTCGCGGACATCCGCGTAGGTCATCCACGGCGCATTGAATCGCGCCTTAAGGTTTTTGCCAAAGTTCTGTGCAAACTAATCAAACAAAAAATCTAAAAGTGACCAATGGACAACCTACTCTACCATTTTAGATCGGAAAAAGTGAACACTCTGGACGGGTCTTGTACCCGCGACCATTCCCTTATAGGAGGAATACTCTGACCAACTGTGTTACCTGAACAGATACAGATATAAATTCGAATATCTGTATCTGTTCAGGTAACACAGTTCCGAAACATTTCACGGCTTAGGGCGCCGTTGGGGCCATCTACCGTAATTCTTGCGAAATACATAAGGCAGATACGGTAGAGAACCTGGATGCCGATATTTTATCCGATCTGAATCATTAGGAAAAGTTAGCGTATCTACTAATTGCTTCAAGAAAAATTATATAAACCAATGCTATTAAATGGCAATAAATTTTAAAAGACTTGATTGAACTTTGTACTAAATACGTACAACAAGGAAATCAGAGCCTTGTGAAATACCAAGGTAAATAACAGTGGTTCAAGAAAGCCTGCAGCTGTTATTTTTTGCACATACTTATATAGTTTTCTAAAATAAACTGAAATCTAGCTTAGTCTAATATAAAATATTACACATGACTTACTTCATATTGCATGTCTCACAATGATAAATCTTACGTTCCTCTATCGGTATATGAGATCTTTCATGGGATTTCAGTGCGTCTTTAGAAGTAAATATTTTCTCACATGTGCCGCAACAGAATTTTCTTTCAGATTTTGGTATGTGTCTCATCTTATGTTTATTTAAGGCGGCTAAAGTCTTCGTAATACGTGGACACTTATCGCAGCTGAAAAAATAAACAGAGTATTATAAATTAATAAACAAGATAATGTAAAATACTACACATGCCGCATGCGGCTGGCTGTATCATACAAAAATTGATACGCGGCCAGCCACAAGTGCGTCAAAGGCCTTAGAGCGATTATTTTCCAAAATTAACGAAAAACAAAGCAGGTAGGTAATTGTCAATTTTCAAGATTTGTATTTGGTTGAGATTTTACGTAATTAGATAAGTATGTTATTATGTGTAAGATAATGCTTTGTATAAGATTTCTAAGTGAATATTCACATTTCACTTCATAGGTAGAGCAGTTAGTCAAACATTGACTTCAGATCTTTCATGTGATAGCATGGTATATTATTTTTCTGCATATTATGACAGTGACTGTTAAAACAAAATAATGCCACATATACCTACATAAAATTCCATCATAGCATCAGCTTAAAAATAAATAGTACTTACGCTAGCAAATTTGGATTTCTATGATCCTGTACATGCTTATACATGACAGACTTTGATTTAAGAGTAATGCCACAGCTACAAGACACCACAGGCATTATTTTGTGATTTGTTTGACAGTGAGATTTTAGACTGTACCAACTTGAGCACTCTTTTTCACACTTTGGACAGAGGAATCTGTAAAATTTAACATAACATTTCATTTAGACTATCCTTTATTATGCTTATTACGTTTATTTCATGCTTACACAAACATATTGTTAATGTTTAAAGTAAATTGTGTAGTTGTAGAAATAATTTACATCTGACTAGGTAGTTCTATTTAAAATTAGATTTTAAAAAACAGTTAATAATAAATATCAATTACACAATATTTTTCATAACACATAAATAAATACCTAATTACCTTATAAAATCTTTTACGTTTAGATTTGAATACTTTACATCAAGCTTTTCATCATCACCTGTTTCTGATTCCATCTTTAATTTTCTACTCTCAACCTTGTGATCTGATACATGTTTGTAAAGAACACTTTTAGATCTTACAACAAAACCACACAAACAGTATACATAAGGTTCACTTTTGTGCTCCCTTGCATAATGTGCATGTAAACTACTCCATGTTTTTAACTTTTCTTCACAAAAAGTGCACTGTAATCTAGAATTAGAACAGGAATTAAAATCGTTTATTAATTTAATAAGCACAACTATATGGCATGAAGGACTGTAATGGAGAAATCTTGTTTGGCTACTTGGTCACCTACACTATTACAATGGGCTCAAACTGTGTAGCTATTTATATAGCATTTTGCTCTTGCTCACTGCTATTGCAATTGAGTACATAGCCTTATGACCCTGTCTAAACCTGCCAGGATTAAAAATCAGGGCCATTTATAAACCTGGAAGGCTTGAGACTCAGATAAAAATCTGTATTGCATCCTACTGCGCACATGGTTTTGGAAAGTTTTGGATAGTTCCTAATTTCTTTACCAGGTTCAAACACCTGTATTACAGAAATCAATGCTTTCAAGCATTTCTGGTAGATGGGAAGGAATATGTTACGTGTATTTTTTTTATGTGTATGTGTGCAAAGTGTATTTGTATGTTGTCGGGTTCAGGTGTACGGTGTATTTGCTTACATCACTAGACATCAAAATTAACATTGTCAATTCAACATAAGAATAAATTTATATTGAACTTACTTTACTAAATCCTTAACTTTTAAATTCGGCTTCTTGAGAACTTGGTTGAATTCCTCTGCTTCTTCTTCTGTTATTTCCTTTTTTCTAATTCGTTTCATTTTAACTGGTTTCAAGGCTGCAAGGGCTATCTTGTCCAGATACTCATCATCAGTGTCAACATCTTCTTCTTCATTATGAATATCAACATCATCATTTTGGATGTCAGTATCACTACTATCTGGATAAGCGTCTATTACTGACAATGAAGCATCATTATGCAATGCACCTGCCATAAGAATATTGATAAGTATTCTGGTTTATAAAACAGTAGCACTTAATGGAATTTTTCTTTTAGTCAAAGGCCCTTTGACTAAAGCAACATTGATTAAACAATTACACTAGTTTGTAATATTCTTCAATGCAACAGAAATCCTACCACCTATTTGTTACTTTTTCTATTATAATTTTAAATAATATACATAATCATTTGGACTCTGCACTTTATATATTATAGTTTGAGTGTATACTTACTTACAATATCCTCAGCAGTGACTTCATCTTTAACCTGAAATACAGATGGTGATGATCATGTAAATTAATAAAATAAAATAATTGATATAGAAGAGGCAAAACGCAAACAAGGCAAAAAGCAAACAACAAGCAAGGCAAAAAGGCAAACTTTTTGGTCAATTCAATACCAATCACTATGACAAGTGATATACAACATTGAAACTAACAGAAATTAAATTTAATAGCCATTTCTGCCACTTATTTTTTTTAAAAAAAATTAATAAAACAAAACGGTTTTCAAGTGTGTTGTGGTAAGGCCCCTATTTGGAAATCCAACCTCTCGAATTTAATCATTGGGTTGAGTAACAAGTAGATATTGGATACCTTTTTAAGTTGATCATTTTTTGAGTAAGGTGTGTTGAATACCTACCATTTTAAGTTGATTATTGTGTGGCTGACTGTGGTCAGTCAATTACTCTAATACAGGCTTAACACATTGTTTATATACAATAAAAGAAAATAACTCACCTCAGATTTGATTGATACTCCAAAATCTATAGGCATTTTTTCAAGTTTTATATCAAAAGAATCAAAACTATCTTCATACATCTTCTTTAGAGTTTCTTGAATCTTATAGCACTCAAGTACAAATAATTGAAATGAAACCATTTTCTCTTCACAATCCAAACAAATCCTAGATGGCAAATTGTCGTTATCATAGACCTTAAATAAAAAACAATAGGATACAATATTATCATGTATGAAACATTTATTAAGGTAGAATAGCTGTTGGAAAATATGTTACTTACATTAATACTGAATTTGAATATTAAAATAAATAAGTAACTGAAGGAATTCATTATTTTAATACTTACAATGATTTGTATGAAATCCTGTATTAATTTTAATATATGTCTGTTACTTTCATCCAATAAATCTTTGGAAAATTCGTTTTTCTTCGCACATAATCGACAAAGATCTTTTAGTCCCATAGCCATCTTGACAAATTAAGTATTCGAAATTACAAATAATTAAATTAAGTCACCGTATAATGCATAGTATTCCTAAAATTAGTTAATAATTTTGGAAGAATATAAACCAACCAGACAAACAATAATAATAATAAGAATTTAATAAATAAATAAAGGACTGCATTTAATCCACAGACTCCCTAGGGCACGCAAACGCAACGCTAGACTTCAAAGAGGTTGTCAAATAAATGTCAAAATAAGAGCACTGAGCATTGAGCAAGTGAGCAATGCCATGCCATCATGCCATGCCATGGCCATGAGCATGGTTACCGCTTTAGCATTGACAAAACGCACAAAATAAAGGAAAACTTTTGATTTTAGGTTTGCCAAAACCGAAAACGGCATACAAAAACATATATATGAAAAACTGTGAAAAACGATATTATTTCGTTTATAGTTTATTAAATAATATATTTTAGGTACATACTCTATTCCATTTGATAGCTTTAATTCTGCTAAGAGGATTCAAATATTTTCTGTTATTGTTATTTATTTAGTTATTTTGGTTATTTTGGTATTTAATATTAATCATTATTGTTTACTTCCAATATTTCAATTTTAAATCATTGATAAAAGAGACGGTAGTATAAGCTTTATTTATTGCTGTTGCTATTTGCTATAAGTACCTAGGTACCTATGGTAGGTAATAGGTAATTATACATTATACCTAATATTTGTAATTATCAAGCTCAAAATATAAAAGCGTCAGTAACTCAGTGGTTAAGAAGCTCGGCCTTACGTTACGATTGAGTTCGAACGTTCGATGCTTAAGACTTGACAAGACTTTATAGGAATCATTTTTTATATTGGTATTAATTTTATTTTGAACTGAATTCCAATTTGTGACAGTGATGGGTTTATAATGCCCCTGGTTTTCGGTTAAAGGACATCAATCGGGCGTTTATTCAATCTGTCCATATACTAGGGTACCTATAATTATGAATAGGTACCCTGAAACTAAACCTATTAAATTAGGTGGGTTTATTTTCGTACCAAGATTCGTAAACGCCAAACCAAGATCAGGCATGACGTAATGTTTAATTCTGTGTGTATTATTTTGGTCAGTGATATTGTCAGTGTACTAAATTTGGTGTGCAATCGGCGCAACACGCCGCTTGTATTACCTACACATTTCATAACGTTATGCAGTTAATAACATATCAAAGTGCAAATATAAATCTTTAGCACCAGCTTGATCAAAATTCGCAAAGAATCAAGGTGAGAAAGAAAAGTAATTAAAAATATATAAAGCGTCGTGTTTTAGCGCTAAAGTAATAAGCAGCTGAAGGACAGGGCATCTAGGTAGTAGGTGTAGATACACTACCACGGGCAGTAAAGGAATAAATGCATTGTAAACAAAAACAATGACTTCTATCTCCTATCACCTTACTTTGTTTCATGCGAATAAAGATTGGTATTCTATTCTATGCCCTATCGTTTTGAGCATTAACCGGGTACCTACCTATTTGTTCTATCCACCCGATTAATGGTGGTTGGGCATCCACTTTAATCAGGCGTAAAATGGCATTTTGGGTATAAATAATAAATGCCTGAAGTTTCATAAACCCATCGCTACTTATAAGACACCTAAAATTCTGTCGCGGTTCTGGGGGTGAGGCGGGAATGAGGGTGGGTAAACGGGACGCAGAGACTAGATACCTAATTGAGTTAGTGAATTTTAGTGTCTGGTCTTGTAGCATACCTAAATATCATTGGTTGTAAAATTAATAGCTCAATTCTTGACTATGCACAGTGTAAGTTTGCTTATCTAAGTAAGTGGATAATAGAGATCCTGTTTTTTACGTTTGTTTATTCATTAACAGATGGCGCTAGTACTACCCATTGCATTGTCGGGAGACAATTTGGGTCAACGGCACCGTTATCTCAACGCATTGGTGAACCAGGCAGCCACTGGCGGCGGTCAGGTGTTTCAAGACATAGAAGCTCTAACCGAACAAACTGCTGTCGATCGACTATTTAAAATAGATTTAGCAATTAAACAGAAGAACGTTGATTACATCCTTAAAACTTTAAAAGATGACGATATTTTGTACGTCAGCAGAGCATTAAAGTGTAAATGGCTGCTAGAGCGACGTGATCTAATTAATCCCAAGTATTTAGAAGATGTACTTTTCCCGGAGATGGTGATGCCGGCAATTACCAAAATGAAACACTGGTTATATATTAATTTAATGGATAACTTGGCGTGTGAGGAATTTTATCAATATTATAAATGCAGGAATTTTGATTTTGCTGCAAAGTTTCTCCGTCACTGTGGTAATGACTTCCTGCTAAATGAGTTTCCTAAAATATTAATCCAAGTGACCCCCCATCTTCTGAAAGTCCTCGGTGAGAAAAATCCCAAGCTAGTCAAAATATACTTCGACTCATTAGCGACAGACAACGATTTAGTGAAACGATACCTGAAAGACGAGCAAATATTTTACAATAAAATCAAAGGCTTGTTGAAGTTAGATCCAGACGTATTTTTAGATTTAACCGAAAAATATCATAGCTTAACGACATTTAATAAACTTAGTTCCTTGGCTACTGAGTACATCTTGCGTTACCAGAAGGACAGATTTATGGCAAAGTCCGAACTATACGTTGCACATCTTCTACATATGCCTACCGTAGCGCAACGACTCAGTGTGGAGGAGTGCCAAGAGGTGGTGATTAAGTTAGCTTGTGCTGATTATTTGAACTGGTGGTTCTCATATGAAAATGTGGAGCCCTTAGTGAAACGCGTGGGCCGGAAGGATAGAGCAGTTTTCAAGAAAAAGGTCTTCGTGGAAAATAATGTTGGAGAACGAGTAGCTGAATGGCCTTACGCATTACCAGCCTCACCAGTAGCAACCGACACAAATTCTGATGAGCATGTTTTCCATGACCAGGACTTTGAACCAATACAAATGAATAGATATGCTGGACATTGCTTCAGGTCGATGTTGAAGAAACGAAAGGGTGGTGCCCGCTGTTACATGGAAATGGACGACTGCATGATTCAGGTAAAGTCAGAACTACAGAAGCTATTCGACGAATTCAGGGTTGTGGGGTTCGAGGGAACGCTCCATGAACTGAGAGGGCGAATAAACGCGGTGAGTTCGGCAGATCGGCGTCGTGACATGTTACTCGTGTTAGTGAGTAAAAGTGGTGGACGTACTGACAGCGTGCGTGCTCTGCTACAATTAGCGTTGAGATTGGGTAATGAGCCTGTGCATCAACGGGCCGCTATTGTTCGCAGTCTTGTGAAGAGAGCGAGTGTTTGGCGTCTACCCCAGGATGTCTGGGATTCAATATTGGAGTACGGTCATGGACTTGGCCTTGATGGTACAATACCTGAGGCTCAGTGCATCGAAGGACTACACTGTGTAGTCATACGTCAACTTCTAGCTACCGGTAACTGCGAATCTGCAGTACTTACAGCTTTTCTTGAAGATTTTTAGACACTTAAGGAGTATAAGCTTACACCAACAGAGCGTTCAACAATCGCTGCTGGTTTGCAAAGTATTTTAAAGACTGCAGCTAGCGATGCAACGCCGGAGAAATCAGCAAAGTACCTTCATTACTTATTAGACGTCCTTGAAAGCTACCGCATCTCATTTCAATCAGCGGTCTCAACCGTCATAGCCCTAGTAAAGCGTGATTCGGCTTCAGCCAAGTCGCTACTGATGCGTCTTT
Organism: Lithosia quadra; assembly: GCA_963576445.1. Taxonomy (NCBI): domain Eukaryota; kingdom Metazoa; phylum Arthropoda; class Insecta; order Lepidoptera; family Erebidae; genus Lithosia; species Lithosia quadra. The sequence goes on from OY754874.1 coordinate 9,876,057, forward strand.
ATGAGGCTGGTGTAGGTCGTCGTGAGCTGCTTCGTCAATACTTGGAGTTCAGGCATGATGATGCTGCACTTATCAATATTTTACGACATGACCCTGATGCATTAAAATCTGTGAGGTTAATCAAGTTACTAACGGACGGAGAAACACGAGCTAACCAATTTTTCTTGAAAATTGCTGTGTATTTCAACGAACCCGGTGGTATAGCAGAAAAAATAAAACGAACCTTACAAGAAAAGATCGTGGAGGTGCCTGATGTGAAGTTGGCACGACCACTGGCAACCATTTCTGGTAAAGATATGCAGTCAATTTGGTGTGAGCAAGACGTAGCGGATGGTGAGAATTACAAATTGGCAGCAGCCCTTCGAGCCAACATGCATCGTGCGCGACCTACTCCAAACGCGTTAGATCTTGGTTGGCGTAAGGCTGGTATGAAGGCACTAGCATGGCGCGCCATGCGTTGTCGTCCAATGCACGTAACACCTTTAGTACAGACGTTACTTCAAGAACGAGTTAGACGAACTGTTCGCCTAGCACTGGTGTTAGCGCAGCGCACGACATGCACCGTTGAATTTTTTGCGACGGCAGCAACAATTAGGCCTTTAGCAGCTTTGCGTGCTGCGATAACATATTATCGAAATCTGGGTGAAGCAGTGGATTCGCAAGTCTGGGATATTGTTAAACCTTACGTCTCCAGCGTAGACCTTACAAGACGCGAAGGTCTCCGCCATGTTCTTAAAAAGGTTGAATGGGTTCCAAAGGCCATGAAGCCCGAATATTGCACAGTTTTATACATTGCTCTCGATAAAATTTCAGATAGGTATGCGAACCAGGTTCGTCGTGATATGATGAAATGTCTACCTCAAATCGGTGACGATCTGCTTAAAATCGTGCTATTACGAATTTTAGCAAATATTGACGCAGACGATCCTGTATCCTTTCCGGCTATTTTCATCAGATACTTACTGCTTAGTAAAAGCGATAATGAAGAAAAATTAAGATTTGAAGAAATATTACAACCATTTTTGAAGAAAATTGATGCATACCGTGAGGAAAAAGACGAAATAAAGCATCAGTTTTTTGAAAATAATCTTGAGCAAATTATTAAATCTCTATTGTACAATTCTGCATTCTTTGACTTAAAATACCAATGTAGCCTAATAGTCATTGAGAGAGTTTTGAATTGGATATCTAGTTTTTTGCCTAAAGAAACGCATTTTGAACAATATATTAACATACATGCGACGATGTTGTACTGTAAAGCAGTTAGGCAGAGCATAACCCACAGACCGGAAATATTTGCCAATCCTATGAAGAAAAGGTTTGAAGGTGTAGAAGTCGTAGGCTTTACATTTGGGCGGTATATCGCGAAGGAAGTAGCCGAGATGAAGATCAAATTCTTCGACTCGATTGTGGAATTATATCGTAATGCATTCACAGATTTCTTGGACGCGTACTTCATTGGTTCGAGAGGTGAGTTAATAGCAGCCATCACGAAGGGAATCTTGTCAGAAAGTGTGGGAAGTGAGACTCGCTTGGCAGTTCACATTTTATATTATTACCAGTATTCTTTAAAAAATTCTGTGACTGAAGAAACCAAAGAGCTTTTTATGAAAAGCAAGAATAAGGAAGTACAATTCTTTGCACATGCTGAAATGTATACCTAGGAAGTATTTTCTAGTTGTATAGAAATAAAACTCACATTTATTGTAAATCATTTGTAAATATGCACTACCTAAATTGTTATAGGTACATTTTGTATTAATGTAATCTATTATCCACTAATACCTAACTAAACCCCTAGGTACTAATAATGAACTAAAATAGTAAAAATGTTGGACTTTTAAAAATAAAATTATGTAACCTTACGATGTTTCTTTTTATGGGCCCGATTCAGTGAAATTACGTTTTTAAAGCGCGCGATTTCAAACCTTACGAACACTTTTAAAAACGAAATGTCAAAATCTAATTCCTGAAGGTTTATTATCTTCATCAAAACGTACTACACGTGCGCTATAAGTTGAGACCTGACCGCTATGGCGCGTCATAGCGGCCAGGTCTCAACTTATAGCGCGTCATAGCGGCCAGGTCTCAACTTATAGCGCACGTGTAGTAGATAGTTTTACAAAAATCATAAATGCCCAATTTCTTCCATTTCTGCCCGATAAATGCTAAAATAATGTTCACTATTATAATATTTTTGTAAAAATAATATAGCTAGGCAGGGGATGAATTAAACTGATTGACTGACTGACTGACTTACAAAATTGTATTAACGCAGTAGCCCGAGCACGAATATTTTCTAACTATCGAACCGTTCGCTAGCGAGAACTCGATACGAAAACGTTACGTAGCTAATTTTGACAGAAAGTTAAACTCTGGGGCGGAAGTCTCGACACATCGTTAAGGACTTTGCGATGACATTCGGTCGTTAAATTCGTAGCAACGTAAACTTATCAATATTCGCAAGTCGCGACTGTCAAACTTATCAATTTTTGTCGTTAAGTTTACAAATTTCATCGCAAACTTAACAATTCATCGTTAACTCTTTGCGAGCATTTTTGACAGCCCGCAAAGTGCTTTACGATCGTTAACTATGTAATTTGTTGATATTTTTAGGTTATTAAATATGGAAATTGAACAATATAATCATAATGGAAATGTATTTGGTACAGGATTTCATTGTGCTTCAACGCAGGCGCGTTACTATCATCATCACATTATTTAACTACTACTTGCTGGCACTTTAGAGCCCGGTATAACGTATACGGAACTCCAAATAGGTTTCTGTGGGTTACACAATACACAGGCACCTATTTTAGGGATTAAAGTAATCTGTGTGCTATTTCAAACTATAATCTATCTAGTATCACAGGTTCATTCAGTAAAAATACATCCATCCATACAAATTCAAGTATTTCTGACAGTCTGTCTTTAGAAGATTATTTTCCATTAGGTAATAAGTGTTATGCTATATTGTTATTGATGTTTCATCATCTTAGCGTTGGATCCCGATTGCATCTGTAGCCTACATCTAGGTGCCAGGGTCTGCTTAGATCACACCGTTAGTTTCATTAATAAAAATATCAGACAAATGTTAAATTGTCATGTTTTTGTTATAGGGCTAGTTACTAGCATAAAATCAGTGACTGCTGATTGTAAACAAATATAGGTAGTACCTAGTGTTATATAGCTATTCCATGAATTAAATAAAACTAGTATACACATCATAATTATGCTTATTTTATTTCAAAATAAAAGTTATCTGTCATTTTCTTTGTATGGAGCCTTCGCAGACAATAAGAACTTCTCACTCTTCACTTGGTATCTAACCTCAGCCTACATCTTGGTACCCACTAACTACATGGGCTTGGGGAGCAGCTGCTGGCATCTGTAATGAAAGAGTATTTTTATTTTACTATATAAAACTTACAGCTAATAAGGAAGGTACAATAATTATTACAATTATAAGAAAAAGATCAGTTACAAGATTTAACATAAAGATAAGACAAATTTTATTATATAATACATAATATATCTATTATTATCTATATATATTATATACTGTCTCTTATCTTCTATACACACTATTCACTTATTTTCCACTTTTCAAAGTCTCCTCCCGCAGGTCTGTTGCTGTACATCTTTTTCTTATTATGTATTTTTATCTAGTTGTGTGTGTGTACATAAATATATATAAATAAATATTACTTGCATGACAAATTTGAAGAGGAAGAAAGCACAACAGAAAGAAACAAGGCAAGTCTAAGCTATATAAATGAACGGAGCACTTCAACCGTTCCCACCTAGTACTAGTCCCCAAGGAATAGATTGCTTTGGGTCTATTGTGTCAATGAGATTAAACTACTTCAATCTGGGTAAGTTTTAACTAGCATTAGTTAAAACATTTTTTTGATACAGCCTTGATGCTACTGTATTGCAATAGGTCATAATATTTAGTTACAAGTATATAGTACTCTTCTGATTAAGAGTGAATTAAAAGAAACGATACCTTGCCTTGATATCCTTTACCTCTTCAATACTGATGCCAGTGTTACTTTTAGGTGAGAAGTTTTCTCCATTTTTCTTTCCAATCAGTAGCAACCTTTCATCAGCCAATTCTAAAATGTGCTAGGTGCTGCTATGCAGTGGAACGTCTGCAGTGAATCTACAAATTTAAATCATAAAATATTAATATTAATACTTTCAAGTACGTTTAACAAATTGGATTTGAAAATAAGATTGTAATCTATACCTACTTACTTGATTCACGTCGGAGGGGAGCCAACGTGCTTTGATATAAAAATCCGGATTGTTGGATCCGGATTGATTTGTGGTTATTATAATTTATTGCAGTTCACAGTTTACATTTTTAAATTCGTAAAGTATCCAACAATTTCACAATTTATTAAGTTTATTTAAGCTGACAGCTGACATGTTTTTTAGTTTTTTTTTATTATTCTGTTTGACTTGACATGCAAAAATGTTGCAAGGAGGAAAAACCTTAATTTCCTTTCATATTTTACAAAATAATTAAATCTTTTAAAATGGTTTGAGTAACTTAAACAATTTGATGAGAAGGCAATGTCACAAAGTTAAAATACATAGTTTCTGTAAAACTTTTCCGTTAAAACTATTAATATCATGAATTAGTATGTAACAAATATTCCCCACTGACTGAAAATGTTATTACACGTCAACATTTTTTGCTCAAATTTACCAGACTATGAATACGAATTTCGTTAAGCTAACTGTCATCGTAAAGCACACATTTTAACAATTTTCGTCGGTATCTCAATTGAACCGACTACCGTTTGTCGCAAGCGTCATTACTGCAACCGAATTTTGTCGGTATGTTATCTTGCGAATTCGGTAGCAAACTCGTAGCGATACATGTACAGACTGCCGCCCCTGGTGAGCTCGATAGAAAAACGTACTGACGTCATTCTAGCGCGAAATAGGGATGGGCCTTTGAGAGCAAAATGAACGATGCATTGAATGAACTATACGTTCGAAAATTAAATGAAATAATTATCTTTTTATAACTTCTGGCTAAACGGCCTGTTTATTGGCAATTACAACGAAATATAGTTCTGTAAAGAAAGATAAATCATTAAATATTATATGGGAGCTTGGAAAATGCAGTATATTTGTAAAAAAATAAAAGTAATACGTTTAAAAAATATAAATGTGTTTCTGAACAATATCGCTGCACTTGACATTTGAACAGACTTGGCAGCCATCTTACATCTCCGATTCGTCTTATTGTTTACAAAATGATTTTCATATTTAATCGTGATTTAAAGTTGAATTCTTGAACAATGAGGACGACTGGAACGATACATTAACAATACTTACTATGGCGAACGCATAAATTTGCACGTGGAAGTCATCGTGTTCCCTTGAAATCATCTATGCACGAAACATCATAATGATATCCCTTATCTTACTAGATCGAGAAAAGATCATTTTCCAATAGTAAAGCGCATTCATGGGTTGCTATTATACCTACTGCATACTAGTGCGCAAGTCATGAATCCAGAAAAACAAAAGTTAAGGCAAATGGTGAACAAATGCCTTCTATCTACATTGACAGGATTATAGTTGAGTATTTCAATGAATAGATTATATCTCGGGCAAATAATCTCACCAGCAGCAACCTAACTACAAAATAATTAGATAGACATATAGGACCGGACTGAAAGAAGTCATGAGAAATGCAAAAGTGAACATAACTATGTGTTAAGTGTACTCTGAGTATCTTGCCTGTGCTAACTTATAGTTGACAAACACGGACCCTTACAAAGGCAAACACACCGAACTCAGAAGTATAAGGAGCATACCAGACTGGAAAGTTACCTCAGTCAGAAAAGTACAATAGAATTACTTAGGACTTTGAATCAGAGACAATGATAAATCAAATCCTAACAGAATAGTAAGGAAACAGCAGAACATCCAGAAGTTGGCTGATGAGATCAAGGTAGCGTGTGACCAGAATCACTGGCCATAGTCATCTGTGTTGTAACAATATTGGGGGAGGCCTCTGCCGATTGGCAAAGTTACTACCAAATGGGAATAGTTGTGTGAAAGGGAATATCTATGAAGTTTTTAATTCCTGAATAAAAGACGTATTAATCATTATACCTACTCTTCCTATGTTGTAGTCAAAACACAGAATCTCAAATGGAGGTGGGTAGGCCATAGGTATGATGAGAGAAACTAGAAACAAGTGGACAAAAGACATAACTGAGTGGACACCTAGATTCCAAACAAAGAGAAAAAGTGGAAAGACAGAAAAAACTTTGGTCCGACTATATTAAAAAGATTGCCGGACCACTATGGCATAGACTACAGCACTGAGAGCAAACTGGAAAGAGCTGGAGGAGGCCTTTGTGTTGCGACACGCTGACACCTCATAACTTAATATACTACTTTACTTACCATTGTTTTTGTTGTATAATGTAAAAGTGTTGGTAATAAAGGTTTAATTAATTGATACCTACTCTTCAACATTTATTACCAGACTTTGTATTGATGGAGGACAGAACAGGATGGATTTAAATAAAATAAAATCAATTGCAATATACCTATTGTTTACTCTTTATTTTAAATATACACATATAAATTACATTTTTAAATATATTCTTGTTTTATTATTATTGTACATCATTAATATCATTCAAAAAATGGGCTGTCCATATTATGCTCATGGTGTAGATATAGATACAAGGTCGTCAGCATGACGCAATGTCCCATGGTAAAGCAACGAGTTTCTGGGCATCAGTCTGGTATGATACTAAGTACATATGTATATTTAACGTAGAATCTGTAACATAAAAATAAATTATAATGATATTACTGTTATAACATTAAAGCACATGGTACAGTGCTCTCAGTGTTAGGGGCCAGAGGGCAGTCGCTCCAGTAAAAGCTAAAGCTAAGTACTTACACATCTTAATAGTATGCTAGATTTGTGTCATACAAGTATATTGATAGATATCCTAGATATATAAACAAACTAGGTATTTTGATAACTTATAATGTTATAAAACAATGGCTATTTAACATTATGAATGTAGTGAGTAGTGAAGTAATACTGTAATGTGTATATAATAAACTATCTTTGAGTTAACTTCAATTATCCCTACACCTTATTGAGGTGTTTTGATACAACAAGACTTAGGTAGATACTTACAGTCTCATTTTATTCTTCATTTTTAACTAAACTGCGACAAGAGTGTGTAAGATGACTCCATTTTGGTACAGCCATATTAAGCTCATGGTGTAGACAGAATATTAGGTTCTTCAGCAGCATTTAGTGTCCAGTGTCCAATGGTAAAGTAATGAGTTTCTGGGCATCAGTCCGGTATGAAACCATATTTCATGTACCTGTGACATAAAAATTAACTGTAATATTATTACAGCTTACATGGTGGCTTTGGATGTTATTTATTGCTTTTTGTTATTATCTGGTCCAGACAGTAGTGACTCCCACATATGCTAAACCAAGATAATTAGTTTGTAAGCGAGCCCCAGGCTCAAAAGTTTAAGCTGATCTGAACCACTGTGGAGATCTGATTCTGGTACATTACCTAAATATTTGCAATATGCTGGTATGATTCAGGTGCAGATAGAATAATTGTTGGATGTTTCATGTTCATCAAATATTTCTATGAATTTCTAGTTTTCACTTATTAAGTATTACCTATAAACCTCAAACCTTTCTATATTTAACAATTAGTACCAACATATCTAAATAATTATGCTAGATTTGTGTCATACAAGTATCCTTATAGATATACTAAATACTCCTGGGTGTAAATTCCAGTTTTCTTTGCTATAAACCTCACGGAGCCCAAGACCTTTCCAACGCATGCAAAGCCGTAGAAATCAGTTCGTGCGTCAGGAAGGAAAACCCGACTTATTTTTATATAGTAGATATTATAAACAAACTAGGTATCTTGATAGGTTATAATAATATAAAAGAATGCGTATTTTGATATAAGCATGTCTTCTGCATTATGTACCTGCTTTGTTTATTAATTTAGCTAAGTATCTCTTATATTATCACTGTATATACATTGGGTATTTACTTACATGGTCTCATTTCTTCATTTATTTATAACTAGCTTCCGCCCGCGGCTTCGCCCGCGTGGAATTCGGTAGGTATTGCCACCAAGTCTATTTGAATGAAACGACTCTTCACTCGACTTTCCACTCCGCTGTTCACTCCACTCTCCACTCCACACTCCACTCCACTGTTCACTCCACTCTCCACTCCACACTCCACTCCACTCTCCACCTCCACTCTACTGTCCAATCTCTTCTCCCGACTCCACCCTACATTCCACTCTCCACTTAAGGCGACAGTGTGGACATCATATCCCTTTATAACAGTACTTTTAGTTGTAATAATCCATATTTGAAAAAAAGACCACAAATATCTATTTTTTGCAATCCTTGTCTGTTTGTTCGTGATGTACGCAAAAACTGCTGAACAAATTTTGATGCCGCCTTTTCATTAGAAAGGTCTTGGTTTTACATAAAATCTGCCGTATGTTTGATTGCATTTGGTTAAGTAGAACCGGGGATATGGCCAAAAAACGATTACCAACCAATCGACTCCCACGGGCAGAGCCGCGGGTATTAGCTTGTATAAAAAGTAGCCTATATATTACTCCAGACTATAATCTATCTCTGTACCAAATTTCAACCTGATCTATTCAGCCGTTTTTACGTGAAAGAGTAACAAACATACATCCAGATATCCTGACTGATCAACTCCATGGGCGAAGACGCGGGTATTAGCTTGTATACAAATTAGCCTATATGTTATTTCACACTACGCTCTATCTCGGTACCAAATTTCAGCCAGATCCAATCAGCCGTTTTTACGTGAATTAGCAACAAACATAATATTTGGACATCCCGAACGATCGACTTTGCGAGCGGAGCCGCGGTATTAGCTTGTATAAAAGTAACCTATATGTTATTTCAGACTATAATCTATCTCTATACCAAATTTCAACCCGATCTATTCAGCCGTTTTTGCGTGAAAGAGTAACAAACATACATACAGACATCCCGACTGATCTACTCCGTGGGTCGACTGATCGACTCCGTGAGCGGAGTCGCGGGTATCAGCTTGTATAAAAAGTAGCCTATATGTTATTCCACACTTTAATCTATCTCGTTACCAAATTTCAGTCAGATCTATTCAGCCGGTTTTACGTGAAAGAGTATAACAAACATATATCTAGAAAATCCCGACCGATCGACTTTGCGAGCGGAGCCGCGGTATTAGCTTGTATAAAAAGTAGCCTATATGTTATTCCAGACTATATTCTATCTCTGTACCAAATTTTAGCCAGATCCATTAAGCCCTTTTTGTGTGGCAGAGTAACAAACATACATCCAGACATACATTCTTACAAACTTTCGCGTTTATAATATTATTAATTAATTAATTAATTAATTAATTAATTAATATTAATTAATTAATTAATTAATTAATAATTAATTAATTAATTAATTAATAATTATTATTATATTATATTATGTTATATTATATTATATTTATTATTTATTTATTTATTTATTTATTTATTTATTTATTTATTTATTTATTTATTTATTTATTTATTTATTTATTTATTTATTTATTTATTTATTTATTTATTTATTTATTTATTTATTTATTTATTTATTTATTTATTTATTTATTTATTTATTTATTTATTTATTTATTTATGTATTTATTTATTTATTTATTTATTTATTTATTTATTTATTTATTTATTTATTTATTTATTTATTTATTTATTTATTTATTTATTTATTTATTTATTTATTTATTTATTTATTTATTTATTTATTTATTTATTTATTTATTTATTTATTTATTTATTTATTTATTTATTTATTTATTTATTTATTTATTTATTTATTTATTTATTTATTTATTTATTTATTTATTTATTTATGTATTTATTTATTTATTTATTTATTTATTTATTTATTTATTTATTTATTTATTTATTTATTTATTTATTTATTTATTTATTTATTTATTTATTTATTTATTTATTTATTTATTTATTTATTTATTTATTTATTTATTTATTTATTTATTTATTTATTTATTTATTTATTTATTTATTTATTTATTTATTTATGTATTTATGTATTTATTTATTTATTTATTTATTTATTTATTTATTTATTTATTTATTTATTTATTTATTTATTTATTTATTTATTTATTTATTTATTTATTTATTTATTTATTTATTTATTTATTTATTTATTTATTTATTTATTTATTTATTTATTTATTTATTTATTTATTTATTTATTTATTTATTTATAACTAAACTTGCGGCAAGAGTGTAACATCGAACTCCGTTGGAAAAGCGGTAATATTTGCATTGTGGGCATTGTGGATTAACAAATCACTATTAAAAATCATTTTCAAACGTAGTTTGCACTATTTTGAAGTTTTTCTTGAGAAATATTACAGATATGGTGCCAATCCAATGATACATTGATGCATTAGTATGATCCAGTATTGTAAAAAGACAGGTCACAGAGAATCTGTAACAATTAAAGTACCTATTTGTAACACGAGAAAAACAAACAAAAATTGTTTCATGTTAGTTGATGTTAGTCAAATATTTCTGTATAATTCTAGTTTAAACATCACATTTTTATACCTCAAAACTGTCTGAGGATATTTAAAATTATATATTGGTTGTTATGATAGATTTGTATTGCACAACAAGTGTGTATCTTTGATAGATTTACTTATTAGATTTTTATAAGTATTTTGATAGGTTATGTTATAAAATAACGCGTATCCTGCGCGTATCTGGTTTTTATGTCTTAAGCATACTATGTTTATTTAAAACTTTGTTAATTTTAGTTACTTATCTTTAAAATATCCCAACACATTTTTGAAGTAATTGGATAAAAAAAGGTACTCACCTAGACTCTTGAAAATGCTCTTATTTACAACTAAACTTGCGGTAAAAACGTAAAAGAACGAACTCCGGTGAAAAAGCGGTAGTCTTTGCATCGTAACTAATCAAAATATCACCAATTTAACAATTTCAAACGTAGTTAGCACTAATTCGATAATTGTCTCACCGACAAATTTCAAGTGACAAAACATTCGACAAGCTCGTTAGCGCGCCTTTCGAATTTTACATTAGTAGATGTCAAAATTGGGTTCGTGCTGCCGAAATTAGGCATTATGTATGGCGCCTCACGAATTTTACGTTAGTCTGTCGATACGTAGACGCTACGAATGCTTTCGTGCTGTCATTTTAGTTCCGTTTAACGTACGATAGAGGCGCTGTACCAAATCTCATACATTTTTTGTCGAACTCGATACGAAGGCGATACGTTAGAAAATTCGTGCTCGCCCCACAGATACTAGTTAAAGGAGAATCTAATAGGTAGGTACTGAAAATTTCGAATACTACTATGAAAAGATTTAATAAAAATTCTCTACAAAAGAAAATATCGAGTTAGATATTTTTTTCAAGCCCGACGCGCACTTTTATTTTTATTTATTTTAATACTTGTGTTTAGATTCTGAAGACTGATTTAATTATTCTTGTTGTTTTGTGATTGAGTGAATGTGATTGTAAAAACAATATTAAATATAAGTAAATCAAAAGGTACATAAGCTACAAAATCAAAGGTTAATCTAATTTTTCTAATCAGAACTTTAATCCAACGCAGTTTACATACATATTCAAATCGATTAAATCCCCATGCAAACTGGATTCGATTCATCGTGAGTATCGAATACCGAATCGTAGTTACGCCACGAGGAGACAACGTCAAAACGGGCCTTTTATTTTGTGTTGAGTATAATAGGTACATTGTCTTTTGATGGTGCAATTATTTTGAGAAATGCTCATTATATAACAAAATGTGTGCAGTACAAATAAAAAAAAAAGAACTTTATAAATTTCAAATACAAAACACTATGTGCGCCACCACGCCAGCACGCGGAATTTTGAATCGGAATTCCGATCGGAAACCGTTTGTATGCGTCTATCCTAAAAGCCCTAGTAGCTTGACTATAGAAAATAAAGTAACTGCCAACAACTGCCAAAATAATTAAAAAAAACCGAGCTTGTTGTATGTTGTGTAGATTTATTAGTATTTACTTTAATAGTTCTTTCTATTAATATTATCTTCTGCAGTTTCTACAATGAATGTGAAATTATTATGTAGCTGTGCAGCGTGCGTTTACGTGTAAAAGAAAACTTACAGTATTGTGAACCATGCTACAGAAATGTGTGTGTACTTTGTGTTAGCAGTTAGTCCTGACAATGTTCTCGAGTGTAAATAAGAAAATTATTGAGTTTACTATGGGGCTTCAGTAAATAACTGCAGATATCAAGTCAAATATCTAACGATGGATGTGCATTCAGAATTTATGTCACCTCAGTCAGCGTTGTCTTTTGAAAATATAAATTATTATCAGGCTGAGGACAGTGGCTATCACACATCGTTTGCACCGGGTTCATTCGCACAATCTGATCTATCTAACGATTTCGATGAATCCTTGTCACCAAGGACAACATACATTGGTGTTACCCCAGAATTGAATATACACCTGTCTACATTCGGTCCATTAAAACAACGTAATGAATTATCAACAGACACTCCACCGCCAAGGCGTGGTACAAAGCGTCCTTATTCGAGTACCGAAGTCGTAAAACAAATTACGAGCATACCAACACCAACAACATTGATAGCAGGCAAAATACAAAGCTTGGAAGTTAATGAGGACAAAGAAAATTCAACATTTTCCATACTATCCGAAAGCCCTTGTTCTTCAAATAGCAGTACGAGATACCTTTATAGAATAAAAGTACCTGACCAAAAACTGCCATACCCGATCACCCCAGTGAAAAGAAACTGTAAATTAAGTCCCTGTGCATCTGCTAAGAAACTTGATTTTTCAATACATTCACTCTCATGTAAGACACATGAGTTGCAACCAGTGCCTGAAGAACCAACAAAAATACAAATTGTACCTATTCTAGCCAGACCTAACCAAAAAATAGATATAGTTAGATCATTGTATGAAAACCATGCTACACCTCCATTAGAAAATATTTTACAGCATCTTAATAATGAGGATACCCATAATTTTTGTCTTGTAAGCAAGTCATGGTGTGAAATATGGAAATTGTGCAGTAGCAGAAGGCTGAAGCTGACTTATAAAGAATACTTGAAATCATCTCAAGAAAACCAAGAAAATTGCTCAAGAGAGAATGTGGCTTTAATAAAATTCAATAAACATCATGGTGGATGTCTTAAAGAAATTCACAATGAGATAATTGGCAATCCAGCAAATAAAGCAGTCAGAAGTCCTCCAAGTTCACCAAGATCAAATCGATTCAGAAAGTTCACTAAGGTACTTTTTATATTATAGTTTCTCTTTTTGCTATTGTGGCATTCACTAACAATACGAACTGTGATCAACTTGAACTGAATGAACATACATTGCTACATTTTACATATTAATTATAGCCATTGCATGCATGGGGACATACTCCATGGTTAAAAAGTAGCCTAATAAGCCACTTTTGCTACACATAGTATGTTATCCCAGGCTGTAAACTGGATTGGTACTAAATTTCAGCCAGACTTTCAGCCATTTGACTGTAATTGAGTAACAAACAGTGTATGTAGTGGTGACCCCGGTCCTGAGACTTTACCTTTAGCTTACCATCAGGCGAGGTGTAGTCATTTTGATGTGTGTCCTATATAAAAAATAATAATATTACTAGGATATTATTATTATTATTTACTTTGGGGACGCCGGTTGCCGGACGGGTGATCAGCCTCACCTTTGCAGGCCATTTCACCCATTTCCCTTGGGATGAGGGATATTACTAGGATAAGGATGAAGACTTGTAAAATGTGGGAACTCAGTTCAGTTGATTAGGCTTGACAGGCAGGTGAGGTTGGCTTTGGCCCCAGATATCTTGCTGGGCCTCCATATGCACTCCTATCTTATGTAATAGTCTACTTACTTATCATATATAGGCATATATTTGCACACACTCATTCAGTAAAAATTTTGGGATGAAATAGGCCACTACCTATTTCAGTCACCAATAATTTAAATAGAGTTTTATAAGTAAATACCTAATTTATTAATTGTGGTCCAGTTAGGATATCCATAATATTGGATTAATATACATGAATGCCAAGAGAAAAGTCTTCCACACATTTTTTTCTTTGGAGCTAATTTTATTTCAGTTATTTTTTGGTTTTCAGTGCCTGTCTGGTTTTTAAAGTCCTTTTATTATTGTATTTTATTTCTTCCCTTTTAATAATCATAATACCTTAACTCAAACAAGATATTCATGTTGTATATCATTAAGATGGGTTGTGTGTTGTGTGCCTTCACAGCCATCACTTGTGTTCAACAACACAGGTGTGCGGAATCTGTAGAGTTTAAAGCCATAGCCATATAGTAAATACTCTGTTCTTGCCACATTAAGCTTTAGATCGCTGCTCAAGCACCATCTTTCACTTAATCAAATGTTGCCTAATGTAAAACTAAACATTACTTGACAAAAATATTTATAATTTCAGTCGGCATCACTGGACTCGAGATTGCAACTGTCATGTGTGAAATGTTCGCACCCTGCTAAAGTAACAGAAGAACCTTCTGGAGAAGAATGGGTTGAGTGTACCAATGTAACATGTTCATATCAATTCTGTAGATCATGCAATTGCAGTAGACATCCAGGTAAGAGTTGTTTTCAATATGATCTGAATGCTCCAAGTCCATCGAAAAGAAAAAAATGTGAATATGCTGTTGGAACTAAGAAGAGTAGAAAGAACTTACGTAGATTATTGTGATTTGTTGTAACATTCCATGTTTTGATGTTTGTATTGTAAATTAGATAAAATTAGAAATAGTTACATGAGTGCCAGAATTTTAAATTAACGAAATATTACAATAATATTTGAGATTAAGGGGATGTATTCCCATGTCTGACATTGTGCCATTTTTTTGTCATGTTGACTTCTCATTCTCTTAATTAGCAGTTGTATTAAATATTAGACCTTCTGTTAATGTAACACTATTCAATCAATGGCTAATATCAAACACATTTTTATAGTTTGACAATACTTAGTCAACAGCTCTGTGCAGGACATTTGCCTATTAAAGTCAATTTCAGAAATTGTGCCATAATCAAAATAAAATAGGCAGTGTTGTATTTTAGTAATACATGTAAACCTTAAGTCTTTACTCAGCAGAATTACTTAAGTTTCTGTTCCAGTCCACTGTCTATATTAAATTTAAGGTGTTACTTCTTGAGTGATACCAGCGATAGATTAGGTACCTATTAATAGTTTTGAACAAAACCCAGAACTTTACAAAGAATACAGGGTAAAAAGATTATTCAGGCCATTGGTTGAATTTATAGTTAGTATATCACAGAAACAGTAAACATTCCGCCTGGAAGCTATAATTTTAGGTATTTTTAGTCACGGATTTTTATGGGTTTACCTAATAGTTAGAATTTACATTTAATCTCGAGTTTTAAAATCATCCATTGTGTCTATAGTACCACCTACCTACTTGTTGAAAATTATCTGCACATACCTACATTGCTCACTTCACAATGTGAAATCAGATATGAAATATAGACACCTATCTAGTATTTTATCCCTATTTTTGCTAAATACGCTCTTAGATTTAGAATTAATTTGGTTTTTATTGCTACTTTATCAAATAGATTGAATAAAAAGGACCAAGAAACATTACCAGTCTACTTATGATTAGAAAATGTTTCCCAGTTGCAACTATTTTATCTATTTGAAAATCCCTTTTTATGTACATATAAGTTATATTTGTGTGCTTTTTTAAATTCTCAATAATTGTAAAGACTATTAAATAAATACAGAAAGCAAAATTAAAAATTACGCGAAACTCTTTAATTTTTAAATTCCGACATAAGTTTCCCAATAGGTAATAAAACGTCGGCTTAAAAGTTTAACCTGTGTAGTGGATTTCTAATTTGGTTGATGGCAGCCTTATTTTAAGACCATATTATTATATTAAATAAAATATCTAAATCTTATGGTCGGCCAATTTAACGCAACCAGTTTGTGTTCCGCAATCTCATTAATACCCGCCAATTTTAAAATTTTAATATCTTATTGTACTTTTTCAAAGTTGATGAATAGATGGAATAAGCGTGGAGTATTCGTAATTTTTACAAAATTTTTGTAAGTAGCTTTTGCTTATAATAAATAAAAGGTCATCTCTCATTTTCGTCACATTGTTTAATCTATACACGGAGTAGCGTTTGAATGGTGTCTATCTACCAAAAAGGACATTTATAACATAACATACAATTCGATCGTACACAGTACTTAACAAAAGCATAAAGGGGAAACTGGAACTAGCTTTGCAAGGTGCGATGTCACGGCCCGCCAATAGCCAGCTGCAACTTTCCGTTACGCTGCACAATGCATTATATAGACTGTTTGTCGTACATTGGCTTTTCATTATAAATGCATACAACACTAATAATTCTGAATATTAGAGTAGAACTGCTAAGTGCGGAATATTTAGTACAGGGAAGAAAATAAATGACATTTCACATATTTTAACGTATTTGTAAAATTTACAAACATTTTTAGAGACATTCCATTGCGAACAAGTGACGAATCTCATTTCTATTAATATTAGTACTTACTCAAAACCTGATGTCCGAAAATTGATCTTTATACGACAATGTGCGCTGCTACGCTTACAGTGAAAAATACAGTAGCTAGATGCTTGAGCCATAGGAGCGAAATTAGTGACCCCAATCCACCAAAATAATCGTATTTACCACTATTTTTTTTAATAAAAACATCAGAAATCAATGCGGTCGAAGACTTTTGATCGCCTTCAACAGTAACCGGTCAGCAATAAAAGAGTGCTTTGTAAATCTGAGATCTGAGGTTTCAGGAAATATATCTATTTCGTAGAACCGTACATTGCCTCAGGCTGGACGTAAGTACTATCCAGACTAGGCATCAAATATACTACCTAACGTACCTACATTTAAAATTATAATAGCACTTGCACGATGTTGTTGGCGCCCAGGATACTTCGACGTTGGTTTTAAATGATTTTTTTTTTAAATTAAAACAATTCCTTATTTTATTATTTTATTCCTCGTATTGTTTAAATATTATACAGGTTAGGCGTAGTAATTTCTTATGATTTATTTTATGTGTGTAGGTATGCATATCAATAAACGTTCCTAGTTCTTTTTAAATTAATTAAATATTTTTCAAGACTAGAAATATCAAATGCAGGCATAACTAGGCTTTTATATCTTCGCTTTATTGATGAGAGAGATGACTTAAATTTTCAGATATTGCGTGTTTTACATACATTTTGTCGGAATTTAAAGATGCTTAGATAATACACACATAAACTTAACACCTGTCTCAATTTCCCAGTGAATAATTAATTGTGTTTTTTGACCATATTATAAATATTTTAAGACCAGTAAACATCACGAAGAAACTCAAAAAATATTTTTTTTAATACTTTTAAAGTGTGATTTTGTATTTTGTAAATATAGTATTAAAAGTGCCTACACACCTAGCTCATAGTAAGAATGAAGGATGTTTTGAAAAAAGCTAGTTAGATTGTATGAGGGACCAAGTAATTTTAAAAACATTTAATACTCAAAATTTATACTTAATGTGACGATCTGCATTAAATAGATAACTATAATATATATAATTGCTGAAATTCATGACAATACATGTATTATTAGTATTCATTTTATAATGTAAATAGTGTTATTTTAATTATTACTCTAATTGATAATAAAAATGTTTTGATAACAATATTTGTTTTCATTGCAAGATCATCAAGACCGCGTACCTATACGCAGTCATGATTAGTCTCGAATCTCGATATCCTACTATGTGGATGATCCATACGTTTAGAAAGATACAGGTAGGTACTACTTGGCTACGAAGTATCCATTCCACTATAATGCCGCTGATCACTAGTTCCACGGTAAGAGATAACGAGCTAATCAATAACTTATTTTATGGGTGCATATCCAGATTCCGATAGCGATGTACCTACC
Organism: Lithosia quadra; assembly: GCA_963576445.1. Lineage (NCBI taxonomy): Eukaryota > Metazoa > Arthropoda > Insecta > Lepidoptera > Erebidae > Lithosia > Lithosia quadra. The sequence continues at coordinate 9,894,203 of OY754874.1, forward strand.
TATACCTATATTATTTTGCAAATTAAAGTTACCAACTGAATAATCGTACGATTTTATTATACAAATAATATAAACTATAATTAATATTTACAATAGTATGAACAATACGAATTAAAAGATTTGACGTGATCAGTAAACATCGAAATAGTCTGATCAAGACGAAATAAATAAGTAATTGCTGAATTCAATAAAATTTACATTAAAAATAAACATTTATTATAAGTCAAGGCTATGGTCTTTCTAAAGCATTGAGAGCACCTTGCTTTGACATGAGTCCGGTGGTCTAATAATTTGTGCACATTTATATACTAAAACTATCTTCAGCCGAGTCCCATCACGAACTTTGGTATTTGATACGCCACTTGTGGTAATTTCTTTATCATGGACATCCTGAAATGAAAAAAATATTATAATGGTTACACGAAATCGTAATGCATTATTTAACAAGGTGGGTAAGGTAAACTGATAAAAACAGTTCAAACCACCCTCTCGGAAACATAGATAAACTGAGTATATAAAAAAATAAAAATACGATTACCCACCTTGTTAAATAATGCATTACAATTTCGTGTAACTGAGAGGGTGGTTTAAACTGTTTTTATACCCGCATTTCGAATACCTAGGTACCTACTATAGTTTTATGTCAATGCAGCAATGTAATGGGGAGGAAGCGACCCTATTGCTTTTTGCCTGGTACTTTCAGACTCATACAGCAATCGCCCATCGCCACCTACCACTGCGCCATTGAAATATTATGTAGTCTAATTTCTATGATATAATTATGATAGTCAGTGTTGCAGCAGGTCAGTAGTAATTCTACCATTTCTTGGGGATTATCAGGGCATTGAAATAAGATTAACAGACTTTATACATTGTCTAGACTCTTGCTAGGAGTCTAAGCGTTGGTGTCTACATATTTATTTACAACAAATAAAACTAAACTAAGGTATTTTCTAAAGAAGATCTAAAAAAGAAGGAAGGTACTAATAATCAGCATTATGTGTTGCATTTACCTAAGACTTAAATAAGTTATATTTCAACCCACGTCCTATAGTCTCAGTTAAAATTATACGTATGTAATTAAAAAAATACATAAACAATAAAAAAAAATTGTGCAAATAATGACATGAAATAGCATAAAAATTGTATATCCCAACACCAGTGCTCATTGACATCAAATGATGATACCTACTTAGTGGTGATCACAAGTACCTATAAATAATTAAGAAACTAATAAAAAACGTTAAGTCCTTATTATATTTAAATGATTTCAAATCTTGATATTTAGTTGTTTACGAAATCTTAAATTTTATTTTATTTGTTTAACTTTTATAAATTGTAAAAACTCCTTTAAATGAAAAGTGACGATGACGATTTTTATTAATTTTAGCAGAAAATGTTAAAAATTGTTGTTTACTAACCTCAGTGCACAGGCCGTGCACGCAACTAAAAACTACCTCCACCATCTAGACTTGCTGTACAGAAGGAGTCTCGCTGTAGGTGTATAAAAAATATTTACAATACAATTATTGCTAAAATAATTGTAAGAATACAATCCCTGGGAACCCCATGCGAGCAAATAGGTATAAAGTTAAGCGTGAGAGATGTAAAATTTTACAAATAAATAGTTTTCATTTATAAAGTGCCTAGCTGCCTAGATACTGAAAAAGTATGTCGACTTCAAGCGTCTCACACAATTATTTTAAATATAAGCAATCGTAATTGTATGAGAAAACCACCCACTGAGCTTAGAGAGCATGTTAAAAAACAATTAGGGATCTTAAACAACTTAGCAGAATCACGGACCACCTCATCCAAGGAAAGAAATGAACATAATATATATTATGTTCGACCTTGTTTGTAATTTAACGTTTATGTTTAGATAAGCACCTATGTACTTCTCACAGTTTTTTTTAATATTTCATATTTGAAGGAGTTTTTGCCCTTATATGCACGTCAACTCCATAGTATCTTAAAGTAACGGCAGTCGGGTAAATACAGATTACCTAACACTTAATGTAAATACATGGCTATATAACACTATGAAAGAGAGCCAGTAGAGGGCACCGATACGAGGCTTCATTTGAGCAAGAGATTTTGAGTTTGCCAAAACGGACAAAAAGTTGTTGGCGAATCCAACATCCCATCTATTACCTAATGTTAAATTCACGAAAGATTGACTCTCTTTCAGTAGGTACCTACCGTTCTGCACACATTCCATCAACAAATGTTGCACATCCTCTAGCAGTCTAGCCGATTGCATACAGTACCTACAATAAGTGAATCAACCTTTCCCACAAGAAATGCAAATTTTGTCTGATGGAAAGTAGGTACCCAGAACGGAGTCTTAGTGCAAGTTTCGCATATTTAATATTCAGAGTTTTATCATCAACCCGGGGTGCACGAGGGGGCTCATCCTGATCGTCTTATAACATATTCCTTTTTCTTTCGATATCACGTTAAAATTATCTTTCCACTGGTAGAAGCAATAGGTTTTATATTTCTTGTACAGTTTCCAATAATAGTCTTGTCTAGTGAATAAATAAGTGATTACTGTCCCTTCCTGTACCTACTTCTAATTTAGACAGACGATTAGCCTCCTCGTTACCCCTTAGCCCTAATGTGTCACTCACTAAAGTTGATGACCGCTCTAAACACTTCGCGAGTCGGAACATGCGCATGATATAGACGAGTCTTGACGATTGCAAAAATCTAACCGCGAAGTTCATCAAGTTTGGCGCGACCTCTAACTATACACCTAAGACTAACTCTAGATAATTAATTAAAAGGAACAGATTAAGTGATATTGGTTAAGTTTTAATGCATGACAAGTCATATTTACAACCTTACCCAGTTAGATTAAGTAGGTATTAATAGTTAGGTTGCATTAGTGTAATCATAACAATAATAAGTATATGGCAGAGCAGATATTAATAACTCATAAAATAAATGGTTGTTTGCCACCCACACGCGCGTTGCTACAAAATTGAACCTATAGAGTAAGGTTACACGCTCAATCTGGTGTCAGTTTGGTCAATCAGTCTGCTCAGAATGATGGGAGAATTATCGTCTAACCGGTTGACTGACGGACTGATGTTCCAGAATGACAAAAATTAAATATTTTAAATATTTTTTATCATTCTGTTGTGAATGACAGCAGACTGATGCCAGACTGATCGTGTAACCGCTCGATCATTCTCGTGTCAGTCAGTCATCGTACCAGACGCAATGGAGCAAGACGTGCCAAGCGACGAAGCGCTGCGCGTTTCTTTAGTAGTAAAGCGATAATTATAATAGCAAATATGTGATAGCAGTATAAATTACTTTCCAAAAGTTTGTTATATTATGTTACTAGCATTTACTTTCTAGGAAGTGGTATGTACCTACTTATCTTATTTTCAATAGGTATCTGAATGTACAAGATTAAGATAATGTACATTTCAACCCTAAAAATAATAGCTTCAGTTAACTCTGACGCTGATCGATTTAGCTTCACGAGAGGTATCTAATCATGATCATGATCGTAACATAGGTAGGTAGGTACATACTCGTACATAGACTAGCTATTGTTGTCTACACTATTTTCAATAAGCAAGTGACAATTATTACTCTAACGTAATGAGGCGAAAGTAATTATCCAACTCCCAGGAACGGCCTAGTCGAACAATGCTCTGCTATATACATGTAGGTCTTTTTTCAAGTGATATCGTTAAAGTTTATGTACAAGCAGCTGATGAATGACGGTCGAGCGTGCTGTAACAACTCACGAGACAGACAGGCCATTGTATAACCAGGCGCGCCACGTCTGGGGAGTCGGCGCAGCGCCATCGATGCGAGCTTCGATGAGGCCACAGAGCGCGCGCCGGTCGTGAGAGCGTCCTGAGCGTGCGTCGCACACCAGTCGCTTGCGGCATTCGTCGTCACACGTGCCGCGGCGTGGACTGTTTTTCCAGTAGTGTCTGAAACAAGTACCATATGCCTAGGGTTACCATTTCGGAATTTGATAAGTCCTGACAAAAAGCCGGACATTTCAATAAAAATCCGGACACTTCTATGCAGTGGCACGGGGGGGGGGGGGTAGGATACGAGGTGCAGGCGGATTTACATTTTTTCTCGAAAACATAAGTTTTATAAAAAAAAACCTCAGACCAAACTAACTAGTTGTTAAAAGTACCGAACGGATTTTGATGCGGTTTTTAGGGTTCCGTAGCCAAATGGCAAAAAACGGAACCCCTATAGATTCGTCATGTCTGTCTGTCTGTCTGTCTGCCTGTCCGTCTGTATGTCACAGCCACTTTTCTCCGAAACTATAAGGCCCATGCTGTTGAAACTGGGTAAGTTGTTACGTATGTTTGATTGTAATTGGTTAAATAGAACCAGAGATACCAAAAACTACCTAAAAACGAAGCGCGGGCGAAGTCACGGGTAGAAGCTTGTATAAAAAGTAGCCTATATGCTGCCCAGAAGTATGAACTATAATCGTACCAAGTTTGATCAAAATCCCTCCATTAGTTTCTGATTCATGCGTGCACATACAGATAGATAGAAATACAAACAATTTACTGATTTTATTTTTTTAGTATCGATCGAGTATCGATCACCAATGTTATTTTGTAAATATGTACATTTAATGTACAGAATTGACCTTTCTAAAGGTTTATTATACCTAAGTATAGAAGAAGATATGATATACCTACCATCTAATTTAAAAAATCCGGACAAATTATAAAGCCGGACAAAGTCCGGACAAGTGCCAAAAAGTCCGGACAACTACCTAAAAGTCCGGACATGTCCGGATTAATCCGGACGGATGGTAACCCTACATATGCCTGGCTTAGTAGGTATTAGTAGTAGCTATCACAAGATAGGAAAATCCTTCAGAAAAGGAAATATCGCTTCAACGGAAGGATCCGGGGGGAATGCAAGTTTGAGATGTCAGCCTAGGCCGCAGTACGATTAAAGGAGAACATAACAGTTCTTACTTGTAATATAAATTGAAAACGTCTTCTTTAGTCGTCATGTCGTCAATAAATTTATCCCAGTCTTGCGGCCGCAGCGCTGTCATCAAGTAAGTTGATCTAGCTGAGTACAACTTGTACCAAATTGGATAGCCGAATAAATTAGCTTCCTTTAAGTTCATAATCCAAGTTTCATGGTCCACCACTTGCTGAAACAGAAAATAATATTGATGTTTAACGATTAAAATCATCGGACCTAGTTATCCTCATCATTCTCCAAGTTTTTTTCCCAACTAACTATGAAGCGGCCGAGTTTCGATATTTTCCGTGAAGAATTTGCCATCTGACCTCACAAACCCATTCTGTACTTAGACCAGTTGTCGGATTTTAAGGGCTCCAACTACACGTAATAATGTTACCTATTCAGTTAGGTATACCATTAGTCAGGTGCCCGTTATACCCTAACTTTGTTATTAACAAGTTAACAACTTAGGGGCTAATCTAACCTCAGGCATGAACATGATAATTAATCCAGGTAATACGGCACTTAATAAATGCTTTAAGAAATAATTTAAACTAAGATCTACTTACCCGAGTTGTTGCTTCATGATCACCATCCACATAATATATTCGATAGCCTAAGTTTAAATCATAATAAGGCGTGACAGAAGGCCCTACGTAGGCAATACTCGTAGCTCGACCTGTAAAAATCAAATGGAAATATCAGTCATATCAGTATAATTATGTATATCTATCATTACAATAATGATCCTCATTTATATATCGACAAGGTCCACTTACCAAGGTCATTCGGATCATAAAAAACTTCGAATTCGTCGAAATGAGTGTGTCCGAAAAATTGTGCCGTTATCGTGGATTCATATCGATTGACTATGGCATAGTAATTACGACTCCATACTTTTAAACAATCGGAATGGCCTGGCGGTATGTGGCCGATAATGTGAACTTTTTCGCCACTAAACTCTGCTGATTGTAATTCGTATATTAGCCATTGAAGTTCCGTCGCAGGATCAGTACTGTTCATCAACAACCACCTGAAAATAGGACATATAACTTCATGAGTTCGTCTGATGCACACACTTCGATGATTTTACCATATTATGACTGATGACCAGTCTCTTAATTTGAGCAATTGAAATTGAATATTTCTCAGCGCGTAAACTGAGGGAGAATTATATATTTTGCCGGCTATTGCCATGGCTAAACTGAAATCTTCACCCAATTCAATCATACAGACAATCTGCCAGTGTCTATATAAGGACAGAAGTACCTAGATGGCGAGCTGTTCTCTCTACTTACCCCGGAGGGAAGAAGGCGTGAGCATATGTATGTATGTGTGTGCATTTTTATAAGTCAATAGGGATAAAAGTCGAGCAAATAGGGATACAAATACTTGCACCAAGCGGGAATCGATCTCGCGACGCGACGGTCGTAACTCTAGAAAGGATTTCTATAGGTAGGTATATCAGATGATTTAATTTAGGGTACTATAGTAGGTTCCTACTAACCAGTTTTTATTGTTGCAAAAGTTCATATTGAGCGATACGATCCGGAAGCCGGGCCTGACAAGTACGGAGTAGAAGGCTCCGCGGCGAACAGTGTGTGACACTCCCGCGGGAAGCCAACGTCGCCACTGCTCGTCTAGCGCATCGTACAACCAAGCAATGTTCAACTCCGAGGAAGAGATGTATGGCGGTGGGAAACTGAAAGTGACGGAGTCAGGTAAATGTGAAGATTTAAAAAATATCTGTTTTGATATCAGAATGAGATCCCTATATCACACAAAATACGGAATATGATAACGAGCTTACAATATACTTAGGTAATATCGCAAAGCTCACCTGTTAGACCTTACGGCATTTTAGAAATTTAGGTAGGTGCCTACCTACATTTTTTAAATGGATGTTTTAATTATGTCAATAGTTACCAATGTTTTTTATGTCGGTCACGTCAACATGACTTCACCTCGCCTGATGGTAAGCTAAAGGCAAAGTCAAAAATTTGAAATAATAAAGATTTTTTCAATTCGTCTCATCAACATTTCCAGTCATAAAATGTTTTTATTCAAAAAAAGTGTAGATAAATGTGGTGTAGGTACGCCTCGGATGTACCTAGATAATCGGGACACAATGCCGAGACGAAAACGAAGAAATGTTAGGTATTCAAAACTTTTACATAGCGGTAGGTACTTTTTAAGGATTTGCACTTCGATTTGCATTTTGCTCCAAAGGTCAATTACAGTGTGCACCCTTAAATACAGACATTTTTAAAGTTTTCGTTCACACTCTGTCCGTAATTTGCGCAGTATGTAGATGTAGGTAGGTATAGTTTAAGTACGTATGAGACACACATGCAAAGATAATAAATTGACAGGTTACGGTCCAGAAATAGCTGACGTTCATGCTAATTATAGGGTCACTAATTAAGACGACCTCGATAGCCTCAATGCACCTCGGGTTAATATATCTCTCATACCTGTTAACTGGGGATGCTTCATGATTACCAAGTGCAGGGAAAATGGGAACGCCTGGGAACATATCCGACATTTGAGCAACCGTCTCTTGGAGTACCTTCAAGTTCTCCTCTTTGGTTTGGTTCCATACATCGTGCGGTGGCAGATCACCCGTCCATAAAATGTAATCAATATCCTGAAAAAATATAGTCAACTACTGTAGTAGACGAAAATAAATTCAATAGAATTTTAATTCCATTTTTATATTGCGTATTTCAATCCTAAATAAGACTGTCCAATAAAGAATATTTCGTTTAAAGCCCTATAGACTAAGATCCCACTGCAAAATCATGCATGAATCGAATATTTGGTAAGAACCAAATTTTACGCATATTTATGATTAGGAGAACATTTATTTACTAGGTTGCCTATCAAAATGTGGCCGCTATATGTTTAATTCAATTTTTGCTAATTCATTTTTCGGAAAAAAAATCCATCACATGGTTTTTAAATAAAATATCATCCACGTCACGGCAATACACAAAAGGACTCTGAAAAATCACGGTTGCCGTTGCGCACTTCGCCGTACCTCTTCGCAGCCAGGTGTAAACAGGTATGATTTTGATACATTTATGCAATCATAACGGACATTTATTATTTTTACATCAAATTAAAGCTATTTTTTTTCTGTTTACTATAATATACGGTTGCCTAATTAAATCTGGCTGCAAATAAGGGTTGCTGGCTGTTAAAGATGGTAAATATTTAAGATAGAGTGAACGAGAGCTAGCGCGTAGCATCACTAGTCAGACGAGGATAGCGATTGCCAGCTGTATGACGCTTTGAAACCATTGCGCATGCGTCGGATGCTAGGGTTCTCAACCACCGGTTCAAACAGTAATAGGGACTACTGAATAAATACTCCAAAAGAAATGTCTTCTTTTTCAAAATGACAAAGAAAATTACAAAAAAAATTAATATCGGTGAAAAATAAAACCAAGTTTACTTATATAAAAGAAAATTTTATTGAACAAGTGCTGTTTGAAAAAATTAAACATTGAAGCAAATAAAAATTAAAAAATGTATTATATTTTCGTAACTTATGAGTTTATGTTAACTCTTATTTAAAATTCTAAATCAATGGAGCTTTCACTTATACTATCATCGCTGCTATCACTTTCATCGATACAAATATCTAAATCGTCGTCATTATCGGAGGATTTGTTCATTGACTCGCATAGCACACTCTCAACTTGCGTTGGAGTTGAGAGTGTGCTATGCGACTTCATCTTTATAATAATTATTTGTTAGTTCTTAGAAATAAAACAACAATATACTACCCGCTCGCCCTAAGTTTGCCGCTGTCAACTGTCACGCGTTTGGCGTTGTCTCACTCACTCAATTCTAGCTCCAGTGAGATAACGCTATACTGACGTTATTTAGTCGCTATCCTCGTCTGACTAGTGAAGCTACGCGCTAGCTCTCGTTCACTCTATCTTAAATATTTACCATCTTTAACAGCCAGCAACCCTTATTTGCAGCCAGATTTAATTAGGCAACCGTATATTATAGTAAACAGAAAAAAAATAGCTTTAATTTGATGTAAAAATAATAAATGTCCGTTATGATTGCATAAATGTATCAAAATCATACCTGTTTACACCTGGCTGCGAAGAGGTACGGCGAAGTGCGCAACGGCAACCGTGATTTTTCAGAGTCCTTTTGTGTATTGCCGTGACGTGGATGATATTTTATTTAAAAACCATGTGATGGATTTTTTTTCCGAAAAATGAATTAGCAAAAATTGAATTAAACATATAGCGGCCACATTTTGATAGGCAACCTAGTAAATAAATGTTCTTCTAATCATAAATATGCGTAAAATTTGGTTCTTACCAAATATTCGATTCATGCATGATTTTGCAGTGGGATCTCGTACTACTAGTGAATCGAAATCGGGACGAGATTTGCGTGCGCTGTCAGCACGCAATACCTACTCTCGTAGAATAATTATTATGATAAATATCTTGTGCCTTTTGACTGATATATCGTCACGGCCACGGCGATATCTGCATCATGCACGCACCCGGGTGTTCAATGGACTATGGTTCGCAACTAAGACAATTCACGTTAACAAATATCTTCAAAATGTTCTCTAACTTAGTACCTAGATAGCAGTTGATCTCTCTAGTTTATAAATGTAAAAAAGTTCACTAGATGTAGATACAGTAGATAAATACCGGATTTCCTAAGCACAAGTGGGGCTGTCACCCTAGAATTCAGCAAGCTATGGATTTGGATTATCGATAAATGACAATTCACATAAAGTTAAATTTAGAAAAAGAATATTCAGTTCATACGAAAAGAATTAGGTACTTGAGTACATACAGTGTGAGTATCAGCTATATGTTTCAACATGTGATCTATGGTGCGTTTCGGTGTATCACATTTTCGGTAGTCACCCCAACGGCCTGCTCCTCCACCAGGCTTCAACGCTGGACCGCTTGACGCTCGACAGCATAGTGGTTCGTTACATTCAGCATTTGCACCTGAAAGTATGATCGTTTATAGATAACACCAAGAGTTGTAAAATTCAATTCATAAAAATCTAAAATCATACCTTCAGCGTAATAGGGATCGAAGTGGGTATCAGATATTTGCAGTACTTTGAACGTTGGAGCTTTATCAATAGGAGTGTCGAGTACCCTAGTAGCAGGTTTAGGAACCGGTGGGAATGCAACTTCCCACTCATGGTAAGGATTGTAAACATCACCACACGCGTCCCCGATCACAAAACTGCATATTTCGTCGGGACCAATCGTAATACGTTTTAGCACGTAGACTACTTCACTCTGGAAGAACAATTAATGTAAATCATGATAATTTATAACATATTTTTATCTCATAGGATTATGGTTTATTTTAGTTAGAAGCTATTCTCACCCCAAATAATCTTGTGATTCCTTCACAGACACGAGTCGATTGGATTTTTAGCGAAACGCAGAATTGATAGATCATCTTATTGATTTCATCTTTGCTTTTGCCTAATATAATGTAATGTTGTAATAGACCTGCTCCAGCTTTGCAGGCAGTGCACGATACTCTGGACATAACAGAGTGCTCTACTTCGTAATATACTTGTTTTAGATTAAGAAGTTGTAATGCCTTCTCTACAAAAACAGGTAAATTAGTGCTCTTATCATTATCCCATAGGAGTCGAGAATAATTTCTTTTTAAAGCTGCCATGTGGGCAATAAGTTCAGTCTCATTTGCAGATGGCGGTAATGTATGATTGAAGTTAGACGGGACAAAAAATGGTTCTTCATTGCGAGGCGTATAAGTCCAATTCCAGTCATCTGTCGGTGGCATCCATTTTATCACAGGTCTAAGAGTTTTACCTGTTTGTTTTAGAAATATCGGGTTACCTAAAATTTCATTAGGTACTTAATTAGTCTTATCCACTGGGAGCAAGATAAAGCATATTTTGAAGGATGAGAATAAATTATATATACCTGATGTCAAAATGCTGACTGAAACAATGAATAGGCATTGTAAAAGCCACCGTATCCGTATGATCATTGCTGGGAAGTGTAGATGAAAAAGGAATCTGAAAATAATGAAAACTAATATGAAATCCATGCAAATAAGTGATATAAGGAGTTGAGAGGACTTGAACTTACACTAGATACTTTAGTCCTTATGTAAGCAATGAGTCACTACGATATTATTTACCTATAGTTCAACTAACTGAGTTAATTACAAAAACAAATAGTAACAGACAATTTAACTTATTACACTTGATGACAATGTGAAGTGTTTATGTTTTGTTTAAAATTGCCGGGTATTTAGTACAATGAATGTACAGGTTTATTATAAAACACACGAGGGGCGTTTAAATCTTATGTCATAAAAACCGCTCTCCCTTCCTTCGTACATTCTGTTCTCAGTTATTCATAATTGTTGATGTTAAACTGGTAAATAAGCTTTCATATGAACACTTCATCATAGCATTATGATCAGAGAAAGTTGAGGATTAATGATACATGACATGACCTATTTTTGGTTTAGGAGCTTACATCATAATATAATCTGTAAAATCTACGACATTTACGATGACCCCTGATTTACGATCTACTTAAAATATTTATTAGATATAAGTACATAATAATACGGACGGATTGAGTAAAGGTATTTTTTCATGTTGGGTGTTGCAGCCATAGTAAGCTTAAATCCATGGAACCGAAGTCAACTCATTTGTTTAAATGAAAGTGTGACTATGGGAACCCCATCCAATTTATTTTTCGTTTACTTTTAGTGCCCTATGCACATGCACAAGGAGGACTTCGACAATGTGGTCACGAGCATAACAATACTATACCTACGAGTGTATGTAAGTATAATGCTAATGGACTAAGAGCCCGTGAACCCCAGACTTTCGTTATTTTATAAAAGCTGAAAGTTTGTCAGCGCATGCTCCCAATACAGGTAAGAACGATGGCCCATTATGAAGTTCGGGTCATGGTGGCTTTGGCAGATAAACGGTACTAAAGTGTAGCAAGCGCAAGGCAGTGGGTGCGAGTGAGACAGCAAGTCAGGTCTATTGCGACTCCTCACTGCGCATATTATGGAATTATAAAATTGGATTTCTAATTCCAATTTTAGGTTTATTGCGATCCCTCACTGCGCATGTATTGGCATTATATAAATGGAATTATAATTCCAATTGTGTAATTCCAATACATGGGCTGTGAAGGATCGCAATAGACCTGACTCGCCATGTCACTCACATCCACTGCCCTGCGCTCTCTCCTACAGCTACCCTTTAGTACCGTGTATCTGCCAAAGCCACCATGACCCGAACTTCATAATGGGCCATCGTTCTTATCTGTATTGGGAGCATGCGCTGACAAACTTTCAGCTTTTATAAAATAACGAAGGTCTGGGGTTCATGGGCTCTTGCTCTATAACGAATTATTAAAAGAAACTATATATTTTATGAGATCTGTTATGTAACTTTTCTAGGAAAATAAATATTTTACATAGATAGTTATGTATTAGGTATACTTAAGTAAAGAAGTTAAACGCTAAGTTTATCTTAATTTTGAAACGACAATATCTTGATTTATAGTTGCGTATCATTCATAGGGGGAGATTGATCTACGTATAGTCTTTTTTTATGTCGGACACGTTAACATGACTTCACCTCGCCTGATGGTAAGCTAAAGGCAAAATCTCTGGAATGTGAGTCACCATTGCAAAACACCGATAGTGCCACAATGGTGGCTCTCAGCTTGACGGCCTCATCAAACGCTTTTTCACGCCCCGCTTAAAGGACCCGGGACTGTAGTCGTCAAAATTATAAAAGGAATTAAATAAAATAACATTTTTGAATGGCTTTGGGGTGTTATTTACAGAGCTTACTCTACCGATTGTAATCACTCGCACGTGAAAAATGAACATAATTATTGAAATAATAATTTTATAATATTCAATTTACATAAAGTAAGAGTAAGCTCTGCAAATAACATGCAAATGGATTTCGAAAATGCGCAACTCTATTTCTCATTAAAAACATCTTCTAGGTACACAGGATTTTTAACGACTAGGTATACGTAGCTCGACCTCCACCCCAATGAATGGTGCCCGAATGCAAATCAACACATTGTATAATGGTCAGTAAATTAACACCAGAGTTATTAATCGGTGTAGAGCATGTATTGGTGCCCTTGACCTACTACAACTAAGTCGGTTATTTAGAAGTAGATATTTGATATTCGTTGGGATTCCACAGAATAAAATGCCACAGAGTATTTTTCCTACTTTTTGATTATTTATTTTTTGTGCAGTAATTAACACTCCGTTGCGAGTCGTGGTGGTAGAGCGTTCGAATGCTACGTCTGAGGTCGCGGGTTCGATACCCGTTCAGTGCAAATATCTGTAGGTATGCATGAATACAAATGCGTCAGATACTTTTTCACGCGCTGTTCAAAAACCCTGGGTATATATCGTAAAATATTGTTAGTCTGAAGATAACAAATTAGACTGACACCCAGACGACGTGTCCAATTGATATAATCTCTTCCTTTTTAAAGTCGATCGAAACGAAAACAGGAGGACATTGACCATAAATAAATTTTACTACGTAGGATGTGTGAATCTTACATGAGTCAGCGGATTTACAGACGGCACCAGCACACGGACGTGGAGGTCGACACTTTCACCGCGCTTCATTGACTTTGTTGGAAAGTGACGGTGGTGTAGCGCACGATGTGTTTGTCCACATATAACACGTTGCCAACAATGCAATTGCTTAATACATATTGTTATAGTAATCAACATTGCATCTCTTAACGTATGTTATGTATTACTACTAACTGTTGCCACGACTTCGTCCGCGTTCCGCGGGGACTTAGAATTTGAGTTTTAATATTTTTTCAGGGAACCCTAATTATGTAAAAGTAGCCTAAGTTATGTCTTATAAGATCAGCTATCTGCCAGTAAAAATCTTGTCCAAATCAACCCAACCACTTCGAAGATTACCAGAAACAAACATTCTTTAATATATTTTTTCTTTTATTTTGTATTTAAATATTTAATTATTTTTTTATATCATTATTGTATTGTTGTATAATGACATAACGTCGGTACATTATGAGAAAACCTACGTAGATTGAAATTATGAATACTATTTAATATATATCTATTTAATACTTAATCAATAAAATAAAATAAGTGTAAATAAAAATGTAATTATCTTAATATATATCTAGATAATAAGCAAAAATCATTAGGTTAGCTATTGAGAATAGTAGTCAACTACGAGTATACAAAATGGGATAAGTTAAGAACAGAAAATAATAAAAATTCACTTGGAATAAAAACTGGGATGAGTCAAGATATTTCGAAATGGGATGGAATTTCACGGGATGAATACGAAATAACCCATCTGTAGTGAATTATAATTCTTTCTCTGTTATTTATAGTATGTGAATTATTATTGAATCATAATTAGGTATTTTTAGGCTATAAGGCATGTACCTACTCGTAATATTAAAGAAATTGAATGTCCAGTTTCCAGTTTAGACACCTACTTATATATCAATTTACTACATACAATAATAATTTCAAACATGTACCTACACCACGTATACTTAGTAGGTATAGAAAATGGGTATTTTTATACTGCTGGAGGTAACATCCACGCACTGCGTTACAACATGAAACTATGTATTACGTATTATATAAGAACATAAATCTTTTATTAAGTAGGTATATACTTTTATACAGGCGCCTGGGTATCTTTATAAAAATGACTGCAACGAATGATTTCACAAAATCAATCAATGGTGACCTCTTTTTTTGCATGAGTGTAGTGAATACAAAGTTTAGTGATATTTGAATCACAATTCTATGTGACCTACATTTTGTAACACCGCGATAGCAAATGGCCTAATACCATTATTATGTGCACATAATTATACAGGGCGGCGGCGTTATTAAAATATAGAGCGATGCTATTAGTTGTATTGTGTAAACCTGTAGGTATCTTTCTACTATTATACTATCACACACAAAAGTTTAAATGGATGTGTGGATGTTAGTTCCTCAAAGCACACCAGAATGGCTGAACGAATCTGGAAGAAATTTGACGCAGAGATTATTGGTAATACCTAGTAGGTATCTGGACTATCGTAATCGTCATAGAAGACCGCAGCCATAATAACCATCGTGTTGTGTTCCCGCTGGTAAGTAGGGTAGCCAGAGCTCACTGTACCCTTCCTCCCCCTCCCTTTCCTAGCCTCCCCACCCCTTCCCAGCTCTCCCCCTTTCCCTTCAGGGTAGGCAGCGCGTGTGTGACACCCTTAGTGTTGCACACGTTCATAGGCCACGGTGACCGCTTCCCATCAGGTGGGCCGTGTGCTTGTCTGCCACCTACGTAGTATAAAAAAAAAAATCCTGGAAAGAGTTCAAAATTTTACAAATTATATTATGTGTGCATAAAAATATTTACACTGAGCGGGAATCGAACCCGCGCCCTCCGACGTAGCAGTTGACGTAGCAACTCTGAATGGCCACATCGCAAAGGTCGTTGGTTACTTATACGTTACGTTAGAAGTGGATAGTAGATAACAGTGGGCTTGAATATTTTACCTCTTTCACGGCGCGGTTCAGTAAGCTTGCGTTTTTAAAACGTGTGATTTAAAACCCACAAAGCTTTTAAAATTGAAAGTTCAAAATCTAATTTAAACTGAATCAAAGTGTTATGTATCGTTATTCTGAAGTTTTCATAACCTCACGAAAATTTAGAGCAAGAGCCCATGAGTGCCAGCCAGACCTTCGTATTTTTATAAAAGCTGATAGTTCTTCTATGTGTGTCCCTAGTACAGACCGGTAAGAATGATCCCCATCCATGAAGCTAAGGCAGCGGTGGCTTTGGCAGGTAACGGGTAACAAAGGTGTGTAAAATTCCATCTCAAATTCGTCATAGTATAAAACTTAATTTTTTTATATTTGATACATATTAATATCAAAACTCGCGTTGCTCATTGCCAGACAGTTAGTATGGTTCCAACCCTCTGCCAGACACCCCTAAACTTTTATAATTTATAATTATACTTACGTTATATTATAACCTCAAATTTTATATATAATTTTTTGTTTTTGTTTCGAAGGTTCTATCATTTTGCAAGACGCATTCAAAGTGAGCAGTAGTCGGGAGAGCAAGGAGCGTATGCAGTAACTATTGTCGAGTTTTTAATTAAACGATATCAATTGATAGTACCACAGAACAGGATTTTTCTTTGTTCTGTGGATAGTACCTAGCTAATGTCACTTCGTCAAATAATGTTGCTATATTCAGTAATAGTGATGCAACTGATGCATTCAGTTCCCGTTCGACCTTATGAAATGAATGATGAGGGATCGTTAATCTTTTCTTACTATACTTTGCTTACTTAAAAAGAACTGCTACTACTACTTTACAATACCTACGTATAATTACTATTATTAGTATTATATTATTAAACTTATAATAAATCTGTAGAAGTGAAAATTCTGTACATTGAAAATATCAAAAAAATTAATAGCAGGTGGTGTTACTAGACCGACACCGAACCCAAATATGTGATTAAAAAAAATTTTGTCTGTCTGTCTGTCTGTTTGTTCAGGCATCACGCAAAAACTACAGGTTCGATTACGATAAAACTTGGTATAATTATTCTTCAATATCCGGGGCAGCACACTGGATACTTTTTATTCCGGAAAAGTATATACAATGAAAGACAAATTTAATTTTGCGGTTCAATTCCTAGACCCGATTACTGTACCAACCACAAATAATAAGTTTGTCGTAGGTTACGTCATCCGCAGTGGTGTTGTAAGATTAGTGGATAGTGGTGTTATTAGTTTTAGGGATTTTGAGTTTTTTTTTGTATTTATGAACATAAATATTACATTTTGAGTTTAGATTAGTTATCATCAGGAATAGGTTTATGGGAGTGGGAGTGGGAGTGTGCGTGGGATTGGGAGTGGGAGTGGGAGTGGGAGTGGGAGTGGGAGTGGGAGTGGGAGTGGGAGTGGGAGTGGGAGTGGGAGTGGGAGTGGGAGTGGGAGTGGGAGTGGGAGTGGGAGTGGGAGTGGGAGTGGGAGTGGGAATAGTAAAGTATAGTAAGAAAAGATTAACGATCCCTCATCATTCATTTCATAAGGTCGAACGGGAACTGAATGCATCAGTTGCATCACTATTACTGAATATAGCAACATTATTTGACGAAGTGACATTAGCTTATCGTTTAATTAAAAATTCGACTATAGTTACTGCATACGCTCCTTGCTCTCCCGACTACTGCTCACTTTGAATGCTTCTGGCAAGATGATAGAACCTTCGAAACTGTCCGGCTACTATGTAAACATAGTTTAATAGGCCCCCAAAAAATTATATATAAAATTTAGATGTTATAATATAACGTAAGTATAATTATAAATTATAAAAGTTTAGGGGTGTCTGGCAGAGGGTTGGAACCATACTAACTGTCTGGCAATGAGCAACACGAGTTTTGATATTAATATAATCAAATATAAAAAAATTAAGTTTTATACTATGACGAATTTGAGATGGAATTTTACACACCTTTGTTACCCGTTACCTGCCAAAGCCATTGCTGCCTTAGCTTCATGGGTGGGGATCATTCTTAACTGTACTAGGGACACACATAGAAGAACTATTAGCTTTTATAAAAATACGAAGGTCTGGCACTCATGGGCTCTTGGTCCAATTTAAATAAACTTGTTTGACAGATCAAACGGAATACCTACCTACCTACAGCCGCAATTCACCGTTCGGTTCGGTATTACCACAGAAAAGGGAAGTAAGTAGAAATGGTAAGTGGGCGTGGCACGCGTGTCACTGATATGCGTTGGTTCGCAAGGTTTGCATAGTTAGTATCACAGAACAAAGAAAAATCCTGGTTAGTATAGAGGGAGACAGATTATCTGAAGTTTTTCTTAAGTCAAAGTTTGTTTGATTCAAAATACGAAACGTCGTAAATATTTTTTTTATCTGTAGCAAAGAAATCTCTAACACGAACTAGTAAGTCGTATTTTCGTTTTGCAGTATGCATAATTTAGGCCAATTTGGTATGGAAGATATGCGACAAATCAAAACAATTGTTTACTAGTAGTGCAATTTATTATTAACTGGTTGTATGTGTCAGTTTGGCGACAGCGGTTCCCCTTATGAATAAGTAGTATCACACTTCCATTGTAGTAGATATTCTTTATTCCGTGGGTATTACACGCGCCAAACGGCTTGGTCGATCTATATATTTTTTGCGGATACTTATTATTTAATGTGGTGTGTAAAAGTGACACAACAAGAATTACGGTTGGTCGAAAGTCAACTTTAGTCAACCTTTAACTAAGAAAAAGGATGACAGCAAGAAAAATGTTAATATCTAGTAATGTATTATAGAACATAGACACATAGAGATTTGTAGAGCAGAAATGTAATGTTAAGTAATTAAACCATTGGAGTAGTATTGAACTGTATTAAGCCATTGGAGTATCATTTCCGAGTAATGTGACAAATTTTCTACCATCTAGTGGCCTATTAAGTACTATGCTAAGAATTGAATTTCATGACCGATTCGCTTTCGTTCACATTTTATTTGCACAGCAAATGAATTAAGTACCTACTATAATGAAAACTCGAAAAATACCTACCTACGAAGGAAGTGACTCAACAATCAATTTTTTATTTATATATTGACTAGAGAATAATTATAAATAAATATTACTCGTTGTTTTCTTGAATAATAAACTTTACCCCCTAGGTACCCCTGGGGGTGAGTCCCCAAATAAAACAATAAATAATTGATGTAAACTTCCGATTTACTTAGGCATATGTGAGCAGTAAAGTACAAAAATGAGACAGGTTGTTCAGCGCTATACCTATAAGGTAACGTGCGTATGTAGGTATGTTGTAATCCGTACCCTGTACCCTACATCCCAAGCAACGTAATCGATTTTCCATTCATTAAGATGTCATTAATGATTTTTCAAGTCACCGTATCGTTAAAATAGATAACGTGGCCTACATTTTGACAATTCCTAAACATTTCCTTTCTTAATTAGTACCTAGCCATCAGTCCAAAAGTAACAAAGTACCTATCTGATAGAGATAAATGCTCTAGAGAGCGGCTTTCATCTGAATCACTTGACCCTGAGAGGAAAGCTAGTACCAGAAGTTTACTGCTGTTAATCAGATGTGTCATTCAGGTGAGGTCGGTAAAGCCTTAAAGGTTATATAAAATTATGCATTACAATTTCTTTTTCACAAGTAAAATTTTATTATTTTCCACTTATATCTTCATCATTTTACCACTATTGTTAAAGTATTTAAGTATTAAAGTATATAACCATATAATCTGTATTGCGTACCTACCTAAGTACATAACTTGACTAGAAAAGTTGGTAATATTTTTTTTTATTGGTGATAGGCTCGCGTTTGACCACAATCTCACCTGTTGTTAAGTGATGATGTGGTCGACGGTGGAGCAATATACAAACATATACTTAGTTATACCTACATTCAAGGAATATAGAATGTAATGGGCCCTACCAACCTACTTGAAGCCCAAGCCAACTTCACCTGTAAAGCAGTAGGTAAACTTACTTAATAACGGACGAGGCTCTGGCTCAAGACCGCACTTGCTGCCGGAAAAGCTGACATAGCAATTAAAAGCAATAAGCGTGCAAAGTGTAAACTTTGGACGCGAGGGAGAAACCGCTATGAGGATAATTTTATACACCTCTCTATAACTACTTTCAAATCTTTCAAAGGTAGCATACATACACCAATATTTTATATTATTGGTTTATTCTAGTTAAGTATATCACGTTTATCTGGGCTTTCTTTTCGACAAGATTTTAAAAAATGTAAAAAAAAGGGCAGGGCAAAAGCACTCGATACCGACGGGCTTGCATGAATGGCTTAAATAACAGTAGAGGAAGCGCGTGAAGTATGTCAGGACAGAGGCAGATGGCGGTCTGTTGTCTCTGCCTACTCTGGAGGGAAAAAGGCGTGAGCATATGTATGTATGTATGTATGTTAAAAAATGTAGGTCAGTAGCTTGTGTTATACGTACCTATCTTGTGAGTACTTATGATGTTATTGTACTCTTGCAGTGGTTCTTGAAAGGTATATGATCATTAGTTGACACCGCTTGCTCTGATACCAATGCGTTTATTGACCTCATATCGACTAGTATAAGTATTACAAGATCGTTAGCCATTATTATTAATGCAATATTATGCGGGTTTGAATGACGGTTTGCATTCCTCGTAATCTCCATAAGTAATATACCTAGATATTAATGTAATGTATAGGTACTCGTGTATGCAAATAAACCCGTATTATTTTGTAGGCCAGCGTAATAGCTGTCCTTAAATAAATCAGCTCTGTCATAATACTATGCAACATATTAACCTAAATAAATATTATACCTAGGTATTAGACGAGAAGAGCGCTTGCGGTTTCACCCGCATTAAATTTGGATTCTGCTCCAATGGGTCGCATCACCGTCGTCGTACCGTGATGTTGTAAAAATACAACATAAAATAACCACAGATTAGATAATAGCATGATAGTGGTAAATTTAATTTTTTGAGTATAACTAAATCACTCAAAACCAAAAAAAATGAGTTAGATTGTCCATTGATTGAAGCCTTGATCGAACCTAATTAAAGGTGTCCTTATACCGTTCCACATAATTATACAGTTATTATTCACAGTTATTCTTTTTATATTAGTAGGTACCTACCAATCTTTTGCGTACTTAACAATGCTTTGAATAGTTATAGTGGTCTCCGTACCTATTTAGTTTCCGCAATGAAAAAGAACCCCAAGAGTTAACAGTATCATACACTGTATTGATTGTCAAGACTTGCACTTTTTACTGTAGTGGAGAGCATTCTATTCACACGTGAGCCCCTTCCGACGGGCATCCAGAATCCCTTTGTAAAAACTTTCGTTTGGTTCATCGAACTTACTTTCACCAATTGTGAGCACATGTTCTCTTCGGAATGCACTTCAATTATATTTGTTGCACGTCCCACGGATTAGATGATATCTACATGATACCTACCTATTGGGTGATATATTCGATATTATTGTGGTTTTCGCTATAAATTATAATTAGCTTTCGTTAAAAATGTCTAAATTCTCGTACGCTGACTCTCTGTTGTACATAGAGATTTTAAAAGAAATTGAAATTATACCTATTTTATACTTAGTAGTGAAATATGGTCAACAATTAAGTAAGAAATAAAATGACCGAATCTGCTTTCATTGGCAAAATTCTTTTAATTCTTGGCACGCACTCATGTAATGATATTATACTTTCGTTCTTAAATTCAGTTACGTGAGACAGCGTGGCACAGGCAATGTTTAGCACAGAATCTTAAAAGCACTTAAAAGTAAATTAAGCAGAGGTGAATCAGTTGGTCGGGGGCGACGTAGTCATTGCTCGGATTTTCTCATTTGCCATTTAGTGTACTAGTGTCGCTACCCAGGCTATCTATAGTAAAGTATAAATAGTGTCAGTAGCGGTTTGGTCGTCGAAAAACGAGTACCTACCTAAGATTCAAGCTAATGAAATGGTTTTCTTATATTCAGTGCAATATTCAAATATCAACCGATCAGTCCAATTATTCACGTGAGTTTACATCTTCTGAAATTAGACTCTACGACTTCTTGAGCGAAGCAGGTAAGTAACGACAAAAAGAAAAAAAAATGTTTATAACCGAATACAATGATATCGCTATTGCATATACTTATTGTTTTTGATAAATGAAATGAGTTATACTATGACATAATTCAATACCTGATGGTCATAATATGATATCTAGACATAATGAGATGTATGAAAAATGAAAATTACACGATGTTACTCACAAAGTAATTCATTATAAAATAATCAACATACCTGCAAAATAACACTCGTTAAAAAATACTTTCTTATTGTAGTTAATATTTTTGTCAGACTTAACACTTATTAAGACTAACATTACCTACTTTTCTTTTCTTTTAATTAAATATAATTTTCGGCGCGAATGCGTACGTTTACTACTGATATTTGAAACGTTATGAGACAATTACGCTTAAATACTTATGATGAGGCGACAATTGACCTCAGCGTCTGATAAAAAGACTGACCTCTATAGACACGCGATTAGGTATTCAGACGTACACATACGAGTATGTTTATTTTCATGACGTGCACAGAAAAACCTCATAGCTGTCTATTTAGATAACTTTTAACCTTTAGAAATCATGAATTTACCATCTTTGGACATGTATGATGTAACTAAGTCCTTTGGCAGAAGAGTATGAGCTTTGAATCGTTTTGAGTTAGGCGAGTGAGGCCACCTAGATGCTTCCCTCATTTTAGCCCTGAAAAGCCCCAATTTCTGTCCGTTGCAACAATTACGGATTGGCCAGCAGCCTGCACAAGAAATACAACATGTACAAAGGCGAACTTAACTCTATAAGAGTTCTCTACCAGCAAACCTTTGAGCAATAGATGTTAAAATAGAGAGGGAAGGAAAGAGTACATACACATTATAAAATTATAATTCAAGTAGATATATTTATATTATTCTTTCAATAATACAATTATATACATTAATAAATATACTTATAAATTAATGTATACATTATATTCCCAATATTTGCACTGCGAGAAAGTTGACGTACTTATAACAGCTAAGTAATCGGTCTTCCGCCAACGCATAGACACCCTCCCATTCCCAACGTCTACTTAAGTTTGGTCTTACCAAAATTTACAAAATCTTTCCGGATAATTAGTTTGTTGGTAGTTGAGGAGTTAAGAATAAGAACAAGAATAAGAATAAGAATAATTTATTTTTAAATCCAAAGATTCCAGAAGTTACATATATCCATTGATGTTCTTACTAGGCGTAGCCTGTATCAAGAACATCTTTACAATATTAGACTTACTAAATATAGGACTTAAAAAGTATTCAAAAAAATGAAAATGAAAAAAATGAAAATAATGAATTTATATACTTAAATTAATTCGATTTGTTTATTTCTTCCTACCATCTCTAAAAGTCATCTATTAAAAAAATCATAAATTTAGAACCGTTACAGCAATTAAAGTTATTTATGCCTTTCTAAAGTCTTGTTTTGTTTAACATGATATTAGTTTTCTAATATTGCGGACCAATGAATCGAATTTAATATTCAATTGTTCAGCGAAATCACATGATTTTATATTCAATATCATAAAACTAAGATCGCATTCTTAACTTTAATGTATCAAACGATATGAGTATTATAGATTACAGATTATACTTAGGTACCCACGGAGCTCGGAGTAGATGGAACTTCGTGATTATACTTACCTAAGATTATTTATAGCAGTAAATCACAATTAACCAGTTGTCAATCTAACATCAAACGCTATATTAGCCCATAATAGCATATCGTTTTAATTAGCGTAGAACACTAAATAATAATAAATCACATGTCACAAAGACGTAGAGATTTATGCTCTTGTCAAAATTAACCCTGCACTTACGAAGAAAAATTTTAGTTACCTTTTTGTCGACTTGGGGTCTTACCATGATAGTACTTATAAGGTATTCTGTGCCAGGATGCTCATATAGCAATTCAAATGCAATGCAGTTCAACTTAGTGAAAGGGATGGAACTATACCTACACGGTGTATGGTTCCGGTAAGACCCCTATAATATTGTCTTGTAATGGTCAAACCAGCCCTATTATATCCACCACATGGTTTATAAAGTTATAAATAATTAATTGTAACTAACAAATAAATAAAATTGGAATGTCTGTTTGTAATATTACTAAGTATCACTAAGTGCATTAGGCTATTTAAACGGCCGCGTCTTTTAAGAAGTGCAACTTCTGTAGGTAGGTAGGTACTGTTATTTGTTCTCCGGTACAATTACTAGTACACTTTACATACCAGCTGTGCCCACGACTTCACCCGCGTGGATTTAGATTTGGTTTTTTTGCACGATACCCTGATTCTTTTTGTAAAATCAAAGTAGTAAAATTAAAAAACTATCTACCAGCTATCAGTTAAAATCCCATCCAAATCGGGACAGCCGTTCCACATATTACCTAACTCAAACAAACATACAGAGTAAGTAAAGTATAAAAAAAAATTGTATAATTCACATGCAGTCATTGAAAAACACACTTCAATTTTATTTATTTTTGTAGATTTTTGCGTACACTGCTTCTACTTTACATAATTAACAAAATTAATTTTATAAAAAAGTTAATGCATATTTACATAAAGGATATCCTTCTAAAGAAATGCGTGGCTGTTAAATTTTTTAGAGTTATTTTCTGTTGAGTGTATAAGGAAGTCGCGTGGTTAAACTTTAGTTTCTTAAAATCGAGTGAGACATCGAAGCCTTTTTGAAATCGATTGCTATTTTGTTAATATGTTTTGTGAGGAGATGGAGTGACAGTGTGGATCTTGTTCAAGGCCGGATAGGATGGCCGATGGTAAATAATATACCTATTACGTGTGATTCTACCTAGCACGACCCCGGATTATTATACTTAGCTGTTCCCTAGGTTCCGTTTAAGTGGACCTGTAGCTTTTTGTATTATTTTGTATTGTTTTATATTTGTATTTACTTATGTTACGTACCTAGTTAAACGGTTTTATTTAACTCGAACTGTTTGTTTGGGTCAAATCTAGTAATTGAAATTTGACCCCCTTCCAGTTGTTGGATTGGTCTGATATTTGGCAGGAATCTAATAGTTCTGATGACAATACAATTTAAAACCGTTTATCTTAAAAAACTTTTTACTTGATTTATTTAAGTCCTTATCTCGTCGAGAAGTCAATAGGTAGATATCATCGATCTTTTGGTACCAACCTACCTTTAAAAATGTGACTACTATTCTTGACATTTAGGATGAGTTATGTATCAAAATTTCAAGGAAAACGATAGACGTTGTCACATTGACTGTCTATTGATTGTTTAGAAGTAGGTACCTAATTACAATTACCGATAAGGCACTCATTACAATTTTATGGAAATCATGAGGATAATGTAGGCACAGAACAATACCGCTATACCTACTATTTTGGTACATTAAATTAATTCATTGTATTAAATTATTCATATCTAAAGCTTCTCAGGGATTTCCAGCACTATGTACTCGTACATGTAGTATGATTTCTTGATACATTATACCCATTAAAAAGACGCAAAATACTCCATAAATATTTGAGAGCACTCGTATATAAGTCGTAATAAAATTTATTAACGTTATCTTGAATAGAAATAATAGATACTTTGCTACGTAGGACCCAGTGGGACCATAGGTTTTTATTGAACACTAGCAACCCACCCCGGCTTCGTATGAATTCAAGCCGATTCCCCGTTCTTCTTTAGTTATGAATTATGCATGCAAACTTGCCGTAGAAAAATATCTAAATGGCAGTGAAAACCGCATAAAAATCTGTTGCGTAGGTAGTTGAGAAGATAAACATACAGATAACAGTAAGCGACTTTGCTTTATACAGTTTATACTAAACTAGCTGTTGCCCGCGGCTTTGCCCGCGTAGAATTCTGGCCGCGTCCCCGGCACTCATGAGAAACTATTTCAGGAATAGAAATTATAAGAATATAGTCTGGCCTAGCCCATTGGTTATTCCAGATTATAATCTATCGCTGTACCAAATTTCAGTCCGATCTGTTAGGCCGTTAGATGTGATTTGATGATTAAGTAACAAACATCCAAACACCTCCTTTCATCAGGTGATTTAATTTAAACCGCAGACCAAATAACGGATGGTATTAACGGCTAAAATCTAGTTAGATTCCCTTACTAGAATTTAGTAGGTACTGTAGGTCCCCGAAACAGAAAGTAAGAAGGTCATCTTGGAGAAGGAGATTACCTACCTAGCTACTTACCTCGACTTACCCTCAATAATACCTATATTATTGAGGGTAAGTGATCGAAGAATCTTTAATCCACTCATGTGTGTAACAGGCGTATAAGGCTTCAACTGAAAAAGTAAGCACCGAGCTCAGGCATTTGTTTGATTTATTTATTTGACATTTATCCTACGAGTATACATGACAAAACGGACGTATTTGAAAGAATAGGCTGTGTTATTCATTAATGCATGAATTCATTAATTACGTCATTAATTATTTACACTTATGTAAAATATTAAACTTTCTCCGTTTACTTCTGTCCTTGTCTAACTATTATTGATGTTTCCTTTTAAATTTAGGAAGCTAATATTTTATCTAAGTATACTTAAATTAATGAGTATTTGAAAATTTTATATTAATATTTGACGGCCACATAGTCGTTCATACGAGTATTTTCCAGTTTTAATGGTTTTCCTTCATGTGGAGATAAAGTAGGTAAGTATTGCCCAAGTGTATTCTCTTTAGACCAAATATCCTGTAGGAATATAATATTGGCTAGTCTATATAGGTAGTCACAACTCAAGAAATAGACGACCAAACGACCCTTATATTTTTCACATTGGTAAAAACAGATTAAATATTTGCAAGCAGACACGATAAGGTAGTTTAATTTTAATTGATCTCGGTTCTTATTGTTGGTGAAATCTTCACTTATTAACGTACTTAATGACTGGTTAAATTCATTGCCTTGACTTTTACATTAGTGATGTAGGCATCCGCCTATGAACCACGTGCAACATAAATAATTAATATTTCACACTTCAAATCGTTGCTTATTGTTGCTGAAACCTAAGACTTCTCATAATTATGGTCTTTGCTGAAACTTAAACTCTTACTTTCGTGAAAATCAAAGGTGTTATAAAAGTTATTTGGAAGTAATTACCTATTTATTTATAGTTATAAATTTTTTGTGTCAATGTTTCATAAATTAACCTCCTTTTTGAAGATCGGTTAAACAATTAAATACCTAATAAACAGGAATTAAAAATACAACATTCAGCATAAAGTCTATCATTTGTATGGTCTCGTTGGTATTCTACTCAGGTATAGTTTGGAATCCTAGCTAAGTATAAAATTCGAAACTAATAAATGGTTTTTAAATAACGCACTAACAAGACAAGTAAAAACTGTTTTCCTAATAAAGCAAAATTAATAGCCCAGCACCACCGCACCTCATAGAGCACGGAAAATAAGAATTCAGATGTTAAGTGGTTACCTATATAACACAATACATATACCCGTGAAGGTTCCCATAAACGAATCAACAAGGAAATGAGAAGCAGGTGAGTGGATCCGATCCCCAAATGAGATATTCCTCTCTGGGGTATTGAAAACACAGTGGTGGTCAGTGGCAATGAGGCCCAAGCAGAGTATTCGCAATTGGAATCACGTATTGCACACATTGTTATCCAACTAGTTTAAATAAACAGTCTGCTCTTAAAATAACCATGACCCGTAAGAAATTGATTGACACAGTTATCCACCTCTTATTCTGTCCTCGATAACTGCCAATGAATCGAAAGAACCTGATGTAGAGACGCGCCCTGCGCATCTTGCTCAAGACATCTGAATTCTTGCCTGTTTGCGATCTGTCTGTTTATGCACAATCACAACGCAAAAACTACTAAATGGATGTTAATACGACTTTTTTCTTAGAAAGGTCTTGCTTAGACTTCAAATCTGCCATTATGTATACCGAAAGAAATATGAGCCGCGGGCGTCAGTTCTAAATAACAAACTAGCGTTATGTTTTTAATAGTTACTTTGTTAAAATTTAATACACGGCGCTAGCAAATTGAAGGCTGTATTTTAAAAATAGTTAAAATATTTTTAAAATTGGTTCAATCTGATCAAATTGTAAGTTGAAAAGGCTATTGGCTAAACCGCGCTATGGTATTGATCAGGCCTCGTGGTATTAATTTCAATAGTACCTAAGTCGAATGCGTAGTTGAATAGGTACGTCAGTAATATCTAAGGGGAAAAAAGTAGATAGTAGTTTGCATGAAGGATAACTAACTGCATTAATTATTGTCGATTGCTGCAACGTAAACGGAAATCACTTATGATGAAGCCGCGGCACTTACAATAGTTTTTCTTACAAAGGCTATAATTTATTTCGCTTTATAATCTAACTAAGGTAATAAGGCTCTTCGTCGCTTTTTGATAGAATTATGTACGGAAATATATCGGTTTTCGCGTATTTGACTATTATCTCCGGTTTTACTCAACCGTTTGTGATCAAATTATGCGTAATATATATTTTAAATCTGATCAAGATTTTTCTAATAAACAAAATAGAACAAAATATGTTCAGTAGTTTTCACGTCCATAGCTAGTCGCGATTGTCGAGAAGAGTGAAAGAGAATATGGGTGCAAATCTCATTTCCTTGCAGCAAGCTTGTAAATCTGAAATGGAAATTGATTTGCCATTTCCTTATAAATCTTTTTGCAGTCGTGGTTGCAGTACCCGGCGGTAAAGATTACACAGTACCTACACTACATTGAAGTTCAGAAAGACCCGCTATCATCTCTGACGCACGCAGTTATAAACCTGTATAACTTTAACGTACGTAATTTTAACGGGAATTAACGCGAAATTGTATACTTATCATGGAACGCTAAACTTTAAAAATTAGTAGCTACGGTATAAATTTTCTTTTATCCATACAATAATAATTACTTATATTTATAGAATGTTATGTATTTACATAATATATAACCATCAATATTTGGTTTTACTCGTAGCTTGCATTAGAATCCTATTAATTATATTTATGTGAATACATGTTTTGCGCAATTATACGCGTTTCTTTAGTTTTAAATGAGCATGTCGAAATTGCTTAAGATCTAGAAGATAAGTACTTATGTCTCAAGATAGTATCAAAAATTTCTTTCATCTCAGAAATTTACCTATAAGATACCTTTCTGTTGACTCTACCAATAAAATAAAATTAATACCTATACTAAGGTAGTACCTGTTGTAGGTATTGGCATACTATCATTCATTACCACTTAGAATTTAAATAATAATACTGGCGTATGCCCGCGGCATACACACTAACAAACAAGGATTCCAAAAAAAAATGTGTTCAGAATCGTTCATATAACATAACCCAAGTATTTTTCTTTAAATATCTCCATTGTACAGACACAGCTACTTTACAATTTTATAATATCCAGTAAAATAATAGAAAGAAATATTTAGAATATAAGTAGGTACCTACTTGCCTAATATATCGGTCGGTCAGGTAGGTAAATGTCGGACGGGTAAATAATAGATCTTATGCTAACAATAAACTTAAAATTTTCTATTGTTTGTAAATAGACACAATTACATTAAATTTCAAATTGTAACACAGATACCTATGGACGTATTTTCTTTAAAGTGACAATAAATTCAAATATTAGGTATCTACTCAAATTCCTCCAAAGTAGTTATGTAGTGAAATCTAGAAGGTGCTTTTCCTACCTAACTTTATACCTAAGAGTTTATTGCTAAGTTTTACTAATCACAACTACATATAAGAGTACTAGTGACAGGTCTGTGAACAAATAAGTAATCACATCGGTATACTTGTGAAGTTTCCGATAGTATTTGCCCATTTTTCTTAGTGGGAGTCAGAACAGGTACCTACACCTCGATAAACCACAAGAACCCAATATATTATGACATCATATCTTTGATGGCAATAATGCCGAATTCTAATCAAAGTATAATTTTCGCATTTGCCCACCGACTTGCCTAACTTGGACACAGAACATTACGTTTCATCATCATTTCATAAAATCTCAGTGCTACGGGCCGATGCCATGCATACGAGTGTTCTTATTAAGCTTCTGCTGTTTGACTCAAGGCGAAGTAGTTTTCGCTGCATGGCGGTATTGTATGACACAACTGCGATAAGCAACCTAATACCTAATAACAATCTTTAACGAGTTTATCACTTAACTAATTAGTTGCTCTTAATCACTAATGCTGTGAATAGAGTAGTGTTTACTATCAATTCGTATTGTATATTTATAAAATTAGGAATAAACCGCGCTTGTCCCATTTTAATTACATAAATGGTATGATTGTGGGATCAGGCAGAGATCAAAAAAGTGATCTACGAGTTATTTTTAGTACGAGTGTTTTCTAATACCTACCTACCTTTATTGGGTCCAGACTGACCATCACACCACCCTGTCACACTAGTGTGGTGGTTAGGAAATCTATTTTGTGGTTCTTCAAAGAATTTATAGGCTAAGTGGTTCCTATAAAGTCAATATATAGCGTTGTACCTAAGTTAATATAACGTAATTTCTGTCATAATTTTTAAACTCACGGCTATCGATATATCCATCCCTGTAGGTATGTACATAAGCTGTAGGTGGAGCCTATTATTTTCTACTCCGTTTTTTACACGTCATAATGCACTTATTGCTGTCAACTTGGAACTTTTCAAGACTCCATGTTACTGGTTCTGGTTTCTGTCAGGATTTCCTAATAGAAAAACTCAACACTTAAACTAGTATCGGGAATGAAACCAAAATCAAAATTCAAAATTCAAAACACCCATAAGTGATTTGTTAAGTTTCAACTATGGTTCATGCAATGTTTATTGTACTGAATATACCTATACATAAATAATAATACAAAAACATATATGCCACTAAACTGGCACAGTTATTTATATTCTATGGTAGTGCTTATAAATACTCTATATCGCTTTGCAATTCAAGACACATCGAAAATCGCCGTTAACCTCCTTCGAGCTGCCAGAAAGAAAGTAGTTGCAAGACTCGCAAGTCGCAATACTTCAGCTTTAATGACATCATTCAACAAAGCATTAAAATTTCAAGTTGTTTTTATTAATCACACGTTGAATTGAAACGGATTGAATAACGAAACTGTTTGTTGTTATATTATAGAGACAGTCCATTATTTGAGCCTTTTCGCAACTCCGTTGGTTGGTTTTTCAGTGTAATAATATGAAATGATACAATACATTTTCCTTGAGACGACTGCTATCTGATCTCCAAAACCTACAAAGTTCTGTAGTAAGACCGGGTTGTCGAACTTTTTAGGGCTCGAATTAACCGTAACGAAAGGTCCAGAACTTGATATGATAACCGCGTACTCTGAGAGGCACAGAGGGATCTCAGTATATTAAGAATGGTCTCCCATCCTAAGGCTTGGATGAGCTTTAGTCTATACTTACAAGAATTTGAAACAGTTCATGTTTTTTCCCCACTTTGACTCATGTTTTGCTTAAAATGCTTTGCAATTTTATGGTAGAATTTCGACCATAGAGCGTCTGCTTCAACCCAGTGCCAATCCCGATTACATCCACAGCCTGGACCTTGGAGCCCGAGGTCAACTCCTACCTTTCCATGATTACAGCTTTACATCCTACAGCCTGCGTCAGTGCAATCACCAGGTGTAGGTACCCAATGGCTTGTAAACGAATTTGGCTTAAGATCGAGGGGGGCCATCCTAAAACCGTAGATGGTCCGTGATCAGTTGGGGTGCGTGGGATATGCCTATTGGGTAACCTTACACCCCGGTACTTAAGACCCGAGACCGCGAGTGGTTTTAGTCGGTTCGATCCCGACATAACATACCACCCCCGTCGGTCATCAGAGGTGGTATCCATGGGGATTTCCGCACGATAAAAAAAAGGTTGATAGTGATTCTGTGAATTTGTCTAGGTTATAAATCAGCAATTATGATGAACACTACTTTTCATATTTAGTATCCTCTTTGTAATAAAGTCAATGAGAAAACAATGTAATGAAGTTGACCATGGCCGAGAAACGACCTTATTCAATATTAATACAACCAGTTTTATTTGAAGAATTCTGATGATTACTGAAACTAGAGAGTTCATCTGCCAACAAATTATGATACAGTTTGGCTTTTGGTTTTTTGTTAATAAATATTTAACTCTAAACAACACACATGAATGAAAATGAAAATGTGTTGCTTGGAGTTGCCGATTTTGTTGCATTTTCGCAAGCGCCATGATCACAGAGGAACTATTGTACCTACTGGCGGTTAATAGTGAATGATATTAAGAATAGATAAATATATCGATCTACCCTCTTTCGTAATGTCACTACCAGTACTACCACTACCACTGGTTTCGCTACATTCTCGAAATCGATCACAATCGCGACACACGACGCTTTCTTACTGTAAGCTTTCTTACTCGTATCTGCTCACGATTTTGTTTTTGTTTATTCACGATTATTTTGCACAGACGGTAAACGCGGTAAAACAACATAATATGCTAAATATCATGTTGACTCTAATACTTGGGACCACGGTTAATTAAAATTACCCGTAGTCCCGGTAATTGGCCGACCCAATGGGACCACGGGTAAACACTCAATTGCACTAACTCTTCCAATTGGAAGTGGGCTTATATCTGTAATGTAATTAATACCCGGGATTCGAACTCGCAACGTCACGCTCCAGTGGCGCTAAGTTCTCAGTAGCAACACAGAGTCTGATAAAAGCGTACCTATACCTAGTTACTGAAATTATAACGATACGAATATAATATTATATTAAAGCACCTTTCGGGGAAAACAACACATTCTATCTTATAAATAATAATAATAATTAATATTTGTTTTCCTATTCTACAAGAGGCTGTACCTACCGTGAAAGCTAGTGGCATGCTTCGCCCCCGCTATACCTACATGCCCATAATTTATTAGTTCGCTATTTAGTAGTATGTATGGAACTTTGCCTGATTTGTTGACATTTATGATTACTGCTCCACTCCCCTGGTAATACCCTAGCATGCTGATAGTAATAAGTAGGTATATAACCTACAACCATCCTCGATAAATGGACTATCCAACACGAAAACATTTTGTAATTCGTACCAGTAGAACCAAAGAAAAAACTCTTCAGCTTTATAATGTTGGCATAGATGCGTTCGCAATGCGATGCACAATTACTTACGAAGAAGTAAAGGTTCTTAACGTGAGAAAAGTAAAAGAAAATGACATGGTAACACATGCCCGCCATTAGCTAGTAGAATATAAAAGTAGCAGGAAGTGCGCTTTCAGGGTTTCAGCTCATTAATAAACAAATCATGCCTATATAAATAAATCTATACTTCGCACTTGCAACGATCCTTTTTCAATAGCTTTATCAAGTAAATATACTCGGTACCTCACTCAATATAAGCCGCAATAAATATAATTACGTAGTAGGTACGAGGCTTTAAGAATTTTAAATGTTTACAACCAACTGCAGATAAATCCTACAGTTACCGGCTTACGTAGGTACATTTCTCCAAATAAATATTACGTACAGAGAGCTGTTACATACATAACTGTATACAAACGTATTTCTTTCACTTCAAGTTAATTTATTTAGTATTTTGTTATTTACATTAAAAATCTACCATATACCTACTTGAGTTGTATACGTAGTATTAATCAGAAGCAAGAATATCTTATATAAACGCTATTTTCCTTGAGAAAGCAACATAGGTAATAACCAATCACGTCGCTTCATCTGGAAACGGCTGAGCCACATTTGTTACGTTCAAGTAACTGGATTCACTAGAACAGTATCATGATTTGCAAACAAAATACACCTAATTGAGTACGAACATGACTGTGAGAACTGTTGGGAATCTGTATAAAACAACTGATTTCACTTTTTTTGATACTAAGTAGAGATAAACAGATATAGAATGAAACTTTAGGTTTTACCAATTACCTACCATAGCCCACGCTCTCTCTTGTGGTATAAGGAATAAATAAGTTTTACAGCGGTGTCTATGGTGGGTAAATTAAATTTCGAATTCGAAACCTTACAAGTCATGCGTAAATATTATTTATGAATAAAATATAGGGTACGACCTGACCATTCGCTCTGAATGTTAATGACTTTTGTAGAGTTCTGCTGACTCTCTTTGTGCACATCATATCAGACTTCCACTTCAGTACCCACCGATATCATGTAGTTATTTTAGGAGTACAAACAATACTTTATTAATAGCGCGTTATTCATGAATTTTTCCCTGTTGGGTATTATTTTACACATAATATATAAACATTTAAATTATTCAACTTCAGCAGGTTTCGTTTTTTAATTCTTGAATGGTTTTGTAACTATTGGCGGCTGATACAAATGAAGAATAAAAAATAACGGTTATGCATATTTTTTCCTCGGCAATATTGTTTTGGCCTAATCTCATTTTATACCAGCGTATGTTAAATTCTTACTTATAGTTAATGGATACAACGTTTTCAAGGATGGTTTCACTCGGTTACCAACTACTTACAACCCTCGCGTGACAATATTATTATTTACTTACCGATTGTTTACTTTATATCGTAATGTTATCAGTAACACTATTAGTAAAATGCCCTTGTTAGTAAACAAATTAATAGCATTAATTTACCTATCTAAGAAGTAAACAAATAAATTTTATTTACTCTTATCTCTGCTATCGAAAAAATGACATTACGAAGTTCCTTGACCAGATTGTGCGTCAGGCGAAAATATTAACAAGGAGTTTTGTTGGATTAAATATATTAAGTTAGTTAGTTAGTAGTGTTATAAGTTACTAAGTCGGTATTACCGCTCTAACTAAACAGCTTTAGCAAATTAGATCAGGTAACAAAATTGTAACCAATATGCGGACGAAATAACAGTTTGCCACTTGGTAACTCGATGTCGTTTCGGTGAGAAGTGGGACATCTGACTTTGTGACCTACACACAATATTCTCAATACTAACTTCAGCAAGTAATCTGTAGAAGGTATCACATAACAAAACAGGACTTGTAATAACTGAGACCTAACTGTTACTACAAGTTGTCTTAGTAACATTTGTGAAAGTTTGCGAGAACTTGGTAGGTAGGTAAATAATCGGAAACTATAAAGCATCTAACTTACCTTAACTGAAAAGAAGTGGTCAGTCCCTCACATGAAGTCTGTCCAAAGGTGAAGCGAATGCGTGCTGATCAGAGAGCGAGCAACATTTCACTCGTTTTCGTGTTGAACAAATAAAAACGTCGCATTCACATACTAATTAATTTTCGAGAGAAACTGCGCGGCGTACGGTATAACGCGCATACGGATAGCTGTGTGACAGAGCACTGACTGAGGTGTATGTCGGAGCGGCAGCACGTCCGAGTGAACGAGGCGAGGAGGTGGGCGAATGACCACAACCGCACGCGGCGCGCGCAGTGAGAGTTGTGCTTTCCTCCAGTTGCGTATCGTAGCCACCACATTGAGCATCGAAGGCCGCGACTGCATCCGCGAGATGCTGCACACTGCACATGCTCCCGTGTTGCGACAGCTCAGTGTTTGTGGGATCGCGATTCGGCGACGGCAGAGGCACCAACGCCTATCAAAGCCGGACGCGCGCGGTCCTCACAAACGTCAATTTCAGCAACGCGGCAACATCCGCATAAAACTCTGTACCAATTACTGTGAGCTCATGCAGAATGATATAACTGCAAATGACCCGTCAATGATCGGCTGTAATAACAAGCGAATGTTATTATGAATATTATGACTCAAATAATATAACAATAAACATGAGATAAATGTTACATAGGGGTCGTATTGAATATTAAACCCTAATGTTATCGTAAAGTAATCCTGTCAGTAAAACTTGAACCAAAAGTCATGATCTCTGATAATAATTAAAAGATATTTATTCATATCTTGGTACCTAATAATTTACATATGAATACTCAACACATTATTCATTATCACGGTCACTGATGCATTGCATCAGAGCTGGAGTACCATTTACACCAACCATATACCCATACCACCAAACTTCTGACTTAACCGTACAGTGAATAATAAAGGAGCTTTGCTCGTGCTTTCTACTGTCAGTCGAGCCTAAATAATTTAAGTTACGATGTAAACACGCAAAAGTTGCTAAAGCACGTTTAGAATTATTAATGGTTTCTCCTGAGGGTTTCTCTTCGTTTCGACTTTGTAGTTCAGTAGAGCTCATTTGTACGTTGTACCCCACCTAAATATCCCTATTACTACAGCATTACGGTTGTTAGTAGAACAGTGCCTACTGCCTACCGTTAAATTATTGACAGGTTAGGGTAACAGATGTTCATGTAGTTGCAAACGCACCACGTGTCACTCTTGAGTGAGCACGGACCTTGGCCAATGGTACACCATAAGGCACCAACCCCATTATTACATCCCTTTCTACCATTGCCATGGTTGTATATATAATCCTTTTCGCACACTTTTACGATGTACGGGGTGCTGGTGTTGCTGTAAGGTTGTTAGACGTTGTCAGCGGCAACGGTAGTCCGATACAAGGCACGCGGCTGCATAGCGACCAGACGTGTAGCGTACGAACTGTACGTAGCTTCCATTTGACAATATCTTTAATTAGAAAATTAGTATAGAAACCATTGAAAAGGACGTTAGTGCATATCAACACAACATGTAAGTAATTTCAATTAGTATCTACATACAGCTTATAAGTCTGAAGTGCTATGTGGACATTTTTTAATAGACATCTAAACGGTGTTGAAATGTTAGCTTAGTCTAGAAATTGTACTTGACCTAGCGCTTAAGTGTTTATTGGTATAAGTGTTATATTTATGTCCTGTCCTATTTAACCCTCGTTGATTAATGAATAACATCTTTATATTTAATCGTTTTGTTTATATGTAATGTAAGTCTGATGAACATGTGAATTTGTGCTACTTATTTATTCATGAAATCGTAATATTTATATTAAATTGTATCCATTATGTCACCGGAAATGAATCTACAGAAGCATGTTTCTTTGAAATCTCACTCAGTTATAGTAAAATAAAATAAATAAATCTTAAAAATATACTCACTAATACTTATGCTACAATAATAAGCAATATATATTTCAACGTTCGTTTCACATTTAAATTAAAGTAATATTGGGTGAGTAGAGTATCAGTAGTGTTAGATAATCAGCTGTTGCGTAAGTGTCGCGTGCTGTATTCAGGGATTGATTCCCGGGTTCGCCAAACTTTAAAGGTTGCAATGGAAACCTAAACAGCTAAGCGAACCCAAAATGCAGACTGGAGTGCACTGGTGCTCTACATGTGACAGTGAATACCAAATTTACTTATTTATTAGTTTAGCCTAGTACCACACCCATACTAACTAATATTGTTAACAAGTAGGTACATAACTGATCTTAACTGAGGGGTACCAATACATATAAATATACACAGTTTGTTGTAGCACATATACTCGTTTTCTGGGCCAAGCCAACCTCATCTGCAAGCCGGTACCCCTGCTGATATAGAACGAGGTTCTGACGTTGGGTTTCCCCTACAGTTTGGGAGGTCAGAAGGCAGTCACTCCTATAAAAGCCGTATAAGCCAAATCATAAGGAGGAGCAGGTGTAAACAAAACCTGAGCCAATGTGGAACAACACTATGATAATGAAGGTGGAAGCCTTTTCGGACCTCACTCTACTTTTTTATTCACGTAATGATCACACAAGTAGAGACGCGGTCTTAAAGTCAACATGTGCTAGAAATACGCATTCAAAGAACAGATGTAACGGTTCTCTAATTTAAACGAGGAGATGATGCATCTAAATGTCGTCTAACATTCTGCCCAAGCATAAGTGAAAAAGCCCACGTTTAGAGTTACTCGGTTTAGCGATCTAAGCCTCTGATTAGCAGAGGACACTAAAATTTGAGTATTTGTGCGAAGTGAAAGTGATTTTATATTCTAATAAGAAATGACGCCATAGTAAGTAAATGTATTCACGTTTAAGTTGAATTTGAATTTAATTGGGTAGATGTATTATGTTTATCTACCATTAATGCCTACTGTAAACGATATCGTTTTCACACGTCAGTAGCTGGAATTAAGTTACTAAAAAGTAATTACACGCCAACGTGCACTTTCCCCTTTAATTACTTAGGTCTTCCTTTTACATGTATTTTAATCAAGTTACGCTTACATAATATAAATTTTATGAACACTAACTTTTACCTGCGGCTTCATCCGCCAAGGCATGTTAAATTTTGCGGCTTCCGTCATCGTAACTCCAGGAAATAAATGTTTGTTATCATTTTTTAAGGATTTTGATTAAGGCATGTATAAATTTATTTTATTGATAGTATAGAATAAATTTAACTCTCAAGTAAACAATTAATGTTTTTCAGCGTTAATAAATTGATGATAAATTTGATTTGGGTACCAAATTAGTAACAAAAAGCTGCTGACTTTGTTACTCATTGTCCTATCGACTCAGTAAATTTAGAATTATTTGTATTGCATCACCTACTAGTTTGGTACAACACTGACGAACGTGTTCAACTAGCCTATCCTACAATTCATAAACACGTACCGAATTGTAGGATAGGCAAGAGAATTTATTAAATAGGGTTTTGTTCTGTTTGATAAATTAGGTTAATCTATACATATAATAAAATGGTAGGAAAGTCAAAACTGTACATTGAATATTTTTTTAAAAGAATACTTGGGGTGTGATCTACAGTCGATACCGAAGCCAAAAATATAGTTTTTAGAATTTTTGTCTGTTTGTCTGTTTGTCTGTATGTATGTCCGGGATAAACTCAAAAAGTACTGCATGGATTTACTTCAAATTTGGCAAGAATATTATTAGGAAGTCGGGTCAACACATAGGCTACTTATTATCACGCTAACACCTACGGGGAACGAGCAGTGAACCTTTATATCTTCAACGCATTCTGTAACAACGTGTAAGCTAAACACGCATATTTGAATGTTGTCATTATGTTAACCATGCTATAAACTAGCTTCACACTATAAGTAACTTGACCGATAAAATATACAATAAAAAACAAACTTAATTTTGCGGTTCGATCCCTAGACCCGATTACTGCGCCAACCGCAAATAATAAGTTTGTCGTAGGTTACGTCAATAAAACTGATGAGAGGTAAATTCTGTACATTGAAATATTTACAAAGTAACTATTTGGGGATGATTGGTGATCAATACCAATGGTAAAAATGCAATCAGTAATTTTTTTGTCTTTCTGTCTGTCTGTCTATCTGTGCACGCATGGATAAAAAACTACTGGAGGGATTTTGATTAAACTTGGTACGATTTATAGTTCATACTTCTGGACAATGAAATTAACATTGGTACTGTCCGGCCAGATTCGAACTCGATACCTCTGAGTAGAGGCCACGTCCTTATCCATTCAGCTACCATCACTTATAGGACAATCTATAGGCTACTTTTTATACAAAGCCGGGGTGTGAGGGAAATGCTCTAATAGGCCCCCTTTTTTCCGTGCGGAAATCCTCATGGATACCCACCCCGCGGGTCCGCACTTTGCACCATCGCTGCGATCAACATCGGCAGTGTGAGCCACCCCGAGGGCTGCCAGGAGGGCCTGTCTCGGCATCTCCCACGCCGGACACTCGGCCAGCGTGTGCAGCCCTGAGTCGTCGCCCGCATCGCAGTGATGGCACTCGGGCGTCGGCTCCTTCCGAATCAGACACAAATGATCTCCGAAGCACCCCTTACCAGAGATCACCTGCGTCAGCCGGTACGAGAGGCCCCCGTGAGGCCTCCATGACGGATCTTACCGCCGCTATAACGGCGTGCTCCGCGCTTGGTTTTTTTTATAGTCGATAGGCTCGCGTTTGCCCAAGTCGGTCCTTCCACTCCACCACGGTATCCTGGCGGAACTGGGCCTGGACGGCCTCGATTACTCACCTTTTCCTCCTCCTTTCGCCACCAATATAGGCATAACGCGCTGCGGCGCTCCCAATGTATGTACATACACCTGTTACGGCTATTCAGGGCCTCCGCCCAGATCGGGCACGCCGCCGTACAGGGCCATGGACTGCACGATCCCCGCGTAGAGCCTCCTGCGGGAGTCATCCGGCCCTCTCATGTTGGGCAACAGCCGCGCCGGAGCATTGGCCCCCTTACACCCTAGCGTCAGAAGACCCTAGACGGCGCGCGACGTGCGGTTTTAGTCAGTAAGAGTCCGACATAACCTGCCCCGCTGGCCGGAGTGTAGGTATCCATAAGGATTTCCGCACGGAAAAAAAGGCTATTTTTATATAAGCTGATACCCGCGACTCCGCCCGCGCGTCAGGGTTTAAGCTAGGTCATCATTTTTTGGTTATATCTCCAGTTCTACTTGGCCAATTACAACCAAACATAGGGTAAATTTTAAGTCTAAGCAAGACCTTTCTAATAAAAAAAAACCTCATCAAAATACGTTTAGTAGTTTTTACGTCCATCGCGATTATCGGCTTTTGATGGGGTCTTTTTATTAGAAAGGTTTTGGTTAGACGAGTGGAGACCAGTGGAGTGAAGAGTAGACTGGAGAGTGGAGAGTGGAGGAGTGAGTGGAGTGGAGAGCTGTTTTATTAAAATAGACTTGGTGGCGATACCGACCTCCACGCGGGCGAAGCCGCGGGCGGAAGCTAGTATACAATAACCGAAATTAACTTTTCAAGTTTTCACCTCATGAAGTTGCTTGTGTGTTGTGTGCATTATTTTGTTTTACGTAGGTGTTAGAACCTCTCAAGTAGCTTATCTACCTAGACTTACTTACTTACTCTAGTACCTAATACTTTAGTAGTAGGTACACTTAGTAGTAGTAGCACACTTAAAATGGAATCCCTTCAAAACCTAAAATAAATTAGGTATATGATTTGTAAATCCGGAACACAAAAACATCAGCTTTTACATAATTTTGGTTCAATAAATACTGAGATCGGAAGACATAAAATTTACTGTACACGTAGGTACCCTCTATAAGGGGCTTCGACACGAATTTCATATTTGGTGAATAGCGTGAATACTTACTACCTGAAATAATATTAGGTACGAACTCTATTTATGGATTCCAAAGAATACACGGTACGGTGTATCTTATTACCTAGATAGGTGTAGGGTGTAGGGATAAAATGAAATATAAAGAAACTTTCTGTTTGTTTCAGGTTTATAACTATCTTGGATCTATGATATTATGAACATAATACCAGATAAGGGTTTGATAAGACACAATGACATTAACCCGGAGTTTCGATGACCCCTTATCTTCCACTGATATTCCTGATAATTCCATTCATTTAAATTCTTTGTACTGCTCACATCTTTGGACGAATAGCAATTTACGAAATGCTATAATAACTGGACCACCATCTAGGAATAAAAATATGATAACATATTGTTATACGTGTAAGGGTAAAATAAGAAAATATGAAGTTAAGTCACCACGAAGCTTCACGCCGCATAATCATTCCACTCCTAACAAAGAAATAACAATAGAAAAAGAGGAACCGCCTGTGAATGAACTACAAGAATATGCTATTGATAAAAACACAAGACAAGGAGTTTGTTCTTTCAATAACAGTATTTCAAAAGACTTAGAGTCCTCAAATGTAGAAAGCAAACAACGCATTCCTTCCATATCACAACAGATTTCGGACAAAACTTCTATTCATAGAGAATCCAGCTTTAGACACAAATACATTTCGTATGAAATGGAATCTAGTGGCATTAGGCAACAGAGACTGAGACCAAACCTAAAAGGATTTGGATGTATTGTTAATTTTGCTATGACTGACAGCACTATACGAAAGGGAACTCAAATAAAAGCCTGCTCAATAAGTATAATGATTGTAGCTATCGTACTAATAAGTTTTATTTTAGTAAATGTTACGAGTCCAAATTTTAAAAGTGTAACCAACAATACTAGTACAACCGTAGTGCCAACAAAAATCCTAGATTTCAATGAAACCACGTCCACCCGTACTAATGTGTATTCAGATATATTGCCACTATCAGGCATCAACGTTACAGAAGAATACTTAACCACTACAGAATCAATAAGCAATGTAAGTAATGAGAAATCAGTGATGCATATGAATATAATATCTAAAATACGCAAAAATATTAGAACGTATCCGAAGAGTTCGAATAAGAAGGAACTTGCCTCGATTCCTAAAGATGTTAGTAACAGAGACTTATCTACACCATTTTGCTCGTGCCAAAAAGATGAAATCTGTATGTTGGATGAGAACAGTGGTACTTCAATATGCAAGAAGCCAAGAGACTATGAAGATCCAACAGGTGAGGTGAACGAGATTTATGACAATGTTGCTAGCTGTTTTCTATTTCTCGGCTGTCTAATTCATACAGAAAAAAATATTTGGTTCAAAAAAATCCTTTTTCCAAACGCTTTGTAACTATAACTAAGCGGCCTTAAATCCTATTCTCCAGGCAAGTTGTGCCTATACAACATTCATATCATAGCTACCACTGGCTGTAGGCACTTAAAAAAATTAGAAGCCAACATCATGGCCCCTGCCTGTAGACTGTAGATATCGAGTTGGTTAATAATAATGAAAACATTTTAGAATCTTACACAGAAGAAAATAGCACTATTCATCTGCCGAAACCGAACGGTTAAGTACGCTGATTTATTTGGTTGCGTGTTTAGACTGTATTATGTCATCTGATCACTTTGTTAGAGGCCTATCTTAGTCCTTCCT
This sequence comes from Lithosia quadra, assembly GCA_963576445.1. Lineage (NCBI taxonomy): Eukaryota > Metazoa > Arthropoda > Insecta > Lepidoptera > Erebidae > Lithosia > Lithosia quadra. Next base: position 9,936,653 of record OY754874.1, read on the forward strand.
ATAGGTATAACTTATCTACTTGTAATATAGGTAGGTACAGTACCTACCTATATTACAAGTAGATAAGTTATACCTATCTAACTAAAGTTAACTCTTTGGAATGTTTGGCAGTAACTGCCAAACATTCCAAAGAGTTTTATTTGTATAGGTAAGTACCGGTGCGTAGAAAAATAACGGCATCAAAAAATTAGATGATGATGGAAAGACATCAATATCTACTTGTAAGAGTTTATTGATAAAAAATCAGTTGATAAAAATATAATGCTGAAAATGGGTACACACCTTGGTTTTATTTATTGATTATATGAATGACTTTAGCACGCCTGATGGTAAGCTAAAGATGAAGTCTCAGGAATGAGGGTCACTGTTACAGACATCCTTGTATCATATGCAAAATAGTATTGTCATTCAAAAATAATCGTTCATGTAGGTATATGGTACTAACACGGTATGTACTACCTCAAACATAAATCAGAATCTTTTGGGCTAGGTACCTAATTATTCTAAACTAGGTTTCACTTTAATTTGTGTTATAATACCTGGATTCTGGAGGAGTTTGCTTATTTTATATGATCATCTTTATTTTGTTCAGGTTGTGGCGGTCTATGTGCTCTTGAGACAGAGGCTTGTCAGTTGGTGGATAGAACTCGTGGAGTTCGTGTATGTCGGGCACTGACTCTTGTAACATGTTCACCCGAAGAATGGCGGTGCCTTAATGGCGTGTGCGTGCCAGCAGCTGCTCGATGCGATGGTTCAATTCAGTGCTATGACCGTTCTGATGAAATACATTGTGGTAAGGCGTCTTAGGTAGATATATCTATATATACACATAACTAGTCGTCTTTGTAGGTACTATTTTATTCGAGTTATGAAAATTTATATGTTTTCAGACTGCGATTTAACGAAGCAATTTCGGTGTGGTCTTTCAATATCCTGTTTTTCACAAACAAAACTCTGTGACGGCGTTATTGATTGCTGGGATGGGCACGATGAAGTGAATTGCACTGTTGGTGAGTTTATTCATCGCCAGCTTTGATAATAATGGGTAGGTAGGTAGGTATAGGACACAAGTTCGTAGTATGAATAAAGAGAGATATTCAAAAATAATATCCTCATGCATCATTTAGCGTATATTTATCTACCATGAGATTTGAGTTGCTAATTGTTAGAAAGCTCGGCGGATGACATGAGGATGAAGTACCTACCTACCCACACATTTTACATTTTGCAACAAAGTACCTACATGAATTTGCATAAGCTGGAATCGAACCCGCCGCCTATGCATAAGTGTTAAACGTTCTACCTACTAGAAATAGGCATTAATCCACTTGTAAACAATTCATTTTATATTTTTATAGCATGTCCAGATGACCAATTTACGTGCAACAGCGGGCAATGTATTGCAGCTTCGAGATTCTGTGATAGTCTAGCCGATTGTATGGATGGTAGTGATGAACCAGACGGTTGTGGTGGTAATTGCGCCGCACACGAGATACGATGCAAGAACCAACGATGCGTACCACGCACCGTCCTCTGCGACGGACACGACAATTGTGGCGACGCGACAGATGAATTACATTGTTCATAATTTCAACATTAGTTTAAGATCAGACACATGATTTTATAAGTTTATGGATACAAATATTTAAATATGGCGGGTCTAAAGAAAGTAATAAAAACATTTTATTAGATATGTGTTTATGCTTTTCAATCAACTTATTACCACCCTATGTTTCACAATACCTACCGTCTTCTACTAAATATCTAAGTACTGTCTTATGACTTCTCAGTCAACGACCTATGCTAGATAAAGAACTGCTTGGTAAGTTGGTAGGTTTAAAAAACGTAACGCCATCTGTTGTCAAGTAGTGAACAACTAGATAGTTTCAATGTTCAAAAATATCGTAGACAGAGAATAAATATATTTTAATGCCAGTTTCATCTTCAACTTACTGCCGCACTCAGAAAGGTTCCTTAAATTAGTCCTAAATGATACTTAACTAATTATCATTAAATCTGTTAATTGATGGAACATCCCAGAGTCATAATTTAAGGGTACATTAGTTAATCACAACTTTAAGTTTTGTAGAGCAGTGACAAAATCACAGTATCGATAGGGCATCGATAAGGCGTCGGTGTAGCCACACCTAAAAAGCGTTAACACTAAAAAGTAGAAAAATAATATTAAACATATTCAAAACTTTTATTTATAGTAGTATAAATTACAATCCGTTCTTTTACTGTTAGTTTTTATATATAGATGAAATTAAATACCTATTTTCATATACTGATAATAAAACATCTGGACTCTTTTATTCTATGGCATCACTGACAACTGCCAATGTCAATATAGCCAACGTCAATTTATTGTGCATTGTTCAACAGACACAGAAATAAAGGAATTTTAAAATGATATTGTTAGTTGCGATGAAAAATGAATTCTGTTTAATAATCGCAAGCGCTCGGAAAGTTGGTTGGATCCTAGTTCAGCACCTAAACAATGCCCTAAACGAAAACTTACCCCTAGAAAAGTGATGGTGACTGTTTGGTGGTCTAGCGCCCGGTGTGATTCATTACAGCTTCTTACCAAACGGGGTGAGCATTACTGCAGATGTATACTGTGAAGAACTGAACACAATGATGGAGAAACAGGCACATCTGCAACTAGCATTCAATCGCTCGTCTCCGTTGCTCCTACACGACAATGTGCGACCTTATACTGCACAGCAGACGGTCTCCAAGTTGCAAGAACTGGGGTTAGAAGCTCACCGCATCAATAAACTGCCGCTGCGTTGGCAAAGATGCATTGATTGTATGGGTAATTACTACTTCGATTAATACAAATAAAAATACATGAAAATAAAATCGTTTAATTTTTTTCGTACATAACGGCAATTTCATAGGTAAAGACCTAATTGGGGCACGCCTAGCCACGAGGTGGGTATCCATGAGGATTTCCTCACGATAATTCTATTTTTTTAGATGTAAAAATCAATCCTTAAAAGTTAAGTAAGGGTTTTGTATCACTTAACTTTAAAGTGTCATTAGGGGTGTTAATGAATCCTTAACTGACTCTGAGTGGTAACTTTTTTCAAATTTTACTAAGGAACAACTTAAGTATCCGTTAAACGTCTCTGAGTGCGGCAGTTAGTGGTAGATCCATATCACTATAGGAAACAATAGGTAACTATCATAACTATAACTGAAAATAAAAATAATATATTTTCTTCCAAATTTATTAAAAAAGGAATACAGTGTCTTCAAGGACCTGTATTCATAGCCACCCTTATTTAAAATGTTTATTCAATTTTGGCATTTTTGGCAACGGCAACACTTGTATTATCTATGACTTCTATGAGTGCAGTGTTGTCTGTGCTTTCTTGACGTTTTCATTCATTTGATTGAAAATCATTCAATACTCCATTCAACTCACTCACTGTTTTTACGCGTACGCAAACGCAGCGTGATAGGTGATAAATATAAGAAATATTTTTAAGTGCATCTAGTTTAGTTAAAAGTGGTGACTATGGCTGACAGTGACGATGAATACGATCGTAAGCGACGCGATAAATTTCGTGGAGAACGAGGTACTGCTGAAGGAAGCAATTACCGTAGTAGTGACCGACGCGAGGAAAGAAGTCGTGGTCGTGAAGACTGGTCTGAGAGGTAAATAAGATAAAGTGGTAAACTACAATGTGTCTGTAGTACCTTCCTAACCAAATAATGTAAATCTTTGGTTTCCTTTCCAACATTTCAGATCCCAACCTCAATCCTTTGAATCATCTAAAATTCCAACCCAGCTTCTAAAACCTACAAAACGATCCATAGCTTTTGTTGTGAGGTAAACGTAAAATGGTTCACCTAAAACTCAACTATTTTTGTTAGTAGTTTAGTATATTTACTTAAAATTCAGTATTTCACTACCCACTTAAACTTGGAAGCTATTCATTCCATAGATTGGGTTGTCCTACATATTTTAGCAAGTGGGTCACCACTCATCAATAACTTGGTGTTGATTTGTGTTTCAGTTGTCTTGTTGTATTAGAACTAATAGCTTTATACCACCTTTAATAACATATTATTTCAAATTAATGCTAATTGTTAATGTTGTCACTTTTATGGTTTATTCCAACTAGTCCTACTAACAGTTTGATGATCGGACAGTTTGGACAAAAATAGTTACATAGTTTGGATAACAATTGTCCAAGTAGTTTGATTGTCAAACTAATATATTACCTAGTCATGTTGGTAATAGACTTACATGAGGAAGTGTAGTAGGAGATGCAGGATTTGATCAAGATACTAGATTTCCTCATTATCACACCAGTGTCAGAAATCCAGTGTTGTTAATAAACCTTACTGACTAGCTACGGACTCAGACTTCGCTCTGGTGCAATTTATGGCTCAAACTTAACCTGTAGGTCTTGTAGAGATGTAACTAAGAATTAAAGCTTTGAGAATGTACATGAGTAAACAACACTATAGTACATATATACAACACTTTAGCATTCCTATGTGTGCACCTGTTTTTTTTAAATATGTACTAAAAATCAGTATATTCAGTATTAGAATACAGCTGTAAAACAAAGTAAAATAGTAGTTTAGCAGTACAATCATTAATAAATTACATAGAAACAGTATCTATAGAACAATGTGAGTAATTTTAAATAATAACAGAGATTATTGGACTGGAAGATCTCGGGGAGGTCGTTCTGGTCCAGACTACAGGGATTACCGTGGTGGAGCAAGTGCCAGTCGTGGGTATTCTCCTGTGCGAGGAGAGGGTCCACCTAGTAAGCGCATCAGACCGGACTGGCCGTTAGATGACAGAAGATATGGGGGGATGCCTCACGATTCATATGGTTATGGTTGGCCACACGATCATTTTGGTCCGCACCCCGCACATCAAGGCTATGGACAACCCATGCCGCCAGTACCAGCAAGGTCAGTGACATCTATGGTACTTAATTAGCATCATTATTATTATATTTTTCTCTCTTTATAAAATTAGTTTGAGTTCTCTCATTAGTTACAAGAATTTTGATTAAACTCTTTAGCAAACTATTAGAAAATTTTAAAGGGGTCTTTACCCAGATCTATTATTACCATTAGAAGTATGATACTAATTTGTTAACGAAATAAAGACATTTATTTGCTAGAAAAAGTGGTAATGATTTTGGTATAACAGAAAATGATGGGTATTAAATTAATTGCTATTAACTACTACATTAAGTCTTAATTAAGACTTGATGTAGTAGATGAATATTAAATTAATTGCTATAATCACATTAAGTCTACTCCATAGCAATTAATTTAATATCCAATATTTTCTGTAAATATTACTTAATGATTAGGTGACAAATACTTCCTGTAATGTAGTAAATAATGGCATAATTACCAAATATGATGTTGTTTCAAATGACATTATTAAACCACCAGGGATGCTGTACTACCCATGGGAGCTACTGATGGACCACCAACGATGATGTCATTCAAGGCATTCCTGGCTGCTCAAGATGATTCTATAACTGTAGATGATGCCATTCAAAAATACAACGAATATAAGCTAGAATTCAGGAGGCAACAACTTAATGAGTTTTTTGTTGCTCACAAAGATGAAGAATGGTATGTAACTTCCTTTACCTCAAACTCTTTATTCAAAAATTTAAATATAAAGGGAAAATATGATACAAATTAATGGGAAAATGCCATATTAAATTGGTTTCATAGCATGTATAAATTAATCTGGACTTTTGAATACAAAATTAACATCTATAGTTACCAATCCATTACTGCCCTTTGTATAATTTGCTGGTAATCGAGAAATTCTAAGCATACATTTTTGGTTTTTTTTTTACTCATGTTACTATGTTACAAGTAATTTAAGCTATGCTTAGGATTTTTCAAAGATGCTATGCAAATGTTAACAGTGACCTTTTTTCCCTACAGTCTACTGTGTATTCGTGTGGATTGCCGGACAACATTAAGAAAATTTTATCAAACTTTATGCAAATGATTAAATGTCGTGTGTAGCTAGTATATCTCGCGTTGACCAGTAGCGCGCAATGCTACAGGTTTCGTTACTGTTAGGGTTAGGGCTGTAATATTCCACATGTGTGGAACAGGTGAGATTATGAAGATTTTTTAAATATATGTATACTAAGCAATTTTAGTTTTCTATGATATCAAGTTCACCAGTATGGATGTTTAACAAAAGGTGGTTTATTTATTTACTTAACTAGCTATAATTACCGATATTCATACAAGAACAGTAGTAAAAGTGCTTTCATTATATTTTTATAAGACTTATTATGAAAAAAAAATCTTATGTATACAAGACACACATAATAGCTACCACTAACATTAATTTAATTCCTACGACTGTGTACTGTATGTTATGTTCTACAATATTTAGTATTCATATAACATTATAGTTTGTATTAAAATCGGTATATTTACTTGTTTTTATTGTTATTATTTTATCATTGTATCAACCACTATTTAAAAAAGGTAATTGAAATTAATGTAAATATTTTGTTCATTAGGTTCAAGATTAAATACCACCCTGAAGAATCAGTTAAGCGAAAAGAGGAACAACTAAGTGCATTGAAGGTATTATAATATATAAAAAAATAAATCCATTACATATAATTGTATTGCAATGACTTCTGTGTACACCCAACAAGCTGTTTAGAACAAAAAATATGTAACAGTACTGAGTTGAGGTAGAGGGGGAAGGGCAGTATTTAGGGACTATTGTTCATTTAATTGGGTGAACAATTTGGGGTCAGAGGGCCTCCACTCCATTTTTGCCCCAAAGCCTACATATCTCTGAATCCGGCCCTGGATAGGGAAAGTCACAAAGACTAGTGAGATACTTATATTTATAAAAGAAAGTCGTGTTAGTTATATACACTAAGTCAAGAACGGCTGAACCGATCTGGCTGAAAATTTGTGGAGCGGTAGCTTAGAACTAGAAGATGGACATAGGATACTTTCTGCCACGGGGACGAAGTAGGTATGCCACGGGCAAAGCCGCGGGGCACAGCTGGTTCCTAGATATAATGCACCTTTATGAAATTACATCTGTATGGTAGCTACAAAAAATTGGATGTGGTGGACGCGGATTACAATTTTTTTTGTTCCATACAGCCAGTCTGATATTATACAATACATAGAAGTCATTGTTTGATTTGTAATAATAATTAACATTACGTAATGTATTGCAGAATCGTCTGAACGTTTTCCTAGAACTATTGGAGAAAGGTGAACTTGATAAGGTCTCCGTAGATGTTGATAAGTCTGATAAACTGATAAGGCTTCTTGATACTGTAGTCATCAAACTTGAAGGTGGCACAGAGGAAGATCTTAAAGAGCTTGATGAACCGCCTCCTCAAGAAATTATTATTAATAATAGTAATAATGACAAACCAGGTATTTTTAGTAATATTATTTTTTTATTTGCTATTTCTTGAAGATGTTTTGTTGTTAATGAAGGAATATAAATTATTTTCAGATAAAAATAATGTTGACAAACCAGTTATCATTGATGTGGATGCAGTTAAAGTTAAAGAAGAGAAAGATGAAAGTGAGAAACAGGTTTGTTACTTTTTTTTTATGCAGTAACTTAATTGACTTGTGGTTGTCAATGTACTTTCTTTTAGCAATATTGACTATCAACATATTTTTTTAGGAAGAGAAAAAAGCTGAGTCGCCGAAGCCTACAGCACCTCTGGAAATGGAGATAGACCCTCATTTGCGTCAGCTTCAAGAACAAGCTAAATTATTTTCCCGTTTCAATTCTACTGGGAATGAAGTCGAACCTGAGCCTGTAGAAAAGGAACCGCGTAAGTAATAACTTACATAAAATAACAATGTATTTATTATTATTAATTTGTGATTCTGATGGTAACTCCAACTCACTGAGTTGGTGAGCAAAATAGCATATCTCTGAAGGTACTTACAACCTTCATGTTCCTATCGCCCCAATTACCTACCGGTACCCACAACTCGGGGCATGCCACACGTACAATGCAGCGTGCCGGATAGTCGACATTCATATCTTTAACACTAGTACTACACACCTAAAAAAACTTGTGTAACGAATACTTTCCTAATCACTAATGATTGCGCGTTTCTTCTTTATCACAAAATTTCGTAATGCGACTCTTAATGTTTTTCGTTTAAAAATGAAAACTTATAATTGGCCGTCACATTTACATGCATTAAGAATATCTTGCAACCAGCTGAAAATTTTCGAAATTTTAAAATAAAATATTTTATTTTTTTTACTTATCAGCACCACCGGGTTCCTCGTCCAGTTCTTCATCCTCTAGTTCGTCGTCATCCAGTTCAGATGAGGAGGGGGAGACCACAACTCGTCGTAAATCAAAGTCCAAATCTAAGACTCCTGACAAATCACCCAAACAAAAAGAAAAATCAAAATCACCGAGTGTGGAAAAGGTTGTTGACCCTATCGAGAATGATAAAGAAAAAGATGGCGAAAAGAGTGGAGATGAGAAAGAAGAGTCAGTTAGCGATGTAGTTGTTGAGAAGAAGGAGTGTCGTGCTTTGCATAAAACAACGTCTATATTCCTTAGAAATTTAGCACCTACCATCACGAAAGCAGAGGTTGAAGCTGTAAGTAAACATATTCTTTGAGCATAATTTTTAATTTCATGTATTTAAACTAATATAAATTTTGTCTTGTGTATACAATTTCAGTAATGTCATATAATATTTATATATATATACTTGGCTACCCTACTTACCGGCGGAAACACAACACAATGGTTATTATGGCCGCGGACTTCTGTAGGGCGGAGGTACTACCCCAGTTGGACTGCTCCTACAATTATTAATTAATTGGTATAAAAAATCTTGACAATTGCGCAGTTGTCAATTGCGTTTATCGAAGCGCGATGCACTTCACAGACAGACGCGCGCCTATCAATCGATCTTAGATTTAATTAAACGTCAAAATCATTCAAATCGCGGCATTCGTTGTTCGGTACTGTTATTGATTTTTTGATTGGCCAGTTAGTGGGCATGCGCGAATTTATTCAAGATTTTTGGAGCATACTATAGGTTAGCTAACCCACCATAATAGTTACGTGTATGAGTCTTTTGTCCTTTCTCAGATGTGTAAACGTTACGGAGGCTTCCTACGTGTGGCGCTGGCAGATCCTTTGCCAGAGCGCCGGTGGTTCCGTCGCGGTTGGGTCACCTTCCGTCGTGACGTCAACATCAAAGATATATGCTGGAATCTTAACAACATTAGAGTAAGTCTTCTTAATTGATTAAACCCATTTTACTAGAAATAAACATCCATTGTTCACAAACTTTCACGCATAAGATATTATTAAGATTTCTTTTCCAGGCTTTTCCACTCTTAAATTAATGTTTTGTTCTATTTTAGCTCCGTGAGTGCGAATTGGGTGCTATAGTTAACCGTGACCTCCAACGTCGCATACGTCCCGTGTCGGGTATCACTTTGGAACGAGTTGTATTGCGCTCTGACGCTCGACTGGCGGCCCGGCTTGCCCACCTCCTAGACACTCGCACTAAGCTCTGGCACGAAGGTGGCGAGGACGCAACTAACGATAATGACCAAGGAAATAATGCTGGGGTTTGTATTACTTACAGTCAGCGTCACAAGTCGATGATAATCACACAGATTTTGAACTTAAAAATCTGATGAAAAATATTAAAAAATAGGTTTATTTCAAAACGAATTTGATTTATTGTGATATACAGCCTACTATTGTTATTTGGCCTACTAAGTAGTTAAAGGACATTTTATCAAGACAAACATACAACTTTTAAAATTACAACTTTTAAAATCTGAAAATGACCAGCTACTTTTGACGCTGACTATACATTCAAGATTTTTGTCAGTAACTATACTTTCTTAGCTTTACTTGATATCTAAACGATGAATTATTTGTTGCACAGAATTTCAGTTTGAATTCAAAGAATCCAGTGTTACATAAAATCACTGAGCATTTAATTGAAGAAGCGTCGACTGAGGAAGAAGAACTGCTTGGTCTCGAAGCGTCATCAGAGTCCTCGTCCACGGAGACGATAGACCCAGAGTTAGTGCGTGTTCTAGACCGCTTAGTGTTGTACCTACGCATTGTGCACTCCGTGGACTATTACAACCATTGCGAGTATCCTTATGAAGATGAAATGCCCAATCGTTGCGGTATCATGCACGCGCGATCAGGGCCTCCAGCTAATAAGGTAAATAAATAATATTAAACACTGATCTTATATTTATATCGAAATAAAACTATTTGTTACGAAGTGTATCGTGATTTGTTTAATGTTATTTTGTTATTTATATTTCCCCGTGACTTGAAATTAGTGGGAATAATAAAATTACACCAAGTAAACAATCTGTCTAAAATAGGTTTATATAATTTTTTTTTTAGTTTTTAAATTAATTCAATTTACATCACTTTTGAAAAAAAAATAGCATAACTAAATAGTATAGTTCTAGTGGTCTTGATGGTGTACATAGAAAACTTTAATTTATTGATATTCTTAGATGAATTCACCTAATAACCTTAACCTATCTATGTTCCATCAGCCAACTCAACAGGAGATACAAGATTATGTAAAAGTATTTGAGGGCAAAATGTCTGCCTTTTTGCAAGATGTGAAGCCACTGTCTGATGAAGAGTTGCAGAAACTTGGAATTAAGGTAAGTGACAATTATATTATTTTCATTTCGTAACTCGTAAAATATGGATGTTCAGTTGACTTACTATTGCATTAAGTTATACCGTAATAATACATTAGTAGTATGAGGAATAAATAAATAAATAAATGTTTTATTTTTAGGATACTGATGCTGAAGTGGAGAAGTTTATCTTAGCAAACACGCAGGAATTAGCAAAAGACAAATGGTTGTGTCCACTCAGTGGCAAGAAGTTCAAGGGTCCTGATTTTATCAGAAAACATATATTCAACAAACACGCTGAAAAGGTAAAGCAGTTTTTTCGATTTCTTATCATTTAAGCTTTTACTTGTTTCTTTTTAATTCGAGTACTTTATATCGCAGTCATCGTCTGCATCTTTTACTGTAATTTAATGTCTACTTATATAGTACTGGCTTAGACTTTGCTCAGAAGTTGTTCTGTAGGTGGCCGTGTGGTTTTAGACGGCCCAAATCCAACATACCCATTTCATTACTCGCTCCGGTGAGGTGAAGAACGATTTTTCCGTACGTAACTAAATAAAAACGGGTTCAGAATGTTGATTTTTAAAGGAAGTACAAAAATATTTTTTGTTATTTCCCAGTGAACAGTTGGTTGATGTAGATAATATAATGCTTTGTGTGTCGTAGGTGGACGAGGTGCGGCGTGAGGTGTCGTACTTCAACGCGTACGTGCGCGACGTGCGGCGGCCCGCGCAGCCCGAGCCCGCCGCGCGCGCGCCGCCCGCGCCGCAGCACGCGCCCGCGCCCGCGCCGTCAGTACCCAACACTCACCACACGTCACACACCACACATCACACACCACACATCACACATCACACACCACACATCACACATCACACACCACACATCACACATCACAAACCACACACCACACATCACACCACACATCACGCACCACACATCACACACCACACATCACACCACACACCACACATGTGATAACTCCACACAATAACACTCATCCATGAACCTAAAAACTATGGACGGAACGCGTTAAACAATATTGTACAACTGACGACATTAGAGTCGGGATACTTTCGTACGAACCAGTCGGCACGCACACAATCAGTACAATCACACACTAGTCAGTCACTACTCGGCAAACGTCATTCGATTCAGTCATTTTAAGTAAAAATAAATAATACAGGATAAATATCCAGGAATTTCAACCAAATTTGGGTAACATACCTATTGCATCCCAAAATTCACTCACATAATATGGTTAACCGCCGCCATTTTGCGACACAGCCTCGTGTTCAACGCGTACCGCCCATAGGTTTCAACGTTTCATAGGTTCATGCTCGTCATATATTAACACCAACATCCTCGGAGACTTTTCCCTTCTCAGCTGGAGTCGACTTCTCGGTCTAACTACGACGGATTTGCCGTAAAGCGACTGCCACCTGACCTCCAAAATCCATTGACGATATCGAAGACTAACCCTAATATACAGATTGAATTTGCAACTTCTGACTATCTAAATAGTTTTAATATTTTAAATCTGTAACGGTATTAATGGCAGTTAATACCGTTACAGATTTAAAATATTAAAACTATTTAGATTGTTTTAGATTGGATTGGCATCCAATGTGCGATAGAGAGACCGCTTAACAAAATCGAAGCAAACCGACCTTAGCTGGACTCATTCTCTTCCCGACTTGCTAACTCAAAAATGTTTTGAAACTTTCACATCTTTAATTCCAAAAAATGCATTCAATAGCAGGTACGGTGGAGCGCCAGGAGGTGGACCAGGCGCCGCTCGTGGTTGGGGCTGGGGCGGAGGCGGCTGGGCCCACCCAGCGTCCTATGCCCCTCGCCACCCTCGCTTCTCGCGACCCAGGTAACTACACCCCTATAAGATTACTTATTAACACTGCATGAATACAAACATGCCAGCATGCTACATGAAATCATTTTCTTTACAAATACTTAAATCAAATACATTGCATTACAATTTACAAACTCCTACAAGGTGTTCACTACCTTATGTATGGGTATATGTTTCGTGCAAGTCGTAGGTATTTTTTGCACGAAATTAGCTTAATATTAATTGCACGAAACAGCCACAGCGCACGTGGATGTAATTTAAAACGGTTCAATAAGTATTTTATGTTAGTAGTCGGTACAGATAGGGAACTATAAAAATAAGTGTTCACTATTATAGCTCAGTAAAAAACATATTCACTATAGGATCATTTTGTTATGTTCATCTGTCATAGAAATATTAATGCGGCTGTCACGCATTAAAGTTCATACAAACTGTGATCCCCTATTTCGTCCCAACACAAGTTGAATTACAGAAACGCTCTAAAGCATAATTATTTATTATCAAATACCTATCATTATAATAATACAAGTTTCATGGCGATAGCTTTGAAAATGATAGATTATGATACAAAATTTTGATTAAGCGGTTTTAAATAGGTTAATCCCATTTTCACAAAAAACGTAGCCTATGTCCTTTCGCGAGCTCTATTCCATCTCTGTACCATATTTCATCAAAATCGGTTCAGTAGCTTAGGCGTAAAAGCGTAACTTAGTTAATTTTCGCGTTTATGATATAAACTTATGGATTTTAAAATTGACATCAAACAGTAATGTCTATGATATAGATTTCAATCGACCTGTGCAGCTGAGGTAAATAGCCGCATTTGGACTTCATCATAATTTAAGAATGTCCTTTTAAATATAATACGAGTACATAAGAGAACTGACAAAGCTAAAAATTTTTTCAGATCGAACTTTTTGCATGACCTTAACATTTTGATTTACGTGTATTGTTACAATCTAAACGTGCCTAAATTATTATCTCCTGCTTCATTGTGCTTGGGTTTTTGGATGTACGTCGCTTATATTTATTAGCATACTGCATAATATTATTTGCATACCACCAAACATTATTTAAGTTGAAAGAAATAATTTCCAGGGAAAATGTGGACCGGTCCCGGCCTATTATCGCTTACAACGATCTTGACTTCCCGGACAATGGTGACATATTTTAAATTCTGAGAGATCCCTCCATAAAAATAGGACAATTTACAGTACCTGACTTTTGATGTGGCACATCGGGAAGGAAAGCAAGAGTCTGGTTAAGATCGGTTCGCATCGGGTTTGTTCTTTTATAGATTAAACCATCTATTTTTATAAAATATGAAAACTGCTTTGGTTTCAATTTTTCTTCTTCTAGAGAAGTTGAGATGCGATGTGCTACCGACAAAGTGCTCTTCAAAATCGAAGCAAGCCGATTTTGCCCAAACTTTTCCTATATATAAGAAAAAAAAACTTTCACTCTTGCCAAATGACGTGACAAATCAAAAGCTGGATCCTGTACAACAGTTTATATTACAATATATATATATATATATATATATACAAAATACAATGTTATTATGACAAGCATTCCGGTTATAAATATCAAAAGAATTTTATTATTAGAAAGATAGATCAGTAGGACTAAATGGAAGTGGTTGCATTCTGCAACTAAATATAATATTGTCGTCATATATTCAAAAACGTTAGGGATTTTTATACGACTACATTATATTAGTATTTATAAGTCTCTTTTGGTCATGTGTACACTACATTATCACACTATAATTTTACAGAAAAGTCTTAAACCCATATAAAAATAACAAAATATGCTCAAGTTCATTTGTATCATTGATATTGCGTCGTCGTCAGTTCGAAACTTTTACTGTGTATTTTTAACAATATATTTTCTACTAGGAATAAAAAGAAAATTATGTTACCTTATACAATGATGTGTTATGTATACCATAGTATTTAATGTATAATTTTGAATAAACTGTCAAAAATTCTAATAATCTATGTTTTTGTTGATAACTACCTACCTTATACCCTTATTTTAAATTATAGATGCATAAAAATTCATTAGAAACCACCCGGGAAGATGAGATTTAAAAACCAGTAGTTGAGAGTTAAAAATCAAATGCAGTGTGATATTTTGTAGCTCAAATATTAGTGTTTGTGAGTGTATTTTCGTTTTGTGTTCTTGGGTGAGTTACTGCTAACGTAGTTAATGTGGTTGATTGTTAAAGGGGCGGCGGTGCCGAATTCCGTCCGGTGATACACTACCGAGACTTGGACGCCCCGCGCGAACCCGACGAGTTCATTTAACGGACCATTGCCACGACTGTCCGAAGGATACAATCACTCAAACACTGTCATTTCACACAATCATATGCAGATAACACCTAATGTATTCTCTGTAAATAGCTGTATGTTAGTAACCAGTAGTTTTAAATTAGATGAATGATGATACATCTGCTAATTTTACATGTGAGGATAGTGGTGAAACGTTATAAGAAACAACTGCACATAATTGAATATGGTGTTGATATTCAACGAATACATAAATATTTTTTATTTTTGATATTTTATTTGTTTAGAAATAGAGCATTCCTCGTAGTTTTAGATAATATCCTTTTATAAGTTTAAACCCTGCTTTAGGGATGAGTGGATTACTTAATTTCTGATTGTTAATCCAAGTTGTGATTCTTTGCATTAGCAGCAGGGGTTAGTTGGCCACATAATATTTGGCCATTACTTAGAATTTCTTTAATCTCTTCGTCTACTTAGTCTACTAGACCCTACTACTGGATGCGGTTTCTTCAGCATAACTCCTGAAACCGACTCCGTCCTCAAAAAGGATTTGACTTTCTAAGTGAAAGGCTCGATAAGTTTCTTAGCCTCTGGGTACCAAAATGGTAGATACTCTTGGCGTCATGTCGTTGCATAGACGCGTCTTCATCTTCTTCCACACCTTTGAAATCAATTTATCTGTAATTGAGCAAGGTTTTCAGCATAGGATCTGTTGGCAGTATCCATGCTCCTGTGGTTCTGGTAACCCTTGCCAAGCTGCCATAGGAGTCGGGCGAATTTTTGAAGTGGCTGGCTATGCCTGGCAAGATACTTTGACTTTTGTGAGAACGACTGCCGTCTGTCAGGAAAGTCAGAGCCAGAGATTCGTCCATCAATCAACAGGTATATCGGTCCGCAGGTGAAGTTGGTTTGAGCCCGAAGATTTTGGTGAGGTCCCAAAATACCCTAAAAAATGAAAACTGAACAAATGGTATTTATTTAAATGATACTTTGTACCTAAGTACCTACATACCATTTTTGAAGTATGATGGATCCTTGGTTTCGAGATCTCTATTGACTTCCTGTAAGTACCTTACCTGCTACGGTACCGTAATTTAGGAAGACACATTACCTTACCTAAACTTGTATCGATAAAGCTCTATGTGCACAATATAAGTGTGTATATAGACGACTTCTGTGGTGTTGTAGCGGTACTTGTTTGGTTGCTAGGTCAGAGGTCGCGGGTTCGATTCCTATTCAGTGCTAATATTTATATGCAGGAATATGTCTATTTTTTATACAACTTCGGCCCACCGGATGGGAAGTGGCCGCCGTGGCCTATGAAAGTGTGCAACCCCACTTTTTGCATTGGATTGGTTTTGAAAAGAAAAATGTATTTAGATACGTATGTTGATCCGCATTCTAGAACCCATAACACATGCTAGTTAAGCTACGCTTACATTGAGTTTAAATAGTCCTATGTAGCATTTGAGTATCTATGTGTATTTACAGTGAAGCAGTTACTACCTGAGAGAGATCCTTGGTACGGTACAAGGTTTTAGGTAAGGTTCCAAATTTTGCTACGTTTTTCCGCGGGAACTACCTCAACGGAGCTAACGAAATTAAGTCGATTAAAATCACAGTCACACTATTGCGTAGGACCCTGATTGTATTTGTACCTTAGAAAGGTAGTTCCTAGGAACCCTGGCGGATGTTGGCTACCTGTACTACAGCAGGTTGTCTCGACGTGATGTGCAGAGAGAGGAAACTTTGCTCTCCTTCAGTTGAAGAAGACATACGTGGTACTCGAAGCGTTGCTGTCTTTGGTCTGCTTGTTGCTAGGGCGACGGATACCTAGGTCTTTACTCAGACCTACTCACATCGGGGTCAGAATTTGTGGTAAGTATAGTATATTTTATGAAATAACTAAAACTTGGATATTTGCGTTTATTTTTTTCATATGAACTTAACTTTAGGTTGTAATTAATACGCTGAGTCTACTATTTCATGATTTAATTAGGAAAGTGGTTATACGTAATTATTAAAATAGTGTTAGTAGTTTTAGTACCTAGCTGTCATAGGAAACTGTACGTTCATAATCGTAGATAATAGGCACGATAAAATTCTTTCTAATAACATTGAGGAGCATTCTGTATTGTATTGACCTTCTCCTTGTACGATTCTCCGAAATTTGGTATAAGAGGAAAATACATACTAACTGATTTAATGTGTAATCTCAACTTAACCACATACCTAAGTATAACGTCAAGTTAAATCATTGCGATGATAATGACAGAAGTTCCTATATCCTATACGTAGCCGTCAAAGGCCTTGACCTCTAAAATTGCCTTCGGTCGTAGCCGTCGTAGGAACATTATACTGAGTATTTACCTACTTACTTATCCCCACAGATGATAGCATAACGATTGAATTAATAGATTGTTATCTTACATTTTTAATGGAATAAGTCGTCAACTTACTGTGTAACTCGTTCAAATATAGAAAAATATGCGTAAAGAATTTGTAGTGAGTACCTATATAGTATAGGTAGGTACCTACATTATAAAAAGCGCGTGCACCCGGATGTGTGGTGGATGCAGTGCAACACGCTTGCCTGCGGTCTCACGACTATAGGGCGTATGAGCGAATACCAGATTAACCATCATATTCTGTCACCCGGCGTCTACGATACTAATTTATTAGCTTAAGTCATGAGTCCATGCATCACTGTTGCATGATTTTATTTCCCTTCGTTATCACTGGGTTAAGTCTTCATATTTTGGATTTCGTTCCTATTTCTCATACCTATCTAAATATTTATCTACCTAACTAACATCTAGTTAAATTGATAGTTACCGCGTCCTACTTATGAATTTAATAAAATCATTAAATTAAATTTAATTACCATCTATAATTTTCAAAATATGCTAAATTCATTCAATTTTGCAACTCTAGGTAGGTTCCCTATACCAATAACTACCTACCTACCTAATAATTGGAAACTTGAAAAAATAGCGAGAAACTCTCTTGTTACCTTACTCCCGACAGTCCCGTGGTCCCTTCCAACTCCATAGACTATAAGGGGGCAGAAAATTTAAAAAAACACCTCACGTAATTTATGGACGCCCCCTAATATAATATATAAGCGTATTATGTGTAGGTATAACTACCTAGTACTATGATTCTCGAAATATAAAATCAATAGAAAGTGTCCTTAGACCGCAGTAAGAAAATTACTCAGACTAGAAGAATAAGATATCTTATCTATCTTATTCTTGTAGTCTGAAGAAAATTAATGTAGCTAAATTCACGCACCTACATAAATTATGACTAATCACGACAAAACAATCCTAAAAGTAAATGTCACTTAGTAGCAATTGGCATTGGGAATTAGGTGCCTACCTATGTTATCCGTGATATGAGGTACGTAACCGATTCGTCATCGTATCAAAATCCAAAGCGCATGAATCGTTTTCAATGCAATTTCAATTCCCAATAATTGTTATTCTAATTACCTACTTGCCTGTCTTTGATGATAAATTGCCAATCGTAGCAGCGATTTTATTGTTTGTCCAATGTAACAAACGAATAGGTACCTACCAAAATTACTGGCTAAGTAGGTATATTGTTTACCTATAAATCATGGACACAAAGACACATATAATATATGAACTGTTGGCTAGTGTTTTGGGTTCGATTCCCACAGCAAAAATATTCTGTCGGGTCCTAACCTAACTAACTTATTTTCTTTGCTATAAGCCTCTACCTACTTCCCAACTTGTTCACATTATTCACATAATATCAGTGTACCAACATCTATTTCAATGACTTGAGTAGACTTAGACATGCGTCCCACTAAGACTTCACGAGATTAAGCCTACCTTGCTCACCTGCAAGCCGATAGGACATCAGTACCTAATAATTGACGGACGAGGCTTAGCGCATTCTTTTTTCTCGGGGTTGGAAATTCACTGCCATAAAAGCCGAATAATCCAAGCAAAGAGCTGAAAGTCTTACGGACGGCTTCAGATACAATAGGTATAACCAGGAATAACGCGAGGATGACGATGATTTAAGTATGGGCCGGTATGTATGGGCCTAGTTGAACACCCCATATGCATGAAAATTTTGTTGTTTTTTGTCTTAACTCCCGAAATTAAAACCAGACACGCCTAATTTCAGTTAACATCTCGCGTCATAGTGAACCATTTTAAAGCCGGAATTGTGCGTTTGCAAATTGTACACGATTCATTCCTAAGTAGGTATAACAATTGAAGTGACAAATCAATATAATCATACCTGCACTTAGGTAGATTTATTTGCATTAAATAATATCGTATAAGGTACGTACAATAATAACTAAATGCTTATTTGTATCAGGTGACACATCTGAACAGCTAATTAGTATCTTGTTCACATCTTAAAATATTACCACAACAATAAAAATACCGAACCGGAGATAGAATATATCGTGTGTTTTCCCGCTCCATACCTACCTATATATGATTGGGTGACTAATAAATTTGTGAGCTCCTCTGTACCCAGTCACAACAACTGACACGGGGAACAAAACCTTCTGCTTACGTATATACAAACTCTGATTCGCAGTAAACGCCAACAGGTTTTTGCTATAATAAGTATATGAGTCTATCTGTATCGCTTTATATAAGCAAGCGGCTGTTGAATAAAAACATTGTGAATGAGAAGCTTCGCAATGATGGAGCTGACGACTTGTGCTTTTATTGTAACACTCGTGAGCTTAGTGACTGCTACTCCTTATGGATATGGTGTCAAAGGCGGTGCCGGTACATCAGCTGCAGGTAGGTGTTTAATACTATCTTTTTCATTTTGACTACGTACCCAGTGAATAACGATAATAAATCAGATAAACAACGAAATGTGTTAAAGTGGCAGTGTAGAACAATCAATAGGAAAACAGAAAAATTCAAAACCAGGACGGGAGTTGGACCGCGGGTATGATTGATAAATAGAAGCATTTCTAGTATTCAGGATGTGTCGATGTGTCCAGGTAGCTCAGTATGTCAGAGTATTCCCTCCAGAAAGACACCGGTTGCGGGTTCTATTCTCGTTGTGGGTATTGAGTTTTAACGATTATAATTTATAGGAAAAGTTAGCAAGGAAGTTAGAAAAAGTAATGAAAATTTCATTTAATTAAGGAAAGAAATTAAGTAGTAATTCGTTTCCTGTTGTTAAGCTATTGCTGTGTCTTTTGTAGTGTTGTGAGCCTGCGTGCCTTGTGAGTCCGATCAAGGAACTCTGGCGATTCCACTCGTCAATAGAAATTCAAAGTGATAATCTTATTTAGCTTACATTTTATATAGGATGAAACTATTTTCCCACTTTGTTCCTCCTAATTCGATTCCAACTAGTTCGTAGACTAGATTCATTCTTGGTCACATTTTACAATTAAATAACGATCATTTTTCAAGAATAATACTTACGTTGAAAGTATTTAATTTCAATGTGGATATGATACATTGACCTCATGAAGGTATAAAAAATAGTTTGTTAATACATTTTAAAACTATTTATTTTTTCTAATAGTAATGACTTCATAACTTACTGTTGCTCGATCTCGACCTTCAATACTAATAACTCACGTATAGAATAATATTAAACGGTATCTAATGTTTGATTTCAACAATTTAGGATTAGCTTCATAAATTACAATTTGTCATTTGGCGATCTAAGTGTAGGTACTGCCATCTAATTAATTATTATAGGTAGCATCAGTGGAAATGAACCTATGTTAGGAAAATTTGTGCTTATGATTATTTGCAGACAGCTTTTGAAATAGTAGTTTTTGTATATTTCAGCCGAATCTAGTGCAGTAGCAGGAGCAGGCGCTTTTGGAAGTCGAGGCGATATACCACCAAGCTCTCCATTTGGAAATGGTTTCTCAGGAAGCTTTTCCAAATCGTCCTCATCCAGCTCTTCCTCATCGAGTGCGAGCGCAAGTTCTAGCTCTAGCTCATTCAGCTACAGTGGCTCCGGAATAGGAAGCTTCCCAAGTCCAGGAACGAACGGCAATATGGGATGCTCATATGGAAACTGCCAAAATCCTGGAACGAATGAAATACCCCGTTATCAAGGATCAATTGGTACTGGTTCGGGCATTCATGGGTACAGCGGTGCTAATTCAGCAACTATAGCAGGAGCTGCACCTTCACCTGGAGCTGATTGTCAAGGATCTCATTGCAATAGCAATTCTGGCAAGTGTTCTTCAGGACAGTGTCAATCTAAGCCACAAACAGAAATTTCGTCGAATGGTCACGAAAAATGCATATCTGGGCAATGTGAATCAAGTACACAATCAGGCCTCTCTGCATATCAATATGATAGCACTGACGACATACAATTTGTGGCTCATTCTTCAAAATCTCTTGATTCAAAAGATCAGTCGTTCAATGATAAAACGAAGGGTTATACAGCCGGCTCTAATTGCCAAAATGGCAATTGCAATCCATCAGCGGTTGATGTCCAACCTTCATTCGCTCCAAGTCCGACAAATTCTTACTACAACACGAATCCTTCAAATAATCCCCATCCAACAAACGCAAACTCCGGACTGACACCTGGTTACAATATTCCGTCCACGCATTTGGAAACTCCTAATTTAAATTCAAACTGCAACTCAGGAAGTTGTACAACAGACCATTCTAAACCAACTCATGAAAACTTACCTCCAAGCTACAATGTTCCTAGTCACGATACATACGATAATGAGCAGAAACCCTCATGCACACAAGGGAAATGTGACAATCTACCAAAAGGAAGTTATTCTTCTACACCTAGCAATCCCATATCGACAAACTATTTAGGACCAAAAGATTTACATTCATCAGAAAGACCTTCCTATGCTAATCCGAGTCCAAGCTGCAGTGGTTCTATTTGTCATCCTCAGTTCGCATCTGGTGCTCCAACTGGCCCTACAGCGCAGCCTGGACAACATACAGGTGATAAAATTCCTGTCTATACAGGTGGATTCGGTGCTCCTCCAGGATTGCTCAAACCGAATGAGTACGAAATAGCTCCCACTGGGCCTAATTATCATGCACGTCCGAGTATCGCGCATAACAACCAACCTACCTTGGCAAGTATTCCTACAGGGTGCAACACACCGAGCTGTTCAAACCCTGGAGTAAATCCACCATCACATTACGATAATAACAAACCTAGCACCTCTGGAGAAAAACAGCCAATTTATACAGGTGGATTTGGAGGACCTGCTGGAATACTTAAGCCTAATGAATTTAACATGCCTACAACTGCCACAGTTAAACCAATATATTTTCCAAATCCAACATACAATACGCCATCAATTACTGTCACAGGTTGCAAAACGCCCAACTGTTTTGGATCTTCATCTTCATCAACGACAACTGCACAATCTGGATCATATGGTATACACAAGGAAAATGTAAACGTAAATGTGCCTGTACATACGGGTGGTTACGGAGAACCTGCAGTAACGCCGAAACCTGATGATTTCGATATAAAAGTACCAATACATTCCGGTGGTGAATTCGACATAAAAGTACCAGTACATTCCACGAACCCATCACACAATAGACATCCACCTACATTATCTTCCACGGGTTGCAAAACACCTAACTGTAATGGCTATGCTCCAGTGACAGGATCTGCAATTGCACCCAATGCCCCGGCGGGATCCTATGGTGCTTCTAGTGAACTGCCACCTAATGCCGGTGGCTTTGGAGGTCCTCATGGAGTTCTGAAACCTAATGAACATAATGTTGCGTATACTACCCCTAATGGCTACAAGCCTGCCTACACAGGAGCGTCGCCCAATTTGACCCCAAATATAGCGGGTTGTAAAACACCCAACTGTGTTCCAGCTAGTGTTAGTGACAATACTCCTCAATCATCTTATGGTGTCCCTAAACCCATTGCTGTACCTAACCCCTCCAGCATAACATTCCCTGGATATACAAGTAATTATAGACCCGTTGGTGTAATTAATCCTAATCCTTCTGCTGTAGCACCAATTAGTCCGAATTACGCAAATACGCATCCACTACACCCCCATGGCATTTATTTTGATAAATGTAAAACAGGCAATTGCGGTACTCATCCCCCTAGTGGGGTCGACAGTATTACTCCATCTGGACCCCATGATAATTCTGCAGGATGTGAATCAGGAAACTGTGCCAATTATCCCACAAATGGGGTCGATGGTGGCGATCTGTCTGAATCGCATGACATCAAAAATCAGAATACTGTTGGAAAACCAGCTAGTCCCCAATATACTGGTGGTTATGGTAATCCTTCAGGTGCAGTAACACCTGCTGATTATACAAGTGGCAGCGGTTCTCTTTCAAATTCCGGGGTTCATACTCAATCGGGTTCATACGCTGGATCAAAGCAAGAAATTCCGACTTATACAGGTGATTTTGGGGCACCTCCTGGTTTATTAAATCCTAATGATAACTCAAAACCTGAAGTTACTTCGCTGCCTAATAAACATTTGACGGGAATATCAACACCTGCTACATGCACCTCGGGGCAGTGCAATCCTACAGGATCATCGCCATCATCCACTGGGTACAATGTTGGATTGGGCGGAACTCATGCTATAGCTTCTAGCTCAGCCAATGCTGACGCTGTTGCATATTCAGGAGGTTTTGGTGGACCCCCTGGTCTCCTGACCCCGTATGATGATGGTAAAGTGGATCTTAAAAAAATCATCGGAGAGCAAAATCAAGGTTTAAATTATGGTGGTGCAAATACGCCTAGTACAAGCGTAGCTGGTCCAACAGGTACTCAATCAAATATAGGATACTTAGGTGGCAGTATAACGGGTGCAACTGCTATCTCAGGATCGACAGCAAGCGCCAATTCTGGTTCATATGGTTACAATAATCATGGCATACATCAGGCAGGAAATGGAATTAAGGGAGCCAGTCCATGTGGTAGAGGTTGCGGTAGCGGATACCAAGATGGTTTACAAGGTGATGGCAGCTCTGCAGCTGCTGGAGCAAAAAGTCTTTCAAGCGCCGGCGCCTTCAGCACTGGGGGAAGTTATGCTAGTAGTTCAGCCAGTGCTCACTCGTCAGCAGGAGCCTACACGAAAGGAGGTAAGAACTACAAAATAACAACTTCTACTTAATTTCTAGATTTTAAAATAGGTATTAATGGGCAAATACGTAAATGTAGCAATATAATTGGGGTTCAATGGCAGGGTAAAAGTGTGAAGTACTTAATTAATAGGTTGGTATATGTATAGTATAACTACTTTTTGTGTATTGTGTACATTTCTGTCTTGACCAAGAATTCGCGGGATCAAACCCCGATCACTTCACTACCTACATAAACCCTCTCCTAAAGCAAACAATTTAGCTTATTTTGGAGGCTTATTAAACCTAAGTTCGGTACTATTATTCATAAAGCCATATTATTCCAATCCATTAAAGGCTTATCTTTAAGTGATTAGATTAGGTAAGTTCAATAAAATATCTAAACTCCAAATTTCAAGGCATACGGGTCATACCTACTTATAATAATGACAAATACTTACTTTCAACTAATTTTGATCCGGGTTCCAAGACAGTTTAACATCGCCTTGGACTGCCCAAACGTTTTTAATCGTCTTGTCTGTCACTAGTCACTACTGTTATCTTGTACAATAATA
Source organism: Lithosia quadra (assembly GCA_963576445.1). Classification (NCBI taxonomy): domain Eukaryota; kingdom Metazoa; phylum Arthropoda; class Insecta; order Lepidoptera; family Erebidae; genus Lithosia; species Lithosia quadra. Next base: position 9,961,150 of record OY754874.1, read on the forward strand.
CTATTCGTGATGGTAGGTACATACAGGCAGGCGTGCAAGCTTGAGTATGTGACGGTAGAGTATTCGAATAGGTACTACCTGGGACGCCGCGGGTTCGATTCCCGCGCAGTACAAGGGTTTTTTCGAAAAGAATATGTAAGCTAGTTAAGCTATATATTACTTTGGAGGTAGATAGCGCTGTGTAGAATATGGGTGGAGTGTTAATTGTGTTCTTTTTGTTCCAGGTTATGGAAAACGATAATATGCCAACCAACGAGTATTAATAGTACCTAAAGTAACGAAACGAAGACTTATTTAATGTAATTTATATCGTTTAAGTATAATTTCTTATTTATGATACCTGAGTATTTGATAAGGACGAGTCTGTATATCTACCATTATTGAAAACTTAGATTATGTTAAAAGAAAATAAAATGTAAATGTTTAATCAATGATTTGTTTTTTGCATCCTTGACGAAACGATTTAGCAACCAAACTCTTCCTTGTATGACTCTTAAGTCATGAGTGCAAGAAAAAAAATATGAATCACACAGATTTTTTTGTATGACTTTAAGGATAATAATAGCATGGCTCCTTTTGTACCAATATTGTATTCAATTTTTACTGCTTCACGAATTGCGTGATAGTTTTGTAAAAATCATCTTATTACCATTGATTTATCTATACTGATATCAAAATTGAAGTTTTTTTTTTATATAGGACACGTCAAAATGACTCCACCTCGCCTGATGGTAAGCGAAAGGCAAAGTCTCAGGACTGGGGCCACCACCACATACACCGGTAGTGCTACAGTGGCGGGCGACCCTCAGCTTGACGGCCTATTTATTTCACCGTGCTAAACTTAGGAACTATACGTAGCCCCAGTCTTGTTAACCTATAAGTTTTATAGGTATAGGTACCAATAAAAAGCTGAGTTGTATACAGGACAAACAGTGAACCTCCTTTTGAAGTCGGTTTAAAAATAAAAGATCTACCTTGACTGCTGATGCTGGCTTGTACTCACTAGATATAAAGTAAGAATGAATAAACTAATTTCGAGGTAGACTTTTTCGTTTCATTTGTTGATTCCGTTACACATTCTGACCAACCTCATATTGAAAGGACTTGTAATTAGGTACCTAAGTATAACTAAATACACCTACATCAAAAGCGAACTCTGAATAAACATAATTTTGATTAGAAGTGCGAGCTCGATTGCATTTGAATTAGGTAATTTTAAACTAGTAGCGGAACTCGTATTTTTTGGACAACCAAGGTAAACAAGTTATGAACATTTCTTGTAAACAGATAGTTTTGTCTATAAAGAAAATTCTATAGATTTTAAATTGGTCAAATAAAGTCCTAGATGTTCAGCCGCATCACAGTTAGACTGGAAAGCCGACCCCAACTGAGTTGGGGAATAGGTTCAGAGAATGAATGAAAGTCCTAGATACCCGTCTACTTGAGCTGTGATTCAACGGAAAGAGAGAGAGAGAGAGTAATTGCACTCATACCTACCCTTCCCTCAATATCACCTAATGGTAAACGGAATATCGTGGCCTATAAATGCTTGTCAATGGAAACCGTGGTCCAGAAGAGTTGAAATATTTTACTTCGTTACTTCCTTCCTATGTGAAATGTTTGTTACTCGAGTACCCTCAAACGGCTTAACTGATTTTGCTGAAATGTGTTACAGGAATAAATTATAAGTAGTCTATAATATCTATATCCCTGGAAAAGGTTCCCATGAGATGCCGGAACGGGATCAGAATTCCATGCCAGCGGAGGCGCGGGCAACACTGTAATAAATATTCTTTGGACATAACGCTATCAAGACTATTTGCACTGAGCGAGCATCGAACCCTAACTAATTAGCACCCTAAGTAGCACTCGAATGCTCTATCGTCTAGTCCAAGTCACAGAGGTCTGTATATATTTTATCACATGGATACTTGGAGATGAGATCTGAGCCTGAAGACAGACAAAGTGATATAAAAAAAGTCACAATCACAATCGAGAATTCGCTAAATATCCGAAATGTATGTATGAGTTATGAGACAGACATTATTTGTTACACGTGTCATGTCGACAAAATAATGTATCGATCTGCCTTACATTTTGGACTTTTCCACTGGCGTTTGCGTTATACCGAAAAGAATATTACTATCTAGGCCCCCTGAATCGCTAGCAATTAACAGAAACCCAACACGATTTATTACGCTAAACTTGTAGGTTCAAATGGGAAGATACCTCCAGTAGGTAGGTACCTACCTATTCTGTTATACTCGAGGCAGGTATTTTCCATTCGGGCTGCTCTACATTCGAATTAGAAATTATTTTAGGTTTTAAGAAAATTCCAAGCTTCTGTATATACCTAGTCTATTATCTATTACTTATAATAAATCTGTAGAAGTGAAATTTCTGTACATTGAAAATATCAAAAAAATAAGTAGCAGGGGGTGTTACTAGACCAACACCTATACCAAATATGTGATTAAAAAGTTTTTTGTCTGTCTGTCTGTCTGTCTGTCTGTCTGTTTGTTCAGGCATCACGCAAAAACTACCGGTTCGATTACGATGAAACTTGGTATAATTATTCTTCAATATCCTGGGCAGCACACTGGGTACTTTTTATCCCGGAAAAGTACATACAATAAAAAACAAACTTAATTTTGCGGTTCGATTCCTAGACCCGATTACTGTACCAACCGCAAATAATAAGTTTGTTGTAGGTTACGTCACCCGCAGTTGAGTTCACTAGACGCTGCTGCCTGCGGCCAATCTGGCCGGGGTGGGAGTGGCCCTCTAGAGGGCTGCTTCGAGGCTCCCCATGTGTCCCTCTGACTAGCAGAGGGTACAGTGGGGGGCAAGCGGGGGGCAAGCTGATCGTCCACGCGCCGATGGTTGGGTGACAGGACGGCCGCCTGTCACCCTACACCACATCGTCGGTGAAGTGATGAGATGCTCGGGGGTCAAGGGGGCCATCTTAAAACCGTAAATGGCCCAGGGTCAACTGGGGAGCGCGGGATAAATGCTCTAAGCAATCTTACAACTGAAGACTTGAGACGGCGTGCACGCTGTCAGCCATCAGGAGTAGTTGAGTCTGACCTTAACTACTCCTGATGGCTGACGGGGGTGGTATCCGAAGGAACTTCCGCACGAAAAAAGGAATTTGAAACGGAATTCGAAATCCACGCAGGCGGAGCCGCGGGCAACAGCTAGTTTATAAATAAATATTCTACAACAGCTTAGTTTAACTAGCTTGTGTTATGGGTTCTAGAATGCTAATAAACATACTTATATACTTTTTTTTGTAAATACATACTTATCATACATTAGAAACACCCAGACCAATGCAAATAGACATTATTCATGCATACAAATATTTGCATTGAGCGGGAATCGAACCCGCGCCCTCTGCGTAGCAGTCGCAGTTTGTGACCATAATTATTTAATTTATTATTATCGGATTCTATCGGATTTATTTGGTTTTATTATTGTTTACATTGAGCCTAACGATGATTTGCGGGCGGCCAAATATGTAATAAATAACTTAGGTTTCATTTAAAAAAGTACTTAGTTTTATTATAACGTGTGGCAAACGCGTACAAACGTCCGATAATATGAACATTGTATAAAATTAAGGAAACTAATCTTAATCTTAGGTTAAATTAATGAATGAAAGAATTGTTTTTTTTTTAGTGCATCAAGGAATGAAAAATTTTCCTATTCAATATTACCTAGGTATTTGGTTTTCCCAGACAAGGTCAAAATGTTTTCACGTCTCGGACGTTATGTGAATTTCTACTAGGCTGTATGTTTATACTTGTGAGTATGACTGTACTGATACCTACATACTAGTAACCCCCAACGAATGTCAAAACGAGAAGTGCTATAAGTTTGACCCAAGAACATTAGAAATTTCCTTGTTCTTAGCTATAATATCCTTGGTTTGACCTATTTATTTATATACCTGTCTATGTATTTGTATAATATCTGTCACAGTCAGATACCGAAAGACATCATAGTTGTATCCTTCTTGAATTACTTAGTTATTTTGGTTTGAACTGAAAAATGACGCTTTATTACTTTATGTGCACTATATTATATCATCATAAAATGTTGACATTTTATATTATGATAAATATTTCTGTTGTCTATCGCAGTCTATCATTATGGATCAAGGGAATAGTTATGATTGCAATCATTACCGTAGCCTTCTAAGGACATAACAGCTCATCTTATTCTGATCATAAATCACTCGTACTGTGTCATACGCTTGCTGATATAATCATCCACTTCTCTCATCCATTGTTCACGACTAGTTCACGGATGCTGTACAAATAAATTATTCATAAATGTTCGACGTACATCTGCACCTCCCACTTATCAGTATCATCAACGATACTTATTTATGCTGCTTTTTGTATTAGTTTTTTCAGTAAGTAGCTATTTTTTTAATACAATCTACCAGTGATCTGCAATATGGATAAAATCTTAATATATATAAATCTCGTGTCACAATGTTTGTCCTCAATGGACTCCTAAACCACTTAACCGCTTATAATAAAATTCGCACACCATGTGCAGTTCGATCCAACTTGAGAGACAGGATAGTTCTTGAAACGGATTTCGACATCCACGCGGGCGGAGCCGCGGACAACAGCTAGTATCTAATATTTTATTTCATGAATAACTTTTCTATTTTCAGATTTGATGATCAGTAGGCTGCCAGCTTTTCTTTGAAAGAGGTAAATGTAACGTTCGAATGGAATGACTGGTCGAAGGTAAAGCCCTGCTTCGAGGCTGCAAACAAAAATAGGTACCTCAATGAAATATCACCATTCCATTAACGACCTATACTTAGGAATCGTGGTGGATCTATCTAGCGCACACTCTTCAGAACTGTGCTTGCACTCTTCCTATTTATGGCAATGCAGCAACGTTTTTCTTACCCGAACAAACGTTTTGAACCCATATCCTTTTATTTTTAATTGCACTAGATCGATGTAACTTAGCAGGCTTATTAAAATTGAGGGAAAATATAACACTAATGAATTTTCATCGTCATCATCATCATTTCCCTCTCTGACGCTTGACCGCCCGACAGTGGAATAGTAATGTTTTAATGGTAGTGTCATTAGGTAGATTTACTTTTTTTGTATAAACTTAATACGTATTTTTTTATATTTCATTCGTTCTTTAAGTAAACGATTTTTTGTTACAACATCTCTTAAAATCTCATGAGTTCCGGTAATGACACAATAGGAATTAGATGGTGGTAAAAAGGTTGCTACACTACTGTTGTTAAATTTATTAAGCTCCTACTTTGCTTGACCTTTACCATGACAACCTATTTTATTTTTTGTATCTTTTAGTAACCCTACAAAACCTAAACTTCTGACGTAACTATATCAGTTTGAATACCTATTAAATACGTCCATCATACAATTTTAAATGGAATCTTTAACCGATTTTGTTTAAGTTCCTTCGGCAAATTTAGTTACTCTTATTGGAACCTTTTATTAATTGGCTCTTTTGTTAGTATGTTAGAGTTTATGCTCATTTATTTCATCTTGGCAAATACTCTGATGCTGCGTGATATCCTGAGTCTGAAGATGGAGACGGTAAGTGGTCAGCACCTCTGAACTAACAAAATAAACCCGTCATGTTTGGGTGCATTTGATTTGTTTGGTTATGTAGGGGAAGCCCGGGCAAGACGCATATGTTAAGGGAAAGTGATGAAATAAATTATTTTAGTAATCTTCAGCGGGTTCACATTCAACTTAATTAATTAATGACGTGATTACGACACCAATCACCCTTCTGCCATCCATCCTTCAGTGCATCCATCGCTTTAAACGCAAGGTAACGCCCTCTTCTCCAGAGACTTTATCTCTTTGCGGGAAACAAAGTGTAGATAACTAGTTGTAACTGTTATTTCATTCATTGAGGTAAATAAACCAATAAACTTACCTAATCAAGATGTAATCTCCCACCAATTAACTACACAACTGTCTGGTTGTCAAAACTAACCAAGTATTTTTTATAAAGATTTTCAGTGTCAGATAACTTTTATAAAACATATAAGTTATAGTATACTGCATGTTTGTATTCGTACAAGCGCATATTGATACAATATCGCAAGGCCAAGAACATCGTCAATAAACTGATATAAATTAGGTATGTTATTATGCGAAACCTGTCACGAACGAAGAAGTGCACAAGTATGTAAGTATACCTACATATAGCGTTCTCTGTAACAGATTCCCTTCATTATAGTTTCTATTGTATTGTCATTACCCATTAAGTGCCAGGAGCCGAGCCAAGTCGCCGTCGTATTGTAATAACCGTCGGAATGGGCCACTTAATGCTGCTTACCCTGTTACAATTTATCGTCCGCAACGAGAGAACGTAGAATGCCGCCTCCGCACCGTTTTACTTTGTAAGGTGGTGATGCGTGCCAAAGAATTAGCGGAAAAGAAATGGGAGTCTTGTATAGCCCTCTACAGGGCCACAGAGGGCGCACTGGGCGCCGGATATCTCATACGATCTCCGGTGTCTATGAGCGCGGAAGGAGTGACGGTTTTTATATTGTTACACTAGGATTTAGTTATTCAATTAATTTATAATCATGCACTCATGAACTTGTATTTGCGTAGGTGTCATAGTAATATGTACAGTCAGTGTCAAAAGTTGATTAACATTAAAATATTTATAAACCCTTTTTACATTGAAAGACATGAGTCATTGATTTATATGTAGCTTTTATAATCCCGAGAGTACCTGTAACGTTTATTTAAATATATTACTGGATATAAATAAATAATTGGGTTATGTTATGTGTACGGTTCTGAACATAAATATATTTTTTTGGAATTCTAATCTATTTGTTCGCGATGGATGGAAAAAGTACTGAACGGATTCTGTACTTTTTTCGTCTCCGTCGAAATCTTATGCATATTTTGATCACAAGCGGTTGAGTAGATCGGAAATATAGGTAATCAATCGACGTGAAAATAGGCTAGTGTGTTATCAGATCAAAACCGGTTGAGTAGAACCGGAAATATAATCAAAAAACGCCAAAAGAGACTAGTTTATTATTTATATGTTTATTTTAGGTATTATTTGTTAAAAGTTTAAGAGTCAAGGTGATAAAGAATAAAAATTGTTAAACGATTTATATCGTTAACTGTACTTAGTTCTCAGAACAATTTATTTGCAAAACTTACATCACGAACTTAGTTTATGTAGGTAGTGTAATTTCGATGATAGGTGCCTACTTGATTTATTTCATTGTGAGTATTGCAAACATCCTGTTATAAAGAAGAAGTTATTGAACTAGGATGCGAATTGGTAATAGGTCGGTAGGTACCTACTATTGTTAAGGAAAAGAAAAGCAAAGATGGCACTGAAAACAACAACTCATAGGAGTAGCAGTCGTATGGGCAGATATATTTTTTCTTCCAGAGGTTTCTTACCTATAATATAACATTGGGTGTATGTAGTGTAGGTCCCACGAAAATCTACAGTGCTCAGGCGACACCTGCAGACCGGTTCCCCTGCTGATTGACGGACGAGACTTCGGTGCAGGTTTTCTTGTCGTGATTGATAGGACTGTTGATCATCGCTTCGTTAATTGCCTAGAATATACACTAAATCGTAGGCTATATCCTACTAATTCCGTATCTTAATTACGAAACCGAAACGCTTTCATAATATCATTGAAATAAGGCACTTAACCACTAGTACCTACACAGTAGGTATTTATTTAGTTAAAATAAGTTTCTGGAATAATGTCAAGTCAAGACACCTGCGACATTCTATATAGTTGAATTTACCTACGCGAACATTGGAAATGTTGAGTTCATATAGTTCGTCGTAACACACCCACTCGATATCGACTAAGGTTGGTCAGGGCCACATCCTGTCATACACAACATTATACTTATTCCGCATAAGGAACTGTCGTATCATGAATAAACATACTTATTTACTTTTTGTAGAGCATTGTTACTTTTCGATTAAGTTCACAATAGATACTTACTATCTACATTTTAAATTGTAGGTGGACTGGTATTATGAAGGTATTGTAGAAGCTATCTTATTTATAACTGGTTTTAAAATCCTTTTTATTACAGTTGACACCGCTTCTAACTAAATTTATCGTATATTTATGTCATCAGATGTACACCTACTTATTCTATGTTTGAATGTTTGTTACTCAGTCCCTCTCAAACGGCTAAACGAATCTGGCTGATTTTGGTACGGAGATGCATTGTAGTTTGGAATAACATAGGTATATCCTAATTTTATTCCTGGAATAGATACCCATAGATTGAGGTAACGGGATCAAAATTCCACGTGGGTGGAGCCACGGTTCACAGCAGCAGCAACAGCTAGTGCTACTGGCCTAACCACAGTTAGGTTAGGGTTAGCAGTTAGGTAACAAATAATGATAATGCGTTAAATTTCATTATTTGTTATACTCCAAGTGAAATCGACAACCGATATACCCTGTCATCGTCAAAATACAAAACAGACTTTATATTACACCTCTCATCTGTATTCCTAATGCAGGTGCAGGACCTGATTCTATAATTATTTATTAGGTACAAGATACGAAAGTGGTCACAAATCTGTCTGTGTCGTATGTATGATGTAAGTATTGACTTAGTTACACATTTTAACTAAGCAGTATTCAGTGGCGTAACAATAGGGTGGCAGGGGTGGCAAAATGCCACGGGCCCCCGACCCAAGGGGGCCCCGGCCCAAGAGGCCGCGAGCGCAAAAATATTTTTTAGCATTTTAACTGAGTATTTTATTTTATTTGAAATGTATATTTTTATAATTTCTGGGCCTAGATTGTGCTAAAAGCAAACCACTGTCATGTCACTGATACTATTCAATTGTAGACTTTACCGTTATACAGTTAAAGTCTAAAATCAAATGAAAAGAGTTCATTAAACTTTTCGATTCGCTCTACAAATTATCATTTAAGTAATTTTAAACTTTAACGTGATAACAATAAAGACCAAAATTAAATGGCATTTCTTGTAGTGTCAGTAGTATGACAGTAGCTTGTTTTAACAGAATCGAGGCCCTGTTTAAATCTAAAGTGAGACAACTAAAGACCATACAATTTCAAGTTAATGGTTAAGCATTTCAACCAACCTCAACAAAAAGATGTTGATTCATTTTTAGAGATGTACATTTGTACCTACATATTACCACCAGTGACGAGTAATTTCACTTATGACCGTCAAAAACCGTCAATCAAAATACCTGTAAATAGCACATTTCTATTCATTTTAGAACGCATCCATCGGTTTCTACAAATATTTTGTCGCAGTACGTTGCCGTTGGTAGCGCAGGCGAGCTAGCAAACACTATGTTAGGGGAATCCCGGGCATGGAGTGGAAGGACCGACTTGGAGTGGAAGGACCGACTTGGGCAACCAAGCGCGGGGCACGCCGTTGTAGCGGCGGTAAGATCCGTCATGGAGGACTGGCTGGAGCCTTGTGTCTGATTTGGAAGGAGCCAACGCCCGAGTGCCATCACTGCGTTGCGGGCGAGGACTCAGGGCTGCACACGCTGGCCGAGTGTCCGGCGTGGGAGGTGTCGAGACAAGCCCTCCTGGCAGCCCTCGGGGTGGGAGTCCTCACACTGCCGGTGCAGATCGCAGCGATGGTGCCGAGTGCGGACGCGTGGTCGGCCGACGCCTCCTTCTGCGAGCAAGTGATGCTCGAGGCGGCGGAAAAGGTTCGGGAGAGGCTACACAGAGCTCGCCCGGACGGCGGCGGGCGCGGACGCCGAGTCCTCCATGAGCGCTGTCCTGGGGGTGATGGGTGGAGCCGCCTGTCACCCTAGCAGAAGCAGGCCGAGGCGGCGGCGGCGCGGCGCAATCTCGAATCCGGAGATGGCCTGGGTCAAGCCGGGGTGCGAGGGAAATGCTCTTTGGGCCACCTTACACCCTGGCGTCAGAAGACCCTAGACGGCGTGCAGTTTTAGTCGGTAAGAGTCCGACATAACCTGCCCCGCTGGTCGCGGGGTGGGTATCCATGAGGATTTCCGCACGGAAAAAAAGAGGAATCCCGGGCATCCGGATTTTATATTTTTTTATGAGGGCACGTAGTGCACCCGGGCAACCTAGGCAAGCAGCGCCTCCCACTCGCCACAGGTGACGAAAAAGGGTGCGAGGGATATGCCTATTAGGTAACCTTACATCCTGGTAATTAAGACTCGAGACGGCGAACGATCCCGACATAACCATCTCCGTGGTATCCATTTCCGCACCATAAAAAAAGGGGAAAAACTGAGCGAAGAATTTTGGCAGGTAATCAAGTGAATGGCGCACTGCATAATTTTATGAGCAGTCAGAACAGAAAATGTCTAAAGAGGCACGACTTGCTGTTCATAGAGGAGTTCTCGTTCCCACATCGATGTATGTATGGGCAACCAAGCGCGGGGCACGCCGTTGTAGCGGCGGTAAGATCCGTCATGGAGGACTGGCTGGAGAGGCCTCAGGTGATCTCTGGTAAGGGGTGCTTCGGGGATCACTTGTGTCTGATTCGGAAGGAGCCAACGCCCGAGTGCCATCACTGCGATGCGGGCGAGGACTCAGGGCTGCACAAGCTGGCTGAGTGTCCGGCGTGGGAGGTGTCGAGACAAGCCCTCCTGGCAGCCCTCGGGGTGGGAGTCCTCACACTGCCGGTGCAGATCGCAGCGATGGTGCCGAGTGCGGACGCGTGGTCGGCCGACGCCTCCTTCTGCGAGCAAGTGATGCTCGAGGCGGCGGAAAAGGTTCGGGAGAGGCTACACAGAGCTCGCCCGGACGGCGGCGGGCGCGGACGCCGAAGGCGTCATCAATCATCTAAGGCGATTACATCGATGTATGGGTATGTATGGTAGTGAATGTTGGGTGTGGCAGAAGAAGCATGAAAGTAGATTGAATGCTGTAGAAATGAGAAGTCTAAGAAGGATAGCTGGAGTAAAGCTGATGGACCGAGTGAGGAACAGTGTGATAAGGGAACGTTGCGGTATAGTTGAAGATGTAGTGACCAAGATAGAGAAAGGGATACTTAGATGGTTTGGACATGTAGAGAGGATGGATGAAAGAAGATTGACAAAACAGATACCTATATGAGGTGAGGGTGAATTAGCAAACCGGTAAAGGCCGACCTAGGCGTACATATTTTAATCAGATCCAAGACGTTTTGGAGAAAGGCCTAGGTCAAGAGTAGGTACCCGGCGTGCGTGTATGAAAAAGAATATTAAAGTTGAAGAAGCGAAAGGGGTATGCTAAGATCGTAGCAAGTGGAAAGATGTTATCTCTGCCTACCCCAATGGGAAACAGGCGTGATTTGTATGTAGTATGTATGTAGGTATGTAAAAAAGGGCCAAAGTCACGAGTGAATAGGATCCTTCTAGGCAAGCGTGATTCATCGTAGACCGCATCGTCACTTACCATCAGGTGAGATAATGGTCAAACGTAAGCCATCCTGAATAAAAAAAAAATAGGAACTGACTGCGTATTCTTTGTGTAATTATTTTGACATTGGTTTTGGTTACATAAATATTAAAATTAAACTGAGTACAACGTGACGAGTTTTACTGATAGGGCCCCATCAACAGAATTTGCCACGGGCCCCAGATGGTATAGTTACGCCACTGGCAGTATTGCAATAGGTCAATAAGTTCTAGTAAATTATTCAAAACATACTTAAGTAAATAATAAAATTTTCGCGTTCATTAACATTACGTTACGTGATTCTACAAGTTTGGTTTTGGATGAATAATAATAAACCATTAAGTCAGCAGTGATTATGTTTTCTTTCAATTTATTGACTCTTAACGAATGATTTCAAATAGGAAATAGAGAAACTTAATTGGTTATTGTGTTGAATGATTATATCTTAAGAAAAAATATCTACAGAATATCTAAAGCGTTTTTACTGCAAGCGCACGTGTCATCACGTGCTTTATGGTGTATTCTGTTAAAAAATTATAATTCGAGCTCATCAACTCACCAGTCACCTTGTGTCACCGTACGTACGATGACCGCTGTTTTTTTACTCAGACAATACAATTTGTACAAGAGTTGCCAGGTCACGAAATATTACACCTATTATGCTTTTATTTACTATAAATGAAAAAGTAATAAAGGCTGATTATGCTGCTTCATCACACGATATAACATTATAGAATTTTTTCCATTTCTTTAGGTGTGAAGTACCCGATCGAGACATTCAAGCTCACCTGCACCTACTGTTTGTTGGAGGAGGCTCTGGCGCAGGCAATCTCTCGGGGTGGGCTTACGGCATGTAGTGCAGTAGCTCCAATAAAAGTCATATAAGCCAAACCAAACAATGACTTAATACAGGTATAAATTCTTATTATATAAAAACAGCTTTAGTCTTCAGATTTAATTATTCTATACATACCTACTTAGTATAAAACCAATTTGCTAATAGTCTGTAGGTACACTTAGACATACTAAACTCTACTAAACTGCGCCACGGATTTTAATGTGGTTTTCAGTATCATTCAGGTAATTCTTCCATATGTGCAACCGGGATGGGTAAGCAATAATAATATAGAATAAAAATGCCGGTTACCATACAAACATCTATGGCAGTCGTTACGGGTAGTTGGAGCCCACAAATGTCCAACCAGTCTGACTTTGGAACTTCGATATCGCCATTGGTCATAATGACCATTGGTTGTGGAGGTCTCAAGGAGGTAGGACACGACGGTATCTCCCGTCCGAAATGAGCTGTCCGACTGGGGATGTACCTCCGCCCTACAGAAGACCGCGGCCATAATAACCATCGTGTTGTGTTCCCGCCGGTAAGTAGGGTAGCCAGAGCTCACTGTACCCCTCCTCCCCTTCCTCTTCCTAGCCTCCCCACCCCTTCCCAGCTCTCCTCCTTTCCCTTCAGGGTAGGCAGCGGGTGTGTGGCACTTTAGTGTTGCACACGTTCATAGGCCACGGTGACCGCTTTCCATCAGGTGGGCCGTGTGCTTGTCTGCCACCAACGTAGTATAAAAAAAAAGGTCAGATGGCAGTCGCTCCACGGAAAATATCGAAGTTCAGCCGCATCATAGTTAGACTGGAAAGCCGACCCCAACTGAGTTGGGAAAAAAGGTTCAGAGAATGAATGATGATTATAGAATAAAAATGCATTAATTGTACCTTACAGAAACTTGTGCATACAGTCTTACATACTCACATAGGAATGTTGTTAAATAAATACAGATCTTATTTCTTGATGTGAATAATGAAGAACTCTATATTCTGCCAAGAACCTTTTATAATTACGAGATAGAATTGAGGAAGTGTATTTTGTTTGCTAATGAAGTTAGTTATTGTGTGTTTATTAAAACAGTTATTTACAAAATGGAACCTTAAGTATTACGTGCTCAAGTAATGTCGTGCCCATAAAGTGATTAAAAAAATGAATATTGTTCTTTTAACCCCCGATGGGAAACCCGAACGGGGTGTTATAAGTTTGACGTGTGTGTGTGTGTGTGTGTGTGTGTGTGTGTGTGTGTGTGTGTGTGTGTATGTGTGTGTGTGTTTGTAATGTAAGTCTGTCTGTGGCATCGTAGCTCCCAAACGGATGAACCGATTTTTATTCTGTTTCTTTTGTTTGAAAGATGGTTTAGGGGAGAGTGTTCTTAGCTATATTTTATGTAAATCGGTTAAGCCATTTCAAAGATATAAGGGGTGAAAGTGATGATGAAAAATTGAAAGTGTTCAAATATATCCGTATTGGGTATCAAATGAAAGGTCATAACTCACACATTCCCCCGACGAGACAAACTGTTAGTTAAAAATATGAATACGTAAATAATATAGCTAAGTACCTATAATAATAATAAAGGTTCAATACTAAGGGTAGATAGGTCATAATACAATAGTTATTTTTTACTTTTTACAGGCTTTTTATTGTTCTTTTTTTGAGACGGGGGTTTTTTAAATTTTTAATTTAATTTTTTTCTTTGTATAACCTGTACAACACTGAAACGGTAAAAGGTTAAGAAACTAAGAGTAGAAATTTTCAATGATTACTAAAATAGATCCGACTCCTATTTTTTAATTCCGTTAATTAGTGTACTTAAGAAGAATGTAAAAAATACTTTTCTGAAAACTGCATCAAAATCGGTTCAACCAAACGCGAGATAATCGCGGACAAACATAGAGGTCAAAAGTACACCAAAGTTCTTATACTTAAAGCAAAATTGTAGTTAATGGGCCGCAATTAAGATTGTATAAAGTCAGATCGATAAATCCAAAGAATCAATCTACAACCAATGAAAACTAGCTGTGAACAATCACTCCTATTTGAACATTAACATAACATATTTTTAATGAAAACTAACCTAATCTAATGTAACTTAATATAATTTAATCTAATCGAACACCACTATCGTCAAACAGATGTACCTATTACTCTTAACATTTGAAATTACTATGTATTTATTACTTGTGGTAAACGCCGTGGATGTCACAATTATTATGTCATCATCCAAATATTTAAGTACTCATATTGTGATGTTATTTGTTTATCCAATAAAGAACAAAAAAAAAAACAATATCTATATCATAATGATAAAATTTATCTACATAATATTGTTTTATTTTTTTATAAAAATACTGTGTTTTCAGCACCATTGTTGAAAAGACTATAGGTAAGTTCGTATTAGATCATTAAAACCATTCCTTTGGAATTCGCTAAACTATAGAGAGCCAAAATTAGGGTTTATCCTTAGATCATTGGTATTCCCGCTAATAGGTTTGCGGAGTCATACGATACCTCAAAAAAACTCGTCAATCGGGTATAGGTACCATTTACGAGCGTAGGTAAATCCAAAAGTGGTACTTTAGAAAGGTTTAATATGTATACCTTTTAGACTAAGTGCCTTTTCTAAATATAATTTATGTTAACTTAATAATACAGTAGGCATGTTTTCTTCTGACTATTATATTGTTATTTTTATTGTTGTTTTGCAACAAGGATGTGCCTAAGAATTAACCTAAGAATCATTCTCTTTTTAGAAAGTAGGTCTAAAGATACATGAACGTTTTTATTTGTTTCTTTACACTGCAATAGAATGTTAAAACTTCGTGTGCGTTCCCTCGGCAGGAAAATGTAGTACCTACCTATAATTATCATTTTGAGACTAACAGATAATAATTAATTGCCGAGTTTCTGTAATTTTATTGTAATTTAGATAGATTTTTATTGAGCTGGTCGTTTTTAGTCAGTTGAGAAAATTGGTTGGATGTTTTGCTGCATTCTTAATGTTGCTTAGTTCTTACTCAATGTCTTATTACAATTATTGTACAAGGATTAGTAACGCGTTTTAACATTTACTAAAACAAAAGCTTCATTATCCTAGCATGAAATGCTGGTCGCATCCGAAACTTCCATTTCGGACTTTTATTTTTGTTTTAAGTAGTTTGTAGTGAGTACGCTTTTGCTTGGGCTGCCCCCTATCCCTAGAGAAAAGCCTGCACCAGAGTCTCATCCATTGATCAGCAGATGAGGTTGGCTTGAATACCAAAGATCTTAATGGACATTCACTATTACATAAAGCAAAATATATATGGTATTGATAAAACTATATTTTTTACATAAGAAAGTGCAGCATAATAGTCAGTTATATACCTAATATATAGAACACAATCAGATGGTCTACTCCCACCTGTTCTGTTGAGTTGTTCTATTGGCAGAACTAGTGGGAATTTTTTTCCCATTAGTTCTGTGACTTATAAGACTATGCTTTACACCGGACTTTATCAAGTTAAATATAAAATAACGCCTGCCAAGAAGGTCGTGATACGTTGTTACAAAACTTGTTGCTAACCATTTCTCACTCACGATAATAATACGGAGAATTTCCTTACCAAATACTTCAACCAGTACCTTTATTTCATCAGTCTATTTATCCAATAATATTAAAAAATGTGGCATCAAAGGCACATGTATTGGTAGCTACCTCGCAGCTAACTTCTGTCTGCCAACATACAGGCTATATTGCCTAGTTTGGAAATCAGGGTGTCAGTACCTAGGTACGTAAGACCTATATGCTGCAATTTTTTTGATAAAGATATTAGCTTCTTCTGTCAGTTATAGTGTAACCTCTGCTCGAATTGCTAGATTTAGATCGTATTCACTCAATAGATAGCCGTCATTTATATGTTCTTAAGATAGTCATGAACAAACTGTATAGGTACGGCCTAAAAGGAGTTGGATGGCCTTTAGAGCCATCCGAAAATGGTTTGTTATAGAAGCAAACTGGCTAAACATCAATTTGTGTACTGTCAATAGGAGGCAGTATAAAAAATCGTTGTTACCCATTTTTGGCTAGTTTTAGGTCTCCTAACTAATTTTTGGTAAAATGGTCGTCAGACCTAGTTAGGCTTGTTGCGCTTGTGGCCTTATTTATGATGCAAGTTTCACAATCATAATTTATATTAGTTTCATTCAACCAAACTTTTATAACAATCCTTTGACTTTGACTGCACCACCCGAAGGTTGAAGTAGAAAATGCAATTACATCTCAGATAACTAATAACATATCTCTTATATATGCTAAAGCAGTACCTATATGTATATAAATGTAGGTACTCGTTTGGAATTTTGAAGCAAGTAGTAAGTAACTTTTTCCATAAATCGAAATCGGGAATGTTAACATCCGGGACCGAAGAGGAGATTTGAATTGGTGATAGGTAGATACATAAACAAAAAACATTTAAGTACAAATGTGAGATTTACAAAGTTAGGTAAGTTTTTTCAAACCTTAGAAACGTTTAATTGAATTCTAATTAATACGCCGAATTGAATTTTATCTGTTATGTTACCTATGTTATTGTAATGTTGCACCTAAACGTGTGAACATTAATAATGTATCAATATTTGTACATAAATATAACACAGTAAAATGTAATATAAAACCAAATATTTGCGTTACGTATTATATAAAAATCATTAATTAAACACCGAATTCTATTTTTCAACAGTTAAAAACATATTCGTGCTTTCGTGCACTATACTAACCTTTAAAAAACCTTCATCAAGAGATCTACCCTTTTCTGCGCAATCATAAAACAAAGAGCAAATGTACATAACATTTACTCTAATAAACCATAAATTAGACAAATACTACGAGTATTACCGTCATATGACTGGAGCTTAATCTATGTCAAAAACTACATGACACTACACGTAGGTACCTACCTACATTCAGCGACAAAAGTAGTTGAACATTTTTAAATTTATAAATGAATTATCAAGTAAAAAATGGATATTGCTTATTTATTAGAATTATATTAGAACAGTAAACATACCAATGTTTACTGTTCTAATATAATTGAAATAAAACTGTTTTCAGCAGACTCTATCACAATTTATTTAGTGTCACTTATTTTATTATTTACACTGATCCCAACGGCTGAAACGGTTTTACTTCAATGTTTAATATTCGCGTAAGCTTTCAATATCATATAAAATATCTTATCCTACTGATATTATAAATGTTGAAGTTTGTAAAGCTGTTTGAATGTTTGCTACTCGATTATGCTTAAACAATGAACGTAGGTATCTGACCTACTGAAATTTGGTGCAGGATTATAGTTTGAAATATCGTATTATAGGCTACTTTTTATAAGTGGAATTGGTTACCGTAGATTGTAGGAACGGAATCACAAATCCACACGAATGAAGTCTCAGGTAACAGCTGGTAAAACCTATTTTATATTCTGTGCGATTATTATATACTTTTAATGCTGACTGTACCTCACCACCAGACGTTGCCATCACCTGACCACTTTCCATTACCCATTCTACCTGAACTTTAAGCTGATCAAATTTTAAGATAAGATCGATAACCTCTCATAAATCACACCGGTCGGTTGAATACCAGTAGAAAATAATTATCATGTCACGAACGAAATGTCCATTGATATAGAAAACGATATTCATCACGAAATTTTTGACAAATTAAGTAAAGTTCATACTAATTTCTCGGTGTAGGTATGTTAATATAATATTACGTAAGTATTGTGGAATAACAATATGTTTACATTTCTGTTATATTCATGCTTAGAAAATGTTAAGTGACTTTGAGTTATATTGCATATCAAAAAATTAGTAATAGTACATTAGACATCAACGCGTTTTAGTGTCAATGTGTAGATTTGTTTATTTGCCACAGGCGTAGGCGCAGGTCTACCGTTAACTAATTCTTAAGTTTTTTAATTATGTATGAGCTTATTTAGGTAATTTATTAAAGAATAGAATTTTGTTAATTGTCTTCTATATGACTAAAACTTTATGGTTGCTGTAAAATTAAATGAAAAAAAAAAAATTTGGCCGAGTGGGAAGCGAACCCGCAATCATAGCAATATAAAATATTAAGAGCTTGCAATGGAGTGTATACAATACATCGTCATTATTTTTTCGATTTTAGGGCTATAGACCCGAAATGAACCTCACCTGCTGATCACGAACGAAGCGCGCGCTTTCCTCTTTTGGATAGAGGATAAGGCAGTCATATTCAACTGCGCACGTCTACTTCAGAAACCAGTCCTCCTCAACGACGGAAGAAGAATGATGAATTTAGCCTGCCGGAAAAACTAAACCTTGGGTGCAACCGGGACGAAATGAGGATGATTAACCGATAGGAAAACAATGGGGCGGGGCAAGTAAACACCGTTATCTATTCCATATGAAGTTTGTAATCGTATGTCTGCATTGAGCAACATTTCGCAAAACGCTTCTTCGACAACAATACCGTGACAAGCGGTGAAGACAAACACCTACCTTGTTATCTTATGAATAATGCCGATTATGTTGAGTAAACACATGCACACGCGACCGACTGGATTTTTCACGAATCTTTATCGTATACAGTGTGTGGTCTTTTGTTACTTTTCTTTCTTTTGTTCATGAAAATACTTTTGTTCTTGACTGTTTTATATTCATGTGAAAATAGCTCATTCATACTTTAGTTACGTCATTGTAGTCAGTCAGATGCACCTAACATATGAATGAGAAAAGCTCTAATAGGTCTTGGTGATGTACTCGTATTATGTTAAAGCCAAAACTTACTGATCATTACCATCACAGCGTTAGTCCCGGTTGCATCCAACGCTTCTCAAAATATCTTGATTAGGGTTTGGCTTATGTTATTTTTTATAGGAACGACTGCCACCTGACCTCTCAAGAGGAAAGCATATGGCCAGAGCTTGTGGATATCGGCTATCAGCTGAGGTTAGATTTGTTACCTGTCGAAATCGACAATACCCTTGTAATTGGTTGAGCAAGTCAGTAAGCTCAAAGTATAACCTAAGCCATATCTTTGAATCCAAGACAGATCATTACAAAAGAAAGTGTGATGTATAGACGATTTAATGATGGGTATGTAACATTTCACCTCACCATCCTGAGCTTGCACTTCCTAGTACCATGAACAGTTTTATCAAACAGGTAAAGTGTACACAGTCGCAATACGATTCATGCACTAAATAAACCGACATACAGTCAAAATCATTTATGGCGTAAAATATTATTGATTATTTTTTTTTTATGTCGGTCACGTCAACATGACTTCAACTCGCCTGATGGTAAGCTGAGGCAAAGTCTCTAGAATGGGAGTCACCATTGCAAACACCGATATTTTTAATCTTATTGTTGTGTACCGGTCTATATATTTCTACTCGAATTTGTGCATTCATGAGACTAAATAATAACCCACAAATCCTTTCAAACCACTTCATCAAATAGATTGAAAACATATAAAGCACATTACAGTGTATCTAGAAAACATTCACGTAAACTCTCGCTTTCCTTTCCTTTGTTTTAATCGTAGATTGAATTATGCAACCATCTATCAATATATTATTTTTCCTGTCGACGATTATATTTAAATCTAGTGATTTAGATAAACTTACAAACAGACCAATACTTTTTATTTAGGTACAGCCTGTGCGTATGGTAGGCGGGCTTCGGCGCACGAGTCACCTAGATGTCGCGCCTATTGTCCACGCCGTCCAGCACTGGGTGAGCCAGCCACGCCATTACCTCACACTTTCAATACTGGGTTACGAGAATTTTTCTTCAAGGTCCTATTTTAGGAGCAAATAGTAGTGGTATAAATTCAAAGACGAGCAGCAATGGCACGCAGTTAGAGTTCAGCAACTCGTCCGAAAATGTCTGCACACATTGGTTTTGTAATGTGCTTTTTTGTGGGTACGTGCAGTGAAATTATTTATTAGTGAATGCAATTGTCTATTGTTACGAATATAAACGGTGTTTTTTTCTTTTTTTATAGGTAGTAGTTTAGCGTATTATCCGCAAAGAGAAGCACCATACCACACAGGACCCAATGATCCGTTTTCAGTGGAAGTAAGCCAGCACGCGTTCAAAGAACCATCGCAGCGACTGTTCTGGGGCAATCAAGGCAGCAACCAAGTTGGAGGCAATGGACTGTGGGCACATTTGACAAATAAATTTCCATTCCTAGGAAATATGTTTGGTAGACTTGAATTACCATCGGAATACGGTTTGCCTAATCAGAACAATGTACCGTCCACGGAGTATGGTCTTCCAGGGAATCAAGTACCATATTATCAGCAACAACAGCAGCAATACTATCAACAACCCCAGTTCTACCAACAGCCTCAGCAATTTTATCAGCAGATTCCTCACCAGCCTGGACAGCGCATTCTTTCTTCAGGTCGTGACGTAGCAATAACTGATGACGCGGTGATAGTGACTCCTCCGTTTGTGCCAGTTGCTCAGCCCGCACCTGCACCGGCCCCAGTGCCGGCACCTGCGCCAGCACCGTCTCCAGTACCTGATCAGGGATACTCGTACAATAAACCTCAATATAGATTGGAATTGCCGAACAAGTAAGCAGAATATAGACACGCCATAACAGTTGACTGATCATAGAAATTAAGTATGTAGGCATTGCTCTGTCTCTTACTAATTATTGTTGCAATATACAGACAAAGAATAGATCGTATATATTAGGTATTAATATTATTAAAATCTTTTTGATTTATTTTTTAATCATGTTATGTGAGTAATTTAAAAAAAACTCTTTGCCCGGTTATTATTGTAATTCAAATTTACCTGATAGGTATGTGATTAGAGATGACTTTGCTGTAAACATAAAATTTTCCAATCAGAGTCGATAATTTTTTCACTTTTTTTCATAACCTGAACAATGCGGTCATGTAATTTCAACACCTAATGAGGGATATGAGACAAATTTTGATGCTATTTATTACTTTTATTGTTTTTTTTTTACATTTCACAATATCGCAGTCTTTTTGCTAAGATATTTTTAAGATATGTTGACATGTGTGAAGTGTAAAGTGTGAAGACCTGATTTTTCGAATTTCTAGAGCATGTGGGATACATGCTAGAAATTCGGATTTTACTTGACTTTGAAATCGCGCAGCCGAATCGTCTAAACATTAGCACAATCCTGTGCTAATACTTAAGTCCTAATAATCTCTCATATTGATTTAATTAACACAATTACGGGTTTTACTTGGAAATTACATTTATGCTCTCTTGAAGACAAAATATTTTTATATTAAAGGTAATTAAAAGTACTTTAACAGGAATAATTTGTTTAATTTATTAGTGTGTATGTGTATTTATTCCACCCTGAGTTGACCCGCATCCTGTTAAGGTATGATACATAATAAAATAATTTCAACACTAAAACTATTCAAACTTCACCGGAACTGCTTGACTATACCTAGATTATGAATTTCTTCACCATTATTAGTAAGTATTACAAATGTTAACCATATAACTATATTTAAACAGGTGACAATGACTTTTAGAATAAATAATATAAATAAAATAAATTGCACAATCCTTTACAAATGTTTGCACTAAATTCTTCTATATAAGGAACAACGTAATCTCAATCTCAGTGCTTAGTAGGATGAAGCTGACTGGTCATAGTACCCATTGCCATTCCTGTCCACACCCACGGATGTGCTGGCACTTACTGACCGCCCCTGTACTGCTCCAAACATTCTGCGGGTCTGACCAGAGCTGCAGACATACACAAAAATATTTTGATGAATGTAAACATTTCACAATGCATGACGTGCAGTTATGTTCAAGGTCAAATTTCACTATACCTACTTTTGATGAAAAAAAAACTGTTCAGAATGGAATTGAGAACCATTAGTTTGAAACCACTAAAATTTTAAAACACTGACTTCATTAACCCTAGATTATGGTCTTGATACATTTTATCATAAAAAATGAATTTAAATAAAAATTAAACCGATCGGGCCTACACTTTCAAATAAGAATAATGATCCAAATCGAGATACCATCACCATAATCCTAGCTACAATACCTACAGGCTGCATCCAAAGATTGCAATATGAAGCCTGACGGCGTTCCCTTCCCAAGATTTGTTTTATCTTGACTTTAACCGGGAGCGACTGCTGTCAGACCCCCAACCCCGAGAGGGAAGCCTGCTCCAGACCGTAATTCGTCAAGCAGCAGATGTGCCGGTTCACAGGTGAGCTTAGCTTGAGCCCCGACAATCTTGGTAGAGCCCCATACACTTTCCATGGTAATAAACATCGAAAAAAACTACGTCTTGGTACAACTAAACTTTGAATTTCTTCCCTTTTGAAAGTGGGTTAAGAATACATTGTAGCCAATATCAAGTAATGTTTTCTGCCAAGTCAAAATCAAGTCAAGTCAAAAATCATTTATTCTGTATAGACTATTATATGCGGCACTTACAAAACTTCAAAATCAAAAATATTTAAAACCAGAAGCAAATGGACCACTGCACCGGTTCGAAACGCGGCCCAGACCGGAGAAGACTCCGGCAAGAAACTCAGTGGGCTGTTTTTTTTGGTCTTTTGCGCCTGGTGTTTTACAATTTAATAAATAAATGGTAAGTAATTCGATAAGCAGCAGACTTCTTAATATGCGCAGTATCATTTAAACCGCTACTTATTTTTTTATTTTTTTTTCAAAACATATTATACATAGAAATACCCCGATCAACGCAAATAGACATATTCACGCATACGGTGTATATGCTATGGTCAGGCGTCGAACCCACAACTTCTGATGTAGAAGTCAAACTTCTTAATATAGGTCTTAACTATTTTAGACCGATTACCTAATAGTTCGTCTAAGGCCTCTGTAAGTCAATCAGTATCAGTTTTCGTTGCTATTCAAGTTTAACAGAACTAATTTACCTAGGTTTAAAATTCTTTATTCCGCCTACCAAAAACTCAACTTACTTATTTTTTATATTGAAACCAACACGTTTATAATTTTAAACCAATGAGTGTGAACTTGCGAATCGAAAAGGTAACTATCTAATCAAAAAGATAAAGCTATGAAAATGCGTGAGGAGCAGGCAGTAGTAGTAGGTGAAGGTGAACATAAAGTTATTTCCTTGGCGATTATGGGACAGATTGTATTTCGGATCTATTCTCTAGAACATACAGTACCAAGTAATTAGTATCGAGTGCCAATCCCGATTGTATTCAAAACTTGCGTTTTAAAGCTACCCCCAACCCCGTAAGTTAATTTCGCGACAAAGCCTCATCCGTAAATCAACAGGTCTACCTGCAGATGGTAGCTTTTTACCCGGAGATCTTGGTGGATCCCATACTCACAACTGCTCTAGCTTAGTGACTTTCTACTATTACGAGTATGTACCACAAAACTACTTGTTAGTGGGATAATCCATGAATAATAACATGATATTGCTTAATACATTTATTATTAATTTAGTAGATTAAGCTGTTACAATAAATAGGGAATTAATCTTCCGGCAGTTGCACTGCTTCGTAGGTGCGCAGGCGTAAGGGGACGCGGCGCGTGCGTGCAACTGGTGGAAAATACGCGTTCAGGGTGGATGAGCCGACACCATGGAGTTAGTCTAAATTATGTTGCTGCAGCATACTAATGCCTACGAACACACAAAATTAATTTCGTTAGTCACGAATAATAACTTCTTCAGGAATATGAAAATCGGACGAGATTTAAATAAATTAGGAACATATACCTAGCTGTTTAGCTAATTACCTACTGTATACTCATCGGGACATTATTTATCAAGAAATTATTTTTGTAGCTCCACGAACAAATATCTATCCAGGCACGGCTAGTATTTTATTTATTTTTTTAAATTAACTACTGCAGCTAGATTAATTTTCTATCAGACTGCCATAATATATATAATAGCCACTTTGTAGAATCATTGATTGGCTCTACCAAAAACAAGTGATATACCGTCCTACAGAATCTTTAGGCGTCGCCGTCGCCCTAATTGACCACAATCGTACGATGGCGCGATTTTTCGTCTCCGAACAAAGTGATCGTGCGATAACCCAACAGGTGTCCTAATAGATTGCACGATGTCACATCGCACATATAAAATTCCCATGGAGACCCTAACCTGCAACTTTGCATCCCAAAAGAATGAAGCTTCATATTTAGTATTCAATAGATTCCTGCGACAAAACGGAGCTTTTTAAATTTACCCGAGCGACTCCTCTTTGATCCCCAGGCCTCAGTGCCAGACCAGTGCATAATCAATTAGTCAACAGATTTACTGACAAGCAGAAGAGGTGGACTTGGGCCTCTAATATCTTGGCGGGGCCCCTTATAACCAGATAATATTATCATTCTTACAGCGAATTCCCAGTCGACCCAGATCTCGGGGTGGGACTGCCATTTGACCACCACAACCAGTAGGATGTGGTGGTCAGATGGCAATGCCAATCCAACAATGATATTCAAGTTCTGTAGCTAGATCAAGTATTTGAACTTTTCTGAGTACGTAAAGAAAACTTTAGATATTCGTAAGGCATCCGGGATCGATGACATTATCAAAGAGCAAGTGAACAACTAAATTAACAACTTAAATGTGCGTATTGTATCTAGTAATCTAGTGTGATAAGTTACCCAATTGGCTTTGAAGAACCGTAGTTATCTCCTGGACGTCCCCAGCTGTCTTCGTTGTTGCCCCAGCCGCCTCCGTTGTTGCCCCAGCCGCCTCCATTGTTGCCCCAGCTACCTCCGTTGCCACCTCCGTAGCCGCCTCCGTTGCCACCTCCGTTGCCACCTTCGTAGCCGCCTCCGTTGCCACCCCAGCCGTGGCCGTAGTTCAATGCCTGAGCTTTAGCCTCCGCCTTCCCTCCGTCTGAAGATTAACAATAATTGTGAAAATTGACATAATGTCTTGAAAATTGAAAAAAAATACGGTTGGAGCCGCGGGCATAGGTTAGTTTTATTTATATAACCATACAAGGTCCATTGAAATTGAATCCAGACATAAACCATTGCGGTTAGGATTCGAACCTGCCACCTTTTTGTATAGCCCAGCCACTCAAGCTGCCGCCCGATATAGTCACTCATTGAGCGTTCAAATTGCATTATGGCTGTGCCTCACTCAAGATTTAACAAGCAGCAGAAAACATTATTTATATATAGGTACATGCATTACAAAATAGAAACGACTAACTTCGTGAGGAGCATTCCTCAGCCTCCTAGACTATGGATAATATTTTATAAGCTAACCGATTATATAAATATGCATTTATTTTATCGGTTTCTATCTATGATACCATCATTCTGTTGAAAAAAGTACAGCTTTTAAAAAATGTTGAATCGCTCGAATCCAGGATGAGGGAATGTCTGTAGATGATTGTTACTCTTTCAACCAAGAACGGATCTGGATGATATTTTGCACAATGATAGATGTACATAAATCTGGAATAGGCTTTTATTCCGGTTTCTAAGGTAGGTTATCAGCGAATTGAGCCACAAGCAACAGCTATATTTAACATAGAGTGATGTGTAGAGACGGCTGTACCGGTTATTGACTTAATTATATCCCCATCAATCAAATAGATAGTAGATAGGTACCAAATGATTAATCTGTGCGTATAATGTAGGTCGCAATAATAGTCACTATAAAAAAAAGCATTCTCAACGTGGACCGCGCCTACTCTAGTTTTAACTAACACAAATGTGACGTTTATCGATTTTTTTAGATGTCCGGTTGACCGGTGCGTCTATAATTCCAAAACCGTTAGACCAACGGTGTGACTACGGTGGGTCACAAGATGCAACAGACGCTTTAAGCATAGTCTACACGTGTCGCGTTCTACATTCAAATTCACGAGCAATATTACCATCCATTTTATCATGTTTATGCATGTGGTGTTGGGAAATGCAGCCAGGCATAATAATGGGCTAGCTGGAAAACATCATAATCATTATTGAAACTGATTCGGTGATAGCTTACGTTTTGGCAATTTTTAAATATAAATAACGCTGTTTTTACTTTAGTTTTTTGTTACATTATTATAGTAACTTAAGTATTTTTTTATGTGTTTGAGACATTTATTTTATTTATTTATTTATATTTTAGGTATAGTAGGTATTTATTTATTATGTATTTATTGTAGATAATAACAGGTTGCCGACTTAGGTACTATCTATTATATTATTGATGATGGTTCGATACCCGCTGAGTGCTGTGCTAATATTTGAATGCAATATATGCAATAATATGTCTGTGTGCTTTTTGGTCTGCCTTGTCTATAATGAGCTCTCAGCCTAACATATTCAAAAATATTATTAGGTATTATAACAGATTCAAAAGGCATTCAGAATTATTTTTTTCAAAAGACTCAGATGTACACTGCAATCGAGGACCTCACGATTTAATTTACCTTGATTGCATACACAACTAAAGTAATTTATCATTCAAGTAGAAATTCGTGACTTTCAAGTAAAATTTTAATGCAAAATTCCATGATCTAAGTAAGTACCTACCTACCATACATACAAATATTTCAATTACAGAGTTATCTAATACAATATTTCTTTATGTCAATATGATGTAAGAGTCTCTTCATCATTACTAGGTACGTAGTTTGTAGAGACCTGTTGTTCAGTCGCCCTTGATAAATTAGCTTGATACATTCCAAGGTAGGTAGTTCCTTAGCTCTAAAACTTTACATAAAATAATATCTAAATATAAAATGAAGAATGTAAAATTTTGTACATATACTCTGAAGATGAGAACTGATGTTGTAATTAACAAAATCAACTTATTTTATTTTGAAGTTAGAGATCATTTGTAAATTTGTTAGTGTTTAGCTACTTCTGAATCTGGCTGTACGTATTGCATCGGCGAATGTCCGGCAGTCCACTGTAGTCGTAAAACTCATAGGTAATGTGACATTCGTCATAATAAATTCTTAGCTTCAATAGACACTTTATAATGATTTATATTTGACAGGACAAGTTCAGGAGAGACTCCCATGTTTCCTTCACAAGCAATTTTCGCGGTAATAACTACTTACTATTGTTTTTTATACAATTTAGGTGGTAGACAAGCACACGGCTCACCTGATGGGAAACTTTCAAGGTGGCCTATGGAGGTGCCAACCCTGTAAAAACCTTCTAATGCCCTTCTTGAAGAACCCCATACTATACTTAGACGCTAGGGAAAACCACAGCTGGGAAATTATTTCACAGCTTAATTGTGCGCGCGCGCAATAATAATAGATTCTCTCCTGAAGATGCAAGATTATAGTTACACTGTATGTTAGTAGTGGTATCCAAGGCATACCTACTTGTTTCCTCGGCAAGACAGACGGGCGTAAAGTAATACTGAGCGTATTTACTTGGTTAGAGTTCGACATGCCCACCTCACCGTTAGTTGGGACAAGATGTAGCCCGAGGGGGTATCCGCTCCAAATAAAATAGTATATTTATAGAGTGACACAATAGTGCAGTAATCCAAATATTAATATTCCCGTTAACGTCTTCAGCTAAGTTAAATTACTTGTGTTAAATTACTTGTGCAGTGCTTTCACGTCGGTAGGGTAACAGGGCCAGGATCTCAACCTGGGCCTCGATTCTGCTAAAGGTAAACCACTGTCATACCACTGACACCCTAAAAAATGCAATTCGCTCTGCAAAACATCATTGAATTTTAGACTTTAACTCGATAACAATGATGTCCAAAATTAAATTTTTTGAGCATTTTTTGGAAATGTCAGTGGCATGAAAGTGGCTTGTTTTACTGAATCGAGGCCCTGGTGGTACCTCCCAATCATAAGGCCGAATCCTTAATCAATAGGCTACCGATGACAATGATAAGATTTGTTTAGTATGTAGCATGTAAACTACTTACAACTAATGGCTTGGGCATTCGCGTTGGCACCGGTAGGACGACCCTGGTAAGGTACCAGATGCCTGCGCAGGCGCCTGAGCGGTACTCTTGCAGACTCGTGTCCTTCCGCATCTATCGTGTAGTATGCGCGAGGTACATAGTACTGACCTTCTGGAACAAGGCATGTGTCAAGCGATTTATCCGAACAAGGCACGTTATCTAAGAACTAGAACCAAGGAGGTATTGTTAGGCGTCTTCATAATAATCAAAGTAGGTAAGATTAGATCATGCATGAATAATATGGATTCTAATGTAATTACAAAAGTAATTATCTAAGTAGGAATGTTTATCCGCATTGTAAAACTATATCCTTGATTTGAATTTAGTTATGCTTGGTTTAGGTAACTTAATTTTCATTATTTATCTAAATAATATCTAAATAAATAATGCTGATAGGAGATGATGTGTGGTCTACGATGAAACGTTTGCCCAAAAGGAACCTATTCACTCGAAACTTATTCTAATGAAACTTTTGTGGTGGAAGCTTGAGGAAAGGGTCGTGACTGGTGAAGACTGGTAACGCCATAAATTTACATAAAAAGTTATACGGTTGGTGAGTATGATTCAACAAGGAAGCTCACTGGTATTACACGCTGAGCTCATCGGTAATCACTGACGTTAGTTATGTGCACGAACCTCCAGCTTTAACTCTGACCTCAACAAATCGTGACCGGCCAACATTTGAACATTTGCTTCTTCAGGTAAAATTTTATAATTGACTAACATTTCTATAAGTAGTTAATAATTAGTGATGATTCAATAATCTGTGACTAAAATAATATTTTTTTCGTCTACAGGAATAAGATAGAAGGAATTCTGATAGGAATTAGTAAAGCAAAAGAAAAGAATTCAATTTCTTTTTCGTCACATAAACGAACGGATGTTCATTGGATTCGCGATACAATCAATCTTTAGTCAGTAAAAAATTATAGAAGAATCAAAAGCCTTCACATGAGGTTACAAAACCATCATCATAACTAAGATTTTTTGTTACATCAGAAAAAAACCTCAAGAAAACTAAAATATTACAGATTACAGATACTACAATTTGGTTGCAATGTTCGCGTTATTGGTGATAGGTACTGAACTTGAAAAAACTAAACTAAAATAAACGATTTGTAGGTATGTAACTTATACTAGGTACCATAAGTGAACCAGAACCTACGCTAACAATTCCTGTTTCATGGAACAAGTAGCGTAACCCGGGTACATAATGAATTAGATACCTTTAAGATCATCGATCTTTGTCCGTGTCCAATCGGAAATAAGATACAGAAAATTACAAGTCAACTAATACGAAATGGCGGTAAAAACAGGAGGGCACTAACCTGCGAGGGCTACGGCAAACACAGCCGACAAGATGAATAAAGTAATCTTATGCATTTCTGACGTCTAGACTCTACAAGTATGAAGCAAGAACTGGCCTTAGCGTACTCGCTCACTCAATTTATAAGGCTTATATATCGCGGCACTGTAAGTTAAGCGTCTCCGTGGAAACTCACAGGCAACTTGATGCGTTTAATAACGGTTGTGGCGTCGCGTTCGCCAGTCGCCGGTAAAAAGCTATCATCAAATAATATGTTAACCAAAAACCACAATAAACTAGAGATCGGAAATGAAAGCAAGCGTAGGTGCACTAGACGCATTATGTAGGTGAATTTGCCTGAATTTTATTTGATTGATTATTCAGAGATTTTCCATATTAGGTAGGTACCTACTATTGATGGTTAAATCCTCACTCGTATAGGTAGGTACATATTTTTCTAATTATAAAATGTCACTGGAAGTTGTTATAACACTTGTGGTCTCCGCCTGTGTACACAGCCGATTTTTAGAATTAGAACCTATAATATAAATGATTATGCCGTGTAGTAGAGCAATGTATACCTACCTAATAGCAATTGTGCAGCTGTTAAAAAATTATCTTGAGAATATATTCCCTGTAGATCACAGGGCCGCGAGGAAATTCCACGCGGGCAGAGCTGCGGGCAACTGCTAGATTACAAGGTACTAGGTACATAGTACTTAGAGTTCAAGATCTTAAGGAGTAGCTATAGCTCGAAGACCAACATCATCTATTTAAAAGTAGCTGTAACCCTGCCGCCGTCGTCCACTTCTCACTCTTGTCAGTTAAGTATGGTGAATGTGGGCGTTAATACCTAATACTCGTACGTAGCATGTCCGTCTATGTCTTCAGGTATTGAGTGTCTTGGGTCACGTCGTCTTCAAGTTTCATTACGAACGGTGCCGAAATAAGGCAGGCTTTGTCTGGTGATAAATAGACGAATAGAAATCAGTAGGTACTTTCGCTAAAGGTATTTCTATCGGAGTAGGTACCTACCCATTGAAAATGAAGTCAAAATTCTTCATAGAACAAATAAGTAAGTAGTACCTATGTAAAAACTAAAAACCTTAAATGGACTGAAAAGGGTACTCCTGTCAACGAGGCTCAAGGTATTTTAAATTAAAGCATTCTGGATATCTAAGTAATAGCAAGATAGGTAATAAGTATAAATAGCTACCTGGTTAATTTATAATATGAATATCACTATCAAATTAAAGCTTTTTTTCTTTATCCATGCCATGGCATAAAGCGTAGGTAATTGATTAGATATATTTTTGAATGCAGAGCTTGACTTATGATTTTGATAACGTAGGTCAACGTAGGTGTAGTCAGTGTCAAAAGTTCAGGATCATTTTTAGATTTTAAAAATCATTTTTGAGCAAAGTATCTATATTTCCAAATGAAAATGTTGTTCAACTACCTACCTACCTGTGTGGTTTTATTGAAATATTTTCATTCACATTTTTAAATTTTAATTCTTTGCAATCATCATCCACTTTTGACGCTGACTGTACCTACCACGTGACAACTCGATTGCTGGTCTTATTATCATCACTGTGATTTTTCGAGGCTCCGCGTAGGAAAGACTCGTGGATTGTCCACAAATGACTGATTTGAGGTGTTTGTTTGTTTGCCTCTATCGGTAGTGGGATGTTAGCGTGAGTCTGGACTCTGGACATAACTCCGTTTACCCAGTTAGCAGATGCCCGTACGCCGCAAGCAGTAACCAATTTTAAGCTCAGATTATCGCACGCGGCAGGATCTTTTAGTGTAGCTAGCGGCCACATAACTGTTGTGGTTTCTGCCAGATTAACAAATGGCTGGGCAAAGTATCGCAAAGTGTTACATAGACAAACGCAAAACGATCCGTCGAAGTCGTGCACTGTAATCCCTCATGCAGGGCAGAGTATGGAGTACTTTTGCGTGCTTAGGTGTCTAAGTATTTTTCTGAGACAGATATGCAATTTTTTTATATTTCTATAATTAGACATAACCATTGTTTCAGACAAAAATACAGTTAGGTAGGTACCTATACTTATAGCTAGGTAACCGAACACTTTTCCGAGATGATGCTTTTTAATTTTAATATTTTTTCACTGACAATGTGGACCACCAGCTAAAGCAGCTGTTCAAAAATGGTTTGCTTAGACAAAATCTAAACGAAGCCAAATTCTTACTTTCAGTAGGTACCTACTTATTATAATCTAGGTATCTGGTTTTTGGGCTGATACGAGGTAAAGTCTATTATTATATTCTATTATGTAACAAAAAATAATAGATTAGGTAAGTAGATTTACTTACCTATTAATAGTAGCTACTACCAGTTAATACAGATTGATAATGGAAATACAGTCAGCGGCAAGTCTATGCGGATTGCACAGATTCCAAACTTAAAAATTCGATTGAAAATGGTTCATTATAATTATTATTGTAATCAAACAGTTCAATAGAGCCAACTAAGAAAGTCGAAGACCGCGGTAGCCTAGTGGTCTGGGTAATGGACTGCTGAGACGAGGTCTCGGGTTCGATCCCAGGTTCACCATGGCACACATCAATGACTTTTCGATGCTTTTCGAAGTTATGTGTGTATTTATCGCAGGTTTATAAGTGCCCGGTTAATGGCAATAGGCTCGCCACCTATTACATTGGAACCTAAACATAAACTGGCGAAATGTGGGTGCTAGCAACTCTGCCTACCCCTACGGGGATACAGGCGTGTGTTTATGTTATGTTATGTCAATAGAGCCAACTAAGTAAATAAACATAATGTTTAATTACTTATACCTTAACAATTGCTCTATTGGATTGCCAGCTCTATTCTATTGAACTAGGTACTACTAACTACTACTTTCATTAATCTAATAAGTTACTTTGTCAAAACGACTGTTCAAAATCTGAAAACGATCATAGACCTTTGACGCTGAGTGTAGGTACCTAGTTACTCTGTTTTAATCTACCTCAACATTAATTAATATTTTATTAGACAAGAAGCACTTGGGTTTCATTTACTAAGCTGAGATCATCATCGTAAGATTTATTTAATTACTTCTGAGTTAAGGTAAGCGTCCACATGTCCGCATCGTACGCAACGGACGCATCGCATCAAACGAAACATACACCAAGCCATTTGGGTAGGTATACTTACCTATAGTTTAGTAGGTAGGATATAATATAGTATAGGATCAGATATGTTGAAGCGTAAGCAATCATAATAATGGTAAAATAAAGAGTTCATTACTGTCCCTTCCAAGTAAGAACTTATTTAGATACCTACCTATTAAATGCATTAGAAAAATTAAGTCATGTAGACAACGGGTAAATTCGCGACGGAGACGAGGTGGAGGACGACGAAGGCATACAAGAACACTTAATTTATGTTAAGCGGAGCCTACCAACCTGACCAATGACAATAAATACTTGCAACGCTGGTGGTGTTACAAGAGCTCATAATTATAAGATAATTAGTAATTGTTATAAGAGCTCATAGTAAGACCCCAGTACAGCAGAATCAGGTAGACAAAACAACAACAAAAAAGAAGTATTCTTACAAAATTTATTTTGAAATAAAAATAACATCAAGCATTTAAAATTGACAATTCTCATGAAAATTATATAATAATTTATGAGCACAATTTCACATTAGGAAGAATAATTTCATTACTTCACATTAAAGTATAACAATAATCACGGATTAAATCTCTTTGTGTAAACAAACGATCCAAAATGTTCACGTAAAATGCAAAACATTTGTGTAGCAAGAAAGCTAAACTGAAGAGCACCTAATTATATAGAATGTTACAGCACGACACATCGAACAGTTATACGCTCCTTAACAAAACTATACAAACAGTTTATACAAATTATTGTAAAAGTAGTAAATATAAAAATATAATTCAAGAATGTATTGGAATTCCTTATAACGAAAAATAATTTGTCTGAATATTGAAATGCAAAAAAAATGGAATTTTCATCATTTAATGTGTATGAAAACACAGTATTTCAATATTCTTATCAATATATTCATATAAACAACAGTTTAACCTAGACTTCATTTTTTACACATTAGGAGATATTTTACAACCCTGTATCCACTATACTTTTAATGACGATAATTATGTTTCACGTTCTAAATTAATATTTGATAAAAGAAAACGATTCGATATCGTTAATAAAAGTACGTCTTGTCACATACGCGTTTGATTCTTATGATTAACATCCATCAGAGAGATATCGTTAGTATACATCAGAGAATTACGAATCTCGAAAGCTTTGTGCTATAATATTCTTGTTTAGAGTAGAGTAGGGGAAGGTGAGGTAACTAAACGTGGTAGTGGAAAGACTTAGTTACATCGGGATGACGACACGGAGGACCTAACGTTACAGTTTAATGTCAAAGTATTGTATAGAACTAGATTGAGCGTTCACTTCGCCTTCGCAGCGGCGGCTCGCTGCCGCAGGGTCTTGTTTGTGTTCTGATCCACTTCGGGCAGGTCCGACTCTTCTACGGGAGCTTTCTTGACTGTTAATAGAACAAAATAAATAAAATAAATGATGTAAATGCGAAAAATCCTCTGTTGCGAAGCACTGAACCGTGTTAGATGCAATTTGGTACAGAGATGGACTTAGGGTTGGTAAAGGACATAAATTACTTTTTATCGAAAAAATATCCTCAGAGCTTCAAGCTGTCTAACACCAACAAGTCACGTTACGGCAAGTCTGTCTTAAGACAGTCGTGTCGCTAATCTGCGCTCACCTTAATATGTTTGTCTATTCATATAATAAGAACAACAATCCCGAGTACCTTAGCATTGAACAAGCATGATGCGCTATTTATATATCACAAGGAGTTACTTAAGTTTTACAGCTAAGTATGAGACTCTTGTGAAGGTTATGATGGCTGAGTTATTACCATTTACTGTGTTTTATGTGTCGCATAAATATAAAAATCAACGGTAGGTATATTGTTAGTTGACACTCCTCGCTGGCATGACGATAAAATTTGATGTATTCATATTATGTATGCGTATTAAGGAGTCGGTCTTACGAATGAGAGGTCCCGGGTTCGAATCGCGGCCATTACGAGATACCCCATCCTCACAAAATAAACTTAGCTTAGCTGGATGGGTCAGTGAGAAAAATAGTCATTCCGATGATAACTTGGTAAGAAGCAACAAACTATAAATTATAAATATACAAATAATTATGAAAGCGGCGTAGGATCAGATCATACAAAAGTAATACCAGATTTTTAGGTTGACAAATTTTCATAAATTTTTTTCAATGAAAGTGTAAATGATTTTTGAAATTCGGTGAGATGTATACATATTATATTAGAAAGAACAAGTAGTAAAAATAATTTACCTTTCTCCTTCCTAGGCTTCTCTTTTTTCTCTCTTTTAGGCTTAGCTTGCGCCTGCTGGCGACTCTCTTGTCTTTGCTTGATGGCTTCCGTGATGAAGTTAAACATCAAGTAGACCTATATATGAAAACAAAAATGTTATCAGTTACTGAATGGCAAAGTGATGCCAGGTGGAACAAACAGGACCTAGATGCACCCAACGTCAGACAACAGCTATAATTGTACAGATTCTACACTACACTATAAACTTTTTTTAATTAGAGATAGTTACTATGGATTGTGGAGGTCAGATGGCAAATATCGAAGTTCAGCCGTTTTATAGATAGTTAACCAAAACTGTTGTCAAAGTTGGGAAAAGATTCGGAGCTAGATGAGTTACTAACCGAATGAACAACTCGATATCCTATCTCGATACTGTCGAAAGATATAGGTAAGATATTTTTATATAAAACTAGCGACCCGGGATCCGGCTTCGCCTGGGTGTAAATTCCAGTTTTCCAAAAAATATATAGCCTATGACACTCACAAATGACGTGGCTTTCTATTGGTAAAATAATTTTTTAAATTGGTTCAGTAGATCCAGAGATTACCCCCTACAACGTCACAAATTCACAAACTCACAAACTTTACCTCTTTTAATACTAACTATATTACCTATATTATACTAATTATATACATAATTATATATATATATATATATTATACTTGCTGTTGCCCGCGGCTCCGCCCGCGTGGATGTCGAAATCCGTTTCAAAATCTATCCTATCTCTCAAGTTGGATCGAACTGCACATGGTGTGCGAATTTTATTATAATCGGTTAAGTGGTTTAGGATCCATTGAGGACAAACATTGTGACACGAGATTTATATATATTAAGACTAATTAGTATTGATGGTATAGCCTTTTTTTTATCATGAATACAGTGCCATGCAATGCAATGCGTGCATTGCATGGATACCAACAACCAGCGGGGATGGATAAGTCGGACCTGAACCGACTAAAGCCACACGTCGTCTCGGGTATTCAAACGCATTTCCCTCGCACCCCTACCTAGGCTGACCTAGGGTATCTCGGGCTTCGAGTTAGCCCTCCTCAGGTTTGGGAACCATAGTGTTCCCGATTTGCCCCCGGTCTTCCCGCTACCTCGGCCTGCTTCTGCTAGAATAGTATAGTACCTGGAAGGACACGAGCACGGAGAGCGCAGCTACACGTAGAACGAGCGGAGCGGCGCCCGCCAGCCCGAAGTAGAACGTGAGCACGCCCAGCACCAGCGAGCACAGGCGCACCACCACAAACACTGAGCCGTTGATCACTCCCAGGACTGCACCATTTATATTCATATTAGTTTTACACACAGATTACGAATTGTGGTAACAATCAATATCCTACTAATCCTACTAAGAATATAAATGTGAAACTTAAGCATTAACCTAATGTAAGCCTAACAGGTGAAAGGATCTGGTTGAAATTTGGGAGAGATAAATCTTAGTTTGGAACAATACATCTGTCTATGTTTTGCAAGGTCAACACTTGTCTACCTACTTACACATGCCTTACATATTTGATATGTCATTAATATCCACCGGATTATCTCTACTACTGAATATTAATTGTATACTTACATTTATCTAAGAAATCTTCACGTTCTCCTCTGAGTATTGTGTTAAGACGGTAGCTGTGCGCCACAAACTCAGCCAAAGAATGCAGCACAACTAAGCACACACCAGCACGCTGGAATCTAATTAGAGAGACCAAATAAAAACGTTAGCAAGTACCTGGTAAAACTCAACGGCCTTATCTTAAAAGCAAAAGCTGATTACACGAAACACCAAAACCAGTTTTGAAAATTTATGCAAACATTTATTTTTTAGTGAAATTAATGAAATATTTGTAGATATTTCGATCTGACGACGACCTTCGTGCCGTATATATGTACCTGTTAATTCCATTGAGCATAAACAAAACAATTTGCAAGGAACACTTACTTGAAGCCATATGCCAATGCGACAAAAGCAAACGCCGCTGCGGCGTGTCGGATGCGTCCCATCCACTCATCCTTCTTAATGCGTTGGAAATACAGTTCAGGAATAGTATGGATCCAGTAGGCAGCTTGCACGACCCACCAAAGCTTCAGAAGGAAGCTCATTGGGTGGTTGGGATAACCTACAAGAAGCAAAAAATATTGCCTTGCTTAAATCATAGGAAAGGTAGGTGAAACAGTTAATTTTTCTTATGGTAGGTATCAACTATGTAGGTAGAAACACAGTTTAACTTTTAACTGTAAATTCTTCAACAGTCCCTACGTACATACATGTCATACAGATATATCCAAAATGGATTTTTTTAATAAGTCGCTCTAGATTTCTCATTACGCATCCTATTTAATTTGTATGAATAATAAGTTATACTTATTACAAAAATATAATATAGTTATAGTTAACTATCTGCAATGGAAAATCTAAAACCTAACTTAATAAAAATACGCGACTTTTGACAATATTATGTACTTAGGAACTGTGGACTTGTAGGTATATGTTTAATTTAAGGACAGAAGATAGCTACTTAGTCTAGGTACTTAAATATAAGTGTTGGTATTTGAACACAAGTATTGGTACTTGAATATAAGTATCTAGTTATATTCATGTACCAATTCTGTTTAGCCAGGGAGTTCAATGTGAACCGATAGCTGTTTACAAGCCTTAGTTATTCCTACTTTATCAGCACTTTATGACTCAGATATTTTTATACTACATAGGTGGCAGACAACCCATTTGAATGTTTATAAATTGAAATTCATTCCTCAGTGTGAATGTGCAAACAAACCAAGTTGTTTAAATAACAGTTTTCATGAAACAGTTGTTAATTGCTAAATAAATTAAATGGAAGCAAATAAAAACTCAATGAGCAATAAAGTTTAACGTAATAACAAACAATGTTACCAATGACTTCACCAGCTGGAAGTCATTATTGTAAACATGGCTAAGTTTAATGTATTTATTTATGAAGTTTCAAAGTAGAGCAGAACCTAGAATTTTAATTGAGATTATTTTAAGGAGTACCTTAGAAGTGTAGTCATAAAATGGTAACAAATAAATAGTGAGACCAAATTGCACAATGACTAATATAGTAAACTGCAAAACTTTTACCAAAAAAAATTCATTTTGATGCTTTTATATGGTGGCAGCTAGGGAAAATATGCATATTTGTATTGAATGTTAATGTAATTGTCTCATTCATTAGTTTAAAATGATAAGCTATCACATTATATAATCACCTATTCATCAATTTCATAACATGAAAATAAAAATGATAAGAAAAATGAGATAAAGGTAATTTTTTTACATAACACAATATAATAATTATTGCTGTATTTAGTGCAATTATTTTTGATACCTTTATTAGCTACAAAAAGAGATATAAAAGTATAATAGCGATACAAATGAAATAAAATTTTAAAATTGGTTTTAATTCATGTGAATAGAGTATATTTAAATGCAGGGAAAAAAACAACCCGAGTGTTACACTTTTCAGTTGCCTCTATGTTCAGTGTTATGGCTTTAATTCCCATATAGCATAATCTATTGTTTAATTCCTAAATAGTTATTCTGAGTACAGGTATGTTGTAGACCTATTATTCTGACACCACCCTAGTGGGGTAATTGTCAATACAAACAATTTTCTTAAACATTACTAATACAGGATAGCAAATAAAACTATAACAATAAACAGTATTCGCAACATCTATATAGTATTACTGTTAACCTGGAAACTATTAAGCCCTTACAAAAAAATATGAAGGTCAAGATTAAAAAGTGTTTTATGAATCTAAAATTACTTCTTTTAAATTCAAAACCTAGTTTGTTGAATACCAATTTGTCTTCCATAAATTCTTTTTTTGTATACTGCTTTGTAGGTATGTTGAAGATAAGTAAAACTGATTCTTGACATGCCAGTTACATGTAAATATTCTGGGGAAATTTATGAATAGACACATGAAATAGACCATCTGCCCAGTTAGCTGGTGTTCCAATTGGAAACAATAACACATGTAAATCATACACACATAATTCTCATACCACACTTTCTTATCCATACATATATTCTGCTGATTTGATCTGATATAATGCTGAATTGTAGGTACAGGAACTCCCTATACTTGTCATAATATTAGATGAAGTATGGCTATATACTAAATGTAATAAAATTTAAAATACCAATAATAACTTACCATCCCAAAGTTGAGACACATTGAAGATGAAGCCTTCGCGGAGAATGGCATCACCACCCCAGAGAAGGGTGACTAAGTGGAACACTACCAACTGGCCAGACTCATTAAGTGCACTCAGTCTTGATTTGGACAGATGGAACTTCTTTGAGATTTTCTGAAAAAAATGCATAGCAATTAAAACCCTATAATTTATATTCTATGGTATAAAAATTATACATTTTATTTAATTGTGGGTAGTTTGTTTATAAAACATATGTTACAGTATTTAGCTTCTTTACTTACATCTAAAAGGTACTCCTGTAGAATGGCATGCATTACAATGCAAACCAATGAGTAAAAGAACACTGCACACGCGTCTTTCCACCCTGCTTCATAGAAGAAGGGATCGCCTTTTGGCGCCTCTCTAGTTGGCTCAAGTCCACTGACATTGTGGTGAAGGCTGATGAATAAACTCGCTATGGGACTTGTCGACTGTAAAATAAACATTAAACATAATTCACAGATAGTATTCAATGAATACCTATGATTTCAACTCAATAGCAGCGGTGCCTGGCTTACGTGGCATCCATTCTCTACTCACCTGTACCATCAGTCCGACCAAAAACACCATTACAACACATGAAACTATGTCCGCATGATTCTGAATAACAAACTCATGACTAAAAATTGGTGGGTTCTTGTTAGATTTTCTTCCAATTGCAGGTTTAACACCCATTTTCCCGGCGATAACCTATGTCTGAAAATGTCGTATCTGTTATGACAAAACTGAATGCAACATAGAACTTAGTAAATAAAAATTAGCTAGTTTTTTATTCATCTACACAAAATAATAAACATATCGTACCTGAGACCAAACGAAGTGCAAGAAATCAGAATAATAATATTTCTTGAATATTTCTGACAGGAATCCAATCGACGTGACACTTTCACTTGCTACGCGGTGAAACGTCAACGTCGTTTGTTGATTACGGAAATTACGAAAGTTGTTGTGTTGGCAGTTAACACATCAATCACCGAATTTATTAATCTAGAAATGCAGTTTCAAAGAAAGTTACTTGGTAAATATATTTTTTTAATATGTTTTATGCTAAAACATTAATATGATCTAAGTAATAAAATGCAATAAATTGGCCATTTCATTTATTTTCAACTTTCACTCTACTAGCGACAGAATAAAAATAATTTTATGCCAGATCCTGAGGTACACACACCCGGAATTCTGATTCTGATTTCTTTTTATGTAGATCGAAAACGAGTGTGATGTTATTGTTCCTGCTCCGAAAAGAATAAATTATTTTTTTCATTGAAATGTACACGAGACCATAGACTAATTTTATGTGACCATCCACAACAATTTCAGGTTCTGAATTCAGAGAGCAATTCCGGCTGTGTGACTACAGCCTTATTCAAGTTGGATTTGAACCTACCATAGACTATATAGAACCGATAGAAGTGTTGGTTTTTCTTCGTCTGCCTGTGTTGCCGGCCTCAACAGATAAGTTACTGTCTATGGTTGCTGGGGTACCGTGTCGGTGTGATACAGCCACTAATCTGTATCTGTAATATTAATAATTATGTTTATTGTAGATTAGTGGATACAGTAAATTATTTTTGCCATTTTGGCTGCAATGCAATCGTCAATATACATATCTACACACGGCAATTTTGATTTATTACTTTTACAAATCTGTAGAGGAAAGGAAATGAAAACTAAGAAATTGGATAAACTTTTATTTAAATTTGAATAACATAATTTTCATATAGGTTACTTTGATATAATATTTAAATCAATATTTAAAAATACTGTTATAATATACTAATCTCGAATGAATTATTTATGCTTACCTACAAACTTATATTACCACCTCATAGCCAATTGTAACAGATTTCATAATAATGCTATCCTTAAAATTAAAAAATCTGCAGCAAAAACATCACCTCAAAATAAATTATATTCAACCTATGCACTATAATAAATAATGACACATCTGCTCAAATTAACAGTCTGTCCACAGCCACTCGGTTTTAAATTGATATAACGTATTTAAACTAACGAAACAGCGGTGTTGTAATAATATACTTGTTAGATAAGTCAGATATTTCAGTATTGATCTGTGGTAATATTGGTATCGATATTACAACGGACAAATACCGATATTGTGTTAATCACTTCTTTACAGGCATATATTTATTAGACATAAATATTTTAGTATAGTCTATTAACTAAAATATACTATCTAAGCTTTAGTACAAAGTAAAAAAAAATATGTTAATTTCACTATTTTCGTTAATACTTTGAAACAAAGTTCTTTATTTAGATATAGTTCAATAAAAATATAATAATTATAAAGAAAAATAAAGTCTCAATATCTCTACCATTTACTATAAGGATATAAGATATTAATAAAATATAGAGATTACATTATCAATATCCATTAAAATGACACTTATGGCACTTATGCACAGTTTCGAGAGCACAAATGTTGAAAACGTAACACTAAACAATTATCCTCGTTAAGCGTTAGGTAACCAATAAGATATCGTGATTTCCACATCTCTCGGACTACCTATTCATGTGAGAAGACCTTTCTTATTTTTCTAAGAGTATGCTTTTAGAAAAATAAGATGCTCCCATTCTTTCCCTGAAATCCAATTGTCAGACCTCACCGGCAAGTAATCGATCTTGTTAGCTTTAATGCACGGAATAATGTCAAATCTGTACAAATCAATGGACTACGGTTCGGATTGAACCCACTTGTATACTATCGGATGACGCATTTAATTATTACAGATCATCTCTAAGCTTGCCTTCCATCATAATGGATCCAGTGACCCATTCAAACGCTAACATCTCATACGTTACGATATCTACTATTATATTTCGTCAGTTGACTATCAAATTCAAATCAATTAAATTTTAAAATTAATGTCAAAACGGTAACTCGTTTAGGAACGTGTGTCAAACAATAAGGTATGACGTCATGACGCGCCATTGTCAAACAATTCACCGATAGTGGTTGGGTGGCAGATTAAAAAATATCAAAAGCTAGAAAATAAGAACAGATCTAATTTTTGCTGCTCTTACATTTTCAACAAAAAAATAATTTCATCTTTAACAAACTACCCCATTAATCAAGTTGTACATATATCTGCCAAAAAGGTACAGAATCCAAAGTATAAATTATGAGGGTATGTTTGTAATAATAAAAGTCTAGCTAAATAACTCTGGAACTAGCGATTTTACAGTGTTCAGAAAGTTTTAGTCTACTAGTTTTTTTTTTGTTTTATGGTTGGGTTTAAACGGTTGTCAAGATCAGTGCACAAAGCTTGATTTGTTAACATGAAATAAAATATGAAGTCATAATTTAAACTGGATAAGATACGTTTGATCAGAGGCTAGGGTGATTGGTAATGCTAACTCGATAGGAACACTGTTCTAAAAGAGTAATCCGTAGTAGCGGCTCACCAGTTCTATAGATTGATGTCTCAATCAGTTCCTAAACTAACAATTTGGATAAATATGTGTTAAGTTTATAACAATTTAAATATTCTCAGAATCCATCTCTCCTTGTTCAACTGTCATGTACATGCCTTCTTCTTCGTATGTCGAATCGTGCTTAGCCAAAATACGTAGCAAAGGACGGAGTTTCATCCACCATTGTTGCTTGGGAATTCTTTGACTGTAAACATAATAAAATTTTATGAGC
The DNA here is from genome assembly GCA_963576445.1 of Lithosia quadra. NCBI lineage: Eukaryota > Metazoa > Arthropoda > Insecta > Lepidoptera > Erebidae > Lithosia > Lithosia quadra. The sequence continues at coordinate 10,004,040 of OY754874.1, forward strand.
GGTCAGTCTGACTATTTTGATTTGATTCAACCCTGAAATCATATATATTATCGATATCGATGCGAAATCGGCTTATTCTGGGTGCGTATCACCTTTATACTAATTGGATTAATCCGATCGGGTGTTGCAACGTTTTTGACACCCGGTAAAAAAACTGTGTCATCAAATGTGAACATGCTGATGATTTCGGCGTCGTCTTAATGTAATGAAGGGAAAACCTTGCTCAACATTGGGCTACTTTCTATAAGAGAATCGTGGGAAATCGTAGTCTAAAAGAAATTATTGCGATGCTAATTCTGAAAGTGCACACACACAAGTACATAATTCTTTCTTCATAAACAGACGAACGTAGAACTCATGTCATGGTACTTCAAACTATAAATATGCCAACTTACGCGAAATTAGTTTGTGTCTTCAAATCTTCAAGCGGTGTAAACTTGTATTGTCTCTTAACCACGCCCAGCAGGCAGACAGAGTCTGGAGTATTGGCCGGGCCCTTGTGAATAGTTTCGACCAGCCAGTGAAGGGATTTGGCCGCCATTTTCGTACCCATGTTACGGTCAAAAGGAGTTGGAGAACCACCTTGTTGCATGTGACCTTTAATAAAAATCAAAAATCTGATTTGTATATTATGTGACGAATGGCAAAATTTTATTTAAGAAAGTCGTCAGTATCAGCAGGCCATTTGGAAAAAGTACTCATTTGACGTCAATAGGCTAATCTCGATAGGACCGATTTTTTTTGTAATTTAAATATTATAGTTGTCACAAAATAAAAGGCCCATTTTGGCAGTTCGTGCCCATGAAGTTCTTAATTTTTTATCAATTGAAAAGTTCTAAACGTAATTACATTTTTCATTGACAGGTACCGCCCACTCGGCTAAGTGCTGTGCATAACGATTTTTTCATGTTGTTCACAGACTAATAATAATCCGTTAAAGAAAGAAAATATCGAGTGAGATATTTTTTTTTCAACCCCGACGCGACCTTTTATTTTTATTTATTTAAATAGGTACTTGTGTTTAGATTTGAAGACTGATTTAATTATTCTTGTTGTTTTTGTGATAGAGTGAATGTTATTGTAACAAAAATAATAAATATAAGTGAATTGACCATTCATTACATTGTATCGTTTTAAAATACCTACAAAATCAAAAGTTAAGCTAATTTTTCTAACCAAAACTTTAATCTAATGCAGTTTACATACATATTCAAATCGATTTAATCCTCATGCAAACTCGATTCGATTCGTCGTGAGTATCGAATACTGAATCGTATAGGTACATAACTAGTTACGCCACGAAGACAAACGTCAAAACGGGCCTTTTATTTTGTGTTGAGTATAAATGGATATTCTTACCCAGCACATTCATTCTAGCGGTGAACAGACCCTTGCCCTCTTCAGAGTAAAGACGATAAATGAAATCAGTGTTGTAGTTATCATTCGCTTTCTCATTACGCAGGATAAGACCACGTTGGATCCCTCCGGTCATCTTGGATGCCATGTGGTACACGTCCTGTTGCAAGTCCTTGATTGAGAACTTTTCTTCGTAAATGTAGGCGGCATCAGCGCCACCGGCTAGGCCTAATAACATAGACAAGTAAATTTGATTACACTTAATAGAGTAGTCCAGCTAGGACAGGCCATGGGTATAAACATCTGTAATTACATACAGATTGTACATAATGCGTATACTCGTACTTACATGTAAAAATCCCGATAATTACTAGGGAAGAAATCTAGCAAAAGCGAGTTCTGCAAGCATTCCTATATTGTACGGGTAATATTAGCGAGATATATGAGGTATTATTACCTGCCAAGGTAGCCAAGTAGCCGCAGTAACCACCCATAGTCTCGATGACGAACACTCGCCGTTTGGTTCCCTAAAATGGCATTTAAAGTATAAGTAAATTACATTCAAAACATGTAGAATACTGGCAGTTGCCCACAACTTCGCTCGCATGAAATATGAAACAACAAGATTTTGCGAAAAGCCTAACATAAAATAGTATTTTCTTTTAAATAAAAAGGAAGCTTTTATAGAAGACTAGCGACCCGGGACCCGGCTTCGCCCGGGTGTAAATTCCAGTTTTCCAATAAAATATAGCCTATGACACTCACGAATGACGTGGCTTTCGTGAGTGAAAATCGGTTCAGTAGATCCCGATATTACCCCTTACAATTTAACAAATATACAAACACAAACTTTACCTCTTTATAATATTAGTAAGTATAGATTAAAGTTAAATACTGGCCACTTATAAACCTACGAGCAGCCCGTCCCGAAAAATTGCAAGAAATCTTTAGATAAAACACTTGACAAACAGTCATCTATCAAACGGATACAGTTCCGATTCAAATGCGATGCAGTTCACCTCAGGGAAAGAGATGGAGCTATGCACTATGTATAGCGCCATCTCTCTCCCTGAGTTGAGCTGCATCGCATTTGAATTGTTATAAGAGCTCATAGTAAGGCCCCAGGTTCGGTTTCAAGTCAAACGTACCTGAGCAGACTGGCGGATACGGTCGCAGATCTCAGAGATTTCATTGAGCGCCGTATCGGTACCAAGCGAGAAGTCCGTCCCGGGAACGTTGTTACTGATAGTCGCCGGAACCACTACCATTGGAATACAGAACTCCGGGAATTGCGCTCGGCCTTCGTAGAGTTCAAGTCCAGCTTGATAAGCCTGAACAAAATATAAAGTAATAAATTGAAAAAAAAAATAGAAAGTCATTTTGTTATTTTATTTAAACCAGCACCACCTCAAGTTATAGGGTACCAGAGACGATCGATCGTCTTTGTAGGGTACTGAACAAGAAAGAAATAAAATTGGTAATTTTCTATTAGGATTTTAAGATATTTTTAATTTTTTAGCCTCATGGAAAAAAAATGTAATCGATCTACTACTACTTACCTCAAAGCCGCCAATGATAAGCAGACCTTGAATATTCAGCTTCTTAATTCGAGCAGCAATTTCGCCTTTTTTATCGCCTGGGAGCGTACGCTTAGTACCCAAGAAAGCTCCTCCCTGAGCTACCCAGCCAGTTACATCAGACCTAAAAAAAGATAAAAGTTTATTAATGAAACAAAAATTGTCTATTGATACAGTTACCAGTCAATGCCTAACTGAAAGTAGTTATCTATAATATATGATTGTATTCTATGAAGGTAAGTTCTACACGTACGTACACCCTGGTTATGTAGCTACACCCAGTGGCATAACTATAGGGTAACAGAGCTGGCAAAATGCCGCATGCCAATAAGCGGATGGACCCACCCCAGTATTTTTATGTCAATTTATCTTTATTGTTGTATCGTTATTATCATTTATCAATTTAATATAATGTCAATATAAATATTACAAAATATCAATTAAAGTTAGACTATATAGGTACAAAAGACAGACACGAAAGACATTTAAACGCATTCTTAACAAATGTTATGAATCACTTGGCTTTTGTTAACCAAGTAAAGGCTTCAAATAGAAATCCGGGATTCCCCTAACTCTCTGTGTCGCTAACGCTCGATGTTAGGAGAATCCCCGATTTCTATTTTTAAGTACAGTATAAGTATCTAATCAGTGGCACTACTGCGTGTTTCATACATACAGTGTACTGTCAGTCTTTAGGTGCAGAGGTAGGCCCAAGAAAAGATGGATGGAATGCGTGAAAGAGGATATGGAAAAGCAGGGAGCGACTGAGTAGATCTGGGATCTGACAGGAATGTATGGAGGAGAAGACATGTTGCGCCGACCCCATATAATTGGGACAAGGACAGGATGTTGCTTGCAGTATACTGTGTTTCGTTAATACTTTTACCAGTCCATCTTGACGATATTTCCGCTGATAAAGCCCTCAACGCCGTCGTGAATACCGAGCACGGTGTCTCCGCGGTAGATACAGTTACGTACGAAGGATCGCACGGCCGCATTCATACCGCAAGCAGGCGCGCCTACATGCATCACAGCCAATGTTAACCCCTCCTAAACAAAACATTTAAAAAAATATCATTTTTGTTTTCTAGCCTGAGCGTACAACTTTACAATCCAAATATAATACTTACGGAGGGTTTACCAGCAGCATTGAAAGCTTCCTTAGGAGGCTTCAAGCGCGTCAACATTTTGTATGTCTCTAAATTACGAGCAAAACTGCGCCCGCGCAGTTGTACTGCCAAATCCCAGTTTTTATCTGCCATAGCCTGAAAGACGTATTTTTATAACTATCTTAGCATTACGGAAGAGATACATTAAATTAATGACGAAGTGAAGAAATACAGAACTTTTTATTTAACTTCCATAATTAACTATGACGTTACACATTACAATACAACTTTTTTACGTATCTTAGCAAACCACGGGTTTCTGGGATTCAGGAGCATTTACTACAGATTTTACAGGACAGAAAAACAGATTCAGAAAGACAGACAAAGTAATTTATTACAATTACAGTTTTGATTTTGCTTTTGTTTGCTAAAGAATTTTCAGTCTTCAATGTTTATAGATTAAATAAACACATTTCTAAATAAACACTTTTTTATTTTTACCTGAGCAACCGCCTTCGTACGTCGTACACATTCCATTAGAGGTAAACGTACCGCCTGGTTGCCGTCTAAAGTAACAACACAGGCTTCCGTATCAGGAGTAGCTTCCATCAAAGCCATTACCGCTTCAGCGCCCATACGACAACCCTGAAAATTTAAACATGTGTGTATTTCTGATTGCTTACACAGATAGGTTATAGGCACCTATAGCACAAATTGCAGATAAGCGAAGGTCGAAGATGTATCATTCAGTCTATTCTTTTATTCATATCGCCAACGAAAAAAGTGAAAAACATGAATAACATTAAACATTATCGGCAGGCTATCATAATCCATGCTTGAACAAAGCTTTATTGTCCAATCTTGGATAAAGATAAACACTGTCATAATACAGTTGAATGTTTTTCTAATCACTTGAGTACGGCTTATTTTCAGTTGCGAAACCCTGAAGGACCTAAGGACTCGAGGATCGAGAAACCAGTACAAAGAGAAGTTATAGGTATAGGTACCTACTTACCAAAATCCTATCGAAAGCTGAAGGAGAGCCTCCTCGTTGTACGTGGCCTAACACTGTGATACGAGTGTCCTGTTGAAGATTGTCGACTACCACTTGCTTCACCAGTTCGGCAGTAATAGGCCTGCCTTCGCGGTCAATCGCGCCTTCCGCGACAATAATAATATTCAAGCGCTGTCCTGACTTCCGCTCCTAGGCATGAAGATTTTATTATGTTTTGGGCTTCTAAGTATTATTAAACGCATATTTCATTATTAGGTTTGAGTTAAGTCAGGTGTAAGCTTGCTAAATAATGAATGTGGAAAGAAAATTAAAAGGAGGTTTTTAAAGGAAGCTATAGGTAGTTAAGCAAAACATGCAAAAGTATGAAGGTTTATAGAAATATGTAGTAAAATTTACAAAATAATTGCCTGCCTATTTATAATTATAAGCTGATCAAATTGAAGATAGTAGTTAAGTTTTCAGGGTATATATCTATATAAACCTAAGTGTCTGAGTTTTTATTCTCCTTTATCTTTAAATGCCTGAACAAAAGTAGAAGGATTGTTAGAATCCTTCTGTCACCTTGAGAGAAACTAGCTATAGGTACATTTTAGTTTTTACATGGTTTTTACCTTTTAATTCGTTTTTGGCGGGATAGTCCTTTTTAAATTATTGAGTCATTTACTAAATAATGTTTTTAGCTACCTACTGAAAATTTTAGCAACTAAGTGCATTTAAATTTCAAGGTGTTTCATTTCCAGAACGGTGTGAGTATAGACCACTTACAGTACACGAAAAATTTGTCAAAATATTGATTATTTCTTAGCTAATTTAACTACTACTATAGTAGTCATTTGAACTAAGTAGACACTTTGAAATATGATTTTTTCGACATCTTTAAACAATATACCAAGCCGTAACATTTACAACTATGCAGCCAATGATGTAAAAAATATCGAAGCAGCTATGTAACTTCAACTAACCCACCACCGTAAGCCCAATCACTGAAAATCCTTAACATTGAGGCATTACAAAGCATTCTATATCAGCTTTAGATTCCCCAGCTCATTTCAAGATAACAACCCATCTTTGCAAAGGCAAATGCACATAATATTATGCAATATAAAGCTTCCGACTGTGCTTGATTAATCATATCAGGATTCCTAAGAATATATTTAAAAGTTCATCAGCATATAGATAGATTCAACAAGCTTACTCAAGAACATTGCGTGTTATTAGGTACTGTACAGTGCTAGTCAATCAAGCCTACCTGCTGCAACCTTTTGCAAAGCTTTTCAACCCAATTATTGGGAACAGGGTCCTCAGGAATGAATACTTGGTCTGCCTCGCTTGCCAGAGCGGCCACTAATGCCAGATAACTGCAACAAGCAGTGCCCGTAATGGTTCATGCAAATGTCCCGAGTTATTTATGTAACGCGAAAATTCCAGTTATATGTCCTCAATTTTGAATTTGGAATTCATTATAAAGCCTTCTTCAAAAATCATATTACTGTGACTGATCTTTAATTACAACATATTGTTCTGTTTTAATTTTTGTCAATTATGATTTTAGAAGGTAGGTACTTATTGAAAGTATTATAATAATTTCATAATGGATTTGCCAATTCGTACTAATGAATGTTAAATCTGGTAATAAAAAGTGATCCTGCTCCCATAAAAAAAAAATTAAATTCTTGCCTCAGCTATTTTCGCACATATCTTTTTATCCCAATTTTTAGGCGCTGGGTCTTCGCAAATAAAACAATAAGTAGCATCCGTACAGAGTGCCGTGTAAACTGCAAGAAAACTAAAGGGATATTTGAGTTATAGAGTGAAATAAAAGTAATGATTGTATATGATATTCGAATTGATATTAGGGGACAGGGACAAAAGATGGAGCCAAAGCTTGCCTGTTCTAATTTATCACAAAGTTTATCTCTCCAGTCAACAGATGGCGGAGCTTCTGGGATAAAGACAAAATCCGCTTCGGAGGCCAAAGCCGTGACCACAGCAAGGTATCTAAATGAATAAACAACCATTATTATTATTTTTTATTATTTCTAACAGGGACGCTGGTGACCAGGTCGGTGATCAGCCTTACTTTAGTGGGCCATTTCACAATAAACAACCATTAGAACATAACAAGATATTACTGAATTGGCACACATCCATTTGCTAGTATTACTGTTGAAATACTGTACGGTCAATTTTATTTAGGTATTGTTTACTATATCATCATTTTACTAATTATAGCGTTTTATTACCTACATTAAATTAAAACTTGGCTTATTATCTTACCCACAGTGTCTCCCCATGACCTCCATGATAAATGTCCTTTGATGGGAGTATGCTGTGCTTACAATAGCATCAATCGCCTCAATAATGCGATGCAATGCAGAGTCTGTGCCAATAGTCATATCAGTTCCACAGAAATCATTGTCAATAGAGCCCACCTACAAAAAACAACAAACTAGTTAGTCATTTTTCCTTAGTTCCTAACTATACAGAATTCATATGAGTGTTAGAACCCCTTCTCTTAGTGCACTTGCAGGTACTTTCACACTGGTGATGTCACTTGTACCTTACCAAGTACAGAGAGGAGAGAGAAATTACGTGAATTAGAAAAGAGAAAGAGGGTAAGACCTCTGGCACTCTCCCAAAATTTATGAAATGCATACTGCACCTTATATTTTGATATCAGTCAAAATTAGGTGAATTCAAATTTTGGGATTAAAAAAAATAATGTTATTGTAATGTATCATTAATTGAAACATACGCAGTGGCTTTTCATAGACTGACATTTCATTAAAAAGAATATAATATGCAGCTAGGTACACAACATAATACTAAAGAGATGACGTTAGGAGTACCTATGTTAGATACATTTTGATATTAATTCTAACATCATTAACATAAATATTTCAATAAAGTACTTACCATGCCAGCAATATGCAAAAATTTATATTTTTCTCTTTGATCTTTAGTGATCTTGTTGTTTTCAAGCAATTCATCAAGTAGGCTAGACCATTCTTGTCGGAATAAATTAGCACCAGTTAAGGAGCCATCACCACCAATTACTACTAAATTGGTAATACCACGGGTGACTAAATTGTAGGCAGCTTTGAGTCTACCTTCTCTTTTTCTGTAAGAAAAATATTGACAGATTTTTTTGTTATCTATATTTTTCAATAAAGAAATAATGGGCATTTTCGTTTAAACTGCTACCTATCTGTGAAAATATGTTACTGATGTTGCTTTAGATATTTTAGTTAATTCTTGGTTTGATTTAGTCATGTGATAAATTTAATAAATAATGATTGTTTTACTATCATATTAGCTATTTCAAGTAATCTAAGTAAATAAATAGAGTAACCTAGATACGTTTTGGTCCTGACCGTTACCAATAATAGAGGAAAGTACTGCAAGACGTAAGATGGCGCATTTCTGGATTTAATTTTATTACTTTGTTTTAAATTTATGTTCACAATTAAGTAAAAAAAGGAAGCTTTAGTCATTCGGAAATAATCAGAAATAACTCAACACTTTATGTAAATTAAAACATCAGTTATTTGGAATTTATATTATGGGACATCACATGAGTGGGTTGGTAGGCATTTTGACGAAAATGCCCTAATATCAAAATATTAAAATGTTAGTAGCTATGATCAACAAAATGACATATTCTCACAATCAGTGCAATATTAACTAACATTGAGTAAAATAATAAAAGTATGTAACCTAACAGAAATTACTCCAATTATGTTAAACTTGATAATAATATATTATGTGATTCCTATTTTTTTTAAGTCTGAAATGTCTATGACAATAAGTAAAAACCTATACAAAGTTTGTATATATCTAACAAATAGTAAGTAAAAAATACTTATGTTCTGAAATTTCTATAGTACATAGTAAGTTAAAACTTACACAAAGTCCATGCAGCGAGCTGATCCAATAATAGTTCCTCCTTTATGGATGATAGAACTGACAGAGGACCAGTTGGCTTCTTCAATATTATCACCACCATCTACCATACCCTGGTATCCTTCCCGGATAAAGTACACTTTGCAGCCCAAATAAATACCCATTCGGACCACAGACCGAACAGCGGCATTCATTCCTTGAGAATCTCCACCACTAGTAAAAACGGCCAGGCCTTTGCCTTTATGAGAGCCACGGCCAATAAATCTTTGAGTTGTTGTCACATCCATTGTTAAAAATTATTTAAAATCCAACACCTGCAAATCATAATAAAGCGATTTTTACTTTAATCTTATCTTAATGTAACATAAATTATTTGGCACAATAAATTTCACAACACTTCATTTCACAATTGTATGATTTACAATTTTTATACGAATATTTTGCTACAATAATAAACATCTCTACATACCAGAATTAAATAATTTAGCTCTCGAATTCAAATCCAGAGCTTCACCAAGGTGACCTTTGTAGAATGACATAAATTGTCATTCAACGAGTATTATATACTGTCAAAAGGCCAATGACACAATGACATTAAGATCAGTGGTACCCAAACACCTTTGTTCCGTAGACCACTTTCAGTTTCAACATTTTGCCGTCATTTTGCTGGATCCGGTGGACCCCCCCTCCCCCCACTACATCAAAAAGTGAAGATCATTTCTATCTATGGAAACTTGCGTTGTGGCTTGTGGCTGAGTTTTAACGACGAATTAATAATTTTCGTAAAAAGGCTAGAATTGATTGCTTGATTGGGTTAATTCAAATAATGAGGATCAGTCACTTTTTTAGCTGAGTATGCAGTTTTATAGACCTAAAAAAACAATAAATTCTGTAAAAAAATTATTTGAATCGGATCAAAAATGACGAAGTTATAGACATTTTAGTGCGGTAATCTCAAAAACGCTCACCACCGCGTAGAAATACCCTGTGATGAAATAGCTCACATCGTCACGCGTCGCCGCCGCGCCGCGCCGCGCCACTATGGAGAATATAGGGCTATTCGGATAAAACCTTTCATTTTTTTTTTTAAATTATAGAATTAAGTATTTTTTCTTTTTTTTATACTACGTAGGTGGCAGACAAGCACACGGCCCACCTGATGGGAAGCTGTCATCGTGGCCTATGGACGTGTGCAACACCAGGGGTGTCACACGGAGTGTCACCAGGGATTCTGCCTACCCTGAAGGGAAGGGGGGTGGCTAGGAAGGGATGGAGAGGCTAGGAAAGGTGGGGGAGGAGGGGTACAGTGAGCTCTGGCTACCCTACTTAGCTTGGCGAACACAACACGATGGTTATTATGGGGCGGTGTTCTGTAAAGATAAAGATAAAGACAAAGACAAAGACAAAGACAAAGACAAAGACAAAGACAAAGACAAAGACAAAGACAAAGACAAAGACAAAGGCAAAGGCAAAGGCAAAGGCAAAGGCAAAGGCAAAGGCAAAGGCAAAGGCAAAGGCAAAGGCAAAGGCAAAGGCAAAGGCAAAGGCAAAGGCAAAGGCAAAGGCAAAGGCAAAGGCAAAGGCAAAGGCAAAGGCAAAGGCAAAGGCAAAGGCAAAGGCAAAGGCAAAGGCAAAGGCAAAGGCAAAGGCAAAGGCAAAGGCAAAGGCAAAGGCAAAGGCAAAGGCAAAGGCAAAGGCAAAGGCAAAGGCAAAGGCAAAGGCAAAGGCAAAGGCAAAGGCAAAGGCAAAGGCAAAGGCAAAGGCAAAGGCAAAGGCAAAGGCAAAGGCAAAGGCAAAGGCAAAGGCAAAGGCAAAGGCAAAGGCAAAGGCAAAGGCAAAGGCAAAGGCAAAGGCAAAGGCAAAGGCAAAGGCAAAGGCAAAGGCAAAGGCAAAGGCAAAGGCAAAGGCAAAGGCAAAGGCAAAGGCAAAGGCAAAGGCAAAGGCAAAGGCAAAGGCAAAGGCAAAGGCAAAGGCAAAGGCAAAGGCAAAGGCAAAGGCAAAGGCAAAGGCAAAGGCAAAGGCAAAGGCAAAGGCAAAGGCAAAGGCAAAGGCAAAGGCAAAGGCAAAGGCAAAGGCAAAGGCAAAGGCAAAGGCAAAGGCAAAGGCAAAGGCAAAGGCAAAGGCAAAGGCAAAGGCAAAGGCAAAGGCAAAGGCAAAGGCAAAGGCAAAGGCAAAGGCAAAGGCAAAGGCAAAGGCAAAGGCAAAGGCAAAGGCGAAACCATATTTATATTACAAAAGAGGGCAGTTCGTGCCATTTATTGTTTAGACAAGAAAGAATCTCTTAGGGAACGATTTAAAACGGTAAATATTTTAACTGTAGCTTCCCAATATATATTCGAGAACATACTGTATGTCAGGAAAAATATATCCAATTACACAAAAGTAAGTGACATTACAGTCAGAAATCTGCGCAATAAAAATAAACTAATCCTTCCTTGTTATCGGCTTAGTAAAGTTAGTGGTTCTTTTAGGGGGGAAGGTATACGTTTTTATAATAAATTGCCTGAATCGGTCCTTGGTATGCCTGACAATAAATTTAAAACATTTGTTAAGGCCACCTTATGCAAAAAAGCATACTATAGGACTACTGATTACCTTGAAGACAAAAATGTCTGGCTTGAGCATGGTGCAGGCTAGAGGTGAGTAGTTCCGGACCGTTATAGCTCCAGGAACTATGTCCTTTCCCGGAGCTATATAGTTCCGATCCGACCGCTCCGCCTAAACAGTTCCACCATGTTCATGTCCGGAACGAGTAAGCGAACTCGGAGCATGGAATGAAAGAGCGCGCGGCGCGCGGCGCGCGGAGCGTGGAGCGCGGAGTATACTCCAATGTGCATGTGCAGGTTCGGCCGGAGCGGTTCGGGTTTGCGAACAGCAGCCGAACCGGACCGAGTCGCATTTCGTGTTACCTAATAAAATTATCTACTTGCGCAGTGACTGCGGCGACGTTCGTATTTTAGCGTTTAGGTGCATTTATTTATTAGTTGCGAATGTGTGCGTGTTCCGAATACTTTATTTACACCATACTTTCCAATTATTTTTAACAAATTACACTGTCTTTGATAAGTAATAATAGTTTATTGAGTTCTATAGTGAATAAGTGAATAGATTTAAATACCTAGTAATTTACTTTACACATACCTAGGTAGTGCAGGTTTTATTTATGACAATTATTTCGAAAATAATAAGGCTTTGAGAACTTTCTAATTATTAACTTCATATTTTCAATGCCATCTCATAGAAAAATCAGCATACTTTGGGATCATTTTATTGAACAAAAGGACTCAAAAAAAGGAAAATGCAAATATTATTCTGAACTGATCTCATTTTAAATATTAACTATATACTTAAACACATGCTTGTCTGCTACCTCAGTAGTACCTATATAAAAAAAATTGAACCTTTTCATATATATCTGCACTATCAGCGTGGATTGCATGAACTATGTCCGGGAAACGTGTCCGCGGACATGGTTCCTGAACATGGTGCCGACTGTATAAGGAACCGTTCCATGTTCAATCCGCTCCCGGACATGTTTCGCACATGCCTAGTGCAGGCCCCTCCTAGAATGCTAAAGTGCTACAACTACATAATGCTGTAGTTGTGGCATTTGCCTACTACAATATATTGATATTGTGGTAGGCACGCGACCTTTTTTACTATTTTTTTGACATTAGTATATTTTTGACATTTTCAATTATTTTATTGTTTAACTTCGGTTAAAATTTATTATATATTATTATTATTTTTTTTATATACCTTTATTTATATTGACACGAGACAAAATGTACATTCGTCCATATTTAGTCTTAAGATATCTATGTATAACCTGACGTCTTAAAATGCAGCAGTGGAGTTTGTTGCGCCGTTTCTTCTCCACTAGCGCCTAGGAAGCGGTGGTAAACTTAGTATTAAGTAGTTTTTGACGTCAAAAAGATGTAATTACGTTACACTATTTTGAAAAATAAAGAATTTGAATTTGAATTTGAATTTGAAAGGCAAAGGCAAAGGCAAAGGCAAAGGCAAAGGCAAAGGCAAAGGCAAAGGCAAAGGCAAAGGCAAAGGCAAAGGCAAAGGCAAAGGCAAAGGCAAAGGCAAAGGCAAAGGCAAAGGCAAAGGCAAAGGCAAAGGCAAAGGCAAAGGCAAAGGCAAAGGCAAAGGCAAAGGCAAAGGCAAAGGCAAAGGCAAAGGCAAAGGCAAAGGCAAAGGCAAAGGCAAAGGCAAAGGCAAAGGCAAAGGCAAAGGCAAAGGCAAAGGCAAAGGCAAAGGCAAAGGCAAAGGCAAAGGCAAAGGCAAAGGCAAAGGCAAAGGCAAAGGCAAAGGCAAAGGCAAAGGCAAAGGCAAAGGCAAAGGCAAAGGCAAAGGCAAAGGCAAAGGCAAAGGCAAAGGCAAAGGCAAAGGCAAAGGCAAAGGCAAAGGCAAAGGCAAAGGCAAAGGCAAAGGCAAAGGCAAAGGCAAAGGCAAAGGCAAAGGCAAAGGCAAAGGCAAAGGCAAAGGCAAAGGCAAAGGCAAAGGCAAAGGCAAAGGCAAAGGCAAAGGCAAAGGCAAAGGCAAAGGCAAAGGCAAAGGCAAAGGCAAAGGCAAAGGCAAAGGCAAAGGCAAAGGCAAAGGCAAAGGCAAAGGCAAAGGCAAAGGCAAAGGCAAAGGCAAAGGCAAAGGCAAAGGCAAAGGCAAAGGCAAAGGCAAAGGCAAAGGCAAAGGCAAAGGCAAAGGCAAAGGCAAAGGCAAAGGCAAAGGCAAAGGCAAAGGCAAAGGCAAAGGCAAAGGCAAAGGCAAAGGCAAAGGCAAAGGCAAAGGCAAAGGCAAAGGCAAAGGCAAAGGCAAAGGCAAAGGCAAAGGCAAAGGCAAAGGCAAAGGCAAAGGCAAAGGCAAAGGCAAAGGCAAAGGCAAAGGCAAAGGCAAAGGCAAAGGCAAAGGCAAAGGCAAAGGCAAAGGCAAAGGCAAAGGCAAAGGCAAAGGCAAAGGCAAAGGCAAAGGCAAAGGCAAAGGCAAAGGCAAAGGCAAAGGCAAAGGCAAAGGCAAAGGCAAAGGCAAAGGCAAAGGCAAAGGCAAAGACAAAGACAAAGACAAAGACAAAGACAAAGACAAAGATAAAGATAAAGATAAAGAAAGATAAAGATAGACTGATCCTCATTAAAACCCTATAATAATTAATTTAATTTAATTTGATTGTGCTGTGAGTGGATGTCAAAAAACAACGTTGATCTATCAAAAAAGTGACTTCATCCAACTTTACTTTTTTTAAATCTTCAGTGATGAGTCACTGTAGATTTCAAAAAAGCCCGGTCAAGCAATGCAAAAAGCGATCAATTCTCACAAATTTTATTTAGAAAACGTCCCATTCGAGGGGTACAAAGAAATTAGTAGGTAGGTATATTTCTTTGTGTTGTAGGTAGGTATTTAAATTATTACACTATTAATTATTATTGTAATAACATTCGTAATTTTATCAGACACTTATAACTTAATTTTAATTTCTTAATGTTAAGAGTAAAGGTAGACCCAAGAAAAGATGAATGAATTGCGTGAAAGAGAAAATCATAAAGTACGGAGTAACTGAAGAGATGACATCTGAAAGGAATGATTTAAGGGAATGACATGTCGCGCCGACCGCAAATAATTGGGACACATTATTACAATGATTGGGATTTTAATTCTTCACTATCGAAATCAAATTAATTTTCATGCATCTCCTGCTTACGATTGTGGACCCCTATTTTTCGAGTAAGTTTAAGTCGAGTCTCCCGTGGACCCCTGGGGGTCCACCTAGACTACTTTGGGAAATACTGTTATAGATGAAGGCGCTGGTGTTGCCAATATATGAAAAAGTGGCTGTTCTATTACCGCTCGATCCCGGTCAAGCAATGCAACCCATATATACGAGTATTGTGTAACAAACTTAAGGACTAAACTATAACTTTTGTATTCAGTCTAGTATTTTTATGCTTAATTATTTTATTTTAGTGGTTTCATTTATTCAATAAATTAAGACGGCGATTGCACAATCAGGATGCAATGATTTGACAAGAATTGGGAAATAGGATGCAATGATTTGAGATGAGTTGGGTAATTCCCGCTCAGCAATATCCCAACCTTGGAATCTGTTTATGTACGAGTATCTATGGATGAATCCGATGAATGAATAAACAGAGTAACAGCAGCAAATTTTTTGTTTGATTGCTTAATGAGTCAGATTATTTATAGTACGGGAGGTAGCGTTAATTCTAACAAGCAATCGATAGCCAGTTGATATTCTCCACGATAATAGAGCTTTATTAATACATAACAGAGTTGGCCGTCAACCGGTCTGAGCGGTCTAGTCGAAGGTGACACCATGGTAAAGTTGTCAAAAAAAATTACGCTCCGAGCAATCATTTGCCACGTGAAACTTTATATATGGTGATTCCTGAGGTCATTTTCAACTGAGAAATAACCGTCAGATGTGGTGTAGAGTAGAGGTTATACGTCAGTCGCGTATATATTAGACCAGTGCCGATAGTCTTTGAGACAAAATAAATTTATAGTAGGATGAAACCTGTTGGAAAAGGATCAGAATATAACAAAAATGAAAGGAAAAATAAATTACGGGTGATCTGAGGTCGGGAAGTGGGGAGGGGTGTGAGTTTTAAGGGTAAAAACGGTTTATCTCGATTTCCGGCAAAACTACAAGTCCTATGTAAAAAAGTTAAATGACAAAGTTGTAGGTAATAAAGAGACCTACAACTTTTCATTTACACTTTTTTCACATAACCTCAAAATGTATGTGAAAAATTCAAATAATCAAGTTTTTGGTTTTTTATTTTTATCTTAAGCAAAACAAATTTGTTTTCCGCGAAATTTGGTGAAAACTTAGCTTTTTATGTCCTACAGACACTATATTTTTTTTTATTTGAAATACTCTTTTTTTCAGCTTATTTTGACTAAATATCGAAAAACCACCCTAATTTTCAATCGAAAATTCTCACGTCAAAATATCAGCTTTTTAAAAAAAGTCAGAGAGTTTTTTGTTCTCTGAAATCTCTTCTTTCTGATAATGTAAAAATACATATACATTGCCATGGTAAATTTTCTCAGAAAATGCAAAGAAGAAAAACTCGAATTCGAAATTAATATTTTTGTATTTAGTCATTTCCTGAGAAAATTTACCATAGCAATGTATATATATTTTTACATCATCAGAAAGAAGAGATTTCAAAGAACAAAAAATTTTTTGACTTTTTTTAAAAAGCTGATATTTTGACGTGAGAATTTTCGATTGAAAATTAGGGTGGTTTTTCGATATTTAGTCAAAATAAGCTGAAAAAAAGAGTATTTCAAATCAAAAAAAATACAGTGTCTTTGGGACATAAAAAGCTAAGTTTTCACCAAATTCCGTGGAAAACAAATTTGTTTTGCTTAAGATAAAAATAAAAAACCAAAAACTTGATTATTTGAATTTTTCACATACATTTTGAGGTTATGTGAAAAAAGTGTAAATGAAAAGTTGTAGGTCTCTTTATTACCTACAACTTTGTCATTTAACTTTTTTACATAGGACTTGTAGTTTTGCCGGAAATCGAGATAAACCGTTTTTACCCTTAAAACTCACACCCCTCCCCACTTCCCGACCTCAGATCACCCGTAATTTATTTTTCCTTTCATTTTTGTTATATTCTGATCCTTTTCCAACAGGTTTCATCCTACTATAAATTTATTTTGTCTCAAAGACTATCGGCACTGGTCTAATATATACGCGACTGACGTATAACCTCTACTCTACACCACATCTGACGGTTATTTCTCAGTTGAAAATGACCTCAGGAATCACCATATAAAGTTTCACGTGGCAAATGATTGCTCGGAGCGTAATTTTTTTTGACAACTTTACCATGGTGTCACCTTCGACTCTTCCGCGGGTGCGGGTTCTGACGGTCAATTCTGGTATGTATCAATAAAGATCTATTATCGTGGAGAATATCAACTCGCTATCGCTTGCCAAAAAAAATTAACGCTACCTCCCGTACTATTAGTATTGGAGGAAGGATTCCCCGTCAGAGCTCTTCAGTTATAAATGAAGGTTATTAAATTTGGCCTCTACTAAACTTCATATAATGGGATCAAATACACTCTACTTTTTTTTTACAGTGCCATCCACTGGCATGCCGTATTGGTATTAATTAATTTCTATTTGAGGAGATCCATGATAATGATGACTAAAATATTCGTTTCTGGTGGACACCACAACAAAATTCTAGGGAACCGTACAATTTCACAAATAGAGAAACCTTAGATTATTAATATGTAATAATATAAGAGAGAAACATTTTGTTCAACTATCCATAGATAGGTACAAATGAATACCTACAGTCGAAGAATCTGTTTGTTATCTATCTATATACTATAATTATATAATTTTAAAGTAGGTACTTATCTATGTCTGTACATTGAAGATAAGTATTTAAAAACTACTTGGGTTGTTCATTTGATAATGTTGTTAGGTATACCTAGGTTTATTATGAACAATTTTCTTAACACATTTTTTTCTTTAGGAGTCAATGTCTGTTTGTTCGCAATGGACGTGGTATATCATTATATTAGGTCTTGTTCAGGCGTAAAATCTTACCGAATCTTACGCATATTTGCGCACAATAATTTTTTATACCACATAAGTGGTAGACAAGCACACGGCCACCGCGGCCTATAGATATGACGATGTCATACCTACCTAATAACTTTAGACAAATAAAACGAACGAAACGTTCGCGAGTAGTTGGATTAGATTGGAAGTCTTAAAAGAGACCTAGGTGCGCTACGTACCTAAGTACTTAAGGTATCTCTTGGTTATGATATCTCCATAGAAGCCTCTAGTAAAGTCTCCACTGGGGTACGACTATGACTGACTGATTTGACTATTGACTGACCTTGACTATGACTAAATGACGAAAACACTGCAACTTATGCATTTGTAATTAATTCTAACTTGATTTACCAATTTACTTGACACCAGGCATTCATACAATATTTGCCAAAGTAGGAGAAAAAAAAAACCATGAAGCTTAAAAAGTGAACTTAGCGGCTAGGGATGGCGATTCTTTCCGAAAAAGATCGATTTTTAAATCGATACGAATCGTGACCTGATGAATCGATCCCCAACGAGGTCTAAAATTCAAATATTCCATTACAATGTTCCGCAAGTTTTTGAGTAATTTTGGTCCTTAAGTTGACCCCCCTCACCATTATATTTATACTTTTAGTACTGAAAACAATATTTTCTTATTTATTATCATTTTTTATTCGATCCTTATTGACGTTTGTTCTATTACAAATTAGCAATAGGTAATTATGAATTAATTAATATTTTTTATTAAAAATTCATAACCCTCTTGAGGCTGTGGTGAATGGACATAATTTACGTAAATTATAAATAATGCTTTTCACCACAGCCTCAAGAGGCTCCGTAATAAAAGTAGAAATATATGGTGAGGGGGGTTTGTTTAATTAATTATAAATAAACAAAATACGAACTAATAATTTAATTGTTCGAACAGTCAAGAACTAACGAAGAACTAATAATTAGTAAAAAAAGAATTCAAAAAATAAGATTTTTCGGTTAATCGATCTCAGATCGCCATCCCTAAGCGGCACTGAGCAAACAGCGAATAAATAAAAAAAAGTAAAACCAGAGCTGTGAATACCTACTTTTCGTTGTTGTTGTCACTTGTTGTTATTTTACAGAATCTCTGCATTTCATTTCTAAGTATGGAGCTTCTTAGCGTGAACATATTATGACTTAACCGAAAATATCTGGAACTATATTATATTTTTCATTGATTTCCATCGCCTTCTTTTCATCTTGAAAAATAGCAACCAACAAAATGTCTGCGGAATCTGATATGGAATATTCTGATAACGACGACTACGATTACTACGGCGAACAAGATGACTGCGACATGGACACGGTAGATCGAACTAAGTCAGACCCAGAATATTTTGCCTTTACCTGCTTGAGAGTAGAAGAAGTAGAAAAACTTCTAAATGAATCGATTGAATTGCTCAGCAATAGTCTTCAAATAACGCCATCACTCGCTAAGGTTTGATATCAACTCATAAAACTGGTTAATGGTGATTTTCATTAGATTATAGAGTGTATGAAGTAGTGATGATTGCTCTATTACAGGTTACACTTCATGCATATGAATGGAATGCTCAAGAGATTATAAATAATTATAAAGAAAATGCAAATGAGGTATTGACTTTTAGTTATGTGAAGCCGCGCGTGCCTTCGGTCCAGGCAGGCTCTAGCCGCACTAGCTGTGCTGTATGTGCGAACACTCCGCCACTACATAAATACAGTGCACTTGCTTGTGGACATTACTTTTGCAATGACTGTTGGGCGATGCATTTTGAAGTACAAATCATGCAAGGTAGGAACTATTGTTATTGTAAACAATAATTTCGTCTTCTTAGTAAGTTACTATTAAGAAGTACAAGTTAATAGCTAGAATAGGTTCACCCTCTACACGGTGTTAGTTACATAGTGACCTGGAACATTATATTATGTTGTAAAAGCGCAGAAATAACCTTTACATACAAGCTTTTGAGGTTGATAACAATGTTTTTCTTATCTTAAATTATTTAAGTACATTTATTTAGTAATTAACTAATCAAATCAAAATCTGTATAGTTAGCTGACCATTACTTCACACTAATATCTTTTATCAATAATACTTTGTCTATATAAATAGGAATGGATCAATATTTATTTTAACAGTGGTTTAAATTATACCCTGTTATTGGTGATGAGGTAAGTTATTATAGAATCGCTGAAAGAATGCGTTCCTGACAGGTTGTGAGCGAACGGGCGATGTAACTTTGAAATGGTGTTTAATTTACGGCAAATTTTTAAATATCGTTTATTGACCTTATTAACGAATGATAACATTAAAAATTTTATTACTGTGCCAATTTACAATACACAGATTAATTTTGGGCTAAAATGATTAACAATTAATTAATTAAAAATATAAAATCAATAGTTTTTAAAAGTCATACCACGTCAAACTGAGCTGTTTCAAGGTTATGTCAAATGTTCGCTTTCATAGTGATGAGACAAAATAACAAGGCAATTGTAACCACATATTTTAGTAATCTTAATAATAATAATCTGTTGGTTGAAAAATATAAAATAGAACGTTATAAATTTATAATACTTATGTAATTTTGTAATAAGCCCCTACCCAAGCTAACATATAAAGAATTACTCATATTTTTATAATGAATGAAATGAATATGATTTTTTTTTTTATTATTTCAGGTAATAACCCATTATTACAATTAATAATCACATAAAATTAAATAAGAATGAAACAAAATTAAAAATTAAAAATTGGAAAAACAAATAGGGCAGATAGATAACCAAATTAGAATAAAATTAAAATTAAAATGAAATCAAGTTGTCACAATTGCTGACTGTGATTATTATTATGTTATTGTAAGTTGGGAACAGGTTTAGAGAACGGTTCTAGGTACAAGTTATTTATTGTACATAACTAGTCATGACGAATTGACATGTGTCAGGAACGCATAGTCTCAGCGGCCAAACTATAGTATGTATATTAAATTATATTTAATATACATATTAAGTGTATATTAAATTATATTTCAGGTGTATCAAACACCATTCAATGCATGGCACAAGAATGTGAGGTTAGGGCTCCTGAAGACTTTGTTTTGTCCCATGTAACCAAGCCTACATTGCGTGAAAGATACCAACAGTTCATGTTTAAGGATCATGTGAAATCACATCCTGAGCTTAGATTTTGCCCTGGTCCTAATTGTCAGGTGAGTAATTGTCTTTTTTCATAGGGTTGAGTTGAGTCCCAGTCTGATCTGGAATGCATCTGTGGATATAGCAAATAGTCACCAGAAACTGGAGGAATGCATGCTAAAAAAATAAGAAAAGGAATAGGTTAAAGGGCAGTAAATGGGTCAAACAACTGTGTGACAAACCTGTGATAAAAATATTCTAAGAATCTGTAATGAAGATAAATTGATGAAATATAATTTAGTTGAAAAATCAAATAGAAAAATACTGATAAAGTTGTATTAAGTTAAGAAAAAAGTAATTTGTTGTATCTTAATATCTTCAAGGTATGTTGATAATATAACTATCTATTTTAGTGGATATTTCGAGCTGCAACTCGAGAAGGCGCTCGTCGTGTAGAATGCCAAGGTTGTGAGCTACTGACTTGCTTTTCATGTGGAGCCCCGCACCACGCTCCTACTGATTGCACCACCATTCGTCGCTGGCTTACTAAGTGTGCTGACGATTCTGAAACTGCAAACTATATAAGTGCTCATACTAAGGTAATATTAAATCACTAACTATAGGAAATTAAAAACAAAACTGGACTGATTATTTATTAGGTATCTAATTCTTATGTATGAATACCAAAGTTTGGATAGATGCCAGAACAGCTCAACGGATTTGCAAACATCTATGCAACAAACAATGTTAAGAACTTACATAACTATTATAGTCACACCCTGGCTTGCCGGCCCACCTACACATGCCTGAATACTTGGCGTACTGACGCGCTAAATATTAGCTGCACGTCACTGCGCTTTTCAAAAATTCATATTTCCTAATCTATTATTATTATACTTCATTGGTTGTTTCGTAATATGCTTTATAATGATCAAATCTATTAAAATCAAACACATAATGAGGATGTCCGCAACTAAGGTAAAATCGCACACAGTGCACTAGTTAGGTCCAGTGGTGAATGTCGAACTAACGCCGCACGGTGACTCTCGCATCCGCCATGTGGTACGAGGACCCCGACGCGTTGTTAGGGATCTGATCTCTCGTTCCCTAACTATAGAGGTGTGGTGTGGAGGAAATACGACGCGCCGTAACCCTGGACCTGCTTATGCTAGGGCGGCGGTTAGTCGGAACTCACTTCACCCAGGCAGGCGCTCATGGAGGATGGAGATTGTAATTGTCTGCTTAACCGATTATTTCTTATTATGAAGGATCACATTCACGTAAAACACAAGTGGCTATTATTGTTATGATTTATACTTTTTTTTTTCGCAGGATTGTCCTAAATGTCAGATCTGCATAGAAAAGAATGGGGGGTGTAATCATATGCAATGTGGTGCGTGTAGGCATGATTTTTGCTGGGTTTGCTTGGGGGATTGGAAGACCCATGGTTCTGAATATTATGAGTGCAGTCGCTATAAAGAAGATCCTAATATGACTACTGATAATCAACATGCTCAAGTAAGTTATTTATAGAAAATAAATAATAAAACGAAATGCCCAGAAATTATAATGATTATCTTTATTGACATAATTTATTAATGTACTCGAGTCGCGATGGACGTAAAAAGTACCGAACGGATTTTTGAGTTCGTATAAGAATAAATTCCCTGTCTGTGGCGAGCGGTGTGATGGTTCCTCATACGAACCGACTAAAACCGCACGCGGTTCTGGGTCTGGTTGTACATCTAAAAATCAAAATTATTAATTGCCAAGCTTGTTCCGAAAAAACTTATTACAGGAGCTAGTGCTTTCCTCAAATTATATGAGGACAAGAAATGAAGTTGCTAACGTTGATAACTTTTCAGGCAAGAGAAGCTTTGAAGAAATATTTACATTATTATGAAAGATGGGAAAATCACGCACGGTCATTGAAATTGGAAGAACAAACTTTAGCTGAACAGAAAGGACGTATCAATCAAAAGGTAATTTTATATACCTACTATAATATCTTATTATACGTACACATACTGTGTTACAAAACTTTTAATTTTGTGTCAAAATGTACTGACCGTTAAAATATGTTTCTCAGGTAATGGCCGGTGAAGGTACTTGGATTGATTGGCAATATCTCTGGGATGCTGCTAAACTGCTAAAGCGCTGTCGCTACACATTGCAATACACTTATCCTTACGCTTACTATATGGAAGTTGGACCTCGGAAAGAATTATTTGAATATCAACAGGTTCGTTAATAAAGATAAGCTAGTCTTGGACAATAGAGACTGATTAAGTAATCGTTTAATAGACAATGTTTATTCTCGCGCCATTTCACATTTATCTGAAATAACATCTGAAGTGCTCCTTTTGGAGTGCAATAAGTCAGCTCATATTTACTTTGTTATATTGGAACTTATTCTTTGTATATATTTCAGGCACAGTTAGAAGCCGAAATAGAGAACTTATCGTGGAAGGTTGAGAGAGCAGAGACGACTGATAGAGGCGACTTAGAAAATCAAATGGACATAGCTGAAAAAAGACGCACTACTTTACTCAAAGATTTTCTCGAATTCCATATCACTAATGCTTCCAGCAGTAAAGTATAGTAAAATTAAATAATAAAATCAAGTCTTCATAAATACCTACATAGTTTCTATATACCGGAAGTTTGTATTATATTTGTGAATGCTAGAATTTTTTTGTTCTGCCAAAGTATATTTATTATCATGACTTTGCAATAAAAATAGGAATAAATAAAATTACGGATTTTTTATTCCAGGAAATACTTACATAAATCTATTCCTTAAAAAGTAACAGACCAGTGCCGATGCCTTTGAAAATGGTAAAAAGTGAAAAAAAATTATAGTAGGATGAAACCCGTTGGAAAAGGATGAGAATATAACAAAAATGATGTGAAAAATAAATTACAGGCGATCTGAGGTCGGGAAGTGGGAAGGGGGGTGAGTTTTAAGGGTAAAAACAGCGTATCACCATTTCCGGCAAAACAACAAGTACTATGGAAAAAAGTTAAATGACAAAGTTGTAGGTATTATAGAGACCTATAAGGCTAAGATCCGGTATAGGAATATATACTCTCATCTGTTATTTACTTGTGATAAGCATTAAATGATACATAAAATTCATATAAAATATAAAACATATTGCACATAGGTTGCCTAGCTAAAACCCGGACCAATAATGTTAAATAATTAAATTATTGATTTGACAGCCGGAAAATGTACAACACACTTGAAGATGCTAGTGTACTTAGCTATATATTATTCATTTAAATTAAACTTTCTGCACAACAATAAAATTGTACAAAGAAGGACTTAATGCCGGAGGCATTTTCTACCAGAACGCACCGTACAACATAATATATATCGAAGAAAGGGCATAATGGAGTATATCCTTTCTTCAATATATGTTATGTTGTACGGTTTACGATAGACAAATTAATTATTAATTCAATAATTCAATATTGCCCCGGCGCGAGGGAACCTTTGCGTTTTCAATACTATTGGGTATATTCTTTGAACTAGTACACATTTAAAAAAGAAATACAATATGGGAAGTAGATAAAATAAATTGAATTATTAATTTAATTATTTAACATTATTGGTCCGGGTTTTGGCTAGGCAACCTATGTGCAATTTGTTTATATGAATTTTATCTATCATTTAATGCTTATCACAAGTAAATAACAGATGAGAGTATTATATTCCTTTACCGGATCTTAACCTACTACAACTTTTGTATTTACACTTTTCTCACAAAACCTCAAAATGTATGTGAAAAATTCAAATAATCAAGTTTTTAGTTTTTTATTTTTAGGTATCTTAAGCAAAACATATTTGTTTTCCACGACATTTGGTGAAAACTTAGCTTTTTATGTCCCAAAGATACTGTATTTTTTTTGATTGAAATATTCATTTTTTCAGTTCGAAAAAAAAACACCCTAATTTTCAATCGAAAATTCTCATGTTAAAATATCAGCTTTTCAAAAAAACCAAAAGATGTTTTTTAATATATATTTTCTATATTATCAGAAATAGGAGATTTCAACTAAAAAAAAGGTAAAATTGTATTGTAAACATATTTATATATTACTAGCTGACCCACCCTGGCTTCGCCCGTGGCGTATTTCGAACCCCGATGCCCCCTTTTTAACTCACATAATATGCTCATAATTTATCAGTTTTCCTAAAATGTATGGGAATGTACCGGAATTGTTCAGATTTATGATTATTGCTTCGCTCCATCGGGCAGTAGCGTGATGAAATTCAGCCTATGACATTCACGGATAATGTGGCTTTCTATTGGTGAAAGAATTTTTAAAATCGGTTCAGTAGATCCCGAGATTACCCCTTACAATTTAACAAATATACAAACAAGTTTATTTCTTTATAATCTACTATATAAAAATAAGTTAGGTTTTCCTTCCTGACGCTATAACTCCAGAATGCACGAACCGATTTCCACGGTTTACCATTCGTTGGAAAGGTCTCGGGCTCCGTGAGGTTTATAGCAAAGAAAATTCAGGAAAAGTTACATAAAACGAAGCCATCTGGTGGCGAAACGGAGTTCGCCGGGTTTTGCTAGTATTAGTATAGATATAGATAAATAATAAATTAATAATCTTATTTTACCTGTATGTTGTCAAAGTCTACAATTAAATGGCATTTTTAAACGATTTTATTTAACTTGACCTGTGTGTTTGGGTTTTGGGTTAAATCTACTTCTTAGTCGTACACTTCTGACGGAATGTACGACTAAGTCACACCTACATTGGTTACGGCTCTTATTTATTGTGTCCACAGCGGGTCTAAAAAGGCCACATTGAGCATTTCTGCTAAAAGCGGAATTGCCGGCGATTCCAAATCAATTCCTATAATATTTGTAAAATAGTCCCTCTTTCTGAGCAGAATTACAACGATTCATCTCTCTTAGCAATTCACATTTGGTGTAAATGTTGCCGCTAAAATGTTAAAACCGTATTGTTACCGTTTATTTTTTCTATACTGTTTTTACAAACTAAAGTAGGTTATTTTGTAGAATTGTGTGATTAAAAGAATAAACAGATTAAATACCAATTACCCAGCATTTAATTAACGCAAATAAATTTATAAGAAGGAAAGTAAAGAATAAGTGTTACCATAATCATGATGATTATTGTCATTTGACAACGTTGATACTCAGCTACTTGATTCAAATTTCAAAACATTGAGTTAAGTTTTTAAGTTTAGTTAGAGCTACTTTGTTTCACGTGGATTTCTAAATGTGTATCATACTCAGAAATCTTTTTTTAATACAACAATCATAAGAGTCCACTTATTTCGTGACAGCATTTCATTTCATTTTTTCCAAGTTTAAAGTTTATTAGAGGGTACTCTTGTATATTTTATAATCTAAGATCACTGATCTGTAATACAGACCAGTGTCTAAGATTAAATGACTTTGCTTTACTTTCGCTAGATGGTGCTGTAGGACAGCACACTATTTAATGGATTAAATTGAGTAATAATGAATAATTATTAAATATAACACATAACAAAACGTAAATTGTCTCTTATTTTCTTTATATTATAGTGTATTTTGTTATAAAATGTGCAAAAAGAATTACAGAAATGCAGATGTTGCTCTCGAGTAACATCTTATGATTCTGCAAACTGACGTTACAAAACTGTCAACCGCAGGAATTGCGGCATTTGAATTTTATTGCGCTTATTGACATAAGAGAATTGATAAATGTGTGACATTTTACGATTTTCCTAATAGGATCCTAATAGGATCTGCATGAAGTGTCCTTTTTAGACCCGGGTTAGTGATTGTATCATAACCCGTTGAACGGTTTTGCTGACGAGGAACTTACCTAAATAATTAAGTAATAAGAAATATCTTTATACATAGCATACATAAACTCACGCCTATATACCCGAAGGGGTAGGCAGAGGTGCTAGCACCCATATTTCCCCAGTTTATGTTTAGGTCCCAATGTAATAGGTGGCGAGTCTATTGCCATTAACCGGGCACTTATAAACCTGCGATAAATACACACATAACTTCGAAAAGCATCGAAAAGTCATTGGTGTGTGCCATGGTGAACCTGGGATTGAACCCGAGACCTCGTCTCAGCAGTCCATCTTTATTTGGAACATAAACAATAAATAAATAGAACAAAAGCAAAACTGGATCGATGATAGCTATAAAAGTGCCACAATGTGGCACAGCTAGAAAATATCATACGATCTATCCTATAAACTGCTAAACGAACTAAATACGTTTTACGAAATGAAGTACAAAAACCTTACAAAAATCTGTAGGTACTATTATAAAATTGTAAAGTAACGTGTGTCTGTGCATTGGAGATATTATTACTAAAATAGATAATTCTTTTGTGCATACTATTTGAAACAACACAAAAGATAACCAAAAGAGTTCAATTAGTTCTATAGATATGATAAAACATACTTCATTGTACACCTTAAAAGTAATTGTTGAAAAAAAAACACATATTCGTATTTAAAGTACAATGGGTGGTATTTTCTTATCTTACCCTTTGAATAGATAGGGCCATAAAGAAAAAACACTAACAATCATAAGGGTGGCGTACCTACAATTAGCAACAAAAGAAGAATGAAAAAGGAAATGATAAATATTTATGTTTGAAGTGATCCTACTTTATGTTTCTATTATGTATCCTAAGGATTTTTCTTAATAATTATAGCATATATTATTAAGAAAAATAATATTGCACGTCTTTTTTTTTTCAACAATATTGCAAGTGGTATTTAACCCTAGGGCCCAAGGGCTTTGGCTATTTCTATTCAAAAAACGATTAAGAAACACCTTATCTCATTTAGACAGGTACCAAAAATAAAATTAATCTGATGGGTTAATTTGACTAATTGATATCCATTAGTTTGACGACTTAGCTAATGATGATGAAAGTAACCAAAGGGTAATGATACGTTTATAAATACCTATGTATGATTGTCTACAAATATTCAGCACAAGCAAATCACATTATTTAGGTATATTCTTTATTTATTTTTAAAAACCTACATAATATAGATTATATTTTTAAATATAAATATATAGCTGTTGCCCGCGGCTCCGCCCGCCCGCGTGGATGTCGTTTATCGCGTGGATGCCGGTTATCGCGACCAAACATAGCCTATGTTCATTCTCGAAGTCTAATCTACTCCTATACCAAATTTCACAAAATCGGTTCAGCGGTTCAGGCGTGAAAGCGTAACATTTATAATATTAGTATGGATTGCTATGGTAAAATGTTCTCAGAAAATGCAAAGAAGAAAAACTCGAATCCGAAATTTATATTTTTGTATTAAATTTAGTCATTTCCTCGCTGAGGTGGGACGAAAAGTTACGTGTTCAAAGCAAAGTTCAAGGCAAAGATCTTTCACCTTGTGCACTTTTGATTTTCTTGCTAAAGCTCAGGGTTCACTTTTTAGAACCCTTCGCGTGCTCAGTTTTGATGACCTAGCAAACAAAGGGTTCTAAATTTTAATCACGAGCGCAGCGAGCGATGTACAAAATAGAACCCTGAGCTTTAGCGAGGGAATCATAAGTGCACAAGGTGAAAATTTTTTGCACTCGAGTGCAACCATGAAGCTATAGTGCAAAACGTAACTTTTCATCCCACCTCAGCGAGGAAATTACTGAATACTAAAATATAAATTTCGAAATCGAGTCTTTCTTCTTTGCATTTTCTGAGAACATTTACCATAGCAATGTATATATATTTTTACATTATCAGAAAGAAGAGATTTCAACGAACAAAAACGTCTTTGACTTTTTTAATAAGCTGATATTTTGACGTGAGAATTTTCGATTGAAAAAGGGTGTTTTTTTCGATATTTAGTCCAAATAAGCTGAAAAATACATACCTACCTATTTCAAATCAAAACAATTACAGTATCTTTGGGACATAAAAAACTAAGTTTTCACCAAATGTCGTGGAAGACAAATTTGTTTTGCTTAAGATACCTAAAAATAAAAAAACCAAAAACTTGATTATTTGAATTTTTCACATACATTTTGAGGTTTTGTGAAAAAAGTGTAAATACAAAAGTTGTAGGTCTCTTTAATACCCACAACTTTGTCATTTAACTTTTTTCCATAGGACTTGTAGTTTGCCAGAAATCAAGAGAAACTGTTTTTACCCTTAAAATTCACCCCCTCCCCACTTCCCGACCTCAAATCGCCTGTAATTTATTTTTCCTTTCATTTTTGTTATATTCTCGTCCATTTCCAACGGGTTTCATCCTACTATAATTTTTGTTTGTCTCAAAAATTATCGACACTGGTCTATAAGGCCTTTTAAAAAGGTAAAGTTGTATTGTAAACATGTTTATACTAGCTGACCCACCCCGGCTTCGCCCGTGGCGTATTTCGAACCCCGATGCACCCTTTTTAACTCGCATAATCTACCGGAATTGTTCACATTTATGATTATTGTTCCGCTCCCTTGGGCAGTAGCGTGATGATATACCCACCCCGGCTTCGCCCGTGGCGTATTTCGAACCCCGATGCACCCTTTTTAACTCGCATAATCTACCGGAATTGTTCACATTTATGATTATTGTTCCGCTCCCTTGGGCAGTAGCGTGATGATATTCAGCCTATGACATTCACGGATAATGTGGCTTTCTATTGGTGAAAGAATTTTTAAAATCGGTTTGGTAGATCCGAGATTACCCCTTACAATTTAACAAATACACAAACACAAACTTTACTTCTTTATAATATCAGTAGGTATAGATATAGAGAAATAATAAAAAAAAATTATACTACGTCGGTGGCAGACAAGCACACGGCCCACCTGATGGGAAGCGGTCACCGTGGCCTATGAACGTCTGCAACACTAAGGGTGTCACACACGCGCTGCCTACCCTTAAGGGAAAGGGGGAGAGCTGGGAAGGGGTGGGGAGGCTAGGAAGGGGAGGGGGAGGAAAGGTACAGTGAGCTCTGGCTACCCTACTTACCGGCGGGAACACAACACGATGGTTATTATGGCCGCGGTCTTCTGTAGGGCGGAGGTACTTCCCCAGTCGAACAGCTCTATCCGGACGGGAGATACTGTCGTGTCCTACCTCCTTAACTAATACTTATACAGGATTACAGGAAAAGTCGTGCTAGATCCGTTCAGGGCGTGGAGTACCCATCAGTTCTGACTAATTTCTCTATGAAACACCCTACCCTAAATTTAACCCTAATCGAGATTTTTGACTTTTAATTTTTTATTGAAAGTTGCCGATTTTTAAACTACTAAATTTAATTTTGTTTATTTTGTTATTTCTTATTTATATTTCTTATTATTATTATTATTGCGTTTTTACATGTGTAATAAGATGCTTTAGGACGTCAATCATTAAAATAGTGCATAAGTTTATTGAATAGGCCGTAGTAGACAAGTGAAAGTTAAGAAATTACATGAAATAATTAGTAGGTTTATTTCTCTAAGGGATATCTAAAAAAAATATTACGGCAGTTGTTCGGCAGATATGTTTTAAAATATCTATATTTCATCAGCTATCTAACGAGGTATAACAGCTTAGGGTTTGTATTACATTTCGTGGAAAGAAACTTAGTTTCATAGGCGACAGCGGGGAAGAAAGTTAATACTTAGCCCTAAAAAGTAAAGTAAAGTAAAGCCCCTGGTGTTGCACACGTCCATAGGCCACGGTAACCGCTTCCCATCAGGTGGGCTGTGTGCTTGTCTGCCACCTAAGTGGTATAAAAAAAGTAAAACAATAGGTAAGCATGAAATGTTTTCACACAACTTTTTCTAACTCTACATTTCATGTTCAACATGGCCACCCCTGTTTCTCACACATTGTCGCATCCTTCTACGGAGACCAGTCTTCACTACTCCAGTGGTCAACGTTGTCCTCATTTTATTTGCTGCATCCACAATCCTTTCTCTTAATTCTTCCACAGACGAAACCGGATTTGGCTCGCTGTAGACAAGACTTTTCATGCGCCCCCACACATAGGGTAAGTTCGCCTGTTCGCGTCCATCGCCCTATTCGCGTCCATTTTACGGACCTCTCTTTGAAAACTCTCGAAATTAAGTATACTAACACATCGATTAGTCGAAAAGTCATTACCACCAATACCTCATTGTATAAGAGCCACGTACGCATAGGTAAAAGTTCTGTGCGCCCAACCAATCCTGTGTAAAAAAATAGTTAGTGACGGCTGTTCAACGAGAGAGCGCGAATCCGCGAAATTTTAAGAAAAAAGGTAGTGGACAGCGGTGCGTTTGAAGGCAAGTCTTTTATTGTTTTATGTGTATTTTGAATACATAGCTGTTTCTAGACGTCGATAATGATAAAAGGAACTATATTCATTATGAATTTGCAATTTTTTTATATAATTACCAATTAAAATAAGGTGGACGCGAATTACTACACTGAATTTTTAGAACTTCCAGATTGCGTCCGCAATGGACGCAAACTATACCTGCAGGGAATAATGACAAGAACAAATCGCGTCCATTATTAAAATTAATTTCCTACTGCTAATATAAGAAAGAAGGATAAAGAACATACTCAGAAGACGATTTAAGGAAAGCATTGAGTGAAATTCGAGAGAAGCAGAAATCGGTAAGACAAATATGCTATTCCCAAAACGACAATATGGACAAGACAAAATCAGTGGGCGCAGACCAGCTGGAGTAAAGAAACCGGGCACAGAACCTGCGCTAGGTTTAGTAGGTGACCATCATAAGGACTGGCTAGAGAGCCCATACGGGAGCCTCTCGTTACACCTGACGCAGGTGATCTCCATGAACACATACTTCGGGGATCACTTGTGTCTGATCAGGAAGCCGTTGGCTCCTGCCAACGGCTGAATGTCATCACTGTGATGCAAGTTAGAACTTAGGGATGCACACACTGGCAGAATGCAGGGCGTAGGAGGTGTCGAGGCGAGCCCTCGTGGTGGCCTTCGAAGTGGGAGTCCTCTCACTGAGAGGCTGACTCACAGCGATGCTGCAGAGCGGGCGGGCGATGCCGCTGCCTCACTTTGCGAGTAAGTCGTGCTCAAGAAGGAGGCGACGGAAAAGGTCTGGGAGAGGCGACCACAACAGGCGCAGGCGACTCAGGCGTCAGAGGTCGTTCAACGAACTTTGTCCTCCATGAGTGCAGGGTTGGGGATGACGCGTGGAGCCACCTGTCAACCTAGCAGAAGCAGGCTGAGGTGGCGGTGGCGACACCCTGGCGTTAGAAAACCCGAGATGGCGTACGGTTTTAATCAGTTCGATTCCAACATAACGCCCCCACTGGTGGGTGGTAACCGTAGAGATTTCCGCGTGAAAAATAGGAGTAGATGGTAAAAAACAAGGTTGTTAAATGGCTTCTTAACATTTTCAAATGTGAATTTCCAGTGAAAAATTCAAATTTCCTGTGAAAAATTCAAATTTCCAGTGGACGCAAACTGGTCCAGCAGGTGGACGCAAATTGGATTTTATGGACGCGAACTGGGTAAATCGCCTATTTCTGAAGTTTGTATTTTTAGAAAAAAAACTACAAGATATTTCGAATAAAACTAAAGGTTACCTTAAACTAGACTAATATTATGAACAGATTAAATAAACTTTTAATTGAAATTAGTACTGGTACATTTTTATTTTCTCCGTCAAACTTGCCAACTGCGCTAAGTGGACGCGAACAGGCGAAATGACCCTATGAAAATCCATGGGGGTTAGATCCGGACTTCTTGCTGGCCATGGCAACGGCCCACCTCGTCCTATCCATTTTTTAGGATAATTTGTGTTCAGCCAGTCTCTGACACTTGACAATAATCAGTTAAGGATACCTAAATAATAAAGTAATAAAAAATATCTTTATTTGGAACATAATATACAATAAATAAATAGAACAAAAGCAAAACTGGATCGATGATAGCTATAAAAGTGCTACAATGTGGCACAGCTAGAAAATATCATACGATCTATCCTATAAACGGCTAAACGAACTAAATACGTTTTACGAAATGAAATACAAAAACCTTACAAAAATCTGTAGGTACTATTATAAAATTGTAAAGTAACGTGTGTCTGTGCATTGGAGATATTATTACTAAAATAGATAATTCTTTTGTGCATACTATTATTACTATTTGAAACATCACAAAAGATAACCAAAAGAGTTCAATTAGTTCTATAGATATGATAGAACATACTTCACTGTACACCTTAAAAGTAATTGTTGAAAAAAAAAAACACATATTCGTATTTAAAGTACAATGGGTGGTATTTTCTTATCTTAACCTTTGAATAGATAGGGACTTAAAGAAAAAACACTACAATCATAAGGGTGGCGTGTGGCGTACAATTAGCAACAAAAGAAGAATGAAAAAGGAAATGATAAATATATAAGTTTGAAGTGATCCTACTAATTGTCCTAAGGATTTTTCTTTGTTCTGTGTACTAAACTGTGTGTAAAAAAAAAAAAAAAAAAAAAAAAAAAAAAAAAAAAAAAAAAATATACATGTAAGTTTGCATTAATATATGAACTACTACTAGGTGCTATTCGCGAGCATAAAAAGGTGATTAAATGTTTCTATGCAATAATGTTGCACGTCTTTTTTTTTCAATAATTTTGCACGTGGTATTTAACCCTAGGGCCCAAGGGCTCTGGCTATTTCTATTAAAAAAACGATTAAGAAACGCCTTATCTCATTTAGACAGGTACCAAAAATTAATCTGATGGGTTAATTTGACTAATTGATATCCATTAGTTTGACGACTTAGCTAATGATGATGAAAGTAACCAAAGGGTGATGATACGTTTATAAATACCTATGTATGATTGTCTACAAATATTCAGCACAAGCAAATCACATTATTTATATTCTTTATTTATTTTTGTAAACCTACATAATATAAATTATATTTTTAAATATAAATATAGATAATAAACATAGCCTAGGTTCATTCTCGACGTCTAATCTACTCCTAATCGGTTCAGCGGTTCAGGCGTAAAAGCGTAACAGACAGACAGAGTAACTTTCGCATTTATAATATATTAGTATGGATAATAGCAGCCCGTGAACCCGTGACCCGGCTTCGTCCGGGCATAAATTCGTAAAAAATTCTATAACTCGATTGCTCCAACACCCACCGGTCCTTTAACATTGAATTAAGCACTTTCCATAATAACTTTAGAAGTGGAATTTCTAAAAATCCTATCTTATTGGATGCCTACAACGTAAGAAGAATCTACTGTCAAAATTTCAAGTCCAGCGCGCTGCTGCGTTGATGAATCAGTCAGTCATCGGGCCAAGCAATTATATTATATTGCAGTCAGCAGCAGTCAGGTTGCAGTCAAACCTCTTAACCAGCCAAAAGTAGGTACTTTTAACTAGCAAAATAAGTTAAAAGTACTTTTAACCGTAAGCATACAGTCAAAACTCTTAACCAGTCTTGTTTTTAGCACCCCCCGACTCGGATAGATTAGGTTAGAAGGTTCTAGGCTAAGATCCGGTATAAGAAATATATACTCTCATCTGTTATTTACTTGTGATACCTATGCATTAAATCCTACTAATATTATAAACGCGAAAGTTTGTAAGAATGTATGTCTGGATGTCTGGATGTCTGGATGTCTGGATGTCTGGATGTATGTTTGTTACTCTGCCACACAAAAACGGCTTGATGGATCTGGCTAAAATTTGGTACAGAGATAGATTATAGTCTGGAATAACATATAGGCTACTTTTTATACAAGCTAATACCGCGGCTCCACTCGCAAAGTAGATCGGTCGGGATTTCTAGATATATCTTTGTTACTCTTTCACGTAAAAACGGCTGAATAGATCTGACTGAAATTTGGTAACGAGATAGATTAAAGTGTGGAATAACATATAGGCTACTTTTTATACAAGCTTATACCCGCGACTCCGCTCACGGAGTTGATCAGTCGACCCACGGAGTAGATCAGTCGGGATATCTGGATGTATGTTTGTTACTCTTTCACGTAAAAACGGCTGAATAGATCAGGTTGAAATTTGGTACAGAGATAGATTATAGTCTGGAATAACATATAGGCTACTTTTTATACAAGCTAATACCGCGGCTCCGCTCGCAAAGTCGATCGGTCGGGATGTCCAAATATTATGTTTGTTGCTATTTCACGTAAAAAAGGCTGAATGGATCTGGCTGAAATTTGGTACCGAGATAGAGTAGTGTGAAATAACATAATTATAGGCTAATTTTTATACAAGCTAATACCCGCGGCTTCGCCCATGGAGTTGATCAGTCGGGATATCTGGATGTATGTTTGTTACTCTTTCACGTAAAAACGGCTGAATAGATCGGGTTGAAATTTGGTACAGAGATAGATTATAGTCTGGAGTAATATATAGGCTACTTCTTATACAAGCTAATACCCGCGGCTCTGCCCGTGGGAGTCGATTGGTTGGTAATCGTTTTTTGGTCATATCCCCGGTTCTACTTAACCAAATGCAATCAAACATACGGCAGATTTTATGTAAAACCAAGACCTTTCTAATAAAAAGGCGGCATCAAAATTTGTTCAGCAGTTTTTGTGTCCATCACGAACAAACAGACAAGGATTGCAAAAAAAAAGATAGCTATTTGTGGTCAACATAACCAAGTCTTTTTTTTCAAATATCGATTATTACAACTAAAAGTATACTGTTATAAAGGGAATATGTCCACACTGTCGCCTTAGGTGAACCCTGTAAAGATGGTGTAAAGTGAAACCAATAAATAAGGAAAAAAAAAACTTTTGGTAATATCTCCAAATTTTAGGTCTAACCAAGAAATCCGCACTAAAATCCGTTTAGTACTTTTTATCCGAAAGGTTTTGGCTAGACGAGTGGAGACCAGTGGAGTGGAGAGTGGAGCGGAGTGGGAGTAGTGTGGATAGTGGAGTGGGGAGTGGTCTGGAGAGTGGAGTGGAAAGTGAAGTGGAGAGTGGAGTGGAGTGGAGATTGAAGTGGAGAGTGGAATGTAGGGTGGAGTCGGGAGACGGGATTGGACAGTAGAGTGGAGGTGGAGAGTGGTGTGGAGAGTGGAGTGAACAGTGGAGTGGAGTTTGGAGTGGATAGTGGAGTGAACAGCGGAGTGGAAAGTCAAGTGGAGAGCCGTTTCATTCAAATAGACTTGGTGGCAATACCGAATTCCACGCGGGCGAAGCCGCGGGCGGAAGCTAGTGATAGATAAAGTTCATATAAAATAGGTTGCCTAGCTAAAACCCGGACCAATACTGTTAAATAATTGATAATTATTTATCATTATTGGATGGATATGGATAATTGCTTGAATGCTTGAATCTTGAATATTAGTTTACCAACATATTATAGGGATAGTTTTTAGTCTGGAATAACACAGGCAAAATTAAAAATGGCAACTTTTGGGTTTCCACGAAACGAAGGCGACCACGGAGGACGGTGGTTATTTTTTTTTCAATTCTTAGTGGTTTGAAAAAAAAAAATAACCACGAACCTTCTAAACTAATCTATCCGAGTCAGGGTGTTAAAAACAACTTTTGACCAACCTTATTCAGTTAAAAGTACTATTGACTGGTTAAGAGTTTTGAATGCAAGCTTCGGTTAAAAGTACTTTTGACTGATTTTGCTATTTAAAAGTAGGTACTTTTGACTGGTTAAGAGTTTTGACTGCAACATATTATTATTATATAGTTATGTACCCTTCTAAACCTACGGCAAGTTACTATACCTACTACAGCAGTACTTAGTACCTAATGGGGTTGGCCGGTGAAAGCTAATCGCAGATGGCGCTAGCGAGTTTGGTTCTCTTGTGTACGACGGCCATATTCAGTGTCGTTATTGTTTACAAAAGAAACCTGCTTGAAATATAATTTATTATCTTAAAAACGGACTTAAAATTGTGCGAACTTGTAGTCTAAGAACTATAAAATTATGTATTCTCACTGGCGAGTGAAAGAGCTCAAAGATGAACTTAAAAAACGTGGTGCTTCTTTACGAGGAAAAAAAGCAGATCTTGTGGAAAGGTATATTGTTTTAAATAAATTACCACTATATTCACAAATTTCGTATTCAGAAACATTTTTGTTTTGAAGATACTATTACCTAAAATGTAACAGACTTGTAATACTTATGCATATAGTTAAACTACGGGGATAATAATAATATACATTCTTTTACTTTCAGGTTGGAGATTTATGACCAAAACTTCAATTTTGAACACCTATAAAGGGCTGATAACGAAGATCCTGAAATATAGTTACCATTGCCAGAAACCTATCGTGATATTAACAGTTACACGGCTCTACTACCTCTTGATAAGACAATCATAAGGCATTATCTATGCTAGTAAGTAGTTTAAACTAAGTATAGATTTATACCTAATAGGAAACTGCATTGAGGTAGGATATAAACCAAAGTGAAATTTTAACTGAGACCCTAGCCCATTTTCACAACTATATTTTTTCTTTTCAGTACACAAAAAGAACAATATTGCTATGCACCTGTATGAAACCCGTCATTTATTGATGGTAAGATCTTCTGTTGTTGGTAATAATACCTATATAAAGGGATATTGCAGAAAATCAATGAAAAATGTTCAATATGAAGTGGACATACATAATACTTGGACGTGAATAGGACACATGAAGCTTTTAAAAATAAAACACTTTATGTCATCTTAGTTTTTTTATTTACAATACCTGCATCATCTGCAAGTAGTAGCTCTGTGGAAAATAATCTTAAGTATAGTGTACAGTGTACAGCATCTAACTTGGCAAGATTTTGGAGTACTGTGGGCCCTACTACTCGAAAACCTTGCTAAGTTAGATGCCGTACACAATACTTGTTTGTATGCAACGCATTTTGCCTTGCCACAAATAAGTATAGTGTACAGCATCTAACTTGGCAAGATTTTAGAGTAGTGGGGCCCACCGTCCACACTATTAAGTTAGATGCTGTGAACTATATATTAGATGCTTGAGTACTTCGATGAGTGTGGCAAGTTGTTGGTGTCATTATCAATCTCATGCTCTTGAGATACATTGCAAAATCATCATAATATACTATCACTATATTTAATGGCACTATGCCTTCACAGGATTGGTAAGTTGATGGCATTTCAAATAGCCATTTCCTCATGTTCCGGACTCCCAATATATCTTTTCTTGTTCTTGCTGTTTCTGATAGTGGTTAAGTGTTTCAAGGAGATATAGATGGTACAGCACTTTTCTTCATATATTTATGTTGG
The DNA here is from genome assembly GCA_963576445.1 of Lithosia quadra. Classification (NCBI taxonomy): domain Eukaryota; kingdom Metazoa; phylum Arthropoda; class Insecta; order Lepidoptera; family Erebidae; genus Lithosia; species Lithosia quadra. The sequence goes on from OY754874.1 coordinate 10,041,993, forward strand.
TGTTCAACTCCTAGAATATAGAAATGACTGTTATTATTAAGATCATAGGAGTAAATCAATTTGTATGTTATTTTATGTAGGTATATCAAGTACATATATGTATTAAGACTACTAATAATGTTGAATAAGCAACACTCACCTGTGTATTCACAATTTTTTTATAATCATTTTCCACGAAATGTTTTCGACATTACCTCTAACTATTTTTAGAAATAAAATTTTGTAGGCAAATGTCTTTCAATCAAAGCCGACGAATTTTGTAATCTTTTGGGATATGGTGTACTCCAAATTCTGAGCATTTCGCTACTATACATTTAGTCATCTTGGGTTTAAAAATTATTTTGTAAATAACTCCATACAAATGATCAATGTTTTAGGAACCAACTACACCAGCGCCACTTTGACAGTTGCCAACCCCATTGCTAAGATATATCGACCTTTGTTGATTGACCATAAGCCACGTATTCTATATAGAAATAATACTCATATCTGACTTCTCTAAACATATTTTATGGTTTTTATTGTAGGCAGTTACTATAGTCTAGTGCTAGTCAGTCTAGGATTTTTAGCGGAAACTAGGCCAATCATAAAAATATACATTTTTAAGAAATAAAAAGTACAACAGTTTTTATTAATTCAGCTGATAGTAAATAAAAACAATAAAATAAGACACGATGTATTTTAGCATACAGATCAAGTGATTTTAGCAATGAAAGACTGTTATTCAAGCAGTGTTGCCATTTAAATCCACACATTTACGCATCGCATTGTCGCTCCGACTCGCGAATAATAATTTCGCGAAACTTATCGAAGGTAACCTGCAATGTTTGCAACACATCTTTCAGTGCAAAAATAAGCGTAATAAAACATCATAAAGAAGGAACTAAACAAACCCGTGGGTAGTATAAAGAGGTGAACTTTGACTCTCAAAATAAACAAGTTAATTCTAAATTTCAGAAAATCTACCGAATTTTTAGAAGAATTCTACCAACCATCAGGTTTCAGAGTTGGCAACACTGACCCCATCCATCAGATTTTCAGAGTTGGCAACACTGATTCTACATAACAGTCGGAGCGGAGCGGAGCGGAGCGGAGACTCGGTATTCAGTATCAGTGAGTCAGTGGTCGTGATCAGTGGTAGTCAAAATGGCTACGACGAACGATTCGAAGGCGCCTTTGCGCCAGGTGAAAAGAGTGCAATTTGGGATATTATCACCTGATGAAATCGTAAGTAGTATTTTTAAACAAGCTTTATGAAAAATGTGGATCTGTTTACTTGAATAAGTTGTTTGTAATGTAAAACTAAAACAGTTGTTGTGTTATAATGGCACGCAGTTTGCGTAGTGAGCCATATCTTCTTGTTGTTGCATTATTAAACTTAGTCGGCTGTAATATCTGCATGATTTATTGTTTTTTAGGGCAAAACTAACAAATTCCTTTTGAATTTCGGTTTAGGAAGTAAACTATTTATTGCACAATGCATCACATTTATGAGACCTTCATGTCACTATTGTATGAAGCTGTTATTCGAACCTATGTGTAACGTAACGAATGTTAAAAACTATTTGGAACCATCTAACTTTATGTTGATGATACATTAACAATTTATATCTAAAATTGATACTAAAAGTTGTTCACGTGTTAATTGTTTTTAGCGACGAATGTTTATTCACGTGTTAATTTTGTTTTAGCGACGGATGTCAGTCACAGAAGGGGGCATTCGATTCCCCGAAACAATGGAAGGTGGTAGACCCAAGCTTGGTGGACTTATGGATCCGCGACAAGGGGTAATTGATAGAAGCTCCAGATGTCAAACATGCGCTGGAAATATGACTGAGTGTCCAGGACACTTTGGACACATAGATTTAGCCAAACCAGTGTTTCACATTGGTTTTATAACAAAAACAATAAAGATACTGAGATGTGTTTGTTTTTATTGTTCAAAGTTGCTTGTCAGCCCTGTAAGTGCATTTTGGTTTTCTAACTTATCTAATATCTCCACATTTATAGGTAGACACCACACTCATACTTTCTATGTTTCAGACTAATCCAAAGATAAAAGAAGTTGTAATGAAGTCAAAAGGACAGCCTCGTAAAAGGTTGACTTATGTTTATGATCTTTGTAAAGGCAAGAATATTTGTGAGGGAGGTGAAGATATGGATATAGGGAAGGAAGGCGAGGAAGGCAAAAGAGGCTCAGGACATGGTGGATGCGGTCATTATCAACCTTCAATCCGTAGACAAGGCCTTGATCTCACTGCTGAATGGAAACATGCCAATGAAGATACCCAGGAAAAGAAAATAATTATCACAGCAGAAAGAGTATGGGAAATTCTCAAACATATCACAGGTATAGTGATGAATTTATTATGTAATAGCTGTTACTTGTGGCTACACTGGAATTCAGTGATAAAAGTAGCCTATGTATTATTCTGGATGGTAATCAATCCCTGTACCAATTTCAGCCAGATATGTGTAGCTGTTCAAGAACAAACATTGAAAAATCTTTACAAACTTTCACATTTATGAATAAAATCATTAGGATAATGTACCTTTAATTATTGATATTCTTAGTTTTATAGATTTTTTATATCAGTGAGACTCAATGAACATAATCAATGACATACAATAAGAAAATAAATCCTTACTAGATTAGTTGATTACGTGATGACAGATATAGTTGAAGCAGCAAAAAAAACTATCAAACATACACAAATTAGGTGCCCAAGATAGACTGAATATTAAAAAGCTATCCTGGGTGTATTAAACTCTTGTCTTGATTTGTTCATATCAATCAGTAGGCATATATTTTGACAAGAAGATCATTCTCATTCTCTGAACCTTTTTCCCAACACAGTTGGGGTCGGCTTTCCAGTCTAACTGTGATGCGGCTGAACTTCGATATTTTCCATGGAGCGACTGCCATCTGACATCCACAACCAATGGCGATATTGTAGTGTTTACATTATTTTGACAAGAAGATACATGTTTGTTATTCATATATATTTTTTTATGTATAACTGATGTGTGGTTTCATTCAAACTTTTATAATTGTGGTTCTACAATACTAGTACATAAGTTTTAATCATGTATTTTCCTTTTAGATGAAGAGTCATTTATACTGGGTATGGATCCAAAGTTTGCACGGCCTGATTGGATGATTGTGACTGTGTTACCTGTACCTCCCTTGTCAGTGAGACCTGCTGTAGTGATGTTTGGTTCAGCTAAGAATCAGGACGATTTGACACACAAACTGGCTGACATTATAAAATCAAACAATGAACTGATGCGAAATGAACAGTCCGGTGCTGCTGCCCATGTTCTTGCAGAAAACATAAGATTACTGCAGTTTCATGTAGCCACATTTGTAGATAATGACATGCCTGGTATGCCCAAGTAAGTATTTGTAGTCTATCTAAATTATAATATGTTTTAACTTTTTCGGTCTCTTTCTGACAGATGTCTTTTGCTTACCCAATCTTTGTGTGACTCATGTTGATAGTGATAGGTGCTGATACTGCCTTATCTGGAAGTATATATAATTGTATAAAATGATAAGATATTTCAGAAATTGTTGCAGTACTTGTGTCCAAAAAAATTCCATATGTAAAGGACAAACAGTTTGATTAAATTTCATATAATATTTTTGAACCCTCAAAACAAGTTACATAGTGCATTTGTTGTCAAGTCATTAATATCTTAGTCATTTCTAAATACAACCATTTCAATTGATATCACTTGTAAGTATTCTACTGCACCTATAACTTTCTCATTTGTCAGATATAGGTATATGTCGCAGGCGATTTGAATGATTTGTCCGTTTGTTACGGTGTTTTTACAGCTCCCGTTCGCATTTCATAAAATTTACTTGTTTCAGTATTAAAAATATCCTTAAAACTATTCATTTCTTGCATATTCTGCGTTACATTTCATTTCATTCATTTTTGGTTTTGATCCGGCACTCCGCCATGTTTACTGTTTTGGTGGACAGCGCCACGTGTGGTTAAATAAAGAACTAGCTCGTGAAAAATGCCACGGCAAATCATAAACCGCGCTACTAATGAGATAAAACATTTTATAAAAGGACGACAATTTACAATCTGCCTTCGGGAATTGGTATAACGCTTCACGTTCATAAAATCCCTGAAGCCGTTTGTAAACGGACAAATCATTCAAATTGCCTGCGACATATATACTATATAATATTATATTATATTATTATTGTATACTTGTTTCTTAGTTTCCAGTCAGGTTATCGGTACAATTTTTTTATATCATTATTTTTATTATCTTCTTAATTATAATGTTTAGGTTAACATTTAAATTAACAAAAGCAATCAACTCGCCAATTGACCCCTATTATTTATTATTTTTTAGAGCTATGCAGAAGTCAGGCAAGCCCCTCAAAGCTATCAAGGCCCGTCTTAAAGGAAAGGAAGGAAGAATTCGAGGAAACCTTATGGGAAAACGAGTAGATTTCTCAGCTCGTACTGTAATCACACCTGATCCAAATTTACGTATTGATCAAGTTGGAGTTCCCAGGTCAATTGCACAAAACTTAACATTCCCAGAGTTAGTAACACCATTCAATATTGATCGGATGCAAGAACTTGTACGGAGGGGTAATGCACAATATCCTGGTGCAAAATATATTGTACGTGATAATGGAGAAAGAATAGACTTAAGGTTCCATCCAAAGCCATCTGACTTGCATTTACAGCATGGCTATAAGGTTGAACGTCATTTAAGAGATGATGATCTCGTTATTTTCAATCGACAACCTACACTCCACAAGATGAGTATGATGGGACATAGGGTAAAAGTACTTCCGTGGTCAACATTCCGTATGAATTTAAGTTGTACATCTCCTTACAATGCTGATTTCGACGGTGATGAAATGAATTTACATGTACCGCAATCTATGGAAACAAGAGCGGAGGTTGAAAACATCCACATAACGCCTAGACAAATTATTACACCTCAAGCTAACCAACCTGTCATGGGTATTGTACAGGATACTTTGACTGCAGTTAGGAAAATGACAAAGCGTGATGTGTTCCTCACAAAAGAGCAAGTTATGAATCTTCTTATGTTCTTACCCACATGGGATGGCAAAATTCCTCAACCTTGTATTTTGAAACCACAACCTCTTTGGACAGGAAAACAAATATTCACCCTGATTATTCCTGGTCCAATTAATATGCTTCGAACTCATTCCACACATCCTGATGAAGAAGATGATGGTCCTTATAAATGGATTTCCCCTGGAGACACAAAAGTTGTTGTAGAACATGGAGAACTAATTATGGGTATCCTGTGTAAAAAGTCCCTGGGTGCTTCCGCCGGTTCTCTACTACATATTTGCATGTTGGAATTAGGCCATGAGACTGCTGGTCGCTTTTATGGCAACATTCAAACTGTGATCAATAATTGGCTGCTTCTGGAGGGTCACTCTATTGGTATTGGTGACACTATTGCCGATCCTCAAACCTACCAAGAAATTCAGCGCGCCATCGTAAAAGCCAAAGAGGATGTCATAGAAGTTATTCAAAAGGCTCACAACATGGAGTTGGAGCCGACACCTGGAAATACTCTCAGACAGACATTCGAAAATCAAGTAAATCGTATTTTGAACGACGCTCGTGATAAAACTGGTGGATCAGCCAAGAAATCTCTCACTGAGTACAATAATTTAAAGGCTATGGTGGTAGCTGGTTCTAAAGGCTCTAACATTAATATTTCCCAGGTTATTGCCTGTGTGGGTCAACAGAACGTTGAAGGAAAACGAATTCCATTCGGTTTTCGTAAAAGAACTCTACCACACTTCATTAAAGACGATTACGGTCCTGAATCTAGAGGTTTTGTAGAAAACTCGTATCTTGCCGGTTTGACGCCTTCCGAGTTTTACTTTCACGCCATGGGAGGTCGTGAAGGTCTTATCGATACTGCTGTAAAAACTGCCGAAACTGGATACATCCAACGTCGTTTGATAAAGGCTATGGAGTCTGTAATGGTACATTATGATGGTACTGTTCGTAATTCAGTTGGACAACTGATTCAGTTGAGATATGGTGAAGACGGTTTGGCTGGCGAAACAGTAGAGTTCCAGAATTTACCAACAATCAAGCTATCTAACAAGGCTTTCGAAAAGAAATTCAAATTTGATCCTTCAAATGAGAGATACTTGAAAAGGATATTTAGTGAAGACATTATTAAAGAATTGACAGAATCGGGCTACGTTATTGCTGATCTTGAGAGTGAATGGGAGCAACTGTGCAAAGACCGAGAAGTTTTACGCCAAATTTTCCCAAGTGGTGAATCCAAAGTTGTATTGCCTTGCAATTTCAAGAGAATGATTTGGAATGCACAAAAGACCTTCCACATTAACAAAAGATTGCCTACTGATCTTAGCCCCATAAAAGTTATATCAGGTGTTAAAGACCTTCTAAAAAAATGTATCATTGTAGCAGGGGAAGATCGTCTGTCCAAGCAGGCTAATGAAAATGCTACCTTGCTATTCCAATGCTTAGTGAGGTCAACATTATGTACCAAATTCGTATCTGAAGAATACAGGTTGTCACAAGTTGCTTTTGAGTGGTTGATTGGAGAAATCGAAACCAGATTCCAACAAGCTCAAGTGAATCCTGGTGAAATGGTTGGTGCTCTTGCTGCTCAGTCACTCGGTGAACCCGCTACTCAGATGACACTGAATACTTTCCATTTTGCTGGTGTGTCATCCAAGAACGTAACCCTCGGTGTACCGCGTCTAAAGGAAATCATTAATATTTCAAAGAAACCGAAAGCTCCTTCTCTAACCGTGTTTTTGACTGGTGGAGCAGCCAGAGATGCCGAAAAAGCGAAGAATGTACTTTGTAGACTGGAACATACCACATTGCGTAAGGTGACGGCAAATACTGCTATTTACTACGATCCAGATCCACAAAATACTGTTATAGCTGAAGATCAGGAATTCGTTAATGTTTACTATGAAATGCCTGACTTTGATCCTACAAAGATTTCGCCATGGTTGTTGCGTATTGAATTAGATCGCAAAAGGATGACGGATAAGAAACTTACTATGGAACAGATTGCCGAAAAGATTAACGCCGGATTCGGTGATGACTTGAACTGCATTTTCAACGATGACAATGCTGAGAAGCTTGTATTACGTATAAGGATTATGAATAATGAAGAAAGCAAATTCCAAGATAATGAAGAAGAAACCGTCGATAAAATGGAGGATGACATGTTCTTGAGATGTATTGAAGCTAACATGCTGTCAGACATGACATTGCAGGGAATAGAAGCCATTGCTAAAGTGTACATGCATTTACCACAGACTGAAGCTAAAAAGCGTATTATAATTACGGAACAAGGAGAATTTAAGGCCATTGCTGAATGGTTATTGGAAACTGACGGTACTTCATTGATGAAGGTATTGTCTGAGAGAGATGTTGATCCCATAAGAACATTCAGTAACGACATTTGTGAAATATTCCAAGTACTGGGTATCGAAGCTGTGCGTAAATCAGTGGAGAAAGAAATGAACGCCGTGTTGCAGTTCTACGGTCTTTACGTAAACTACCGCCATCTTGCTTTGCTTTGCGACGTAATGACTGCCAAAGGTCATCTTATGGCTATTACTCGTCACGGTATCAACAGGCAAGACACTGGAGCGCTGATGAGATGCTCGTTCGAAGAAACAGTCGACGTGTTACTGGACGCCGCTAGCCACGCCGAAGTAGATCCGATGAGAGGTGTATCTGAAAATATTATTATGGGTCAACTGCCGCGAATGGGCACTGGTAAGTTTTTGTTTTTTAATTTTATTAATAAGTACATAATCAGCATATACACAGTATTTAACGGCCTCTGTGGTAGAGCATTCGATAGCTTCGACCCGGGTTCGATTCCCGCTCAGTCCAAATATTTGTATGCTTAAATTTATCTATTTTGCATTAGTCTGGGTGTTTCTATGTATAATATGTATTTTGTAATATTTATAAGAAAACGTTCAGAAGTCTTTTTATTCGTATTCTAGAACCCATTACATAAGCTAGTTAAACTGTGCCTACTTTGGGTCAAGAGAGTGCTGTGTAGAATGTTGTAGAATATTTATTTATTTAATAAACCGTTTCTTGTGTTTGTCTATAGGTTGTTTCGATTTGCTACTTGATGCTGAGAAATGTAAACATGGAATGGAGATGGGCGGCTTAGGTGTCGGTGGAGTAGGAGGTGGCATGTATTTCGGAGTCGGCACTCCTTCAATGACACCACTGATGACACCGTGGTCGACACAGAACACTCCTGGATATGGCAGCAGTGCATGGTCTCCTGGTCAAGGTGAGTTTGAAAATTCTGGTTTTCTAACCGAGATTTCTGCTAACTGATATAATGTGGATTGAGTGTACGAAATTGAATGTGATCGAGCTTGTATGAAAGGTTTTATGACAGTAAAGGAAGTTCGGCAAGATGACGGGCTGTTGAAAAAGTCGTGAATATTTTTTTTTTATATTCAGTCCGTCAATTGACTTAACCCCGTTAATCAATAAATAATTAATTAATAATATAATTATGTATGCATGTATGAGTGTACGAAAATGATTTTTTTCATTTTTATGGACGTCAAGTATCCGTACAAAAAGATTGTGTGTAACTTTGTAAAGGAAAAAGCAGAGATTGACTGATTGTGAATATTGTATCACAATAACTGAAGTATATTGCAATTCTCTCATGGCAAAAAGGCCTCTTCTCAGTTTTGCTAGCCAAGAAGAAATTATTATATTCTTTTCCATTTCAAAAAAGCTAGTATGTATTTGCCTCAAAATGCTAATAATACGTTTTTATTACAGTGGGAAGCAGTATGACACCTGGAGGTCCATCGTTCTCGCCATCTGGTGCATCAGACGCATCAGGTCTCTCGCCGGCTTACAGTGCTTGGTCGCCACAGCCTGGCTCTCCTGGCTCTCCCGGACCCCCACTTTCCCCGTACACATCTCCCTCTGCTGCGTCGCCATCTTACTCTCCTACTAGCCCTGTATACGCACCAGCCTCACCTAGTCTCACTCCTACGTCACCCCATTACTCACCTACCAGTCCCTCATATTCGCCAACTTCACCAAACTATTCACCGACTTCTCCTATATATTCGCCAACGTCACCCAGCTATTCACCTACATCCCCTGGCTATTCGCCCACATCTCCTTCATACTCCCCGACATCGCCGAGTTATTCACCGACATCACCAAGTTATTCTCCAACCAGTCCTGCGTACTCGCCTACATCGCCGAGTTATTCACCAACATCGCCTAGCTATTCGCCCACAAGTCCATCCTATTCACCGACTAGCCCCTCTTACTCTCCTACAAGCCCGGCGTATTCTCCGACATCTCCTGGCTATTCGCCGTCTTCACCAAGTTATTCGCCGACGAGCCCTGTATACAGCCCTGCTTCACCTAGTTATTCACCATCTTCACCAAATTATACACCTACATCTCCTGGTTACTCTCCTACAAGTCCTTCATATTCTCCCACATCTCCAGCTTACTCTCCGACATCTCCCAGCTATTCACCCTCATCGCCCAAATATTCTGCTTCGCCCAACTATTCTCCGACGTCACCGTCCCTTGCAAGTGGAAGTCCAACCTATTCCCCAACCAGTCCTCAATATTCACCCACTAGTCCCCAATATTCACCGGCAAGTCCGGCCTATTCACCATCATCACCTCAGCACGCGGGAAGCACTCGATACTCGCCATCTTCACCGAATTATTCGCCGTCTTCGCCAAATTATTCGCCATCATCTCCTGGCTACTCGCCATCCTCCACCAAATACTCGCCGACTTCACCTACATATACACCAACCTCATCAAATTATTCGCCCTCGTCCCCTGCCTACTCCCCATCGTCGGCTGGACCTAGCACATACTCGCCGACATCACCAACATATTCACCAACTTCGCCTAACTACGACGACGGCGACGATTAGTTTAGTTAAAATAAGTTTATTATTTCTATTTTTTCATTATATTATATCTATTTGTAAATATGTTTATTACCAACATTGGTTGATCTTTAAAAATGAAAACAAAAAGAAATATTTTAGGTTTAAAATACAATTGTATAGGTTAAGTGTCTCTTTATAGCTATGTTAGCACTAGTTATATTTCTACCATTTAGTCAGTTAATTACCTTTATCAATTTTAATTATGCACTGTATTGTGAAATACCTTTGCGTTATGTCTATTATTATTATGTTTAAGTAAGTTAAAATTAGTAATTACTATTTTACGATTTCGTGACGTAATCTCTGTATTTTATGTATTCATAATGAAACATAATATTAATTGATAATGATTATGTTATTGACTTGTAAAATGTTAAGCATTTTGTGGTGGAAAATAAAAATAAAATTTATATATCGTACGTTTTATTTAATCAGTATGACCCAGTTTTAGACATTACATAGGTAGGTACTAGAAACAAGTAACTCGCTGACGTATTTGCGAATGTTACAATATTGTTGTAATTTAATATAGGGGTTTAATTAAATGTATGAGCCACAGAAACAATATTACATTATTATGTGAACAATAACAGTTATAGTAACAAACGAGGAACGAAAAATAGCGTAACATTATCGCTTGTTTGAAATATCTTGCGAAGGAATTACATCAAATCAAAATAATAGGTAATGTTATCTACTATCTACATTCCTATAGGTACATCATACTTTAGTACAATTACAAAATACAAACCACTTATGACTAATTTATCTATTGTGCTTTTATAAACCTCGAACACAGCCATTTTATATTCTTTAACTTACTTATACACTAAGCCAGAGAGTTTAATAATAGGTACTATTTAGTGATATTTTAGTTAGCAACACAATTCAATATTTCTCAAAAGTCCCAGAGAAATAATTTAAAGTTATGTAGGTAGGTTTACCTGTGCTGAATTTGTCTACTTATTATCAATACACTTTATTTAAATACATTTATACAAAACATGAGCTACTTATACGAAAAAATACAAATAGATAATGAATATTATGGAAGCCTTTTTAAGCAATTCTGTTTTGTACTTATGACTAAGAATTTATTTCCCTCGATATATCTCTATGATACGGTCCTGGTCGACGTATTCAAAGATGTGCGGCGCGTCCATAAGGATACCGACTGTGCCCGCTGTAGTGACGATGAAGAATATGTATAGCTGTAACCTGTCGATCACCATTGCTACGTATTTCCAATCTTCACGAGTCTGTAATGAAATGAAGGCAGTAATTAGTATTATGAAAGTATAAGGGTACCTATTCGTAAGAACCTTTATGGGCTAGGTTAGACCTTTGACAAGTTCTAGTTATGGGCCCTAACCAACCTCACCTGCCAGCTGTCTGACCTATAGTATACATCTGCTGAACATCGGATGAGGTTCTGGTGCCGCCTTTTCTTTCAGGGCTCAGGGTGGAGGTCAGACGACAGTCGCTTCCGTAATGTAGCCAATAATTAGGTACGCCAAAGGAGTGAGAAACGGATACCTGAATTCTGCCAATTCGCACTTGGAGAGTTTAAGAAAGGCTTTTTCTTGAACGAAGTTACAAACTTCATTATAAATTCACTTGCACACACGTATTCGTAGCCTCGATACTTATATTATGTACCTACTGTACCGTTCAGTAGGTCATACAAATATTTATTTCGAACGGGAATCGAACTCGCGAAAAGAGAGGCTTTGTGTGACATGTCCCACTTACCCAATGCATAAGTATACCCGTATTGTAATGACTCATATCTTTCAAACAAAAATGTAGGTAAGTACCTACCCATTTGTTTTAAACGAATATTTCAATAACGAACAGTTTAGTAAGGTACAGTTGTCCTCAAAAGTAGCTTAACTCATTCCAAGTGACTGATTACCTTTCTAAAACGATGTAATAATAATATCCTCTAACTAAAATAATGAACAAAATATGAAAGAAATATCTTACCTTAAAGTAGGTACCTATCTTATTATAATTTATTAATGTTCAGCAACTTTTGAGGGCAACTGTTATACCTAGTATCTAAGTTAAATGGTTGACCTTGACGGTACTTAAAGAAAATATAGAGTGACACCCTTACTGTTGCACACGTCCATAGGCCACGGTGACTGCTTCCCATCAGGTGGGCCGTGTGCTTGTCTGCCACCTACGTAGTATAAAAAAAAATAGATACTCAGGTTTTACAACTGACCTGTATATAAAGATCTTCATTACGTAGATGTTCTGCGATAAACTCCACAGCTTCTGTCGCCTTCGCTGCTTCAGGGGACAGTAAGAGTGAATCTGAACTTTCTGATTCTCGCCTATCTCCACCAAGTCCCAAGCCTCCGAGTGCGCCGAGGCCGCCTAGAGCACCGACCTCGCCGCCGCCAGCAGCTCGGTTTATCTTGCAGTTCGGATGGTGCAGGTCCGACATCTCCATCGCCTCCATTTTGCTTTGTTTTACACCAATCGCACTAAGAAGTTAGTATATTGACAAGGTTCACGTGTTAGACACAGACTGACTAACATGAGCAAAGAGTGATTAGTTAACTGTACGTACCTAATGTGTTTAGGAAGATCATGCGGAGCGGCTGCGTGGGGTGGTGCACCCATGCCGGGCATTTCCATCATCCAACGCAGTCTCGTCTTACGTGGTCGACGCATGAGCAGAGCAGCCGGTAGATAGTGTAGAAATACACTTCGGATCCACAGTGGCATCCTATAAGTAGACATTTTATTAACGGCTTGTCAGTGACCAAGGTCAAATCTTTTAAAAAGGGTAGGTACCCAAAAAGCCTTCTTAGTTTGATAGCTGTAGCCTAACTTTGATCACATTTTTGCAAGGGAAGCTGGTGAAAATGGTGTTACGAAATGTGTGACGAAAGGAGCTTTCAGCCTCTCTATTCATACATCTACTCTCGCCTTTCTCTCTCCCTGCTCTCAGCCTCTGTCTCTTTTCTCCTCCTCTGCTCTATCGTATAGAACTTAGGTTGGTACATGCCCCTATAGAACATTTAGGGGTAGGTAGATATCAACTATGTACCTGACGCGTATCTATAAGGTTGATTAATTAATCTGTTATTTTTATCGGTTACCTGTGCGTTCTTGGACCTCTGAAATTCCAGTTGATGATGATGACAGTGACGAGGATACTGACAGTGTTCATTATAAAAGTGAAAAGTAAGTATTTGGCGATGAGTGGAAGCACCAATGACGTCGGTGGTAGAATTTTCGATACCAGTAGCAAGAACACAACCAGTGACAGTAAAATGCTGATACCCAAGGTCACCTGTAAAGTTAATAAGTTAGTAAACTCTCAGTTATGATTTGTTATAAAAAGTAATCATCTCATAAAGCTGTCGAAGCCAAATAATGTACCAACACGTTGGCAATTTAGGGACCTACTTATCGAATAATAAGTATTAACTTACCTTTTCACCAGCTTCTGCAGGCAAATAGAATACGAGAACGCAAAGGAATGAAATCAAAACTGTTGGCAGGATTAAGTTGACCGTGTAGAACAAAGTTTTTCTCCTAATTATAATGTAGAATGTGATGTCGGTTTCCGTGGGATGATTTCCTTCATAAATGTTCAAGTATGCTGGTACTTCAATTATATCCCAAGTACCGGATTTCCAGTAGTCAGACAGATCAACAAAGTTTTTGTTGTTGTATAAAGCAAGGGATACTTGGTCACCATTAAATGTCCATGACCCAAATTTCATAATACAAGTTTGCTGATCAAAGGGAAAATATGTAACATCGATTGTGCACGAACTCTGAAAAGTAAAATATGCATGTTATCAAAATTTTAAAATAAAAATATTTCCAAATATACGATATTTCTTTTAATTAGGTTCTAATGTACCTGGTAAATAGCTGGTGGTACCCAAAGCACTTCACCATTAGGATAAATCAATACGTTAGACTTGTATCGTACTTCGTAGTTTCCGTCAGCACTGGAAAAGTATAGGTATATATTTACAAAAGTTCAATGAGGCAGGCACATAAAAAATACAAATCGAAGAATAGTACTTACTTGTTAAAAAGTACTATGTCAGGCTTCCAAACCTTATCAGGTGGAAGACGCAGTACACCTATGCCACCATAATCTGCTTCATCCCACATCAGCTGGTAGTCCATCCATACTAAACGGAGCCATACATTTGATTTCATAATCTGATTCTTTTCATTCTGCAAAAGTTCAAATAATTTAATCAGCTTGAGTGAGTGATGATCTATGATCTATGAGCGATAGAATCTAAACTAGGTAGGTACCTACGTAAAGTCAGGGTTGTAATTTACTGAATACCTACAAGAAGTAAAACTAACGACCACTCTTTACCCATCGTGAATTTGTAAGTAATTTATTGTATTAATCAGCCAAGGCAGTGATGTTTGTATTTATTTAATGTTTAAAGGAATTTATCTAACGGTCTGAGGCATATAAAATATACATGAGCCAGGTCATTGGTTAAGTTTTCGTGGTGAAGTAAGTCAAGTACTTAAGTTGTATTACATTTTACATAGAGGACAATGTGAAGAGATTTGCAATTCTTATATAATTTTTACGATTCATTTACTCAACCGTTATATCAGCGATTGGCTCATTGGGCTATTAAAGTGTTTTAATGTTGTTACTATTTTTTGCTAAAAATATTGTTCTTTGGAGTCGCATGTGACGACACGAGAATGACGATATTCTATTATCTAGGCAGCAAGACTTCTCGGTAGAGTAATCTTTATTATTTGTTTCCATTGTTAATTAGCGCCCCGTGTGAAAAAAGTCACATAATATATACATAATTATGCTAATATACACACAGTAACGTTAATTAATATAAATAAGAGTAACATACGACGTTGATGAGCTGTACAAAGGCCAAGCCGAAGCGCACGTCGACTTTCTGTGTCATATTTTGTACTGGGCGGATAAGTTTGTTGTAGCCACGAAACAAGTCGCGAACCAGCCGCTCCTCGTCTTCTGAGCACCATCCTATAATCAATAGCGTATATGAATTAGAATTAAATCCATCATTCAACTAGAGATGACATGCGGCCCAAGGTACAGTTAACTGCAAGTACGGCAACTCAACGTTCCTAGGTTCCTAGGTCATAGTGCGTAGACACGTGTGGCTGAGTGCGTGACACATCTGGTGTTGTGAACATTTGAAGGTAAGTGCTGTTGGGTTTCACTTCTAGAAGGTTATAAAAGTAGAAATTTTAACCTTAAATGCTTCTTTATAGAAGGTTTAGAACGTGAGAGTAGTTTGAAAATTAATTAAATTCCAGGTGGTTTAGCGCCCTTTTAGTGCATATCATCCAGTCGATTACTCGCACCGCTAGACCGCATGGTTGATTGATTTACTACCTTAGGCCTATAAGTACATTGAAGAAACCTTTTGGTTTCGTAGTTTACATATACGAAACGTTTTCTTATGATAGGATTGCGTTCTTAACAAATTGTGCTTTACTCTGCTTAAAAATAATTTATGAAGAAATTACTTGTAATGCTTAACATCTTATACTAATAACAACGGTAAAATAACATGATTTTTCCATAGACGTAGCTATATTGATTTGTAAACCAAAATATTTGTAATGGGCGTATTCATAAATTGTTATTAGGTACAATATGTATGCCAGTTATAATTTAGTACAGTAAATAAATAATCAAAGATCATGTGCATTATATGGATTTGGTTGTACGTCGTACACATAAGTACTACTATATAAGGATATTTGTATCCTGATAGAGGCTGTTTGTAGAGAAATATGTACGTAGAGCATCTCCCATCATGAGATGCTGCGTCGACAGATCGATAGAGAGCGAACCGTGAGATAATGCTGTTAGGGAAATCACTTTTCAGAACTTTGAATATTTTTATTTTATACTTTTCATTTTATCACAATATGCACAATGTGGCGTATGTAGGTACAGATGTAAGTTTCTGATAAGGTAGGGTAAATTAGTGAACTAGTCAACAATAATTAATTTCTCACGTAGTTCAAATTTAAAGTTAAATTACACCAAGTAGGTACTGTACTTCGAAGTACTTTTAATGGGAAATTAAATAGCTAGCGATTAATATTTTGTTTATATGCAGCGAAATCACTTATTTACAAAGCTAACCGGTAGCGATATGTGTAGAAAAACATTTTTGTTAATTTCGCCTGTTGTTATTGTGAAATTTTGAACATTTACAGCAGATGTAATTCAGAAATGTGTTTTTAAAATGTGTTAAGTACAAAGTACCTGAGTAGAGGAGTGTGAGCAGCGCGGCTGTGAGGAGGAAGGCGCGCGTCCCGCCCGACATGGCGGCGCACACTGCCGCACGCAGCGGCGGCGCCTCCCGCCCTGGCAGCTCCCTTTTCGCGCCGCCCGCCCTATGCACCTTGCCTTGTCCGCTCGCCCAAAAGCCGCTACCAACTCAATGCACAATGATGCATACGTGCACCACATGTGATTTGTACAATTCTGTGTGTCCTGTGAAAACCGGTACATGTCGAAAAAGTCAACTTTACAGTAGACTAGTTTTTGTGTTTAAAAATTCATAAAATTTGTTAGAATAATTTGTTTTCAAAACTAGTGACATATTTTATTTTATTGTGGTATTGTTAACAATCTACAAGGTTCCTGCTCAAGAGTGTTCAATATAGGACGAGATATTTAAAAAAAACTGTTTGTTGTATCAAAACACACCATATGGATGCTCGCGTATAATGATTCTAAATGAGATAAATCGATTTACACGCTATGTGAAGGTTTGGTGAAAGGTGATATTTGTTGTATTATCAGGTAGTTTTATATGAAACTAATCATCTCCTGTTCAAAGTTGTCTAACAAACAAGTAATATTTTTCAATTGGCGAAAGCACTGTAGGCACAAAACTCGTAAAAATAGATTTTTTATTATTTATATCATTTTACTCGTGAATAAAGTTCGTGTTTTTTGATATAGGTAGACTTAAATCGTAACTCAATTTTGTGTAATATGATACAAGAAACAATCTAAAGAAAAAGGTATAAAAATAGAGGAATAAAAAAGAAAAAAAAAATACATAATCACTTTTATTTTAGGTGTTATTGAGTGTCACTTGGTTTGAAAGTTGGAATATTTTAATTTAGTTAAAAAGGAAATAAACATCAAGGACATAAGTCAACAATACAACATAAACGAAAAACAGTTTCTACCTCCGCCCTACAGAAGACCGCGGCTATAATAACCATCGTGTTGTGTTCCCGCCGGTAAGTACGGTAGCCAGAGCTCACTGTACCCCTCTTCCCCTTCCCCCCACAGGGTTGGAAGACAAGCCTTCCCACCCCTTCCTAGCCCGCTATGCTTCCCTTCAGGGTAGGTTCAGCGCGTGCGTGAAGCCCGTAGTGTGACACACGTCCTTGGGCCACGGTGACCGCTTCCCATCAGGTGGGCCGTGTGCTTGTCTGCTACTTTTTTTTTTTTATTCAAGATAAGCTTACGTTTGACTACTATCTCACTTGATTGTAAGTGACGATGTGGTCTACGATGAATCACGCTTGCCTAGAAGGAATCTTTTCACTCGTGACTTGAATATTTCCAGGTTATAGCTTTCCGGAAACACAGACTCGGGCAAGGAATTCCACTCCTTAACTGTACGCATGATGAACGAGTCGGCAAAGCGCTTTATGCGTATGAGTGGAATATCGACCATAAAGCGGTGTTGCGTCGCTGTTCGTCTGGTCGTTCACTGATGGAAAGATTTGGGGGTATCAGGTTGTGTAATTCCAGAGCGCACTCTCCGAAATGTATCCGATAGAAAACCGATAGACCTGCAACTTTGCGTCTATGGGCAAGGCTCTGAAGCCTTTTCTTGACTAGTGCAACGTCGTTGATGAACCTCTTGGCTCGTCTCTCGATTCTCGATCGTCTCCAGCGCGTCAAGGTGGTATTTAGTTGAGACATCACACAGATACGAGTAGTGTACTCCAGACAGGATCGAACCTGCGCTTGGTACAAAAACTTAAGCAATTTTATTGCTCCGGTGTGAAGTACTGTCGCACCTTAGATAGGATGCCCAGCTTTTTTGCAGCCAGCTAAGCTTTAGCTTCAATGTATGACCCGAAGTTAAGCGTGGACGTGAGAGTTACGCCGTTCTGCTACCTACATAGTATATAAAAAAATAACCAGGGGTTAAAAACTTGTGGTATATGGAAATTATATTCGGCAGATCATGAGCAGCTACGAGCATCATAGTCAACATGCGTTTTGCACGGCAAGAACGATGCTGCAACAATGAAATTTTACATTATAGACTATCATAGAACATAAATAACTAAGTAAAATAATAACGGTATTCATTACCTACAGATAGTGCAATCCACGAAGACGCTTTGCTCCATCTATTTTCGGTTGGGGGGATCGCGGGGTACAGTTCGATAGACACTAGCGTCATCCGCCAACTGTCAGCGGTTTGTGTGCGCGTGCACTTATAGATAAATAGTGTAGGTATACCGATAACACTCAAATACTAGCGGAAGTATACGCACATTATATGGTTGCCTGGTAGAGATTGCCACGGAGCAATAAGGCCGCCAATTGTTAATACTTTAATTTAAGTATTATTGTTACTACTTTTATATCCTTGGTGTACAATACAGAGTTTTATTATTATTCTTATTATATAATTAGGTGTTTAGGAGCAATACTGGGGCGCATCTACGTAAATTGCAATGTTTTTCACTTTTACACATTAATAAATAGATTTATTGTATATTGATATAAGTGGAGTAATTATTTTGTGTAAATGGTTATTAGTTCTTGTCATTATGAATATACGAATAATAAAACAGAATTTGTGTAAAATGATACATCTAATAGGTACATTGTGCGCCATGTTGGATTGCTCAGAGAGCGCGCGCGAGCACCTTGTCCAGTAGTATTTTACGGCGCTGACCCCGCGCGGGCGGCGGTACCCTCGCAGTAGCGCCCCCTGCATCTCGCGCACAGCTCGCGTTCGTAACATGTATTACTTTGCACAATATTTTGGATCAAAACCGTTTTAATCTTCTCGTCATTATTGATATAATTTTAGTTGAATTAGTTTACACAAAAATATTAGTTTACTATGTATGTGAGCAATAATACAACTTTAGTTGTATCGATGCAGTGTACGAATTTACTTTGTGTCAATTGATATAACTAAACATGTACCAGATGACACCTTATTAGAAGGTAATAAATATAATGTTAATAATGATATGACTTGAGATACATTTTTATACACAAATAACTTGAATATTATGAATGATGGATGTCAACATATATTTATTTACACAGCCATATTTTATCAAATCACGCCATTTCGTCTTAGATGTACCACACTATCTCAGAAACTAATAGACGTATCAAAATGGTGAATAGATAGAAAAATAGAGTATTTTTTTCTGATTGAGGTGCTATAATAATATCAAATTCGATATAAGTTGACTTGTACCCCTTTTCACAGGACGCACAGAATTAATATTCGATTATAATAATTTATTAGCGTTATACAAGTTGCATTGAAGCAACAACCACGCTATATAATTTAAAGCTCAGTTTTGCTGGTGTATAATGAAGGGTTAGCCCAAATGAAATATAGTTTCCTGTTTAATAATTTCGTTTAGTCGTATTTTATAAATAGATATACTTACTGAGCTAGTACGTAGCCCTTTAAGACATGTATAAAGACTAGGTGCCTCATTTTCAGCATATACTTACGTTAATGCGGTCTCGGTAAGCAGGTGGAATGCGCATGTGCTGTTATCCCACGGGATAGAATCGATTACTGCTCGCTCGGCTCCAGCGACATCTCACCGGGATTATTATGTAGGTCAGGGATAACTTATACAATGCTTTCAAGTTCTCGATCTGAGGGATTGCAGAGACATTACTTCCAATATGTTGTATATCCATCTATTATATACTTACTCACTTAGTTGTATTTCATCGCACTCTACAATATGAGTGAAAACTCGTCAAATCTACTTTCAGTAAGCGATCTTGGTCGTATAAAAATGGGAGATATCGTAATATTTATTTATTGAATTTGAATTTTGGGATCCAGTATTTAGTATCATAATAGTTATCCAAGGGATTGGTTGATCATCAATGTTTTTAGTAATAAATAAAACCACGGTTTGTTTCATTCGTTTATATTTAATAAACAAAGTGCAATTCAGAGTATTAACCCTAACAATTGAACAAATCTTGGGGACATCGGTTGTCCCATTGCCGACGGAAAGATGCCGCACATCGTTCTATCAAATAAGGAGATAGAAACCGCACGGGTGGGTCCATGCGCGGCGTCTTTCGTCCGGGTCGTCACACAACCTCTAGCGAATGGTAGAAGATTATATAACAGTAAATAAGGATATGATCGAAACATTGACGCGTAATCATATCCGGCCCGCAACTTCCAAAGGGCCGTATAAGATTACTTACAAGACTATCCCAGAGAAGACAAACATTACAGGAGCTTTGCGAGGGTACATTCGTGTTGTCGGGTGTACCCGAACATTCTCGCCGCATACATCACGTTTTCCTTCTAAGGGCTTACAATGCTTCGTCGTATAACATAAATCAACAATGACGTAACAAAATTGTTTGATCTTGATGGAGCGTTAAATCAACTGTTTTTGTAGTTTCGATAAGTTCTGGTGTGGCAGACGAGCGATAGGGTTGGCCGAGGTGCTCAGGGCATAGAGGTACGTCTCAACTGTCCAGTCGAGCATGTTAGCATGTTGTAGGCACCTTTGTAATATTTATACCCTCTATGTAAACGTATGACCTGTTTATTTTTAATTCATTTACATAAAAAATTGTATATCTTATAAAATGAGTTATATGTACATGTAACGATGTCTGTAACGATGGTCGTATGTTGTATTATTTGCCGAAGAAGTAAATTACAAGCTAATATTATTTTCAGCATATGAATTACTGTAACTGTATGGAAAGAAGTACAAACGTGATATCAATATGTAATTTAATTATTTGTATAAGTCGTTCCGAAAGACCCAGTTATGACTTTACTAAAATAATATTTTGTTTAACTACAACTTTCAACGAACGTTTTATTAAGCTATAGCCCATGGGTTACCATTTATAACAATATCGACCCGTTCACAACGAGGCATATCACAACCTGTACCAATTGAATCAACATTGTTTGTAAAGTTCTATACTAGCTACTGACACAAATATATCCGAAAATAAAACTAGGGATTATAACCACGATTCATGGAATCGAACAAGAAGGAAACAAAGGGCCATTGTTTCACCGCCCAAACTCTAAAACTGTACAATAGATTTCAAGAGTCGAAGAAGTTCTAACAAAGTTTAAATTTTAAACGCGAATCAGGTCGTTCAACGGTATGAAGGAAGACGTTTTTGTGCTAAATTTTGTTTTGCCACAGTTTTATCTTGTCGGTGGCCACTTGTTGCGGTGACTACTCTAGCGCGGACCTCACCGGTCCGACGATGCCTGTAAGATACTTAGCACGTACTGCCACAATATCGCTCTGGGTGACTGCTCCACGGACGGAACGTCTGTGTCGCGGAACCGCTCATCGATCTCAAGAGATTACGCCTCTTGACGCACCCTAAAGATCGCTCAAAGAGTAGGTACGTGGTTCCACTGAGCGTGACGACCATTTGTCATTGGAAGAAAAAGTACACAATCGCTGAAGGTCTTAGAGGATTAGAAGACGTTAGTCGGATAGGCAGTTATTTTTGAGCGTAGGGGGTTGGCAGTCAGCGGTAACTTATATCTACAGGGGGGCGCGGGCGACGAGGCAGGCGGCGGCAACTTCGGCGCCGCGGCGTCAGCGTCCGCGCCACTTCGCACATCACAACTTAACAAGTATTCGCGGTATCACAGAACGTTACGCATGCGTAGCCGCAGGCGGGCGGGTCGCTACGACACCATGATGTGTGGAGCGGACAGCAGCACGGCTAGCGTGGCGATGATTGTGAACAGGGTAAAGATAATAAGGCACAGTCTGTCCACGACCATGGCGGCGAACTTCCAGTCGCGCGAAATGTCCGCATCTTCATCGTCCTTGCGCATCTGGAAAACATTCCAATATAATATTTATTTTACGCTACAGAGAGGCATAAGTACCTATGTATATTTTTTATTTTGAAAGATCTTTCAACTTTCTAAATATAGAAATACAATTCCGCTTTGATTTTTACCTGATCTGTGATGACACGGATCTCTTTGAGTATGAGCGAGAGCTCATAGTCGACACCGAAGCAACTGTGCGCAGCCAGCCCCGCACCATTCTCCTCACCCCCTCTGCAATAAGTATAGCTCTGTAATTACCGGCTACATTTGCATTCTACACTAATCAAGGTGGAGCCGAGGAACGAAGGTCACTACGGGAGTTATGCCGATTAAATGTTAAAGACCCAAGACCCAGAAGTAGAAATATTAAATTTAAAGTGAAATTCATGTGATGGCCCATGAAACAGTGTTTTTAATGTCAATGCTTATTCATGAAAGCTGTTAGGGTCGGGTATACTGTGGAACGTTCTAGGCTGGGGTGAATTATCGTAACCGTGCTATTTACGGCGAGTAGTGTTCGTGTAGATCGTCGAGGGACCTGTAGTATCGGCAGCAGGGCGGCTGCTGCGAGTGCGCGTGGCGGAAGTCATCATCGATGTCGAGAACATTCGCTAGGAGCGACTTGGAAGAGCGTTCACGCAGCTCCAGGTCCGGCGGGGGAGGCGCGCGCGCCGGCGGCGGCGTCGTCGCCGAGCCCGGCCGGGACATGCGCAGGATCCACGGCAACCAGTACAGGAACACACAGCGAATCTGTTGCAAACATTGCACCGAATAGTATTGTTGACAAAATAATATTGTTTCATCTATGTAGCGTCTATATAATCAAAACAAGACTACTACTTAAATTAGATCTATTTACACACATGGCCACATCTGATTACTTACACGAGGGATGAGATCGAAATAGATAATGAAATAAATAATAAATCACATTAATATATGACATTTTTAGTATCTATTATTGTTTTTACATAATTACAATTAATTGCTTACACAGCTTTGCATAGGTTAATAAAAATATTTACGGTATGTCGTTAGACCAGTGCAAGGTGGACTGTGTGATTCGAAAACAGGTGTTAGTGGACAGTGGATACGAGACAAGTCGAGTAAATGAATCGTTAGTTATCTACACCTGACGTAGCAGGATGTTCCTTGATAAAGGTCCCCGAAACTTGTTGGAGTAACTCGAAGTGCACGTGTGAGTTCTTTATAAATATCTCTAAAGAGTATGGTTGCATCTGTAAACTGAACCACGAAGCGGGGCTCCGTTGAAAAAATAATGTACTATTAGTGATAAGGAAGATTGTATAATATATGTGTTCATGACATCGCCCATCGGTTAAATAGCTTAAATACTTAGATGATTTCGAGGCCTATAAATTGACTTCGCAAAAATGTTTTCGAAAATGAGTAAGAAGCGTAAGTACCTACAACACATATAGCTGCAAATTAAAAAGTTAAGTATAAGTAAGGCAAAATGTAACACATTACAATTTCAATTCTTAAAGGGATGCTGATGATAGTATAAATATGTATAACGCTTGTAATGCTTTCCATTTTATTATACAAATTATTTAGTGTAGGCTTACCTGTGCGTCCGGACTAATCATACCTCTGGTGCAAGTTCTCATTTCAGAGTTGAAACTTGGACCCGTAGTCTAGAATGATACGCAGTCCAGTCATGAGTCTCTTTCTAGAGTTAGAACACGGTGCTATACTCATCATCTTGGCTTGAAATTATTTTTCTACACTCACGATACATACAATCATTACTTAGCACTCATGACTGAGTATCGTTTTAGAATACGGGCCTTAAAGACTTTAACTAATTTGTCATATTGTGTTTCTGGGTCCGTTCTGTTCGCGATGGAAACTCGGCTTAAGACGTACCCAGTCACTCATTTCGTGAGTGTCGGCGTGTCGATGGTGGTAGTTGAGGATGAGTATGGTGGACACGACGGAAGACGCCACCATGAACATGATGCAGTTGAAGTACGTGCCCAACAGCGGTACGGCATCCGACGTCGCCGGCATCGTTTCTGCCACCATGTTTAGGAACACCGTCAGCGATAGTAGAATCGTCACACCTGATGTCAAATAATAAATGGATTGTGATTTTAGATAGCAATTCTCTTGTAGCCAAATTAAAAGAAGGAGGTTCTCAATTCGGGTGTTAACATTTTTTTCAATGTAAGTATGAGGGTACCCTCCGTCCACTTATAACTCCTATGTAGACGAATTTGCAAAATTTAATTCCTTACATTATATTTTTTTGGGAGGATATTAGTGAGCCCCGGTCGCATATTAGGCTTTCACCTTAGGGTCCAAGGTTCGCTTTTCCATTTTTCCTTTTAGTTGTGGTAACAGAATCAGTATTACATTCAAAGAGTTAATTAATACTTTTTGTGTAACTGTCATCCAGAACCTTTAAGAATGTCGTGACGCGAAAAAAATACAAGTGATTTAATTCAAAAACACTTATTGTGTTAATAAACCTTAAATTCTGGTAAAGTTTTAGATTTAAGTATCTGTTATGAATTTTCAAAGTAGAAACCTTAAGAAATCTCGTTCGTTGATGTCTTTTACATTAGCATATCTTTCATGTTTTCGTAAGTGTTCTCACCAAATATAATATCACCTGTCGAATGCATTAGATTAGATATAATCTATACATATATTTATCACGATGGACTAAAATTAAAATTAATTAATTAAACTTAAAATTCACACGAGTATAGTAATAGGTTTTCTCCTCACTGGCCTTGACTTTGGGCCTTCAGTTTATTCATTCAACAAACAAATAAACAAACTTTTGAGCATCATTGTTAGTAGGTATAGACTGTGTGTTAATATATTACCTAAAGACAACTTTTCGCCTGAATCTGGAGGTAACGTGAACCCCAGCAAAGCCATGGAGGCGATGAGCACACAGGGTACGATCAGGTTGAAGAAGTAGTAGAGGGTTTTCCGTCTGATCACTACCGCGAACGTGATGTCGATGTATGGCTCCGGACAACAGTTGTAGTAGATCTCGTTGCGCTTGCCGGGGACCCCTGCATCAAAATATTACGTTATACAAATATTCTTTGAAGAATAATGTTGCATACCTATATTATAATCTAAAGGTGCGTACTGACTGGCGTTGCATGGCGTAAAACACTATCAATAATTTGTCACAAAATGATGATGATATGAAGTTTTGGAGCGTTTTCTTTATCGAACAGTGAATGTCTAATATCTTTATAAAGTACTTGAATTATACGAAGTTATAGTTTTAATATGTATCTATCCGATTATCAAACGGTTTTATCTCTCCGGTATCAAACTATTATGCCAGTAACACACCTCCGTTGCGAAACCAATATGGCAATAGCGAAACAGAGATGAAGATGTAAGTATTGCAGCTTCTGAACGGATGAAATCATGTTAGAAAGAGACAAAATCGTAGTCAGTTTTGTGTGTTAGAGTGGGATCTAAAGAATAGACAACACACGGCGGAACTATGGCATTTTCGCTGATTTGCAGCAAAGGTGTGCTTTAACAGTCACTGCACTGTGCACTAGAGAGAACGCTACACAAAATTGAACGAAGTCGATTTTAGCTGGGTTTTCCTCCTCCCAATGTGACGTGCCGACTCTAAGGCCAGGTACACTGTACTTAGGCTTTCAGTACACGATATGCTCGCTGAAAATGTTACATTACGCCCTTTTAATACCGGTCAGTAACTGTAGATAACTTTAGATTATTAACAAATTTAAATTTTAATTAAGTTGTACCGTTCCGGTATTGGGCATTATATTATCATACTTTACATTTCTTTGTATAGATGAATATTAATTGAAAAAATTGTGATCTTCAGATGGACTTATTTACGTAACAAGTCTTGAGACCAATGTCATTCTATTTATAACACTTTCTACTCTTTCTATTTTGCATATTAATAATAGAATTATTCATCGTCGTCTATTCAATTATAGGAGTATATGGAACCCGCTAAGATAATTTTTCTTTCGAAGGAACTAGTATTTATTTGGTTTAAAACATTGAATACCTAGCTTACCTATTAATTCCCATTCGCCATTCGTGACAAAACTGCTAATATCTCCACCCCCTTCGTCTTGTAATTGTAGATCCAGCTGTAAGAAATTAATATAGGGTATTCTGTTTGCAAAAAAAAAACAAGTGAAAGGTATTATTTTTAATAGTTTCAGTTAGGTAGTTCATTTAATTTCTTTTTTATTAATTAAGTTAATTGTTATATACAACCTTACTTTTCCTGTATCGTAAAACCCCAAAAGCTTTTGTATTGATCGTGTCAAATATCAAAATTTAGAATCTAATGGTTAAGAGCTAGTGTTGGAGACTTTATGTAACTCATAAATCATTCATATTCAGATTATAATTATTTAGATATATTTTTAGATTATTATTAGATTATATTTAGATATAGCTTGTAGATAAATGATACAAGAAAAATATGTTGTATACATTTCGTTTATGTTCCTTGACATTCCAGAACTAATAACCTACAATTATAAACGCTGAATTCTATAGTTGAAATTTTAATTTTGACTCCTCGAAAATATATTCTTGTTCTAATCGAACCTGATATCCATCATAAGTCCAGCTGCCAAACTTCATCTCGCAGCGTTGGTCATCGAAGGGAAACCAGGTGATGTCGATTTTGCAGGTGCTTTTGAAAATGCCAGGCGGCACGTATAGGCACGAGCCGTTGTTGCGCACCACCACGTTCGTCGGGTACGTGCTGTCGAACCCTTCGTCCGCACTTTACAAACAAACAACGCCTGTTATACAACCATCTAGGGTGTACTCCAACAGTTTTATTTTCTGGACTTAAACTTTTGCATTCTACCGATATAGGACAAAACAAATTGAAAATAAAAATACGACTGTGTTTACGCTTTATGGCCAATAAATGTTTGGTCAAGAACTAAAAAGTGTTTCACGCGTTCGTAAATTTGGGAGAGACATGGGATAAGGTGCATGAGAATGGATAAACCATATATGAAATGGACAGCCTTCTTATACTTTGAAATCTTAATACAAGAAAATATGGAATACTACGTTTCAGAAGCTATATAAACTGGTTTGATATTCCATAAGATTTTCAGGCAAGAACGTGTTGATTTGGTCATTGATCTAATTCCTGTATATGTGGTAAAATATATACAAGAATAAATATGGATTAAATATGGGAGGAATGTCTAGTCTATGAAGTCATCGCCGCAGATGACAGAGTTGTAAAATTTGAGGTGAATAATATGAATGAGTTCTTAGAGTAAACAAAGTGATTGCAAGCAAAACGAATGTAATCGTTTTAGAAAAGATATATAATGATAATGATGATATTAACGTTTAGGCTGTCGTATGTGGGGTGCAATACATCGGTGTACAATGTTCATGTCTTTATAAGTAGACAGTAGGTACCGAAAATGCCTGTCCATTTGCAATGGCATTCTAGTTTAATTATAATGGATAAATGGATGGAGTAAGTAAGATTAGTTGATAGAAAGAGAAATATAAATAAAGATTGAAAGTTACTAATGAATGGAAAAAGCTATGTTGTGGTGGTTTGAGCTCGCAGAACGAGCTTGTAAATATTGAAAACATAAATGTTGGCAAAGAAATTCATTTCTTCACGCTATATTACAGATATCGTATTTATAAGATACGTTATCCAACATAAAATACATTTCGTGATGAAGCGTTTCACCATTAAACTAGATATTTCACTCCAGAATATCTAGTAAAATAGGGAAACTGCCAAACGTCTAGTTTTGGATGGTGCAAGGAAATAAAGTTAATCAGTTTCGCTGTGCATTCTTTAAAGAGAAATCGATAATTGACAAGATTGCGTTGATGCTCAAGGTTTTTATAGGGTTAGTGAAATTAACGTTAAATTTATTGAAAAGTAAATAAACTGTTAGCGCTTCCATAAAACAAATTCTTAAGAGGAATATCACTGAACGGATTCTGGGTTTTATTCACAGCAATGATTTTATGCAAGTAAGTATGTAATAATTTTGTCAAATAAGACAGGCAGAGGGTGATTTCTCGCATTGATTTTGAGTCAACCAAGTGAGGAAGAACCTTGTGTGTACAGAAAAATTCAGTCATAAAGCATAACTCACAAAATTATGTTTTCCAATGGCGAGTTGAAGTGATAAAAAGAAATATGATTGACATCATAAACCACGAATGTTAATATTTGGCGGCTACTAAACATCTTTTTTTTCCACTTGCTGTATTTACACAGGCTCTACTTATTTTCTTACAAACTTTCGAGAATGATTTTTTACATCTGTAATCAAGATGAAAGAGACCAAAGTATTGTTTAGCTTAACTAGCTTGTAATATGGATTTTAGAATGACAACAATAAACTAAGATAAGTTTTCTTTTGTTATCACATACATATAATATAGATCTCGATTGATACGGAGGCTGTAGCTTATCTGTAAGTGCTCAATTTACAATTAAGTGAACAGCCCAGTGGTTATTTAAAGATGTGTGTCACGAGGCTGTGTTCACTGTTCATGCGCCATATTGTATTTCAATAAACTGTAATTAGTTTCTTGCGCTATTTCAAGGTGATTGATGTAGTTGTAGCAAGTTTATGGATTCATCATTTAATAAACTTGATTAATAATAGATTGTGAAATATTTAATTTACCGCGAGGCAAAAGATTTATAAATTTCTATCAAATGCAATCAATTAAAAGAAACCTTACTTAATTTTAGTGTACAAATATTACAAAAAGTACAATCATTTTTCACAGATTGGAAACCATAAAAACTAAATGAAGTGATTCTTAAAAAGTTATATGGTCATAATGGATACCTGCTTTCCAATTTTGATTAAGGCATCGTGTGATTTTAAAATAGTAATGAAATACCGATTTTAGACTACCTAGCAGTAGTGAGTGTTTATAAGTAAGGAAGAGTGCTTGGAAAAGTACAATAGGTTGGCATTCTAGTATCAAAAGTGTAGCTGGTCAAGTGTGTGTGTATAACACCGACAATAAACTCTGCCTAATTGTTCAAGGTTAGAGGATGAGTTTGGAATTATAATCATAAGGAGATGGACATATGTCATTTCAATGCCGTGAAGCATTCACTTTTTGAAAAATTTAACAATGAGGGTATTAGCTATCAGTGTAACATATTTTTTACAATAATAATGTTGTAAACCAGCAAACAACCCACCTGATAGTAAGTAATTACCGTCATCTATCAACACTTGTAACACCCAGGGATCCAGTGACACGTAGCGAATTCGGATGGAGAAATTTTAAATGGAAAAAGGAATGGAGAAAAATGAGCAAAGAAAATGGGGAATAAAATGAGTACTTATCAAGTTATGGAATTAAGGTCAACTTGCTACAAGAAATCAGATATCGAATCATTGTAACGTTTAAATTAAAAAACATAAACAATTATTTTAGTAGGGAAAGTGAATGCCGAGATGAGGCCGATATCTACCCGATGACCTGAATACCTACTACCACTTATGTACAGAAAGCTGAAGTTTTTATATTACACATCCTTAAACTACATTAAACAAGGAACCTAGTATTTTTATCATTGATTATTTTAGCATTAGAACTTGTTTAGTAATAGTAGTTTAAATCTAATTTAACATATGAGAGTAGTTTATTATTATTGTGCTAATAATCACAAGTTACGTGCTTTCAAAGTAGTTTCGGGCATTTTATTGGTTTGAAAGTTGGTCAATAAATACACACATGTGATAAGTTAGGTAGGTAGGTAGGTGTACTACTTGTAGTATATCACATAACAATACCGTAATTACCTTAAGTATAGTATCTGGCTTTTGTATTGGCAAGTTGGGAAGAAGAGTGAGTGTCCGGGTAAGATTTACTTACTACGGTCTTGTAGAGAGTTGTCTCTATCTATTGGACTAGCAGCTTGGTACGTTTACTGAATAGTTTTAAAACTATTTGTGTTTATGGAATATTAAAACTATAACTTCGGTTTTATCTAATCTAAAAATATATATCAAGCTGTATAAAACCGAAGCAAGCCGATCTTAGCCGGATTCTCGTTCTTTTCACCGACGACGATGAGTCGACGACGCGACATTTGTTAAATCAAAAGCTAGGTACTCTACATTATATTTCTTTGTAAGTGTGCCAAATAAATGAATTAATAACTTCTAAATGCAAAATATTAGATACCTAGTTATTATAATTATGTTCAACTATTATAAAGTAAAATATTTACACAAAAAAGGGGGGAATGTACAAAATACAGTTAATTTAAAATATGAGTGCGAAGAATTTCTCCCCATCGATGTCAACGCATCCAAAAAGCTGGCGGTTTCACCGCATTGGATGGCTATGCCAATTACTTATATGAGCAAAAATAAGGCAGTCCTGTGATTTATCCTCATTTTGAATTTTGATTCCTTGCTAAAAGTGATAATGTTTATTGAAAAAAAGTGCGAGTGTTTATGTGTTCACGTGATAAATTGATAATACGTACCTGTTGTACATAAGGACGTCTGGTTTCCATAACCTATGGGGCGGTACTCGTAAATCTTTAACCCCGCCGAAATCCGAAGTGTTCCACCTTACGTTCATATCATTCCACTCCTGGGCAAGCATAGGGAAGATAAACAACCAGTTAATTTATAGAACTTACATTTTAATTTAAATTACCTACTTGCGATCAGATCAAACTGAACTAAGATTTTATGTTTAGTACAATGACGGCTTTACGGGGGACTATAGTGGATCTTCCCAAACTCTTTCCTTGTGTGTTGTTCGATGGACTGATGGAGTAGACGGTGTCTCCAGTCCCTCGTTACAAATACTATAAGCTTACTATTTGAATATAATGTCATGCTCGCCTCACTCTTTGCGGCACTGGTCGATTTACCCCAATTGCCTGAATTTTCTTATATTATAATACTATCCCGTATATATATATATATACATCTCATATCATGGTGATTGGTAGTAGAAACCCAACATTTCCATTAAGTAATTTGCAATTAACTAAACACATAAAATTTCTAATTGAGATATAAGCAAAGTGGTACAAAATGCAATAAATAATTAAATCCAATATCCCATTACTATTAAGAAAACATTAATTGTTTTCCATGCACTCACTCAGACGTATAAAAACTGATACTCACTAGTTTAAGCCAGATGTTTGTTATTAATAGCTGGTTCTTCTCGTCCTGGGAACATAAATTTTGTATGTTAATGCTACGCACCGTTTATAGGTGGAACTTGAATTTATTCCAATAAAGCAGATAAAGAGTCAGTCAACAAGGATTATAAAAAAAAACATGTAGCGCAACAGGTATCTGGATGTTGTTTAGGCAAAAACTATCAATAATAACTGTACAGTCAGCAATAACAATTCTCACTTCTCAACTCAAGTTTATTATAACTGACTTCTAAAAAGAAAGAGGTTCTCAGTTCGATCGATTGTTTGTTTTAATACTGGTTCAAATTAAATGTAATCTATACTTTTATAAAATTGGAAATTAGCTGTCTCTAATGTACAGAACATTGGAGATATATTAAATAAAAACGTGGGTTATGTTAAACGAACGATTCTGGACGAGGAATTTGTTTGTTGTTCACGATGGATGCAAAAACTCCTGAACAGATTTTGATACGTTTTTTTTCTATCAGAAAGGTCTTGGCCAGGTTTAAAATTCACTGTATATTTGATTACGATTGCTTAAGTAGAGCCGGAGATAAATATGTGATAACCTACCTCCACGCAGGCGGAGCCGCAGGCATCAACTAGTATGTCTATTTTAATATCTAAAATGACAATAAAGATCTGTATTGATAATGTAACTTTGACTTGAACACTAATTTTTATCCTCCTGTTGGCATGGCATTATCGTAAAGTCTTTCTCATTTGAGATTACCTGTTACATTGGTTATTCAGCACATTTTATTCACAGATTTACTAGATTTATTTATTCCATACCAGAAGTTAGTTAAGCTATGCTTAATTTGGGTCTACATAGCACTGCGTAGAATATCTTAGAATATTATTATTATTGAACAGGTAAACTTAATTTCTTCGGTGTTCAGAATAACTTTTTTTGCTGATCTTATGCACACATTAGTAGTACTACTCGTATGCTCGTGTGAATCTAAAAAGGCGACGACTTACTTAAAATACCTGATTGGTCAGTAGACTTATTTAATCGATGCTGAAGCGTCTAGTGGTATCTGATCTATGTTCAACGGTATATTTTAATTATGAGAAAACTATTAATCATATCATATAATAGGCCCATTTAGTAGGTAGGTATCATCATTCGGTAATCTTCAAAATATAACCTGTCGAATGCGCTAGTTTGAGTGCGAAAAATTACGAACTTTAAATGCGACCTTAACAGCCAGTATTATATAATAAGAGATAGTTGTGTGATGATATCAGTAGATAATCTAAAACCTTCCCCTAAAAACTAAGCTTTGAAATCCAAAAAAATGGTTCAAATCATACTTTTAGTTCCAGAGATTTGAACATTCAAATAAATTAACTTTCAACAGATTGAATGGAAAGAGTAAAAGCTAGCAAAGCTTATATTTTATTTTATTTAAGAAAACTGTATAATTTAATCTAGTCCACGGAGTTATCTCTGTTTATTAAGCGAAGGTGTGGCCGTTCAGGCAATTCATGATATAAAATTAATTATATTATCAGCTGTAATGGGATAGTAATCTATATTCGGACATTTAATCAGTAGTATTAACTTAAATTAATTGCTTGCCTACTAAAATACTAAGATAAGGCAGCAATTAACGAAAAAAAAAATCAAATGCATAGCTAAAATAATCATGTTAACGTTTAAGGTTGCATCCGAAGCGCTCATCTTGGAGCCCGGGGTACGTTTCCTCCTTCTCTTCCTTTTAGTACGGAATATACAGCTTTTACGGGGCTGACTGCCATCTGACCACCCAATCCCGAGAGGAAATTCTGCATCAGAGCCTCGGCTATCAATCAGCAGGTGTGTTGCAGGTTTGGGCCATGTAAATCTAATTGGGCCCCAAAAACATCCTATGCGTATGCTAATGCAAAGCGAAAAGGATAAATCTTATTGGTACCTACGACGAAAGGTGAGTGCACGGTTAAACGCGTCGCAAGAGAATTAAATTAGAATTCTTTATACAAAATTATATGCACCCTCGTGCCTACCCACGCCGTACGAGCCAAATTGCAGTAAAGTGCTGTAGGTAGGTATTCTGATTAAGACGCACGAATTGCGGGCCGAGACTCTGATGGTACCAATCTTACACATTTTCTTGAACTGGATGACTTAATCAACTATTTTCCCTATATCTCCGCCTTAATTTATGAAACATTTAATAAGGTGCCTCCTCTTTTATTTATAGCAGGTACATTTTTCTTCATATAATCAGGTACTCTACATGATTATGCTTTTGTCTTTTATGAACTATCCTATCCATGCCAAGGTGGTCTAGAAGCAATCACTTTTATTTTTAGGTCATTTAACCCAAATCCACATTAACCATAAGTATATCTGCCTACAACATTGACTAGTTACGTGTCCTTAATTAACGTGTTTTATTTTCTATCTTTCTATTCCTACATTATAAGAAAGTCACTTTGAGAAGAAAGTATTGGATGAAATATTCGCCTTGGCCAGGAATTCTGCAAAGGTTGATTTACATAGGGACCAATAACATCGTGTAAATTGCATAACAGTCACAATAGTCAGCACAGCACTATTGCGTCAGTGTCAAGACCAATATCGAGGGTAAATTTTCGAAACAACACCGACTTACCTCGAAATTGGAATTTGTGACTGACCCTATGTAAATCAGCCTTGTCGTTGTATTCTAACTTAGCGTATTGGTTAATATAAGGTATGGATAGGTTGTTCACCACGTCAATGATCTGCATGAGCGTGAGGCCGAAGGAGAGCTGCAGCGGGTCGCTCTCGTTGACGACGGGCCGCTCCAGCACGTTGTAGTGGTCCAGTAGGTGGTGAAGCAGCCGTTTCTCGTGGTAACCGCAGCGTGCCCCTGTCGAATAAGATTGTACATTACTCACAGAACAAAGGGTTCATAGCGCACCTCTAAGATCCACCCGATAAGTGCGTGGCTCTTATCTATACTAATATTATAAAGAGGTAAAGTTTGTGTGTTTGTATATTTGTTAAATTGTAAGGGGTAATCTCGGGATCTACAGAACGATTTTAAAAATTCTTTCACCAATAGAAAACTACGTCATTCGTGAGGGTCATAGGCTATATATTTTATTGGAAAACTGGAATTTACAAACGGGCGAAGCCGGGTCCCGGGTCGCAAGTATATTATATAGAGAGACCTCTAAGATCTTCAGGGCCCGAACCAATCGAACCTGTGACACGGTATGCCTACTAAATGACGGACGAAACACTAGTGCAGGTTTTCGTCTTGGCGTTGGGAGGTCCTAACACAGTAGCTAAATCAAACTATGGTAAGGAAAGGAAGGCGAACAGACCTCGGGCTCCAAAACTTGGGCTCCAACCTTGGGATTCTAAATGAATAGTAGGTGCAACAGATGTTCATGAATTGTTATATAAATCATTATGGTTTATTTATTTTTCTAAAGAGCACGTTGTGAAATGACGAGATTAGTGGACTGGATTGGGGAAGAAAATAAAAATATAACTAAAACCATACCTCTTTCTGATAAATAACTATCTACAGTATCCCCAGAGCATTTTGAGGAACGGGGAGGGTCCAGCAATACGTAAATCGTACCTTCGGAGTTGTCGGTACCTATATTCATTGACAAAAATCACTTCCCATCCATTGATGGGAAGCGATTTTCCTTCTCTTCTCAAATTTTCTATGAGAAAATTTTTGTTTGTTTATGGTTTTATTTAGAAAAAAACATACATACAGTCACGCTACTCATTGGGGTAGACAAAGAACATATCTTTGCACTTGCTACGATCTTGGCTTAGACTTTACGCTTCTTATATTTTAAGAATCCTTTAATGTATAATGTTAATGACCTCGATTTAATCTACATAAGTATGCCTAAGTTGGCCCCGAATGGGTTACACATTCACCTACGCCTCGTATATCTGTTACATCGCTTGACCTGGGTAAAAAAGTGGTTCACAAATATTAGAATGATTACCATTTTTTTGTCAACCTTCCTTTCTTTTTGACTCTACCCTGGACTACATCGTCTCTACCATCGCAACTCAAGATACGTTATCATGAGAGAACATAATGCTTTTCGAGGGGTGGCATGTTGAAACTAAACTGCGTTAAACTGAATTAAGAAAAATAAGTTGTAATGATTTGAGATTCTAGCCATTCTAGCATAGATGTATACCACAAAAAATAAAAAGAAATTGAGGCAAAAAAAATGCTTAAGGATTGTATTTGGTTTGGAAGTAATGAATGAATCTATTAAAAAATATGAATGACTGGCAGTGTATCTGTTAATCGTTAAGCCAACGCCTAGGCAATTTACTAAACAGATTACGATTCAAATCAAAAGTTGTTAGTACCCACATTATCTTCCTAGATTTACAGTTACCAAAATAAATTTAACCCAATTGAAGCGGTTAATAAGTGTGTAATGTGTGATATATCCCGCGTTATTAGAACCGAGTGATAAATAAATACTATGGAGATAACAACTGGTGAATGATGGTGAGTGTTATTATTAATTTAGGTAATAGAGTAAGGGTATAACTAGAGTATTAGACACCTTAAATAGGTACTCGTATGCATTGAAAAGCTCCAGTGTATAAATTTCATATGAAAATATTCAAGATAAATCGACTTTAACAAACTGAAAATAGCTCGAATATTTTATTTCGTCAGAATTACTCCCTGCAAATTGGAATATCGGAGTAGCGGGCTATATGTTTTAGGGCTCATACTGAATATTGGATATACTTTTACACTACTACATAGGTCTAAAATGTTGTCTATGGTTAAATACTATTGGAAAGTGAAATAGCCTTTAACCATAAAGTGAAGAAGTGAATTATTAGTAATAATTAATTTATTAGTTTATCCTGCATTCACTTTATTTAGGGACTTCGACGGTTCATACTCGTACCACGACTCGAACAATGCCACAAATCGTACATGGACTCTTTATGAATTGATTGTTTGAACCAAGATGTGAATATTTTTTACCGTCCACTTTTTAGATACCTACTTACGATAAGCAAGATCGTAAAGTGATTTGGAGATAGTATTTTGCACGTACATAATTGGTTTTCTTGGATCTGTGTATTATTTACGTAGACTATTATTGTTGTGCACGTAATTGAATATAATTCCGTAAAAAATATTCAGTTTTGTTTTATGGTACAGATAATTGAAGTTACGTTGTATGCTGGGCGATCGATTCCAAATGATTATACAGCTGGGATACAGTTATAAAGAGACGGCATAAAAAATTTAATGTAGTTTCAAATTACAGATTGTATTGTATTCCACGTATGTATATTGATTATATGATATCATAAATAGATATTTATTGAGACATGTTGTCAAAATAAAGGACACCTGAAAAAATAAAAGTTTATCACGTTATTATGAATACATCACTGAATTTGTCTAAAGAGAGAGGCTCTTTATCTTCCCCTTGATACACTTGAGATTACTCAAGAGTCAGCGATCAAATCTCAGCTTTGTGCCTTTTATAGTACCATATTGCCACTCGAGGTTTTACTTTGATTGACGCCTTTTACTTTGATTTCAGGGATCTCCTTTGAACCTACTACGATATTTAAAATAAATGTTGGGTAAATAAAATTACAACACTGAAAAATATTTACATCATACTGTATTTAGGCACATGTATGGTTATGTCGTAAAGCTTATTCATGAAGTCACTCAGTCTGTCAGTCAACCAGCTGATGTACACGGATGCTATTGGAATGCAAGGCTAGATTTGCGGCTGGGCCAAGCAAGGTATATAGGAAGCAGGTGTTGGCGATGGCGGGTAAGGCCGGGCTTACCCCTCGGCCAGAGCAGGCACAGCAGCAGCAGCAGGCCCGCGGGCGCCGCCAGTGGCGAGCGGCGCGCCCGCCCGCCCATGTCAGCGCCGCTCGGGCGCGCCGCGCGCCGCCGCCCCGCGCCGCGCCATGGCCGCCCGACACCCGCGACACCGGCCCCTCCCTCCCGACGCCGCACTCCCGCCTCTCTATTAGGATTTATCGAACACGATCGGCTTAAAATTCAATCCTTTTACGGTTTTCATATGTAAATCGAACTATGTTCACGACCGCTCGCTGACGGCCACGCGTGCCGTCCGATCCTTGAGCATGCCGTCCGCGCCGAGGGTACGTTAGTCGAGTTACGGCGTGTTTTTGAGCATTGTTGTTCAGCGGAGTGCGGCCGACCGTGGGGCAGCGGAGCCGCCGGTGTGCGGACTGACGGAGCAGCAGGGCGCGCAGCCGCGCCGCCCCGCCGCTCCCATTCAAGCGCCGCGCCACGCCACTGCGCGATGCTCTCGCCGACCTTGTCTCCTTCGGAGCGAGCCACCCGCCTGCACGAGGTCCTCGATCCGAGCCCTGACACGACTCATCACACCGCTGCCGCTGCCCTCTCATTGATGCATATCACTACTCGTCAATAATAATCACAGAGACATACAAACAATAGGTGTCTAAATAATCTTCATGTGCATTGAATAATTATACACCTATTAATTACATCTTATGGCTATCTAATAACTAAAATTATTTTTCGGTATAGGCACCTTGGGACTGAAGAAGAGGACTGTGAAGCGCCCACTTTGATAAATAAAATTAATTTACTGTCAAAAAGACAAAAGTTACGAAAAAGTAAAAGAGTTACTAATAACAATGGTGTTTTTTAAAATACCTACTAAATAATATTCTACAAATTACCACTAGTAAAATATTCTAGTTTTTTTTTGCGTTTAGTTTTTTTCATATTAGGTATACCTATCTTACATATTTTTAAAATAAAAAGAGATTAGTTAGAGAGTCCAGAGATTTAAAAATCATTATATTATTTAACTTTTATTTTTCAAATGTTATCATAATTAATGCTCATAGCTTTCATGTATGCATCAATGGCACAATAAGAATTCTGTTATTATTTTTTGTGCAAAAGATCGTAGGGGTTGTATGCGGGGCACGGTGGCACGATGGCACGGCAAACGGCGGGGATGCGGCGGCCGCGGCGGCGGAGCGCGGTGTCGGCGCGCGATCAATGAGGTCGCTCTCTTCCCTGTTTCAGTGCCTCCCTGCAGCCCACCCGCGCCCTTACCTTCACCCTCACCATGCTGAATTCATCCCGTGACTATGGTACTTCCAATTCGAACATTAAAAAATATTAGCTGACGCGCTTTTTAGGGGGCGCATAAAGTAATGTTGAAAAGGGATATCTCGATAAGAGCCGAAGAGCCATTAAACTCCATTATTATTTCAGTTTACAAAGCAGTAATATAATTTCTATTTGGGTAAAAGAATTGTCATCACACTTTCCGGTTTTTTCAGGCATTTAGTCAGTTTCAGGGTAAAAATAACAAGTATACCAACATTCTAAATATTCAGAAATATATTATTTAAGATTCGTATTATTACGAAAGTATTAAATTATTGTAACCCTAAAAATTATATCGAGATATGAAAAGTATTTTGGTGACTGTGCATTTTTCATTTACGTCTCGATAATATAATTAATTGTTTTTGGGGTTTGGGCGGGGGATTGCCAATCATTACAACTCACACACGTTTTGTTATTACGATATTGTAAGAGGAGTGTATTTACCAGGTGACCTATTTACCTACATTTCCATAAACCGACTCAAAAACGATTAGGTTTCTGAATTTGGCAAAACGTTTTTGTGTGTTATGCAATAGGTATCTTTGCACATTGTGACCCAATTTACTTATTCTTTTTTGGTTGTGTGCTTTGTGGAGCTCCCATGTCAATTTGAAAAAACAAATTGACTCCTGTGATTAAAAAAACAAAAAGATACTGCAGTTATTTATGACAGTTGAAATAGTTGTTATCAGTATTTTTTTCAAATCAGGTTTTTTAAAAAGATTATTTGACTTATTTTCAATTTAATAGGTAATTTCGCATTATTACAATTAAACATTTTGATAAATATTTACTGTTCATTTAGATTTCTTGTATGTGAAAAATATTATAATATATATGTCCTCTGAAAAATGCAAACAAAAAGCTTACACGATTGATATATATAAGTAATCTCATTTTGTTTTATAATACTCAATAAATCCATCTATGAACCACTAATATAAATTGGATTAAATGTCAGGTATATAATACAGGGTTGACACATTAGAGGTAGTAAAGATAGAACAACGAGCGAGATGGCTCGCAGAGAGTCGACGAGGCATGCCTGCGCCTAATGTCGCAGAACCTGATAATGAAGGGTGTTTGCTCATTACCGCAACCACTTTACGTTCCTACGCGGCTGCGCTCACTGCCTTTTAGCACTTACCAACTTATATATTGAATGACAAACAAATATCTAAACCACTTTCTTGTTGAATCATATATTGCAACAATTAGTGTGATAACTTTTCGTATAAATTTAATTCAATAAAAATGTCATCATTCGAACTTGGATTCCTTTCTAGGAGGAATATGTAAATATCTGGCCTTTCAACTCTGTCGTGGCTACTCAGGTCCAAAGTACAAAGTCTAAGAAGTTTATATAGCTACCTATAAAACTTCTTAGAATTTGGACTTTGGACTATAGGTATATTGAATAATGTTATCACATTGTTCTTTCATTACACTTCCACTTTCGTGATTTTAGGATCTCTAATCGATAAAGTAATGACTTTAATGGTAATATAATCATCATCCGGTTGCATAAACTGCTTGCAATTTGGAGCGCGGAATTAGCTGTGACACTCCTCTATAGTTTTATTTACTAGGCTATTGATACCACAACCCCGAGTGGTAAGACTATGCCGTCCATCAAACAGCAGATGTATTCGTACCGACTACCTCATACACCCATGGTAGTAGTTAGCATTCCGATAACCTCACACTTTTTGAATTAACAAGAACGTACTTTAATTTAATGTAATTACTATCGTATGGAGGTAATTAATTACCCAAAACGAAGTGCAGGAATAGAACAATACCATACACGGAGTTCGCAAATGTACCAAACCTCTAAAAGTAGTTTGATATGTGTAACAAATGGCAAATGTATTTGGAACTAGGAAGTTGGCAAGACTTGGAGAAAGCGCCAAAGGAAGTACATACTGTTGAATAGCGCACCACGAACAAAAGCGGTTCATTTACTAGAAACTAGGCGAAATAATGAACGTTCTATAGTCCTATGCCTGGGTGAAATGTCAAAAGTAAAGGTTAAAAGTTACGGGTGCACTAGCGGCTGGTTTGTGAGACGCAATAGGTTTGACTGAGTTTGGCACTCGTAGTAAAGTTAGGTACCTATGTTATGTCTCTTTTAAACTCTAAAAGAATTCATTGCTCAGATTTATAATTCAAATTATGTATACCTACCTAACCTACCTATACATTACCTAAATTCAATTTTCACTCACAGGACTTTATAGAAATAACTTTGAATGATTGTTATTTTCAAGTTTTAATACAAAATTATTACAACTGATGTGACTATGCAGCTGATCTGATGCGATAGCTTGAAGTTGGCACTGAATTTTGCCCATCAATGTATCTTAGAATACTATATACTTATTTAAAAAAGAATTGTATAACTGGTTAAATGAAAATAACTTCTATAGAATTTCTTGGTCAAAAGGGTTGATGATGAGTAAAATTGCGCGCTAGTACACATACCACTGGCAAGACATGAATTCTCTGTATTGTACAACCTGTTATAACTTTATACCACATTTAGGTAGATAAATAAATTTGATTTGAAAACGAATCCTGTAGCATTGTAGCTAATTGTATTTATCTAGACAAGTATCTACTCAAGTTGAATGATATCTACATTTTTTTATAGTAGAGCCTGCTGTAGGAGTATGTTTTAACTGTTTTTCGGTCTCATGTAATAGGGAGCGAGAATATAGCTGGAATATTTAGGGCGACATAAAAAGCACCCGTTGGCGTAAAATATTGATAAGATGACCGGTCCCGACACCCTCGACCCATCAATGAACTTTTACATCAATCAACCTGATTTTTATTATGCCTTTGTAGATCGGCATACACTCAAGATTGCGTTTTTTGTGTCTATTTTACCTACTTTAATTACTAGGTATGTATGAGCTGTAATACATAAAAAAAAAGTTATAAAATTCGTTGTAGGCATAATTAGAATAAAATTAACAACTGACACACTGTATACATAATTATTTTATGTTTGTAAGTAATTTAAAAAATTGCTA
Organism: Lithosia quadra; assembly: GCA_963576445.1. Taxonomy (NCBI): domain Eukaryota; kingdom Metazoa; phylum Arthropoda; class Insecta; order Lepidoptera; family Erebidae; genus Lithosia; species Lithosia quadra. The sequence continues at coordinate 10,083,509 of OY754874.1, forward strand.
AATTACGGACGCGGTTACAGAATCTGTTAAAAGTTGCTTGTAATTGTGATTACAATAAGTAGGTATACTAAATGAAAATAATACTCATTATTTGCTCTACCAGCTCTACAAATAATCGTGTAGGTATACCTTTCACTAAAAAGATGGACAAATGGTTTAAATAAAATAAAAGTATCTTCAAAATCACAATAAAAACAGCGAAGTAGGTACACATTTTATTTAAGAATATTGTAACCAATCAATCGTGTTATAAATAGTATATCCATTGCTAAAACATCGGAATACAGATACACCGATACAGAATACACCAAACAGCTACCGTTATGTAGGTATATAAAAACTAACCGTGTTTTCTTATATTGTCTCGCACCTGCGGTTCATCTGTAGTATCATAAATTTAGGCTAATTATCAACAGCCACAAAACTTCCGCTGCTGGTTAGGAGATCCCTCTTTGACAAATTATCACATTTGATGGATTAATTCTTGTTTTATTATATATTTATCCTTGTTAGTTTTTAATCAATCAACCAATCATTATTCTAGAGACATAGTCGTTAAATTATATAATGTAGATCTTATAAGACATAAGATTTTGAAATAGATTCAATCTGATGGATTTAGATGAAATAAAAAACAAGTTTCCTAGAGACGTGTCTTTTTCTAACTTTATATGAAAAAGTTATCGTACCTAAAGAATGCTTCAAACTTAATAGGTCTCATGTTTCTCCTTTAAGATGACTATTTTTCTTAGAGCAAGGAGGATTCACGATCCTTTGGAAAGCTTACATGGGGACATGACTTACACGCAGAGGCCCATAGTGAATTTTAATCTAGTATGAAATAGGACAGCCGCAAGGGATAATCCCCGCCAGTACTATCTATATATTACGTAGTAGTTCAGTAAAGGAGCGTTCGATATTTAAACTGTCGTAAAACATCTATTTTATCTGCGTATGACACGTAAAATTATTATATCTTTAGTACACTCAATCGGCACGAGATTGACTATATAAGTTTTTAAATGGATCTAAACCTTTCAATGCAAAGTACAACTTTATATATAAAAACAACAGTAACTTTCAAAGTTTGTATAATAATGCATGCGTGTATGAGACTGCCCTCGTGTATTCCAAATCTGAGCTATGCAGATTGACTAATAGTGAGGCAGGTAAAGGTACAACAGTAGCGAGGCTTGTAAAAAGTGCCACAATGACACTGGCGAATAGGTAATAGCGTCTTCTATCAGTAAAGTAGGTAGTTAAAGTACCTCGGCGGTTCTAAGTATCTACTTGAAAAGTTCAATCTAACCATTTTCTCATACTTTTTCTATTATCGTTGCATAATTTTTCTGTATTATTTTAAAAAAATACAAACAAGTTACTTGAACGAATCTTGAAATTTGAAATTGATGGTTAAAGTCATGAAGTAGCTCCATGGTTAAAGTTACCAAAATCATCTTTCATCTAGTATTAAATATTAAGTTGTGCGATGTTTTAGCAAACAATACAATATTGTAATTACGTAGGTACTTAGTGCACCATATCCAGTGTGAATTCAAACTTTCACCCTTATATTGATGATAATCTTCTTTATTAAAATCCTGCTACGTTTTTCCATACAATAACCACTTTCAATCATGGCGATGTCCTATTTTTAAATCCACATCACGCTACAGGGTAAAACAAAACGTGAAAATTGTTGACCGTAATGTGTCGCAGCTGTGACAATTGTGAGACATGTCGTGTATGTGGCGCGAGTGTGGCGTGGCTGTGGCGTGTGTGTGGCGTGTCTGTGGCAAGTGTCAGGCAGTACAGCGTCACAGCGTCGCGTGACCGCTCAATGCTTGCCTGCAAATTGCACATTACACGCCGTGTTCGCTCTGCAACCGACCATTAGTGCATTCCCGCAGATTACTTCATAGCTAAACCGACCATGGAAACTGTTACAGTTTTTATAGACCAGCGCAGTTCGTTTTGTAAGAACTGATTTTTAGAACGTATTTTGATTGGTTTGATGCATTTTGGTCGTGAAAAAGAGATTGTATCTATTAGTCATTGATATATACTCATATATATAAAAACCCTAGATATACAGTCTCAAACTTAAGTGACATTCGAATCCTGTCTTCAATCACATTATACGTAGGTATAGTAGTTAAACACGAGCGACGCAAGACTATTTGAAATGAGTTCTCAGCACTCATTTTTTGCAGACAGTTTTGACATCCTGACTGTGCATCTTGGGGTTTATGTAAATCAATGCTATAAGTACCTACTGTCATATATTATTATGGTAAAATGTATCATAATCGCAATGTAAATGGTTTACATTGCGTAATTGATCAGCTATGGAGATTAGCGACAGAAAGTTCCCATTTTTAAAATGCCTGTTTATCTGGAATCATTTTACTCCAATGGAAATTACAAGACACTACCTTGGTGAGAGGACGACTTAATGTTTAAAAGGAATAAGTTCTATTCCACCAATCAAGAGATGGCGAACCTGACCACCTCTTTGTGATTTATTTATTGTGTCCTCTGAAAAATTTAAGCAAGCTTTTACTGGTACAAATAGACTCAACCGGGAAAGAACTGGTTTTTTCCATAAAATATTTATATATTTATTATATAGTTATTTATAGTCGATGCTATAAAGACGATATTCAATAGCTGGGCAATGCACTACACGGCATATCTCATGGGAAGCGGTTACCGGTGCCTATAAATAACAGAGGGTATCACTTACGCATTGCCGAGCGGGGAACATAGCCGTCTATTACAAAAAGCACTGGCGATTGTATACAACAGCACGAACTATTTAATATGTGGAAAAACATAGTAGGTATCACATAGGTGCGGTTTTCTGTCGCATTTTAATGTCTGCTAAAAATTAGAATACAGAAATATTTCAGCGCGTCTGGATAATTAGCACTCATTGTGAGAAGTAGGTGTTCCATTAGTGATAAAGGCTGGATTCCGTATTGAAAAATTGAAGTTGAGTCTCGTAAAGGCTTATCTTACAAACGCACAGTGTGCAGTACGTAATTGTACATAAGTAAAATAGGCATTAGCGAAATTCAATTTCAATTTCTCAATTCACAAACCGACCATAAGAGTTTAAGTGGGTAAATCATTAATTAAATATGAATAGTTTTTTATTAATATATCATTAATAACTGAATATTATAACAAAAACGAAACATTAATGTTGACTATAATAGCTACTGCTTAATAAGAATATCTGAAGTACCTACCCAAAATGAAACTTACCTCAATATCAAGGACTCGGGACGAATTGAGACTCGCTTCAAGTGGGAGCGACCTATTTACGATAGGGGCGATAAGAGTTTATCTATATAATCCTGACTAATAATATAAGGGTATATTACACACTGACAGATCAACTGAATGTTGGACTTCATTAGTTTCTAGCTTCGTTTTACTTTTTCCATAGTCCATGAAAAACATAATACTTAGTGTCTGGGAAATACTTCTACATTATGTCACGTCTCAATAAAAAAATGGAATTCATTTTCACGATTGCGCTACTTGATTTATGATTGCAAAAAGGGTGTCGTTAATATTATATATGGACTATGAAATATACGAAATTGTATTTGTGTGTTTATATTGGTCGGCGACCGAAGGCGACGCGACGGGTTGGTTGCGCTGATTACATATTAATGACCTGCCAACCCCCGAATAGCGATAAATTTTATACAAAACGATTTGTATCATTAACGGATAACGATATCATTAGAGTAGGTTTACCAATAAAAATAAAAATTGAACTTTAAAAGTCATTTTTAAAAAGACGTCGTACATGAATATTGAAGTATTATCAAATTGGACGAAAAAAATTGCGCTATAACAATTCTAGTTAATATTATCAATATAGAGGTTTGTAAGTATGTATAAACGGATACTTGTTCTCAATAACGTAAAAACGGCAAAAATTGAAAATTAGTAGGTATAGAAATTTAGACTATAGTCTATTTATAGCACATTCGCTTTCCATCCCGGGGATAAGTTCTTTTGGATAGAAGGAACGGGATCAGTACATATGCTCACGCCGTTTCCTCAAGGGTAGACAGAGACAATAGGTCGCCATCTGCAATATTCATATTTCAAAGAAAATTGGTTGTTATCTAGGTACTTAATTATGATAAACTCTCGCAAACGTAATACCGAGTTGATAGATGTGCCAGCAGAAAGGGGTGTTTCCAGAGACATTTATTACGTGTTGTTTACTGCGACTGAAAGGCGACTGACTTATTGTAAGTGCATGGCGAGCTTATATATGGAAATCTTTCAAAAATATGAAGGCAGCCACAAAATAACTTTTTATTTTCAGCCCCAAAATGATTATTGCGCAATATAATTGGTATCAAGAGCTATCATTCACTAAACGACTATACTCAGATAAAGTCCAAAGAGGTTTTAATTTACTTGTAATCTGAAAATGCTAATTTTATTTTGAACACACCATTGCATAGTAATTTGGAACATACAAGGTTTTGTATTCGCCAAGAGAACACATTTAAGGACAGATTTGTCGAAGCGACGCAGACGGTAAGTGACTGGGATGTTTGCCTTCAGAGCGCTGAGTTCCGGATATGAAACTCGTGACAAATTGTGGAATGTTATGTGTCTGACGGTGACATATGGTTTTTATAGCTCAAGAAGTCTTTCATTTTGAGAGCTTTATATTATGTGACAACTGACAACAAAACCAGTCGGAGGTAACGTTTGAAGAAATAGTAATGTGTGTCTAGATGTCTACGTCTCACACTTTTTGCTTTTAACAGTATAACTGCGCTTTTCTCCATGTGTAGTGGAAAATAACTATCAGTTATGAGGTCAAAAGTAATGATGATTACCAAGCTATAGCCACTTAATAAGGAAACCTAGTTTTCTCATTTAACTTTTACAACTTCAACGCATGGATATCTCATGTACATCGTCAGCGATTTTACTACCTACCGACAGTTTAAATCGGTCAAATACTTTTTATAAATTTATTAGAAACATCGTTAGGTATGTTTTTTTTGGTTGTTTTTTATCAGCAGTAAAATGGTTGGAATTCGGTAACATTACGATATTACCGCTTATGACAATTGACTTTTACTTTCTACCATAAATTATTGTACAAAAGATGAACCGGCTTTGACCTTATACTCTAAGTACCTACCGGTTACATAAGTTAGACAATTTAGCAAAATGCAAGTTAGAAAAACCTTAATAGAAGTGTAATTCAATGTAGAGCATTACATTTAAAGTTCATAATATAGCTACACTTTTAGTTCCTACACCACGATATAGGTAGATGTGAAATCAAGACTTAATTCTTACCTGAGTTTGCAAACGTTGCGATGAATCTTTATCAAGCATCCTGTCAGTTATTCAGATTCTGGAACTAAAAAAGAGTCAAAAGTGAGCTAAGCAATATCTATAAAGAATAAGTTAAATTGTCTTTTAATTTTGGTCTCCAATTCAGTAAATGGGTTTTACAAGTTTAGGTTCAATAGGATAAATAAAAATTTCGTACGAATTCCATTGAAAATTACAAAAATAAAATTTAAATAATCCTAATAATTATTAAATGAAAGCTCTCTTCTCAGTCCGTATTATTATGATGGGCAAATACGCAACCCTACATGTGGCTCGACACACAGTTAGTCATTTTTCAATACTTATTGTAGCTTTTGACGAGCTTCAGTACTATCAACAAAAATAAACGGAAAAGTTTAATTTTCTGCTACGATTGATGTGTTTTCCTCAAAATTTCCCTTCAATAATGACAATGTTCGGATTTCGATCAATGTGCGAACAGTAGCTTGAGATATATTAACTGTTTGTATAATTTTAGACTTAATTCTAATCTCTTTACTTTGGGCTACCATAATTTTTTGTATGCATAACACACAAAAAATTGAGTGAAAAAATAGCGAAAAGAAAAAAATACCACAACAATATTTTTACTAAGTAAATTTCATCACTCTTTCAGTAGACTAAGTGGAACATTAGGCACTTGATACTATAGTATAGTACGTAGGTGTGCTATGTAATATTATGAAGTTAATGACTCTCATAGTATGTAGTTAGTTCACTAGTAGATACAGAGAGAACCTGGCCGTCGCGTCGGCAGTGTGCCTTACCGGGTGTAATTAGGTGAGCCTCTCACGCCTACTATGGAAGAAGTCAGCGCGATTTACATTAACCTCGAATGAGAAAAATGCCGTCACCGTGTTGGTTCCACAAATTGTGTGAACGCCGTACCTACATAAAATCTAACATAGCTATCATTCAGACAAAAGTCTGTTAATAGATTTTCTTCAGAAGCAGTAAAATAATCTCTACCCATATATTGAAACTGGTTTTTGATTAAATATAACGTAAATACATCTATTTTTACCGGGTTGCTAAAATCGCCTCGTAAATCTATAATTTGTCAATTTTCTTTCGTCGATTTCTCCCTGGCGAAAATCGTATAAATATTCCTTTCTCTACTTTGGTCTCTATAGCTTCTCATATTGCAATATTTCCTTATCAAAACAGTCTTCACTTGTAGGTAATGGATATTTTTAATTAAGTGCTATGAAGCCTCTGTATAGTTGCGGAATTAAACTGCGTGAAACTATTGGGATAAATTAAACTTACGGAAAGTATACGAATCGCGCTTGACAGCGTTTTTTAATCAAATCTTTTTGGCTATTAACTTTTTCGACGCGCGTAATTGCCCGCGCCACTGTAATATTGGCTATGGATGTAATTTATATTTTCGCCTATAGAGTTTAGTTAATTAATACTGCGGTACCTAAATGTATATAATATAAAAGTATACATTTAATATCAAGACAACCACTACAATTTAGGACAGTTAGCTGTGTATCTAACGGAATGGAGTTATTTAATATTTAGTAATTATAAACCATGTTAAATTATTAACGTCTCTCGTCTCTAGGTTGTATTTGTGATCGTCCATTGCAGGCCAATTGATTTTTTCGCATCAAAAAGTGGTTCTAGTTGAAAGAGTGACCAGCAAGGGTTCATTCAAGGCTATGACTTGTCATCATAAAGTAAATCGATCTACTAAAGTGGTTTAGGTTAGGTAAGCTCATCATCACAGCGTTACTTCCGGTTTTACCTAAAGTTTGCCCCATTATTGGTTTATCTTGGAACTCACGGGAGCGACCACCGTCTGACCTTTCAACCCCGAGAGAAATTTTGACAAAACCTTGACGGGTCTCATCGATATTAACGACGAAATGTGCCCATCCTGTATTGGTAGGTTTATATGGACAGCCAGATGCTACTGTTGATCAGCAGACTCCCTAAAATCCATTATACGATAAAATTTTAGATTTAGATAAAAAGAACTGTGATATAACTTCCTTAATACACAACACCTGCGGGGGCGATGCGGGGACATTATAAACATTAAGAACAACGGCTCGTGCCACCTGGCCGAAACATCAGGCAGTTAAAAGATATGTACATTCCCGTAAACATATTAACATATCATACTGCGCGCAAGTTTAAAAGTTAGTATGGTGCGAGGTGTTTACTTAAAGTCACTGCATTAGCTTGCATTCATGTCGACAGTGAGGAATATTCAAAATTTTCGATTTTATAGTGTTATTGAGTGCATATCTTTGTGTACAAGTGTAAATGGAATCCACGTATTGTTAATTTTATCAGTAATTCCTAGTTTCTTGAAAGGTAAATTTATTGTTTTGTTCACTTTTATAAGTACGTTAACTTATAAATCCCAACTCAATCTCTCTTGCTATAATTTTCTTTATTATATTTATAAAGTATTATGTCGCTTATTTATAATCTGTAAATTGAATATGTTTATTAGAGATAGGTATTTGATGAAAGGTTGGTGTCCTGCAACTAGCATTTTATCGAATTAATTGTTTTTTATTTATATTGAAGTGTCTTAAATAACTGTTATGACTTTATTTACGTAAGATATAAGGTATAATGGAGATATTGACAGCAAACAACCCCAGTGATTACTGGATGACTATTAATTAAGAGATGAACCATAGCGGATTGAAAACACTACCTTGTGGTACCCCGAAACTATTCGTAACAAAATAAATACCTATCTCAAATCAATCTTCAGGTACCTAACGTAATCTATTTTAAAGTAAGATAATCACAATGAAACTTTTAAGTAACTTTTTCCAAAACACTTAGTTCAGTAATTATTTATAAATTAGATTTGATTTCTAAGCCGCCTTCATTAAACACTTTCTGTTGTCTATCTCAAACTTATTCATTAATTATGTACCAGACAGTTGGGTCTTTCTCTGATTGTTGAGTGAGTGAGATCACTGAGCATAGGTAGTCGTTAATAGCGATTTATGATAGTAGCTGATTTCGCTCTTTTGTGTTTCTGTCTAGTGCTGGACTATATTACAAGGTGTTCAAACGCTCGCCAAAATCAACACAGGCGATAGTACTGAAGAATAAACGACATTTTAGCAATTTAATTTTTCAATCAGTTTAATTTCTTTAAATCCTAATTTTCAGGATATTTTATTACCATTATTCACACTCCATACTCTTTTTAGGTAAGTAGGTAGATTTATGCTTTTTTCAATGAAATTCTCGTTTTATTTAGCTATGCTAATACGATGAAGCGTGAATAACGATTCTAAATTGGAAAAATCATGATAAAAAGAAAATAAATCGATCGAAAAATAAAATCGCTCAAATTACTTCATATTTTCAGTACTTTCGTCTGATTTTCCAGGAGGGTTTCCTTAACATCCTGCATAAATATAAAATTACAAATTCGAGCAAACAAATAGAAATTGAAAGGAATGCACTCAACGTATATTAACAGTTTTAGTTTGGGACTACAATCCATACAAAATAATAACTAGGTCTTCTAATGTTATGTATTTGGAGAAATGCCAAATGCATCTTATGAAATACCGATACCAAGTTAGATATAACTATTTATAAGGTTTGACACAATTTAACACAACTATTGAAGTTAATAGGTATCAAGTTCTGGAGGGGTGATAACGTGTTAGATGTGATTCTGTGCATTTTATTTCACATTTTTTTTTGCTGAACGATGTTGACAATGGCAAAATACTGAATGAATAGCTAACTTTTAAGCCTTTAGGTTTATGCAGACCGCATACAGTTGAATTATTTGTATATGAGTTCTAATTCAACCGAAGAGTTCATAACAGCTCCTTTGTCTAGACGATGGTTGTGTCTGATTCCGGTTAAGATATTAATCCAGATAAATTTGCGAGAAGAAAAAAAAAACATTATAAAAGCCAATGACGCTGTATTGTATGAATGACGTTTTAAATATTCTCACGACATTTTCCTTCATTGTTTAATTTGATCTCGAGCGTGAACGTTCGAAGTTAGGTAGATATACGTAAAGTTTACATAACCGTATATAACTTCCCATTACCCATCATGCAAGCGTTAAAGAAAGTTCCGTTCTGGGACAGCTATCACTCAGAGACGAAGCTTTCGTTGCCAATTTTTACTATCGAGATGCCATGAAGGTCATCAGAATCGGTAAATCTTGACGCTCTTCATACAAATGTATACCACTCAACCGGATGAATTTCTAAATATATTCAAGTCAATTATTTTTAATATTGCGTCTTAAGACATCTTTAACTTTTAAAGGTGTTTCTTTTATTGCAAGGATTGTGACACCAAATAGACAACTGGGCCAATGTTACCTTGATGATTAAAGATTTAGCAAATTTCATAATTGAACAATGTAGTGGGTGCTAGAAACTTCAATTTTGTGTATTCATATGTTATATTATTTTATATTGTTATGTATTCTCGCTTGTATATCCACGAAGAGGTAAGTAGATATGTAATTACTATCGTGAACATCACTACACAATAGGAAGCAAGACTATTAACTTCAATCAAGCACGTTTTCAGACTTCCCTATTTGCCCTACACGGGAATCGAGTTCAAACTGCACTATTTACACCACTTGTTACACGACGTTATACGACGTTGATAAATAATATAACACGTATTGTATAGCTTATAGTCATTAAGATATAAGCATTATCGGGATAGTCACTGACTACCGTTCGTTCTAAGGCATATTGCAATATTTTCTTGGTAACTGGGCTGTAGATCCGACTCGTAAATTGCTTCTATATTCCAGAGCTGTAATCATATTGCAAATGATTCATCTGTAGTGTTTATACAGCGATAGCGTAATTGTTCAAAAATTTAAATAATAATCAGAATTTTACAGACGTTAACTCATTCGTGGTCCAATTATTCAGCTAATGTACTGCCCATTTTACTAATTATTATCTTGCTTTTTTAAACCGTACAGTGATTCTAATGTTTTTCATGGCCAGTGGCATAACAATTACATATATTATACAGATTACACTCAAATTAAACTCATGTAAGATTAATATTTAAAAAGTTACAGTATGAAGAGTTTCCTGTTCGTCGGATTTAAAGACTTAGACATAAAGTTTCATTTTGGTACTTATGACAGAGGAGCAGCTGAACAGTAAGAAACAATTTCGTTTTTATATTTTTTAGTGTACAAAATTATTTCATAGTAAATCTATTCATATGCGATGAATACATCGTATCACAACTCGAAGGGTGATTGACGGGAGGTTAGCGAAGAAGAACCCGCTACCTAATGCATACTAATATAGCTCTCAACACAATACAACTACCTATATACTACAATGATGAGATTCGTGCTTTGTAATAGTTGTACTCCTAAGCTACCGAGTAAGTTAGCTATTCACTGGACAATCGAATGAATGAAAAATGTCTGTTAGTTGCATCTTTAATTTACGTAGGTAGGTAATCATATTGTTACCGTTTGATTTGATGCGTGGAGTTAAGCGCCCATTGAATCGTAAATAATAGTTATTGTTTCATTACTAGAATTAGCACTTAGAAGGCCGGGTAATTGAATTAGAGGTTGATTGTCTGCGTGACAAGAGAGAACACTGGTTACAAAACTTATCTCCGCGTTATCTCGTAGAGAGAATTGCCAATTACTTTCACTGTCTTTCTGTTCGTCAAAGTCCAACTGATGTTGATCAAATCTAAGAGAAGTTTTTGTAATATTTGTTACGTGAAGCCACAGATAATATATTCTATAGTGAAGGTGACATAGCTATCATTTCAATTAAACCTGTTCAATAAAGTTAGTGTGAATAGACATGTCTGATTTGGCTAATTCAATTACGAACGCGTAAAGTAGGCTTCGTCAACTTAATGTAAGGGTCGCCTTCAGTCAAGCCTGTACCATCGTCATGAATATAAAGTGTGTAGTTATTTATATACAGAACGTAGGATAGATGGCTCTCGGACTTTCGTCACATTGTGGGATAGAAATGTGAAACTTTCTTGTAGATCGAACGAGGTACGGTGTCAAGTACGATTATAGCCAAGTTTGTGGCAGGGCGGCCGGAGCGCAGCGTGGTGAGAGCGCGGCCCGGTTGCGACCGGTCAGCCCCACCGAAGGCGCGGGCGCACACGCCGCTCTGTGCCGCCGACGTCGCGACGCTCGCTCGCGCTGCGCTCGTGTGCGCTAAATCGCCAAAGTACACCGTTGCATTGAAAGGATTTTAAACGAAATATCGCGGAACCCACGCACACGAGAAGTTAAGATGTTTTGAACGTTGTTATATTGTGTCGTGGGACAATTTCAAAATAGTGATTGTTACTTTGAGAAAAAATTGTGAAACATTTATTGGTGATAATTGCAGGAAAAATTTAAAGGGTGAGTATTATTTAATACAACTTGTTATTGTTACTTTAGATATAAAACTGATATAAACAAAGGGGTGTGGAACAATGATTATGCGGGTTTCCTTGTCGGGTAGCGGGCTAAGGTCAGCGGAGCAGCCGTGTGCGCGGTAATGAGATTAGGGACGGCGCGTCGAGGCTGCGATCCCACGTCCCGACGCACCCCTCCCCACCCGCACCCTTCATTTGCCGCACGGCCCGCCCGCCGCGGCTCCTTGTTTTATTTTTCCGCCCGCCCTAATGATACCTCATATAGGCATTGAAATTCCATTTATCAATTCGTTATGCTTCACATTTTTGTAATACCTTGTTTTGTTTAACGTTGTTTAATTATTATTTGTACTTTTATTTACAATTTATTCTATTTTTTCAAAGTTCTTTGCTTTAATACGTTACGACAAATTGGTTTTCAGAAACCCAGCTGAAGTTTTTATAAACTTTGCCTGCATATTCAGCTTAAATGTATTAAAAAGAGGAACGTTTAAAGCTCTTCTTTAAAAGAATAGGACATAACTTTATGTTTCAGTGTAACTTTAATAAAAAGTTACACTCGTTTACTTAAGCTTTCTTAAATACTTTTTATGATTTAGAGCCAGGCATTATATTATTTTACAACAATACCTACATTATTATTCATGAAATACGCAAATGTGTTTAGAAGTATTTCTAACATATTTTCTTAGATTAAATTAGGTTTAAAACTTACTGAAATAACATAATTGTAAGAAGTTTACGTGAATATCACAAATTGAAATAAAATTAATTTAAGCGGTGTATTAGTGATTTATTATGTATGATTTATTAGTGATTTGCAATATTAGGTTGAACTGTCGCGGTTACATAAACTATTATATCTCGAAATATTTTCGGCTATTAGGTAGGTATTTAACTTTATAGTCTTTCTTATTTAATGGCATGCTTATAGTCAAAAATCATTTGACAATGTACATAAAATAGAAAGATACCTTTTCTATTTTTTACTTAGCACTCTTGAAAATGGACAGTAAATTGCAAATTCCAAGATTTCTTAATACTATTTTTTAATTTATTTATCGTGTATAGAATAAAAAATTCTCAGGTAACTTGATGAGACGAAATTTGCTTTATTTACCTACGTGTTTAACAAATCGATTTCCAATCGTTACGCTGGTAAGTTCTTGACTATCGGTTAATTTTATCTCTGTTCTGTACCGGAAAAGCTTCTGTAATTAATCGTAAAGTCCAAATACCATTTATCAGTCGTAAATTATTGTTTTATGGAACTTTGTTTGAGAAATAATTTTATGAAGGGTAAAATAAAATATTATATTTATCATCATCAGCACTTGGGCGTTTGTTCGTTATAGATAATTCATTGAGGTATAAATAGAATGTAGGCACATTTTTTCTAGCACAATTACGCTGGATCGACCGTGGAAGTATCAACCTCTCATTTAATATATTTAATATCTCATTATATATACTCGTAGCATCCCACAGTTCCCCATCTGGTCCATCTTGATTCCTCTGGTACTCACTGCTTTGAAGATTGGGCAAATAAGAACAATGTGTTAATTTATGAGCCTATGTGTTAAATTTAACACCATTATTCTTATTTGTTACAAATCTTCACAGAAGTGTGCGCCAGGAAATCAACTGAATACGTCAAATTTCAAGATACCTACGTCCATAGAATCGAATACTATGCTAAAAATTAGCTATATAGTACCTACAAATATATATAAAGTATACATTAGCCGAGTACCTACGTGCTAAAATATCTAGATTTAACAAATTCATTCATGTCGCTGGCGACGATTAGCGGTGCTTGTGTCTGCGATAACTTGTCAGGAGTTATAAAACGGTTATAAAAATCTCTATGAAACAGGCTTTCCAATGTTTTTTGGCTATAAAGACGAGCCCATTGGTCTATCGTTTAGGCACGAACGCTCATAGGATGTTCACCTCTAAACAACTTGGGTCCGGCCGAGCGAGCCACAGCCTCTGATGTCACGCAAAATGATGACACCGCCTACGGACTTCGTACATTTTCAAACTATCTCTGCTTTACGACTATTATGATCATTTGGGCATAGGGCACGAATAGAAAATCAATACCTATATATTATTACGATCTTGTCGCGTGATATATTGACGAAATCAATATGCAAACGCGATATTATTGATGTGCACCGAAACGTGATTTTGGCGTCACCATATTGGATAGCAATATTTATTGACTGTATATACGCGCTCATAGGTAATAATTATGTCGTGTAGGTACTATGGGTTTAATACCAGTAGGAAACATAACACACTAATGTAGAGTGGAACATAAAAGGAGGTTAAGAATCTACAGTATCTTCTAATAGTTCTAATGGTTCACCAAAATTATGTTTTCGTTGCCTGCATCCTCATACTCTAATAATATATAATTAGAAACTTGTCTGTACACTAATAGATATATATTTTTTATCTTTGCTTGCAATTTTCATTTCAAATTACTAACGAAAATGATTAGATTTTTTCTAAACATTTTTGTGACTATGATGTAAGTAAGATGAAATCAATTTAATATCATTTTTCTTACAAATATCAATTTCGAAGATGAACGAGGTTAAATGATATGATGAAATGGACATTTGTCATGATATAATTTGACGGCGTTCATCAATTCACAGTTAGTTTTTAATTTAACTTCGGTAGTGCGACTGTTTTTGAAAATGCTTCTACCGTGTAATTTTGTCTAGGATTGTGCTTTTGTGTTGAATTTTATTATAGAAAATTTCCGCATTAACTCCATCGAAAAGACTTTTAATAAATAAATTACTGCTTATTCTGGTGGGCGATATTGCTCTGCAGGAGACCAACTTATTAAATTTCTTGTTTTGTGTCTAACCAGCACGTTCACCTTTTTTAACCTCTGAATATAAAATGGTTTATGTGCCTTAGAAAACCTTATTATATTTTAAAATGAAATGAATATCTCTAAAATTCTAACATAATGTCTTCGTATTTTTTAGAGAACAAAGTGTCACAATTTGAATTTTCAGGCCTAGTGCAATATTTTAGGTATCTACATAATATCATAACATGACAAATTAGTCGATACAATCTGCATATAAAAATGTATTGAATTAGGTACCAAAGTGACATTGATCCATAATAATATAAATAATTAAGCCGCAATTATTTTTGTGCTTTTTCTTTCAAGAATGAGGTAAACAGAATCACAATACATATTTTTTCTTACACAGTGCTTTCTAAACCCAAAGTAACTTTAGATTAACTAGCTTGTGTTATGGGTTCAAGAATGCGGATTTTTTGTGTATATGCATATATTACTTATAAATAGAGATAAGAGGCCAAATGTGTACCTATTGTAGTGTTTTATATTATTGTAGTTATGATATAATCTATCTACAGTAAGGTGTTAATCCTAACATTATAGAGAGCGTATATAATATTTTTTTGTTAAATTGAAAACCCATTGATTTAAATTTATCAAAAATTCTACAAAACACCTTCTGAAACAAGCCCTTGACACAGCCCATAAATGCGGATTTCTCAATATGATGGCCGGCAAGCTTAGTAATTACTCCGTTCACTAAGATCGAAACCCACTGTGCTCAAGGCGATAGTGAAAGGTTTTCTAGGCAACCGTGCTGCATCGACGAACACATTAATATTATCGTGTATTGTCAGGTAAACGTGATAATACTGGATTAAAATTAATAAACATTTTGTACATAAGTATACATTTTTTGGGTACCTACCTAAATTCATACATTACATACACATTATACATAGAAACAGCCAGATCAATTCACGCATACATATTCAGCATTATGCATATTTGCATTAAGTGGGAAGCGAACCCGCGATATATAGTTTAGCAGTCAAACAACTAATAAAAAACATATATTGATTGAAGTCATTTGGGTCACTAAATATAGTTCTTTTTTTAAATTTGATCTTTATATCCTATGACAGTTATTAATAATTGTTGAGAACGAATATTAAGTATGAGGAATAATTGACCCAGTCAATTAACGCTAACAGACATTCCAATGATCTGCACTAAGATTATAAAATATGAAAATAACTCTGCCTAGAAATGGAAAAAGGCTACTGTTTACCCACGACTTCGTGCTAGATAAAATTCTTCATGACAGACAACTGTAAGTATAATGATCTGAATCATTGCTACTGTCCTTCCTCTTGTGCATCATCATTAGTCATATTATGTATACATTTTATAAATATTTATTTTTCTATTTAGTTCCGCTGAGAATAATAAGTTATTATTTGAAATAGAATTGCAATTTTTTGAACTAGGATATCAAGTAACAAAATTATATTTCAAGGTTACTGATTATTTTTTAACGCTTTAGTTATACATAGTTTCTCATTTAAGTTCTACGAAAATAAATGCAATAAATTGCTATTTTTAAAAATAAAACAGTATGTTTGAGGAATTCGTGTTCTTAAATTTCATTTTGGCTATCAGGGCTTGTGATCCGCGGTGTTCGTTTGTTACGCCTCCGTAGTTTCTGTTTTCGGAGACATTTATCTAGATAGTGTCCAGAGCACTCGCCTTTTGCGGTCCGCTTCTTCTTTATAAGCGGGAGATGTTATCAAACTTATTTCAATTTCGTGTGCGATAAGAAGGGTGCCGCGTGATAGACTGAGCATACCTTCTATAAGTACCGCTAGTGGTTAACTGCGATACGATAACTTGTCTGACACGCTATTTTGTATGCAAATGTCGCATGCCAATGAAGTCATAGGTTCGACAACCAATATATTCGTTGCAAAATTGTTTAGAAAACGAAGCTTTACATAATAACAAAGTTTAGAAATTGATAGTTATGTGTAGGTGTGCTCTAGCGTCAATTTAATAACAATCAATTAGGTACCTACTCGGCGAAAATCCTAAAATTCAGCTGTTCATTATAAAAAATGTATCTCATTATGGTGTTGAAGGAATCGGTAATGTTTCTTGTATGTAGTTCAAGTTGTATCAGCTGATCTCGTGTTAGTTACGCTTCAAGTTCCACCAGCCCTGCTATTAAAATATTGTGTGGCACAGAAATAGAATGTGCATTGAAAAAACCGTACTTTTTATACAGTTAATTTAGGTACAATCACCCTCAGATGTAGCTTAATACATTCCAAGTTACACATTACTTAAGCATTAAAACGGTTCATAAAATATTAAATAAAACATAAAATATATTCAACTAGTACTGTGAAGGTTAAAAAAATACTTCTATAAAAATTATTTAATGAGTTATTTCGATGTTAAGAAAATCGTTTGTGAATTTGAAGGTGCTCAGCTACTTCTGAGGTCGATTGTACTACTAACGGGTTATTAGATTCCTATTCTTTGTTTTGCTCAATGTCTTTTGTCATTCTTAGCGCTGATTAGTTCAGTTTGGATCTATTTTACTGATAATGTGCACGATTTATGAATTTCGTACCGATGATTAGGTACGTGGTCTGCTATTATGGAATTTAATGAATATTATTAATAGGAAAACACAATAGAATAGCTGAGAAGTGTTTGACATTTTCTTGGAGTGAATTTATCTAGAGTATTCTTGACATGATTTAAAGTGGGTGCAGTTAGAATGCATTCTGGTGGCGATTACTATTACGTTGAATGTTGACTAATTACTCGATTCAAGTGTGAACAGTCGGTGATAAAGGCAGCTTGACATACTTCATTTTGCAGGTCATCTTAGCTTCAAAATCTCTAATATACTTACTAATTTATTTATTCTTTCAATAAATCGCCACCTTCATCGATTCATCGAAATTGGTTTACCCGGTGGAAAGTTCTAAAGTACCTACCTAACAAACAAATACAGCCGAATTGAGAACCACCTCCTTCTTTGAAGTCGGTTAAAATTAAAAATAGTTTGTGAACTTATTTGCGTTTATTAAATTATGTCACTGATTGCTCCAATGATAATGTTTAATAATTTCAATGATTTCATTCAAACTACATAAAATATCATATAGATTTACTCAAATCTCATCTTAACTGAAGTAGTCTGGTCTCTTTAAATAGGGAAACTCCACTAACTGTATTTCAGAAAACCACAGTAATTTATTTGCTAGTCACGTATCGCACGAGAATCGGCTGCATTTAAATAAGCAAAACGTATGGCTTTGCAGCGCCGTTAACACAAGTCAGAGTGATAAATAAGGCGAACATTCTGTTGGTAGGCAGGCACGTTACACCGAGTATTGCATACCACCTTGTAGACTTGCGCAAACCGGGGATCCTCTAATTAAATGAGTTAGTGCAATTGCCCACAGCTTGCTCGCTACGAATATAAATATGCTGCTAATGCTACAAAATCACGGGTTTAGCAGTGACCGAAAAGGCATAGTGACTTATGGAAATGCAGGTGACATTATCAACTCAGAAAATAATAGTTTCTGGTCACTACCTATTGTCCGTGGCTCCGTTCGCGTAGAATTCTGATTCTGTTCTAGGTGACGGGGTCATTGTCATTTTATCCCTGTACTAAGCTTCAGAACCGCCATCAGCCGTTTGAGAGTGATTGAGTAATAAACATTTAAACATCTTCACAAACGATTTACATTGATGCCACAATTAGTTATGCCAAAATAGTAGGTCCACAGGGAAGATAGGCTTTCGTATATCAAATTCATTTATTTGCATGTATTTCTTTATTTATTTGCTACTTATAAATTGAGTTTAATTTACTAGCTAAATAATTTTGAGATAAGTACAAACGAATATAAAGAAGTATTCGTCCTCATTCGGATATAACCGCGTTGAAGTTTGTACTCTATGACGAGTTTTCATTAGCTTAATTTTCACAGATTAATATGCATAGATGATAATGTTGTACTGTAATATTAACTATAATTATTAATGTACTGTAATATTAGGCTGTAATTGTTGCTTGAAAGTAGTTGCAACATATATCAATAAATGTTTTATAGCACTAGGCATCTGAATGATAAGTAGGCAGATATATGTTTATTAACAGCCATAGGTTTATATAATATATATTTTCATTCTTTTATTTTTATGAATCTAATAAGTAATATAAATATAACACATTTACCTACCTATTGTATTTTTTACAGTGATCATTAATACGTATTTTATAGGAAACTGCAATTCCAAATTCCTTCATAATACAAAGGCCGTTTCAAGGTCATTAATTATGAATAAATGTATTCACCTTAGATAAACGTAATATATTGTATTAATTAAAAACATTTTTTTTACGTAGCTGTGCATTGAAATGATGTTCAAGTAGGTATAACGTGGATGAGTAGGAACGAAAAGGATTTAATAAAAAAAAATGTGCGTGTTACGAGTATACCTATGTCACATTCAGACCATTTCTTCATGTGCGGAAACTGTTTCGGGCTTCCGCAAATATTGCACAGGAGCTATCCCGGTAAGGTTTATAGATATATCCGGTCACGGTCCGATTTAAACCGCACAGTGCCTCTGCATCAGCCATACAGTAGCTACGGTGAACTAGGTGTACCCTAGAGAGGAAATCCTTGATATCCCAACCGGCCCCGGGCGCTGATCGGATCTCCCCTCCTCTATATAGAAGTACGCGTGAAAATGCCACGCATTTTATAATAATACTATTTTACCGTTCCGAGACAAACTATGTTAACATATTTTATAAACCATTTTGTTACTATAAAATGGAAATTTAAGTAAGTAGGTATAAATAATTTACAGTGTAGTTAAATTCTAATGTAATATAAAAAGTTAAGTAAAACGAATTTGAATTAATAAAAGTTTCCTTGATTTACGATAAGCAATGGGATCATAAAAAACCGCTAATATATTTATGGACGGATACAATAAATTCATTTAATATTAACATAATCACGATGAACGATATGCTTCGTACTAATAGTGCTCATCAGGCTATGTGTTAAGTATATCTAATCATTGATTGTTGCTTACGTCATGCTTTGTTTATGCCCTCTTGGAGTTAATTAGATTTTGCTGCCATCATTGTATGATAAGTAGAGCATCTATGCAAAGTGATAGCAATGTTTACGTGAGAGATAACTGATAAATGTTGCGGGGTATCCACATGTCACTCAACTTTTGCCCACTGTTAGTAAAATACGAACGAAGATTCACATACTTACTAACTACAAATGAAAAACTCATACCTATTTTAAAAAAACAATTTTGTGGCGTATCATTGTTACCTAGGTTGTGTATGTGAACCCTACCAAGATTTTTGGAACCCAAGCCAACGTCATCTGCTTCTAGCTGCAACACCTGCCAATTAATGGATAAGGCTTTAATGAAGACTTCCCTCTCTTATAGGGGGGGATACAATATGATTTTAAGGCAAGGGTGGCGACAACTTACCTATTGACTATATAAAAGTCGTCATGCAAGTAGATTCCCCTGGAATCCACTACTTTGAAGATTTCTAACGGATACGAACAATTTTACCTAAACACATAAATTAACACATAACGAGTATTATTCTCGTTTGTTAAAATCATCAAAGTAGGGGGCACTAGGGTAATCAAGAGAATGCGTCAAATTTCAAGATTCACCCATAATCGAACTAGGTATCGATACTGAGAATCGCTACGCTATATTGGTCTTCAGAAAGTAACTGCGATGAGGATGCACCTTAAGGTACATTTACCTGTAAACCGTGTGAGTGCAGTGACTGCCTTGTTTGGATACAGTATGTGTCACTGAGCTCTTGGATTTAGTTCCTAGACGGCTGTTCAAATATTGCTATCGTTGATCTAACATAGCCTGTACTTTATTCTAGATATTAGAATTCAGTTCAGAGTGAGAACATTGTGTGGGTACATCATTTCTTTTGGATTACTTGTGGTTTCCTGTCACAGTCTCTTTAAGGTAAGAAGATTTTTTAATGTAGGTTTATCAAGCTTTGTTTAGGGTGAATAATCTCTGTTACACAATCAACCTTAAGCGCAGACGGTATTGTACTTTTTCTTATGCGAATCCATGCAAACAATTCCATCTATGACAACAAAGCTATTGGTTTTTTCATTTGATAAATGGTAATTTTATACTTGTCTTTGAAAATCTTAGGAAACCTTATTACAGCAGATACCTACGTTTAGAATCATGTACGGTTTAGATAAACTATGTTATCGAAATTGTAAAGCTTATTAATATTTAAAATAAAAAAATACCATAATATGTCATATCTGTGTGTGATATTGCAATTGATTAGATAATTGTGAAAAACTTGATGCGTGGTCGGATGATATGATGCACATAGGGCGAGGTCTGTATCCAGCAATGGATTGTAATAGGTTAATTGATTGATAGTGAATCAGTACACGGCCGTGTGACCGTGGCCTATGAACAGTTGCAATACCAGAGGTGTGACACGCGCTTTGACACCTGCTTGCATAATGCTTGTAACTAACTTTTTATTGATTCCTTTACCATCAAGAATGTAAAAAATTGCTTTGTTTTCTCTTTTTACCTTTGCCAAGGGTAGTAATAGTTTAGTACTGTAATGTAACGCATGAGTACCTAGTTATTGTTGAATTAATTGGTATTATATTATCTAATTAAATACCTATGGACCTGTTGTGTGTTTAAATATACATTATTATTGAATGTTTATGTTTATTAAACTATCAAATTTTGAATAGAAATAAGAGATACATTAGGTAGTATTTACAAAGCAAAAATTAGCCAAAGGTTTTAAGCATTGTTGTCCCATAATAGTACTGTTCACGACGTATACGCACTTCATATCGGCGACGTAGCAATTCATAACGTACGAGTATATACAAAAAGGAAACAATAGTAAACGTTACGTTTCACCCAGTTGTTCATAAGCTGTGTAATTAGTGATCTTCAAAATTCAGTCAGAAACAACATGCTTACGCGTACGCGAGATTACGGCGACTCGTGAACACACTGAATATTCATATGTTAGAACATTAGTACAACATTATGAATGGATTGGCTTGTGTTATAATATCCCAAGTTCATGACTGAGTAACGGTATTCTAGATACATTCTCCAAAGTCGTCTCGTAAAACAAGATTTACCTACTTTCCATACGTAGGTGTATTATTTTTTTTATAGCTGCTCGTCGAACATCTGTAAATAACAAAAACGTTTGTATTGTAGGTTACGGTGTAAAGATTCAATTATGAGATATCGCTAAACAATGCCATATACGATGCAGCAACCTTTCTTTGTTTACGTGGTAACAAAGTGAAACGAAACTGATTCTACCGACCGATGTGTTGTGTATTTTACTCCTATTTTAGTTGTGATCTATGTCCGAGGTTATGTACAATTCCTTCGCCTTTCAGGGTAGGTATTGTATGAATTTAAAAACCTGTTATATCGTTGCGACCATTTACGTTGTAAAGTGTTCTTATAATGTAATTTATATATCAACATTCTTATGTTATTGGCGGTAGTGCTTTAATACTTATTATGTAGTTTTAATTTTAGTCAATAACCCTGAGTACAACTATATTCTTTTCTGTGTAGACCTTCTTTTAGCGATTACCTACTCACTTTTCAAACTCAATTTTCATACATCTTAAAAAGCAAATAATTTAGGTAAACTGTCTAAAAATTACCATACAGGATTGACCACATGTAATTGAATTATATTATAATATCCTATCTATAATCAGATATACGGGTGTTGATTCGTAATTTTGAATATTGATAGTGTTTTCGATTTTGTTATTGTGAATTAATTTTAATGTCATTACTTTTCCTTCGAAGGTTATCACGATATAGAAATTTTAAGAGCGGGTACATTGGGCGCTCGGCGTTGCGTTCGGCGAGCGTTGCATGTGTACACATCAATTGAGACTCTTAGTTCTTAAAACGCGCGTTAGCAAAGCGCGCGTTTGCAAGCGCCTAATGTGTACCCGCTCTAACTCTCAAAATTTTCAACATAAACAAGATCGACGTAGTTAGTTAAAATATTTTTGCATAGAGTATACTACAGTTGTCGAAATATCCCACATAAAGTGTATCGTTGTTAAAAAGGAAACATGGAGGATATTACCTAGATATATTCTAAACTAGCTTTTGCCCGCGGCTTCGCCCGCATGGACGTCGGTTATCGCGACCAAACATAGCCTATGTCTCGAGGTCTAATCTAATCTATCCCTATACCAAATTTCATCAAAATCGGTTCAGCGGTTCAGGCGTGAAAGCGTAACGGACAAACAGACAGAGTTACTTTCGCATTTATAATATTAGTATGGATGGATAATGTAATAAATAGTTAATTGCATAATAGAGCGATTTGTGCGTTAAGGTGTTTCCGTAAAGATTTCTGCATAAACACGTACAATAAGAAGTCCCGATATTTGCACAATGTTCTCAACACGTTTGTGTACCGTAGTTAGACAAAACATGCATCCATTACATACGAAAATGATCGAGAGGCGTGAGAATCTTTGGCCCTTCGGATCGAGTCCCAGTCGTAGCGGGCCACACTGCAGCCCGGGGCGATATGCTAATGCGTTGATTCTCCGCAAATGCCGATGACGACGCCTGCATTACCTCTGGTGCTACTAACCCACATCTCGCCCATTCCAATGATGCGACTGTTTGTGGTCAACACGTTCCCTCGCCACGTACACGCTCGTTATACTTTCATATTGATCAACGAAAGTTCTTGAATGATCGTGAGTAGGAAGTAGGTGTCTATTTGTTAACTATCGAGAATGATCAACGCGATCATAGATACTTGCCGCGGGTGTGAAGGAATTTGAGTCTTAAACGGTAGCTGCCCATAGTCGACAAGATGATGATAATGATGACTTTGCAGAAGCGGAAATTGGTAATTTTGTTTAGTTTAACTATCTTAATTCGTATTTTAGCACCTTACTCTATATTTGGTAGAGTGATTTTTATCAATAAGTATATAACGGAGATCGACGTTTTCTGATCTTAGCTCATCTTAAAACGTTCAAGTGCAATGCAACGGTGAAAGAGAGAGGGCCCGCGCAGTTCTTGCGTGTCGTTCGTCGCGCGCGCAACTCCTAACATTAACTATTGCATTTTATTACGTAAAGTCATTAATATTTTTTATTTACAGATTCGGATCCGAAAGTGGTGATTGAAACCGCGCGGGCGCGTTTCTCGCGGAATGGCGACAGACGCGGCTGCGGAGGACTTCGTCACCATTGTTCCGGTAGGCGAAGGCCGACCCTCTCCCCAAGATTCTTCTTTTGTTACGGTTCTCACGGTGGGTGCAGCGGCTGGTGCGGCTGAGGTTACCGTTCGGAGACCACGTGGAGAGCGTTTAGGACTAGGACTCAAATTTGAAGGTGGATCAGCAGCTGCTGAGAATGTACGGAGGCTTTTAGTACAATCATGTGCGGAAAATAGTCCTGCAGCAAACGCTTCTGCTCCTTGGGGAAAACTTATTCCAGGAGATGAAATATTAGCAATTGATGGGGAATCAGTATCTAACTTGACTAGAATAGATTGTGTTCGACGACTGAAAGACTCAGATGAAACGTTGACATTACTCGTTAGACATTTCGAGCCAGAAAGTAAAGTAGATCAAAACAATATGGATGTTACCGATTCCGTTTCAAATACAAAGTTATCAACAGATATAGTGCGTCCAACGACTCTACCGCCACCTGTGCCTCCAAGAAAGCTCGGGAAGAAAAATTCTTTTAAAGATAAATCATCTCTCCTTTGTATTGGTGATCAAAACCTCTCTAACAATAGCGAGGCTCAACTAGAGAGTTTGCTAAATGGTAAACACAATGGTATTTCTACAATGACTAAATTGTCAAGGAAGTCTTCATTTGATAGTCATATTCATCGCCAGACTAAAGAAGGTATCGCTTATCTTAAAAAAGGTTCTCCAGAAGAAGTAAGACGTTTAGTGCGACGGTTGTCTGACGGCAAAGCAATGCCTCCAGAAGCAGAAGTGTACATAGACTTATTGTCAACAGAATGGGAGCGATGTCTGGTTTTAGCTGATGCCGAATCTGATGATACAGGTAGCTCTATATCCACAGTAGTAGATAGGTTAGGCTCCATGGCTAGTTCAGTCGAGAACAGTATTCCATCTACACCTACCATGCAGCCAAAAACCATAGACATACAAAAGGTTTTAAACTGCATTGAAAACATTGACACAAATATTTTAAAAGACATGACTAGCAAAAGATTTCTAGAAAAACAAATTGAAAAGAACACTGAATTGAAATTAGCCGAGAGAACCAGTATTTCTAATGGCTTTAACAATCAAGACAGCACAACAATAAATTCTTTAATTACAGAAGAATTCACTGTTATGAAAAAGAATTTACATAATGACAAAAATAACAACAGTACAACAATATCGAATCAATCTGTAAATGGAGATATGACACAATCAACTCAAGTAAAAAAAGTCGACACTAAAATAGAAAACATTGTCGAGAAACCTAAACCTATGCCAAGAAACACTAAAATTGAACGTTCTGCGAGCGACAAGAAGCCTAAGCCAATACCTGTACCAGAAATACCACCACCGCCTCTCCCTGATTCTTTATTAACTCCCACTAAAAAGAATTGCATTGAGTCTTGGTTACAACGCTCAGAAGCTGAAATGAATAATAAAATAGTTGAAAAGCTAGAAGAGAATTCTATGCCAGAAATTTTACCCCGTCTGATAGATTTTGTACCTAAACATCAGTTTAAGGAGAATACTAGTGAAACGCCATTGACGAGACCGACAACCGCACCACCACCCCCGCCCACCGAAACCAGAGAAGATGGATCAGGGGCATCCCTAGACACTATTGGAGAATTGGACGAATCAGCTGATGTCACGGACAATGTGTAAGTATTATCTGTTATATTTACCTACCTTATCTATATAGTCAGATTTAAAATGACTCAAAAAAAAACTGCCAACCTTAGTAGCATGATAATTAAAACCTTGACTGGATCTCGAGGGTTTTATATCCATAATCGTTTCACAATTATACTTTTTTTTTCAAAAAGTATAATTGTGAAACGAAATTCAAGGTTTAGAGACATTTTATACAGACGTGTTTACTGAGAGCCAGTAGGCATTACAATTCATCTTTCCTAGCACAATGTACCTATTGGAACTGGGACAAATAGGTTACTAGGTTGAGCTTATGCGTCTTGCTGATTCAATGCGAGGTCGTTTCCAAATTCGAGAGGTTTCATATATTCTAGTAACGTAGATACAATCCATTTGAATGCTGAACTATGTCTTTTACAGGTTTTTAAAAATAAATCGTAGTTTGACACGCAAACATTCATGTGAATAACCGGAAAAAACTAAAATCAATTAGAATTTTATTGTGAATATGCATGTCTATAATTTAATTAACCGTAGAGTAGCTAGTGAGATTTGCCTTGTTTTTAACATAACATTTTAACAATAAGATCAAGGTAAGATTCGTTCATTTGCCAATTAATTGGTTGTAAATATGTACACACTAATTGCAATTTTTAGGCGTAATTTATACCTATACTTCAAAAATTCACTAACTAGTTATGTATCAGAATTTATACAAAGATAAAATTAGAAGCACAAGATGTATCTATCTAGTACCAGATCCATCTATATTTTTATAGTTGTAAGATTGTAAGGCTTATCGAATCTAGCACCTAGAATTATATTTAAATTCCTAGGAAGAAATGAAACGACACTGATGCCTATGTCAGTGAACAATAAACCTTTCGTGGCGCGACAAATGCACCATCAAAAGATTTGTTCCGCGTATCCGTCACTGGCTCCGCTTGCTTGTTAAAATAAATACGAGCCATTTGGACGTAAACCTGGCTATTCGTCGTCTCGAGTTGATGGTCTATCTCGTAAAATATACTCAACGTGCATAAGTTTTACTGTAGAACATATATTATGAGAACTACAGTTCACACATCTGCCTTTGAGTTTACGATTCCGACGCAACCTTAACTCCCATGTTCCAAAGTTTTTAAATACTTTCGTTTACTAATATTTCATTTATTTCATTGATGACAAAGTATTATATGATAATATATAAATCGAGGAAACTCGTGAATTGTGTAAGAACAGTAGCAGATGCGCCCTGTTTGCCCTGGCGTGGCGTAGGCAGAGCCATCGGGGTGTCAGAGAGGCTTCATCATATGTATATGCATTTAATTAATGGCATGCCATACAATATGTTGATGGCCGATGGCAGATATCTCAATACAAAACTTGGGTAAACGTGCGTTTTTTTACAATAGGAACAGCTTTGTCCTAAACACCGAGTTTGGGACATGTATTGCTGTTTACGTCCTTTCTATAAGGTCTTGGTGCTCGTACCGTGCACTTTCGTGTGCTATGTAATATAAGAATCAAATTGCTCTTTCGGCCAATGGGTGTTAAATAAGCGTCAAAAGTATTAGTAAACTAACAGTATTGCGAGCAATTAATTTACCAAAATACAATTAGCTACATTGGAGAATTACCCAGTTTTAATTATGAAATGTTAATTAAGGCTGCGAGGAAACTGTTTTCCACAGAAACTCGGTCATCAATGAAAGAAAGTAAATTTTCACTCAAGGGTAAGTAATCAGTAGTTGCAATTGAAAATATCCATTTACAAGTAAGCCGAGCGAATGGTTAGAAATTAACCTAACGTTTCTAACAGAACTGGAAGTAACTTTTATGTTTTCTCTAGTTTCTTGCGATGGGCGGTGCAGGCCCGCTATGATGGACGACTTATGACTGCTCGGGGCCTTGTGCCGCTTGTATACGTATTATACCTATACATTATATCAAAGATATCGCTGTGGGAATAGATAAGTTGAACTTGAAATAAAGGCCGTACCTACTTTTCTATCCGGTATTTTAGTTAAGGCTCTTTAAAAACAAAGGCTGTTGAAACCTGAGTAGGTATTGTAGATTGGTAAACATCTTCCTTAGATTGTACTTTGTTACACATACACAGATAGGTCTTTTCTTCCGATATCTCTGCCAATTTGATACAGATTTTAGACATTTTTTGCACTTTTCTATGAAAATATAGAGACTATTTCTTTCTCTTAAACTGTCTGTCATATTTCTTCAAATTATAAGTTATTTGCTCTATAAATAACTCTAAGTTTAATAGATACAAGCGCTTTAAAGTCATCATGATGTCGAAAAATTATCATTTTTATTGAATTTATATTGTTAGTTAATACATTCAACTCGTCATTTCGCACCATCCTAAAAAGACAATTTCAATAAGTTCATAGATCCTTATAAATAAAAGAATAATGTTTCGATATTTAAATAAAAAATCTGAATTTCTGGGCATTTGCATACAGATACCGGTGCTGATCTTTGACGCGTGAACTAAATCTTTCTCTCGAGTTATCTTATTAGAATAATCATTTGATAGTTCCACTGATAAGGAACGAATTTTGTACCAATAACATAATACTATGGTAAACTTAAGGAAACCTCGAATTTACAACAAAATACATTCTGCATTGTTCATAATGAATTTTTAACCTTATTTTCTAATACTACCACGACCACAAGTAAGTGAAATTACTCGTGGCCACCCTGGGGTGACAAAACGGGGCAATCACGAGTCCGACCCCGTAAAAATCAGCACTGGAAATTTAAGCGAAATTCGTCGTATTTTGACTTAGGTACCTTTAACACCTGACACTGAAAAATGGCTGCCGAGACAAGCAAACAAGTAAACATGTACTCAAAGTACATAACTGTACTACTTTATCTCATACATTTTACTTTTGAAAAAATAAGTGTTATCTGGTAAGCTTGAGACCTTGGACCATAAAGAGGATGGTTTACACAGCCGCCATCCTCTCCTCATCCTCCTTAAAAGCTCATTGGAAGGTTTATAATCTTCAAAGTATAAAGTTCCCACGCAGGCTTCCTGGCATTAGGTAGGTATGTATATCCGTGTAAACACGAATGTAATAATCGATTTATACCTCAATAATGCGAAGGAGGTTAACCACTAAGCAATCTATTAACATTATTGAGATTCTAACACCTAAATTAGGTACATGAACATCAATCTTATACAGCTAGTTATGAATTGGATTAGGTAAAACATGTTTCACCTATGCCAATTGGTTGTAGGTATGAATCTTTAGGGTAAAACTTTACTTGGGTAGACCGAGCTTTTAGACTAGCAAACGGATAAAGGGACCCATCAGGTCATGAATAGGTACAGTAAGTGACAAAAATGACTAAATGTTAACAAATGTACCTACTGACGATTTCTATTTTTTTTGAGAGAGAAAGAGAGATAAAGATTTGAGATTGATATGCGTACCTATTGCGTATGCGACTTGATGTATGAGTATTTTGATAACTCGAAGAGGACGCGCTTGTTTTTGGCGATCGAATCCGAGGCTCTCACTTCTTGTAAATGGAAGTTAGGATTTTGCAAATATATATAAGACTAGCTTCCGCCCGCGGCTTCGCCCGCGTGGAGGTTGGTATCGCCAAGTCTATTTTAATAAAACAACTCTCCACTCTACTCTTCACTCCACTGGTCTCCACTCATCAAACCAAAACCTTTCTAATAAAAAAAACCATCAAAAGCCAAAATCGCGATGGTAAAAACTACTTAACGTATTTTGATGTGGTTTTTTTTATTAGAACGGTCTTGCTTAGACTTAAAATTTGCCCTATGTTTGGTTGTAATTGGCGAAGTAGAACTGGAGATATAACCAAAAAATGATGACCTAGATTAAAACGACGCGCGGGTGGAGTCGCGGGTATCAGCTTGTACCTATAAAAAATAGCCTTTTTTCCGTGCGGAAATCTTTATGGAGTTCCGCAATCCCTGCGGATTTTTGGAATCCCTGCGGCTAGCGGGGCAGGTTATGTCGGACTCTTACTGACTAAAACCGCACGCCGTCTAGGGTCTTCTGACGCCAGCGTGTAGGGGGACCAACGCTCTGGTGCGGCTGTTGCTCAACATGAGGGGGCCGGATGACTCCTGTAGGAGGCTCTGCGCGGAGATCGTGCGTTCCATGGGCCTGTACGGGTGGTGTTGATCGCTGCGATGGTGCAGAGTGCGGAAGCGTGGTCGGCCACCGCCACCTTCTGCGAGCAAGTGATGCTCGAGAAGGAGGCAGAGAGGGTTCGGGAGAGGCTGCACAAAGCTCTCCCGGGCGTCGGCGACGAAGGCGTCGGAGGTCTGAAGAGCTCCGTCGGAGCCGCCTGTCACCCTAGCAGAAGCAGGCCGAGGCGGCGGCGTGCGACAGCGCGCCTCTCCTATTCTGGGAGCATGACGGGAACAACGTGGTTGCCAAACCCGAAAGGGGCCATCTCGAATCCGGAGATGGCCCGGGTCAAGTCGGGGTGCGAGGAAAATGCTCTATGGGCCATCTTACACCCAGGCGTCAGAAGACCCTACACGGCGTGCGGTTTGAGTCGGTAAAAGTCCGACATAACCTGCCCCGCTGGCCGCGGGGTGGGTATCCATGAGGATTTTCGTACGGAAAAAAAGGGGACCTATTAGAGCATTTCCCTCGCACCCCGGCTTTGTATAAAAAGTAGCCTATATGTTGTCCTGTAAGCGATGGTAGCCGAATGGATAAGGACTCTACTCAGTTCGAATCGGGCCGGACAGTACCAATGTGAATTTCACTTTGTGGAATTTATATGTGCTAATCACATGATTTACCATCTGCTGACGGTGAAGGAAAAACATCGTGAGGAAACCCACATGTCCTAGAAGAAATATTAAGGACATGTTCGATTCACCAAACCCCATTAGGCCAGCGTGTGTGGTAAGGTTAAACGATTAAAAAAAAAACGAAATATTAAGGTCTAAACCCTCTCAGCTCTCACGTTAGAGGAGAGGAGACCTGTGCCCAGCAGTGGGACATAAATGGGTTGATTTTATTATTTTGTCCAGAAGTATGAACTATAAATCGTACCAAGTTTGATCAAAAGCCCACCAGTAGTTTTTTTCCATGCATGCACATACAGATGGACAGACAGACAGAAAGACAAAAAAATTACTGATTGCATTTTTACCCTTAGTATTGATCACCAATCATCCCCGAATAGATATTTTGTAAATATTTCAATGTACAGAATTTACTTCTCAACAGTTTTATTGACGTAACCTACGACAAACTTATTATTTGCGGTTGGTACAGTAATCGGGTCTACGGATCGAACCGCAAAATTAAGTTTGTTTTTTATTGTATATTATTATCGGTCAAGTTACTTATATTGTGAAGCTAGCTTATAGCATAGTAAACATAATAACAACATTCAAATATGCGTCTTTAGAATACACATTGTTACAGAATGCGTTGAAGATATAAAGGTTCACTGCTCGTTCCCCGTAGGTAATAGCGTGATAATAAGTAGCCTATGTGTTGACCCGACCTCTAAATAATATTCTTGCCAAATTTCAAGTAAATCCATGCAGTACTTTTTGAGTTTATCCCGGACATACATACAGACAAACAGACAAACAGACAAACAGACAAAAATTCTAAATACTATATTTTTGGCTTCGGTATCGATTGTACATCACACCCCAAGTATTCTTTTAAAAAAATATTCAATGTACAGTTTTGACTTTCCTACCATTTTATTATATGTATAGATAAGGATTTTGGTAAAAACCTTATTATTTAATTCATTAGGCAGCGTTTCATAAGAAACTACGGTAAAAATAGGAAGGTAACGCAATTTTTTTAAACACAAACTCATACAGGAAGACATTACGAACTTAATATGTAATTTTATGAAAGCCAAAACAACTCCTGTGAACTCTTTTTTACATAACCAGTGAAATTGTTTCATAAAGATTCCGCTAAGTGATAAAATACCTAACTTCATTGTTTTCTCAGCCGACAATACTTTTACTAGTTGCGCAGGAACAACAGATATAAACAAAGAAAAGAATATTTTATTCGGAGCGACGACACACATGGCGAGTTTTCTCTATTTTCATGCAAACTAACGGGTAACAAAAGCTGGGTGGCGGTGAGGGGGCGTTGTCGTTGTGGACCATCTGCGCCCTCGCCCTCCTGCCACACTGAAAATGCACCTAGCACACCTACTCTTGCCTATGCTTAGTGAGAAACCTATGCATGCTTAAATAGCGCCGGTAACTTAGTGGTTAAGATATCTGCTTTGCGATCAAGAGGTCGTGGGGTTTAATCCGGGTCTATGCACTACCGCCGTAGACCCACCCCTAAAATGACAAAATTAACCTTAGCTGCAGTGGTTAGAGAGTATACTAATAACGGTCACTAGTACTTCGAAAAAGCTCAAGAATATTTGAAATATTTTTAGACCCACCCAGATGGAATAGAAACACCCAGATCAATGCTAATACACATATTCACGCATATAAATAATTGCACTGAGTAGGAATCAAACCCACGACCTCTAGCTTAGCAGCTGCAGTCACTCTACCGCTACGCATCAAAGACATTCCTTTAAATTTACTCAAACTCAAACTCGTTTCAGTGAGTAAGTGTATTACTCACTGAAACATGCAAGTATGCATGCTAGTACTAACTGTGCTATACAAATAGGCATCTTAATTAATTTGTCTAGTTTCTGTGTCCCGTCGCAAGTTTGGAAATCAAATGCATACCCGCCGCACTCAAGAATCGTGACACAATTTTTGCACTAAACAGCTTATCTAGTGTGCTTAGAAATCATTGTAGATAAGTAATCTGCTAATAATTTCCTAATTGGGATATCGTGACGTAGAATGATCAACCCACACAAGTTTGATGCCAAAACGAACTTGTTAAGAACCCCCAATCTACCTAGAGTCGGAATCTAATGGTCAAAAACCTCAATTTTACAAATAAATTTATATTCATGAGGTACCTACCTACATTTAAACGTTTATTTTTCTGCAAGCACGCAAAGGATGTATTAAAATTCCAATTAAAAATCCGGTATTACAGGCCATTTTTCTTTATAATGGTTTAGAGATTATAGAGCTAAACTTTTATATCTTTCTTATACGCTGTCTCGGGCCTTAGTAACCGGGGTGTAAGGTTACCCAATGGGCATATCCCTCGCACCCCAGTTGACCCCGGGCCATCTACGGTTTTAAGATGGCCCCCTCGACCCCCCGAAAGGTGGGGTGTAGGGTGACAGGAGGCCGTCCTGTCACCCAACCGTCGGCGCGCAGACAATCAGCTCGCCCCCCGCTCGCTCCCCACTGTGCCATCTGCTAGTCAGAGGGACACGTGGAGAGCCTCCGAGCAGCCCTCTAGAGGGCCACTCCCACCCCGGCCGGATTGGCCGCAGGCAGCAGCGTCTCCCGTGGCGAGTGGGAGGCGCTGGCAGTTTCAGGTTCCAGATTTATGGCCGATGCTATTCCAGATTCATAGTCTTTCTCTATGTTTCATCCAGATTCAATCGATGTATTTCAATTAGTTACACTGATGTAATTAAGTGGACACTTTGTAACCAGTTCATTTTTGCGTGAAAGAGACCTCCACTCATTTTAAATCCATCCAAACGTACACATTTAAAATATTAGTAAGATAATAATTTATTGAGACAAAACTTGGAAACCTTTGCGTAAGAGGATCACAGTTGGCTTTCCCCGTTTAAAAATTAAGCCTGGCATTCTAAACGCATAATATTCATGCATTATTCATAAACGGCCATCACTCACATTGACTAAAAAGTTTCCTTGATTTATTGTAAGTTTGTTATTCTAGTTAGTGCCTATTTGAAACAAGTGAAATATTGCTCAAGCATATGTTGTATAACAGAAGAACTACTCAGAACTGTAGAACATTAATCAAAAGAGTCGTCATGGCTTTAAATCATGAAATAGAAAGTAGATTGCAATCATTGTTTGACCACTCAGCTGATGGCTCATGCTGTCTGGTTCGATACATAGATGTGTTAGAAATTAGAGTAGAATAATAATAGGAATACGGGGGTACTTATAGCGATATTGTTAATAGCAGTGCACATGCACTTGAGCAAGATAATATGAGACGTTTTCTGGCAGCAGCAACAGCTGTCCAATGTTGTGTAGTGTGAATTTTAGTTAAACATTCCTCTAAATTTCGACTTAAAGATTCCTGGGATTAATTAAACTTGAAAGATGTAGTAGTCCATTTAGTTATAAAGGCTATACTACTAAAACTAATAATTACAAATGTGAAAGTTTGGATGTTTGTTAGTCAGTCACGCAAAAACGACTGAACGAATTTAAATGAAATTTGGCTGGATTTTTTATTTTCTCTTTGGACTCATTTTCAAAGTCCACGCATATAAAGTTGCTGGGAAGCTAGTAGATAAAATATACAAGGACTTGAACAATTTTTGATACTTCATAAAAACAGCTGATCTAATTCTAAAGGTATCTTAACTTACTAGTTTATACAAAAATGATAACAGCAGGAGACCATTATTTACATATTTTTTGTCATGACCAGTAATGACCATACGGTGTGGCAGCGCGGCGGCGACTCTTACATGTGTGGGTGGACTTTAAATCATCGAGCATCTTGTGGCGAACTTATAGATCGGGCACTCAACTACAGCGATAGTAGCTTCGGCACGAACTGTGATACAATCATCATCCCCAAAGCCTTTTCCCAAGTTAGTTGCAGCTTTTGAGTCTTACTACGAAACGGCCGAACTTTGATATTTTCCATTAAGCGACTGACATCCGACCTCCTCAACGCACTGACGATATCGGTGTAGTCGGTAGTCAATCTTCAGGTCCTTTAAATAGGTAGTTATATAGTCGAAATTTATAAAAATCAGAAATCAAATTCTCTAGACGTAGTTATTATTGAAAATTGGTTTTATTTCTTTCAGAGGGACCGGCAGATATCCTTCCTTTATATGTTGAGGTTCATTGTAACTCTTGCCATCCTTGGGGTTGACAAACCGAGGGTGCATGGTAGCCCATAACTTAAGGCAATACAATAACCCATTATTTTGTTCGTATCGTCCATTTAAGGAACAAGCATGCATGGTCAAAGTGACTTACACTGTACAACATTTCCAAGTTTGCCTTCAGCTTGTTATGAAATTCAATGCTCATAGTTAAACTGTATACAGTGCGTACGTGCTCAGGATATGCAATATTGCCAAACACTAGGCGCTACTGATTGCAATAAAACCGAGTACTTAGAACATACAAGTACAAATTGTTGCTTAAATCTTTGTGATAGTATCGTGAATATTCTGAGCATAATGAAAAACTACAGAATAGAAAATGCAATTCGATGGATAAATGAATGAATATTCTACGACATTCTGCACATCGCTCTCTAGATCCAAAGTAAGCATAGCTTTACTAGCTTGTGGATAGCTAGATACAGGTATACTATCTAGTGTCACGGTCTAACTCGCATCTACTTATTGTTGTACTTTTAAAGTATATGTAGCCCTATTAATGTGGTTAGGACCCATGGTAACCTGTTATGTCGGACTCAAATCAACTAAAAGAGCACGCCCTCTCAGGTTTTCAGATGCCGGGGTGCAAGGTATCCCATAAGACATTTCCCTCGCACCCAGTGCCGCTAATAGCCAAAATTCGAAAGATATTATAATGAATAATATAACAGGTGTTCCTATGCTGCAAATCTCATAGCGTCCACAAAACAAGTGTAGGTACTATTCGAAAATGACCTCAATCAATCAAGTCGTTCAGAAGCTACGCATTAATGATTATATAAGGTTACTTCTTATTATTATCATGTGTTATTAAGTGAAAGACGCGCAGGTATACCCAATTTAGATTTACTTAAACAATTTTTTAATACTTTACTGTACTAACTTTGCTTGTAAATTTTAATTGGAAAACTTCTTCATTCGGATGGAACTTGAATTCTCATTCACATATCATGTGAATACTAGGTTGTTGACATTCTCATTCTCATAAGTTTGAGGCAATGCACGTGTAGTTCGAGCCATCTACTGGAAGTTTTTAAGATGAACCACTTACACGGAAAATGTAATCGGTTACCTACCTATAATCTGTCCTAAGTCAGTGTTGTTTAAGAACGCTGGTCGCTTAATCCGCGTATCCCTTGAAGGAAACTTATAGTGTCCGACCGAATATTCGGTTTCGGTTTCGGTTTCGGTCGAGTTTCGGCAAAAAAACGAGTTTCGGTGGTTCCGGCCGAAACCGAAACATATTTCGGTTTCGGCAGCAAACCTGCCGAAACTACGACCGAAACCGAAACTGCATTCGAGAGATTCCGCGCTGTGCTCGTGTGTATTTGGCGCGGTAAATGACATCCAAGCGACGACCACATTTGGCCGCGTCCACGTGCGTAATCATGTCGTAACCTGTTTGTTTGCAGTTCATTGTGTTTGTTGTGAGTTTTCGCGTGATATGTTTTGAATTCATGTGATATAATTATAAGAGTAGCTCGAAAAGTTATTTAATATAACAAAGGAGTACCCAGATTATAGTAGAATCAAGTTTACCATAAAAATCTAAACATTTTGTGGTTAATTTAACTCTTTCGCTAATGCTATATATTATGTAAACAAACATTAGTTAGGTACATGGTATTTACTATAGTGCATTAGTGGTGATAATATTAAGGATTTAGAGTTTCGCGTTCAAATTAATAATTTTTAAGTAGGTACCAATATAATATTTTTTTTTTTTACAAATTAACACTTATAATTAAACGAGTAGATACCTGGCTATCCGTAGAAAATTAACACTTATAATTATTTTATTTCTGTTTTTCATTTAAAACCTTTTTTTTATCGTGCGCAAATCCCCATGGATACCACCCCCGTCGACCATCGGGGGTGGTTATGTCGGGATTGAACCGACTAAAACCGCACGCTGTCTCGGGTTTTAATTACTGGGGTGTAAGGTTACCCAATGGGCATATCCCTCACACCCCAGTTGACCCCGGGCCATCTACAGTTTTAAGATGGCCCTCTCCACCCCCCGAAGGGAGCTGGGGCTAGCATCGCTCACCCAACCGTCGGCGCGCGGACAATCAGCTCGCTTCCCGCTCGCTCCCCTCTGTGCCCTCTGCTAGTCAGAGGGACACGTGGAGAGCGGGCCTCGGAGCAACCCTCTGGAGGGCCACTCCCACCCTGGCCGGATTGGCCGCAAGCAGCAGCGTCTCCAATGGTAAGTGGGAGGCGCTGCTTGCCTCCGTTGCACGGGTGCACCACGTGTAGGTTCCGGCCCGCACCCTAAATTTAAAACCTTATCCATAAATAGTTCACGAATATAAATAAATTATTTAAAATACATTGAGTACCTACTGATTAAACCTAATAGACAACCTTTCTTTTGTTGTAGTATTGAATCATCTATTATGAAAGAACAGCGTCGTTAAAAACAGCATTTGGCAATTTTTAGTCTGATTTAGAAGTTTCGGTTTCGGTTTCGGTTTCGGCCGAAACTGAGACGGCTGCCGAAATTCGTTTTCGGTTTCGGTTTCGGTCGTAAAAACCAGTTTCGGTCGGACACTAGAAACTTATAATATTTAAACCTAAACTTTCGTATAGAAAACGTTAGAATTTCAACGCTAGTTCAAGTTGCATAATCTCAAACTAGAATTTCACGTTTCAAATCTACATTTTGAAGTGTTTTCTGCAACGAATGCAGTGTGCAACACACCTATTATTTTTAGATATGTGTGTAAACTCTCGACATTTTGATTAGGCAATCTATTGTCAAGGGGTTTGCCGTCGCAAAGGACTAAATGCCACTCGAAATTTCAACAATTCTGTCACATCATAAGCAATTACAAAGTTTCCTTTGTTTCGAGTGGTTAATGTCAAAAATGATATCATACTTGAAACTCGTTTATTTGTAATATGTTAAGGCGATGAAACTGAGTGGATATTTTCATATGTGTAAAACCTCGCCGAGGGCATGATGAAGCTAGGGTCAAATCGAGTACCTTTTCCAAAATTTGGGCCCACTTTCGTCTCGGTGGAACGTTGTCTGGATATGAAAGAAAGATGAGAGGGGTTGCCGCGTCAGTAGTTCAGAGTGCACCACGTGAATGTTTCCAGAGCAACACCCATCCTAAGCGGATCGGCTCACAAGAAAATGAAGTAGGTAGTGTATGGTAGCTTATTATACGCCGAGTTAGATCTTATTTTCAAGTCTTTGTTTATCCTTTATCTTCGACACATAAGTACCTACTAGGCAGTTTTAAAGGATACTTGCTGGACTTTAAATTTTCGAAGTCTTAACGAATTCGCTCTTGAGTCCTGTTTATAATTTAGATGTCTCATGGGCACGGGCGTCCTCTCAGTATGATAATGGTGTGGTTCTCACTGCTCTAGTTCGGGTAGGTAGGTTTTTAAAATCTTCGAGAACGTTCTGAAGAACTTTGGTGTAAGCAGGTTTCTTTACTTCGAATTTTTCGCACCAGTCAGCTAAACTCAGGTATATTCAAATCTTACCTTGCTCATGTGTTAACTTCATGTCTTGGTCTAAAAATAGTGTATAGGTACAATGATTCATGGTAATTTATCTACCGATGGTCACTCCTTTGATATGACGTCATACGCAAATATCGCACGATGTCACGTAAGGTAACAAATGACCGTATCCTTCGTATGTAAAACATAAGAGCAGTTATTTTTTAATAGACTCGTTGCCGGACATGGTTGATTATATTTTATCGGTATGTTTATTAGATAGTAATATTTTAATGAAAGGTTCGGATATCCTCCCACACGATTTGCGGTAATAAATTTACAGTACGAAAAGAAGAAGGTTTAATGGTTAATTTCGAAGTTTAAAAGTTATTAAGAAGCTTTGAGCTATGGTTATGTTTAAAAATGTTATAATCTGCACAACATTTTTGGTCCTGTTATTTTTTTAAGGGTAATGTTTTTCGCGCGTAACTTGTATGTATGTATGTAGGTATGTGTATGTTTGTAAGATTCTTTATCACCTCATATTATCTTCCAAACCACTGGACGGATTTCGTTAATTAACATATCGTTAATCGTGATTTCTAAAGTATTGAATATTATAAATTATTGATTTTTTTCTATTAGGATGTTCTTAGTAGTAGTACGAAATTCAGGGATGAGTATACCCCATATTTACATTAAACTATGAAGGAATATAAGATGGATCCTTTACATTTCAGCAACAGATCAGGTGGATTGAAAGAATCACCTCCCCACATTGGTCATACAAGTATTTTTATACATATAATTTCTTCAATACACGTTATTATTGTCAGTTGAAAATTTATTTAAATGTATTCAAGCATGGCGAGGTATTAACGGTTAATTTTTAATACCAATGGGAACTCTTTCATTATCGAAGTATAGGCAGTACTTACGTTTGCCCGCGACGTTGTCTGCGTGGACTTAGATTCGGTTTTAATTTTATTGCGCGGATCCCTAATCCTTTTGATGACATAAAATGTAGTTTAAGTTACGCGTTAAAACATCACCTATCTACTAGTGAAAATTCCATCAAAAAAGGTACACAAAAGGTTCCGGATCAATACTTACATTTATAGGTATTTATTGAAAAGCTGTAATTTTAACGTTACAAATACAAACTTAAACATTTATTTATACAGGATACTAAAATAACTTCATACATAGTTTCCCAATTTTCTCCATAAAGTTATTTACTGTACTTCACTACACTTCACACTTTATGACAACATTAACCAATCTATGATGACAATAAGCTCAATATTTAATGGTAGACGGTGCCCAGCACTTATAAATACTATAAGAGTAGCTAATTTGTAGATACATTGCCATGTTTGGAAACGTACAAATTAGCTATACTATACCTACTTCTCATAAGAAGGTTCAGTAACTCTATTCAATTCTAAGAACCCGATGCTAAGCCAGAGGAGCTCTTTAATTACGTATTTTTCGTACAGTTAAGGTATTTTCTTGCTCAATTTCCTGAGTCGTTTTATATGAAATTATTTTTGTGAAAATTATCTACTAAAAAAATTGTTTGTCTGTTTTATGCGCTTTACAAGAAAACCTAACTGAACAAATACAAAAATAGAGTTAATATCACGTCTCGAAATGTACATATACGTACGAAATGTACGTACATATTCTCATACAGAGATCTTACCTACTTGTTTTCATTAGACAGATAAGTGATCAACCCGTAACAAAAGCGTCGAAAGGTCAGTACTTTTTAAATAACAGTAGTGAATCCGACGATACGGAATATAGAACTATAACTAGTAGTTAAGTGCAATCTATAATATAAAATTCACAATTTCATTCAGTTCGTAATATATTCATAGAAATGTTGTTTTCGAAGTAAATGTGATAAGTTTATCTACCTATAAATCTGTTTATATGCACACGTACCTACATACTTCAACCAAATAGGATAGTTGTAAATTTTTTATTACATTAGAATGAATTACATAGAGAAAACGGTATAATGATAGTAATAAATATTGAGTGATTTATTTAATGTAACAGTTTTTATTATAAAGGAAACCAATACTGTCATTAATCATTTCGAAGAGATTGCATGGTTTTCGTACTCAATGTGCACCAATAACAGGGACGGCGAGATTTTTAGGATAATCAGATAAACCTATGATGCCCTAGTTCTGTACGAAACGACAGTAGTATTTCAGAGCTCCTCTCAATAAACGTCCTTCAGTGTGATGAGCTAAAGGATGATTTTTTTTTGTGACAAACGAAAGAAACGTGATTCGGCTTTCATAAGATTCTTAGAATTCTTTCTCGTGATTTTTTTAAGGAATACACAAACTTCTACTTTAAATCCATTAAAGTTTCTTCGGACAGAAGTCATAAACACGTTCAGTTCTCAGTTGCCCTAATGGACAGATTGCCTTAAAGGTTTGGGCGACGTTAAATAAATTAATCTACTCTATAGCTAGTTCTTGCGATGCGGTTTTGATAAAGGAAATGTGAATTAATATTTTGCAGTTGTACCTACTAGGATAAGATTCTCTTTTGATATCATTATGCCTACACTTTCCTTAAGGGACTCCTCTCTCTCTTTCTCTTTTGCAGCTTATCTCTCGGAAACATTACATACCTACGAGTAAATAGGTACCATTATCGAAACTCTACCACAAATACTACAAATGAAAAAAAAATTACAAACAGAATAATCCTAAATTAATAACTTATGCTAAAGCACACTCTAACTTTTTTATGTAAAGGACGTAGCATCAATTTATTTGTGTACAAAGTGAAAGTTCTTTAAAAATGTATTCGTTATAAATTATGCAAACGGCCATAGCTTTTTTGGGGCTGGGCTTATACAAAAACGTTCTTCACTTTAAGTACGTATGGAGAGTCCCTTAAGATGGAAAGCAGTTCTGAAGTGCGACAAAAGGCTTTAAAGACGGTCCTTAGAATACGGCTGCAATAATTACCGCATTGCGCTGCCAGCTATCTGCCCTGCGCGGTATAGTCGTGCCAGCTTGAATGTGCTCTGTATCAATACCCACGAACAAACTTCGTAACTGCTGAAGTTTCTTCGTAGCAGCTCAGAATGGTTATTGAAAATCCGTTTAGATCGTTGTTTTATATAAGTTATTATCTTTTAATATTCGACATATATTTTCTTGGGCAGAAGCAGTTTTATGAAAAAGCTAACATGCTTGT
This sequence comes from Lithosia quadra, assembly GCA_963576445.1. NCBI lineage: Eukaryota > Metazoa > Arthropoda > Insecta > Lepidoptera > Erebidae > Lithosia > Lithosia quadra. The sequence goes on from OY754874.1 coordinate 10,124,902, forward strand.
TCCTGATGTACTATGCTCAGAAGAAAACATTTTGAAAACTTCCCTTCACACTGTGATGTAGTAGCGACTACCGAATATTTGAATATTAATATATTATTACTAGCGTACCCGCGCGCGGCTCCGCCCGCGTGAATGTTGGCTATCGCCACCAAGTCTTTTTTAAGCTGAGGGACTTCCCGTACTAACTTTCAATGTCTATTCCTTCGCAATCAGTGGTTGCAGCTAAACATATATTCATTTCATCGCAAGTTCTATCAAACCCTTCAAATTACAATGTCATGCATCGCGGCCAAAGCCAGTCTATTTACCATCGTTATCCTTTTTCATTATCTTCTAGATTTTATGGGGATTAGATAGCTGCTCTGGCCAAAGTATGTATGACTCGGAAGAGGCCCTTTGAAAAACCCTTTCATCATAGTTGCATTGCACTTTCACATTCGATGCACCATTTCAAATTAGTGAACATTATTTATTTCCGAAAATCTGATTTTTATTATTAAAATCTTGCTACAGACATTGACATTTGACAACCTGATTTAACATTCAAGAAGTTCATGAAAGTAAAGAAAGAGTATATACTAATAAATACCGGTTACGTGCAATTTGGGCTCGTGCACGCAGGGTTCCGTTCAAAATTGGGTTGAGGAGGATTTCCGCACGATAAAAAAGGGAGCGAACTTAACTTTGTTGCAGTGCTTCTTGTCTTGACTGACAGACATAAAATTTTTTTGGGCTTTACCTCAACGGAGCAAAACGGAGAGGTTGGTATGTCGGAGTCCTACCAATGCCTGTGTGATCGAGGAATCTGTTGTGTCCTAGAAAGGATATCCCAGAAACCCCAACCGGCTCCGGCCACCAGCACTGGCGACCTCAACCTCGACCCAGTTATTAGGAATCTAAATCCCTGCTTCTGTCTGCTTCTGCTAGGGTGACGGTTAGCCTCGACCGTCATTCTAGGCCCGCACTCATGGAGGACGGAGATGGTTCTGCGAACTACGCCGCCCGGTGCACCTTCATCGGCACGGGGGAGTGCTAGATCTCTCCCGTAGCTTTTCCACCACCACTTCTGCACGCATAACTGCCTCTCAAAAAACCGGTGGCGTTCCACATACTCTCTATGGTGACCATGGTCGGCACCAGGGCCCTCACCATGAGGCTTACCCCACCGACGCGTGCTTCAAGGACATGGCGCCACTTTATCCACTCTGGAGACTACCAGTGTATGAACAGGTGGTGTGCCCACGGATCAGCCCCGGCAATGGTGGCGTTCAAACGTCAGCACCCTGGCTACGCAATGCAGGAACTCACCAAAACAGCCATCAGTAAGCCTTGGATAGCTCAGGGTCAAGGGTTACCTTAAACTTCGGCGTCTGTAGACCCAAGATGGAGTTCGACTTTAGTTGGTTAAGTCCGATATTACGTCCCTACTGGCCAGAGGAGGGGAGAAAGTACGGCTTCCTAAAACTCTCCGATTGTGGTGCAGGTGACTCACTAATGTCGCCGAAGGTAACTTAACGACCTCCGTTCTCCATGAGTGCAGGCCTGGAGATGGTAGGTCAAGCCACCTATTAGTCGATATTGAGACCACAGTTTGGATATTATGCTTCGTGTAATGCCAAGCATTATCCGCAGCATTCCTTTAATCTAATTCAACTTGATGCCTCTACGTGTTCTTAAGAGAGAGGTCTTGACAGACAGACAGACGGATAACGAAGAGATAAGGGTTTTTTCTTAATCAGGCACAGAACCCTAAAAATGAATTTATTCTATTTACTTTTGAAGAAAAAGAAGTAAAGGATATTACTCTATGAAAATTTAGACAAAGTCAATTTTAGTTCCTGTTGCTATGACAACTATTATAGATGGCGATAAAAACGTTTGCAACATCTAATTTTCTTTTTATTACTAAATTTCCTGAATGATACATATATTTTTAATTATGTTAATAACTATTCCAGGCGAAGACAAATCCAAAAAATCATAGATCATGCAAATCTGTTCAGCAGTTCTTGAGTTCTGGCAAAAGCACGTTTTTAGCCCTTTTTAGGGCTTTAGGGTTCGAATTTTAAAAAATCCTTTCTTAGTACACCTCTACGCATTAAAACAAACACTCCCTACAAATTTCAAGTCTCTAGGACCAGCGGTTTAGGCTGTGCGTTGTAATCAGTCAATCAGTCAATCAGTCAATCAGTCAATCAGCCTGTCAGGACTTTGAATTATATAGTATAAGATGTTTGTTACGACATAATTCATTCGTTTACTATATGGTATGGTATGGTATGGTTTACAGTTACAGTTACCCATATACGTATGCATAAGTTTAATAAGTAAGTAAATAAGTAAGTATTAATAAGTTAACGAGTTTGGTCGGCGTTTACTTTACAATAAAATAGTTCAAATACGTGCGCAAATGAGCTAGGCGTACTGAAGTCAAGAAGTATTAGTTCAGCCATTTTCTACAGGCAGACCTTAGAGTGATTTATCAACATTTACACATGGTAATTGAGTGTCTTGGCAGTATTCGTATGTATAGCATAGTTATTGCTTCTTAAAGCTCAACTTGAATATTTTTATCATGTGTACCTATAGGGGCTTTAGGTACTAAGACCTTCGAGGTCCAAGCTAAACTCACCTGCTAGTCGGTACACCTTATGTTGCATTTTTACCTTTTTTTTTGAAAATGTGATACCTAATGATCATCGTAGTGCGGTTCTTCGGACACCGAGTTCGTCTTGCTCTTTCTCCTTAATTAGGTACCTATGATGTGCTGGTGTAGGGCCAAATATGCACTGTTTAATTTGAAAATATTTCACATATTTCGCATATGTATGTAACATTATTAAATATTTACCATTATATAAACTCATCATAAGTACATCACATCTATACAGTCTGTGAATAAAGGACATAAGCTTCTAAGAATTGTAAACTTTTCAGTTGGCAATAGATATGTATTAAAAGATACTTACAAATAATTTCACGGCACATATAATTCAAGAGCCGTTTGGAATTGCGTAAGATATCGTAAATACGTAATAATAAAAGGAAGTGTATCAGAGAAGAAACATTTAAATTGATTTTCCTGATTTCTCGTTGAGCTTCTATCTAATAGTCTACATATTGATACTTTATTCTTTTGTCCATACAGTAGGTAATTTGAGAAATCCCTTAAAATACATTCCGGTTAAAGGATAGTGAATCGACATTTTCATGATCAATCAATTTCAAACTTTTAACTATGTGAATCGTAATTTTATAATCAATAAAATTTAAATCAATATTTAAACTGTTAAGCAATCAACATCATAGGCAGAATCCTATACGGTCCTACATATCTATTAGTCAAGGCAATATTCGTAAATACTCATACCACAACGATCACGATATGACCCACATACTAGTTTGAAAGAGAAAACATGGTCAATATCGAATACCATAATAATGAGAACTTACAGAGCTTTCGATCTAACTTTATAATGGATAGGTGTAATGTAAATGATCGTTGTAGGTACACAATATTGACTTGTCCCAGAATGCGACTGGGCGTGGTCACTGCATATCATTTATTATTAGAGCATAGTTTTGTTTCACATCAATGTGCAAGTCATTGTGGCTAGGCGACGAGACAACGTTCGAGGTCATTTAGTCATGTACTCTCTAACGGGCCATCTTCTCAGTGTTAGCTAGGTACGTATTCTGTAAGCGTGTGCACGTGTAACACTTATTGGTCGCAAATGTTGGCCACTGATTTCAACTAGGTTTTGTCATTGCATTTCAAATACCTAACTCACTTTGTGCTCATTAAATTTTGGCGAAACAAATATTCGTACTACTTACACGATTTTCTTTTCGTTCTTGACGTGTTCGGTTGCATTTTTAAGTCTTGTCATTTCAACATTATCTCATATGAGTGGTCCATTATCTGTTATTAAGTAGGCTGAATCGTCTGATGTTGGAACCATGCGGCCGGTCGCGGCCACTAACGGTACTTACGTTGCCCGTAGCCGTCCGCACTGATTGGCCCTGCAACTCTCAGACGCCGTCTCTGCAATCCAATACATCTAATACTGTTATTAAATTTATATTTGAGTCTGTCCATACTTTCTCCCATGTGCGATGGTAATCATAGGCATCGATCACGGCGCTATCGAGATGCTGTTTCTTATCCGCTTTACATTTATTTTTACACCCACGCACTACGATATGAGCATTTGTTTTGCAGATTAAATTCTGTTTCTAAGAATCGATGATAATTTCATTGTGATTTTAGAAATATTACGTTGCATATTAATTTAGTTTCAAAATATTTGATAGTTTTAATAACATTCTAATTGCCAATATGTAAATTCGCAAATTGTAAATGTTTAATCTGGTTTACGGCCAATTACTAGATATACTTTTAAAAATTTAAACCCCAATGCATATATTATTTGATAATAAATATAAATTCAAGGTAATCTATCCGGATATTATATATTTATCAATTAAAGTTTGATGCACGATAATAAAATTCTGAAGCATCGTTTCGCACAAACTCGTTACGAACAGAGTCGTTTCATTAGAGAAAACTTATTTCCTCTTGTAAAAGTGGGTTTTAATAAATGAAATATTTGCAATAACTCGACCGCGTATAATGCCGCATTCTAACTTTGTCATTAAATTTAACCCGTATCGACGCTATGAATGTGTGGAATTCCGAACTGGAGAGGCGGAAGCGGCGAACGAGGTGCCTTGATCTTGTACATACACACTTACCTATATGTGCGTACACTTCTATAATGTAATACAGCCAAGTACTTATAGGAAACATCGCAAAGTGACGTTCAGTGACAATAGCACGTTCGACCCTGTTCGCACGCTTCTCCCACTTTCCATTTATCGACTTGTCGCAGCTCCGTTTATAAAGGGGCTATTTAGTAATTTACATCGATACATATCTGTGTGTACAGTAGGTAGATGGTTGACACCTTGTAAGTGGTTACAGACAGCTGAAAGGTGCTTTACACTTCATGTCACATCAAGTTAGATAAATATTTATAAGCTGCAGTTGGATTCTTTGTATCGTGCTATTATGTACTTATTTTTGTTTATAACGAATTTGGATTAATAATAACCATACCTAAGTAAACATAATAAAATAAAAAATATAAATGGTACGACAGTAACTTAGCTACCTACTTAAATTATTTAAGATTTACGACAGAAATGAATCCTAACGATTGCTTGCACAGATGTCTTCCCATTAATTAAGGTAACATTTCAATCATTCGTAAGCTTATATGGCGACAAAGGTCAAGCAAGTCGATGCCCTTAGGTATCTCTAAGGATCAATGAGGACTGCTTTCAAAAATCCCGTTAAAACATTGTAAAAATGAACTTTATCCATTTTATTTGACGGGTGGGTTAAAAGATGACATTAACGTCTTATTGAATAGAAGAAAGTGTCCTATGGTTTTATATTAGGTATATCTAGATTGTTCTAGATCCATCCTTCACCGTGTGAAGAAATGGGTATTCATTCATTTTCTTTTGCCTTATAATAATGAGAGCGACCTAATCAAATCATTTCTCTAAAATATTGTGGTCTATTCATTATCAGTGTAAACTGAGCTTAATTTTTTGTTAGGTTTTTGCTTCGATACATTTTTGATTAGGTACATTAAGGTATTAAAAATGCTTTATAATTTAATTTAGGAATGTGATCACATACCACTACTTGTTTATTAAATAAAACAGGTCAAGTGCAAATCAGACAACTGTGAGTTAGGTATACGAGTACACGTAAAGGACACAATGATAGAGATGAAGGTTAATATTTTGTTCATTGCTGGGTAAGATAGCATACATATAGAGTACGAATAGAGTGAAAGATTCCAATTCCAAAATGTATTACCTACTCCTTCGTGTTATGAGAGTGGTGACACAAATATTTTTATTCGTAATCACGGCTGCAGACCAGGAAGAAATCTGTAGTATAAACCAGTTTCGATCATGTAACACGGATTATATATTCAGTTAAGTTATTTCATGGTAGCTTCATTATTACATGGAAATCAAAAAGTCGATACGGATGCCATTCGCGCTGAAACGCGAGGCGTCCTTGGTGATTAAACGTCTACTTCATATTTCGGCGTATTTGATTGGCAAAAAAGCAGCATTCAGATAGCGTTTCGAATTTAAAGTTCATTAAACAGAACTGCGGTAGGTAGTATTATTAAATTTAAGAGACCTGGTTTGCATCGATCAAGGATTATTTATTTAGTCATAGACGTCAATAATGTAGGTAGATTTTCAAGCTGCATTCTCAAATTCTCAAGTAATAATGCTGATACCGGATTCTAAAAGTAGGTGAGTTTTATGTATCTTATATTGCGCACGGAGAATGCAAGATGCAATAGTCTATAATAGAGAGAGGGCTGATGCAGTGATTCCATGAACTGTATGCTACTTAGGCGCCATCTAACGGTATCGAGTCGCTGTCGTCTGATATTAATCCACTGCGATACCTACTATAAAAATAAGCTTTTCAATGGAAGGAAGTATATCAAACACCGTTACAGCTAGTTTAAACCCGGTGTTTGATTACTAAATCTCATGAAAGTTAATACGCACTACTTTAATTATATTTATGCAGGTTTAAATTACGATTTCGACCACACCTACACATAGTTGAAATGCCAACTTTAATAGTCCTGTATAATGGTTTCGTTAGTGTGCTTTAAAAGACACTTAGAATTCATTTATTGTACCTATCTTATTTACCTACTTCCCTGGTATAGTAACTAAAAGCAGATCTTGGGTAAGTAATAGAAAAGCTAATGAAAGATAAAAGCCATAAATGAAATTTACTATTCTAATGGGTAGTCAATTATTTTACTATACTATAAACACGGAAATTTATACATACATGAACCAACTTATAAGCAAAGTCCTTACAAGATCTCATGTGAGAGTACCCGTGTAATAATAAGTGACATGTCATTACGAACAGGTACCGGTTCAACTAAAGAAGGTTTAGGTGATCGAGTAGTTCGCTGTTTGTAACTGAATTACTACGTGAAGGTTTTCCGGTGAGCGAGTGGTGCACAAGTTGCGTTTGCGCCGTGTCACCTCACCGAGCATATCGGCGGGCGCGGAGTGTCACGATGTGGTTAGCCTAGCTTACCTTAGGTTTCATTCCGTTTCGCCTTTCGCGATCACTCGGTTGCTCCATGCAGGTTATCTCCACGATCGAGTTTAAAACTTTGTATTCAAAAGTATTTGATGAACTATGTTCCTGTTATCAATTAGCCAATAACAGTACTTTGGGTGTTATTCATTATCAATACGGCCCGGGACCCGGCATCGTTCGGCAAGAAATTCTTGAAAAAACACTCCTTTATGGGTGGATGCCTGTCTACTACTTGATTATTTGTTGTCATCATCAAGAAAATGTTTTCAAATCTATTTAATTATATTTTATTTAAAAACGTTACGTAAAACCTTCGTGAAAATATTCATTAATATTAAATTTATTTTTATTGAGGATATTTTCGTCTTATGATATCGACAGCATTCAAGTTATAAGTTTAAATATCTGTTGGCATTCTCATTCTATTTGTTGCCGGCGCGGACCCTGACATTTCGGCAAAGGCAGCTGATGACCTGTTTTCGATGTTATTTGTTGTCAACCGTTTAGAATAAATTCCAAGAACGTCGGAATATCTGGGTCTCTGAAAATAATTTGATTGCATTTTGTTGTTGATTAATCAGATAGTGCATGTAACATGCGTTGAATTTAACACACATTGATTTGTGTACTTGAAATTTTCAATTGCAAATTATATATTAATAGGTAGGTACCTATAGTATTTTATCTTAAGGTTTCTGGAACTGCATTGCTATAGATTTAAATAGTGAATAATGCTACTAAGGCTATTGCTAAAAGAGTTCATATTGTAAATTTTAGGCATTTTCAAGGTTATAAACTTAATTTTGCTAATGAATACTTAAGTAGTTGATAAGCATCTATATTCTTTATACTAAATCATAATTGTCTGTTAATATACCTATGTTTCATCAACCTATCTCATTCTGAGAAAAGTACGTAAAATAATTCGTCAATTTAATAATCTTGTTCCCAGTATCAGAGATGTTATGCGCTCGTTGACGATTATCACCATCGGCGTATTCAACCTGAATCCCCTTGTTGACTAGTCCTGAACATCTTTATTATATAGCTGTTTCACTACGGTCTCCTAAGGGATCTGACCATTTTTTACCTAACCCATACACTACACTACCTATGTACGTACGGCAGGGCTGTAAGTGGAACTTATTACCAAAATATTTATTTTTCTGAGTAACTTATTAAAAACCATCCGGTTGGCAGCATAGGATCGCTTCCTGCCGCGTAGGGCGGAAAAAACAGGGAATTGTGTGTTTATATTTCTCTGCTTACTCCATGGGTGATATACAGGCGTGAGTATGCAATAATATAATTCGCCTAGGTTGTACGGATTAACCACTATTAATGTTTATAATTTTTGCACGTTTTATGGTTAATTAGTGGAAATCAAGTTAAATTGTATTATGATTAAAGACTGATTAATAACCTTCACAATTTTGTAAATCTGATCTCATAGTTAGATCATTAGTTGGTACTATTTTCATGACCGTTTATTTTATTACTTGTAGATATCTTACTGTTGCGTGGGAAATAAACTTAATACCGCACAATGAGAATGAGACCTAACGAATTAACTAAATCATAAAATATTTAATTGGTAAGGCTCCAACCTCACCCTAAGACATTATTCATAGGAGAATTTCGAATGCCAACGGACGGCGGCGTAGCCCGGTAGCTCGGTGGATGCAAGTATTCCCCCTAGAAAAGAACCGGTTGCAGGTTTAAGTCCCGTCCTAGATGTTGACTGTATCTGATTTAAAACCATTATTTTTAATTGTACTATTATTTATTATAGGTACGTTATCTCATCTCATCTCAGTTCCAAAACGACTATAAAATCACGGTGAATTGCGTGCATTAAAAATATGTACTGTAAACTGCCGGTAATAAGCGGTTTAAAACTGTCGTTGAGCGATGATGGAGGGCGGTGCGCTTCGAGGTGGAAGGCGGACCCATCTTTAATTATTACCATTATAGAAATTGGTCCTTTAAACTGAATTGCGATACATTACCGCCAAACTATTTGCTGCCTGCTTTATTTGCGTTCAAGTTTGCGTGTGAGCAAAGTGTGTATTTACCGTAGTAGGGTTCTATCAAATACCTACAGGTGGCTAAAAGATAAGTGTTATTTATCACTTCGCGAATATCACTACAGTTGACTTTAAAGTAGTTGCAAGTATAAAGTAGTAGCTCGATCTGTTGCTGAACCTGAAACGAAGTTTTGTCCATTTGTTTTGAATTAAAATAAGGCTTCAATTAAAGTAATGTATTATGAATGTTCCAAAACGGATTAATAACAATATTGTTATTTATGATTGCGATTTATGAGAATAAAGATGTATTGAAGATACTTGGAGAAGGTGGTAACTAATACTCTGGTTCTAATCGAAATTAAAGTTCTTCTATAGATTCCATTTCAAAGAACACAAATAACGTTTGTTTGTTTGGTAGAAGAACTATAGTGTAGGGTACTAGTACGGTGTACTGACTATTACAACATCTTATTACTAGTGCTGTACGCATACCAGTTTTTTACTGTACGCATACCAGTATTTTATCTACCGTGACTGTAACTTTACCCTAATTAGAATGCGATTGGCTATCACTATCTGCAACCATCAATGCACCGATGCAATTTTTAGAGCATGTTGTAATAACCGTAGATTTTAGATGTCGATAATGATTATGATTTTTGTTGTTGCAGAAAACCTGTTGAGCCTGTTACGAAGAAGGAGCGAAAGTCGTCTTTTGAAAGGAGTTTCTGGGAAGGTTGGTATTCAGTAAATATAATTTTGTAATTAAGGTTTCCAGCGAAGTAGATACATCAACTTTCAGTTGGGTTTTATACAAGATAACTAAAGAATAGGCGGGAAAACACACAGCCCATGTAAAGTTTTGGGGTGTTATTGGAGCTCTACTAAAATCTTCGGGACCCAAACTACCACGTCTGCAAGTCTGCTGATTGATACGACAAAACAGTATAATAATACTTTGTTTCAAAAATATACCACTGAGGTGGTAAATAACATACGACTCACTTGATAAGGGTTATAAACGCGTTACCGATCCTGTAAAATCTTGACAAGACTATATATTGTAGTCACTTGCTAATTGTTCCATAATTTAAGAATTTGATTTACTTTATATCACTAAACGTGCAAAAAACAGCACTAGAGCTACGGCCTCTATTAAAATTTAAGTACAAAATAACACCCATTAAAGTCACATGAACAGGTCTCCGGTGAGTGAATTGAATATACCTCTACAAAATGTGGCTTAGTTGGTAATGGTCAAACAACTGGACCCTAGAAAATATCATACAGTGGATAATGTGTTCTGAAGAATTGACTCATCATAAAACTGCAATCATTTCGTAACTTGCGATTTCACAGATTTTTTGTAATAACCTAAAATTCTTCTCAAACAACTTCTACAAACACTCCATATATCAGCAACATCGTATCTAACTAACAAATATCTAACCAAATTCTATAGTAGAGTATTTTAGATGGTTTATGATCAGTAATATGTTAGAAATATTCTGTTAAAGTCATCATTCTCTGAACCTTTTCCCAACTCAGTTGGGGTCGGCTTTCCAGTCTAACTGTGATGCGGCTGAACTTCGATATTTTACGTGGAGCGACTGCCATCTGACCTCCACATATTCTTTTTCTTTATGGTATACTTTAACAGAAATATTCTGTTAAAGTATCATCCTAAAAACTAAATTGACCCTTATAGATGCAAACAAAGTATTTGTTTTGCAACAGTCGGGTGAGTCCATTAGGTGATAGGTCAGCCTCTCACTACTTATGCAATTCACGACCACTGGGTCACCAAAGGCATGTTTGTTCAGTTTTATCGAAATACCGGATTCAACTTCAATTGATGATGGTTATGTAGACATTTTACAGTTATGTCTACCATTTAATACAAGCAGCGTGAAATTACTTATCGGTTGTACAGAGCTATTCTGTAAAGTCTATATTGCGTTACAGGTTTGTGGATTTTTACGATAGATTTCACAGACAGACTCATAAGATCATGATCACAAGCGCCAGTCTTCAGAATAATGAGGTTAATGCTTAAATATAATATACATTACCCTTTCTCCTTTTTTACTCAACTTTTAAGGTGGCATAGGCTACCTGTAAATTTTTGCCCTGGACGTACGAGTATGCATACAATTGTGTGAAGTTGATCACGTTTTATGCTAACTTTCAGAACATAATAAACACCTGGGATAATCTATTCAGATTATTGTGAAAGAAAAAATATGGGAATAATGATACTGTACTATTACCTATTATCACGTTTATGGAGTACTAGGTACATTTTAATATGATGTGAATGAGTGGCAACTGAATGAGTTTATTCAACTTCCCTTCTGTTTATATTTTTATATCTAATGCTCACTGAGGCATAAACATGAAGACTTTTGTAAGAATTAATGGTAGCCATTCGTAATTAAGCTGTAGCAATCAACATCGATTCCAATAAATCACTGGAGCTCAACAATCCTTGAATCGAAATTAGCTACTAATAGGTAATTTAGTTTTTTCAAATAAAATATTAATGATTTTTTAAATTCTTTAATATTAAATTTTCATCCATGGAAATATTTTACTTGTCACTGTTCAGTGACATTTTTAATTTTAAGTTTTGATTGGATTTTAGTAGATAATTTTAAATTTAAGATAATGTCATAACCAACTTTAAACATAATAATATCGTTAGTAGGTATCATAACTAAACAGAAAATCTGTTACAAGTATAAACAAGTATTAGTATTCAGATAGAGTTGCGTGATAAAGTAGTAAATACAGTGCGCACGCGCGCCACTCAAGCGCATATCAAACATCGGCTTACACAGAAGCTGCTCCTACGCAGTCTATTGTCAATGATCATTTAATCAGTTAATTATAACTAATTGCTTGTTAATTAACTCTTATATGTCAGAAGCATGCAATGTGTTGTACTTCAATAAATGGTATTATTTTGTGAAAATGGAGTTATTCTATGCGGATACTGATGTTATATACCATTTACTTAGAAGCCAACCATTATCGGTTTCTCTATAATTGGTGAGTCAATAATATCTAATCATCATCATTCTCTGAACCTTTTTCCAAACTCAGTTGGGGTCGACTTTCCAGTCTAACTGTGATGCGGCTGAACGATATTTTCCGTGGAGCGACTGCCATCTGACCTCCACAACCAATGGTCATTATGACCAATGGCGATATCGAAGTTCCAAGTTAGACTGATTAGACTTTTGTGGGCTCCAACTACCCGTAACGACTGCCATAGATGTTTGTATGGCAACCGGGACCGACGGCTTAATGTGCTTTTTTTTTTATATAGGACACGTCAAAATGACTCCACCTCGCCTGATGGTAAGCGAAAGGCAAAGTCTCAGGACTAGGGCCACCACCACATACACCGGTAGTGCTACAGTGGCGGCCCTCAGCTTGACGGCCTCATCAAATGCTTTTTCACGCCTAAGAGTTAATTGGTTATTAATTAATTAACTAAATTACCTATTAGTCGGAAGTGCTTTCCGAGGCACCAATAAACCTGCGGTAAATACACATATAACTTCGAAAAGCATCGAGTCATTGGTGTGTGCCATGGTGAACCTGGCATCGAACCCGAGACCTCGTCTCAGCAGTCCATTACCCAAACCATTAGGCTACCGGGGGTTAATAATATCTAATATACAAATAAATGTTTATTGTTATTGAAAGCAGCATACCGTAATAACCATAAAAACATGTTAATATTCATTTGAAGGGATGTCATGACGCCTTCACAAATATAAAATTAACAATTGAAATGTGTACCTAGGTTTAAACAATCAATAGATCACACAAATGCTAATTGTTCCATCGAGCCCACCCTGCGATTCTAATTGACCCACGTCTCGAGCTCATCCTGGTTCACTGGTTCCTTTACGAATATATTATGAACAATAATCACCGGCAATGATTGGTAAAATTAATTGTTAATCATAATAAAGTTGCAGCGTAAATTGTAAAGATGGCGCTATAAGGACTTATTACCAATCACGGTAGGTAAGTTTTCCTTTAATCTGCGCTTAATTATTTTGACCATTACATACACCGATAATGCTATAATGGTGGCTTTCAGCTTGACGGTCTTATCTAATTAAAGGACTCCGGACTGTGGGAGTTCCGGGTTAACATTGATGGCTATTCGTCTACTTAAAATACGTGTGCAAATATTCTATATTTCTATTCTTAGTGGGTTCGTGTGCTCAGAAGATCCTTATTTCTTCTTCAATTATTACTGTCATTCTTGCCTGATCATCATCATCATTAAGCTCGGTTGTATCAATAGGTTTTATTTTAGACTTCAGGGAGTATTCAATTACACTACACGGTCTTTGGCATTCTTAATAGTGAGACCAGTTCTCTTTGTGTGCGTTTAATTTAAATACATAAAAATACTTTTTCAATTAAGGCGAATATTTAGATTACGATATACCAATAACAAGGCTAATAGTAACATTCAAGATATTGTTGAAATAATTAATGTGGTCACATATTTTTATACAGATATAGACACCAACGACGATACTCAACTGGTTTTGCTATACAATATTAGAGTAACATGATCGTTTCTAAATAATGGATATGGAAATTTCTCGATCGTATAGTGAATTTTGCTGATAAACTTGTTGTTTATAACATCCTTTGAGGTTATAATGCTAGCAAAGTCATGACAGAGTAGCTATACATCTAAAAAAAATTGAAAGACGTGTGTGAATTAGATCAGTGGTTTCGAAATTACAAACCCACAAATTTATATATAAAGTATAATAAGATTGGACACGGGCAACGATAGAGAAAAGAGGAATACCGGTTTCAAGTTTAGTAGGTAGTTGGACTGCACGGAGAGTGTTGTGGTTTAAGTTAGTTTTTTGCGTTGTGGGTTCGATGGGACAGTTATTTGTGATTCACAGATAAATTGTTCTATGTCTTGGTAATTGTATGTTTATGAAGTCGTGGCATAATAATATTTCCTCATGGAGTCGCGCCAAGTAGAGCAAGTGCCTTAAATCAAATAAATTCAATGTTTAATAAAAAATGAGAAGAAAGTTCACTTATTTCAATGTAGTTAAAAATGATTATAAGCATGTTTACTTAAATGAATAATCTTATCTCAACTATTCAATACGATCACACCGATTTAGAAGGGATAATGCACCTTAGATAATCATTTTTTTATTTTGTAGGTATGTAGAAATCTTTGAAGAAAAATTTCTTAGCAAGGTTTCTACAGTCTCTTACGTTGAATTTAACCTTTCCTTCAGTTTTTATAACGACAAGAGAGGTATGGTTTTCATAATAGCTCCATGGGTATGGCAAACCAATTCCTTGCAGTCGTTGCATGACGAATATATAAAAAAACTATCTGGGTAGTGTTGAAAATAATATTTAAGAACTAGAATTTTTAGACATAATATATAATTGAATTTCTAATATTATGCAGTATTATCTCGGTGTTGACGGTCAATCGGCTAATGACGTCATATTTGTTACACATCACAGAGGAGCTTATAGTATATAAAGATGTATACTAATATCGGAATACTTACATGTGTTTCGAGTCGTGAAAGTGCACCTTGCAGACGTCGTCGCACCTGCTCGCGTTCAGCACATGGCGTAATGCAGTTTCGGTGCAAGGCTTGGACTGCATTGTTAGCGTTCCGTACGATAGAATCAAGCCAGTGAAGTCATTCAAGTGTTCCAATTACGCGATACTGCTTGCACTATTGGCATTATTACATCAATTACTAGAAAAATTACGAATAAAAATTCTTTTGAAAGGTCAGTGATCAATTGATTTCAATAACAGACGCATATTGCGCAACAAATACTTGGCTTCGCTATAGTTTTGCTCTTACATTTGGGATGATGTTATAGTTGCAAAAGTCAATAGCATAATTAACATTCAAATACGATTATTTAATACTTCCATATAGAAATTCTTGTTAGTCTGTGCTTGTATGTGATATACAGGGTCTCCCGTAATGAATGGATAAACCGTAAACTGGAGTTCCTCCGGATGTGAGGCTATAAGAAAATCATATCATTTTGCTAGGGTTGTCAACCATATGGTAATGGCATAGACTTTTATACTTTTTTAGTAATTTCTCTACTTTTTTTATTAATTCCGTA
Source organism: Lithosia quadra (assembly GCA_963576445.1). NCBI lineage: Eukaryota > Metazoa > Arthropoda > Insecta > Lepidoptera > Erebidae > Lithosia > Lithosia quadra. Next base: position 10,140,274 of record OY754874.1, read on the forward strand.
GCCATTTCTTCAAATTTAAGTATTTTCGTGAATTTTTTTTTGTATTATACTCTTAAAGACATGTATCATTCACTTTTGATATGATTTTAGGTGTCCTTAACGTTAAACGTTAATAAAATTGTCATTTTAAGAGAATTTTTTAATTTCTTTTTCTTAACATCAACTTTTGATCATCTACTGTGAAAAAAAAAAGTACGGCGCTATAGCTGCCCATGATCTTAATAAATTGTCTAGTATGTGTAGTTTCTAAAAAGGTATAACAATGTGTATTTTTAAAGCAACATTATGTTACTAGGAGCAAGAACGTTTATCAAGGTCAAAATTTAGATTTTTCAAGTAATGTTAAAAATAGTTGTAAAACTCGCCTTAATGATTTTATTCTGTCAAGATACTTTACAAAAAAACTAACAGGCCACTAACTAGGATATTTAGAATGAAACCAAGTTGTTTTAAATAAAAGAATTTAATGAAAAACTTAAACTAAATGTTCAAAATGTCTTCCGCCGGCAGCAATGCATGCTCGGCAACGCCTAATAAAAGATCTTTTAATCCGACGCGCATAACCAGCTTCTTCAATTTTACGAGCTGCTACTTGAATGCGCGTACGCAATTTTGTCAAAATAGGTAGAATCTTCTCTCATCTGCCGCAACAAAACGTTACTCTAGCAGCCCAGTCCCTCGGCATTAATGTTTGAACCCTTTGGTAATGACAGGGATACAATTCGTGCCTCTTTAAAATTCTGTGTACAGATGTTCGCCGTGAAATAGCACTTATGGACGTACCAGGGTCCTCTTCGACTATTTCTAGTACTTCGTCTGCATTGTGTCGTTGAGGTCGTCCTGCGCTTGTCCCGCCTATGCCACTTCCCGGAAATCGTCCTTCCATAAATGCATTATGTACCTACTCTGATGAAAACACGGTAATCAGGGTTTCGCGCATTTGGATATCTTTCGCGATAAACACTAGCAGCTCCATTGGCGTTGCCATTACATTCGCCGTAAATGAAATGCATGTTTGCGTATTCGGCGGGCGTGTATTGTTGAGGCATAATACACAAATTTCACAAAAACTTTTTCAAACAACAAGTCCAATCGATAGCAGAAAACGAAGTCCGTAAATGTTTGCAAAGTTGTCAGTATCACCACGTTAACAAGTCCAAATCACAAGGCAAATCAAAGTCCGATATTAGAAAGCAGTAACAAATTGACGAAACTAATGAAAACAAAAAAAACTGGAGGAACTAAATTCTTTTTTTTTAACAACTTGGTTTCATTCTGAATATCCTAGTTAGTGGCCTCTTAGTTTCTTTGTAAAGTATCTTGATAGAATAAAATCATTAAGGCGAGTTTTACAACTATTTTTAACATTACTTGAAAAATCTAAATTTTGACCTTGATAAACGTTCTTGCTCCTAGTAACATAATGTTGCTTTAAAAGTACACATTGTTATACCTTTTTAGAAACTACACATACTAGACAATTTATTAAGATCATGGGCAGCTATAGCGCCGTACTTTTTTTTTTCACAGTAGATGATCAAAAGTTGATGTTAAGAAAAAGAAATTAAAAAATTCTCTTAAAATGACTATTTTATTAACGTTTACCGTTAAGGACACCTAAAATCATATCAAAAGTGAATGATACACGTCTTTAAGAGTATAATACAAAAAAAAATTCACGAAAATACTTAAATTTGAAGAAATGGCTACGGAATTAATAAAAAAAGTAGAGAAATTACTAAAAAAGTATAAAAGTCTATGCCATTACCATATGGTTGACAACCCTAGCAAAATGATATGATTTTCTTATAGCCTCACATCCGGAGGAACTCCAGTTTACGGTTTATCCATTCATTACGGGAGACCCTGTATAATACCAGCTTCTCTAAGCTCTAATGTGTAGAATGATTCGATTTGATACCAGTTTCAATGGAATTAATGTGCTGGTTTCATATTCCAATCGGTATTTCAGAGTATCTTTTGAACTGCTTAATTGGGGTCATCTTTTGACAGTAAACCTATTGTTTGGACGAGACGATGATTCATAGTTTTATCACTATACTATGGCCTATGAGGGGAACCGTATTAATACGGGTGAAATAGTGTGCCACAGTGTTATTGTAAAGCATACTTTGTACCTTTGAATTTGTAGACGAACTATATTAGAAATACATTAACATTTGGTCTCTTTTCAACATTGAAAGGCATTTTTGTGCATGACAATATTATATTTAGTTTGACATTTGAAGATATTAATTATTTTACTATTTCATTTACAAAAAGCAGACTACAAGCAGGTTTTTTCGTCTATAGATTATAGAATGAATGGAAGTCATCAATATTTTTTTCTGTGGATAATCGCGAATAGTTTTTGATCATTTGGTACAGACCGGATTGTCTTTAAACAAAATCACTATCTTCCTTGTACAGTTATAAGAGGCCACAATATCCTGTTCTTATATTTATTAGGTGGTAAATAAGTTAGAAACAAAAATATATATGTAAAAAAGTTTTAATTTAAAACGGCTTACAGCGGAAGTAGAAGCCGTGGCTGAGTGACTTTATAGATTTATAGTTCCAGGATAACAAAATATACGTAAGTTAGAGAGCGAGAACCATGTGTTAATTATATGAAAGTAGTAAAAATAGCATTAAAATTTAATTATGTTATTCTATAACGTGGTCACGCAAACATAATTTAAACATGCAAACAATCTGATTAGTTAGATCATGGTTTGTATATAAGTATAAGCACCTGAAGTTAAATAAATATGGCTGGCGAAATGTTGAAGTCCGTCTTTAATACATTGTCTTTGAAGAGAAGTTCTAATGGCAGGTGGCAGGAATGTAGATAACATAGAGCAAGTAAAGTGATTTTATACAATACAATTTTATTTTTGTGTATTGATAGAGAACTCTGGTTTATGGAAGTATTATAAATATAAAAAAGTTCCAGACATAAACTAATATTAGGTAGGTACATACACCTACCTATTTTTGGGTCAGGTACACAAATACTAGTACGGGATAGCAATTAAACCCACATAACTTAGCACTCTGACTATAAATGGATGGCCGTTTAAACAACTGCACTATCTGTAAAGTCAAAAGTTGAATACAGTACTAGCAATTTGCATACAAAATGGAATAATAAATAGCTATGTTAGGTGTCCAAGAGGTTATATTTTATCGTGCGGTCAGAGTTTGCGAATAAATTGAAGATAGGCTTTAAAAGGTTGGACCATATACAAGTTATGCAAGAGCTGCAAAATAAACTACCACTATAGCAGTTTTTATGCACTTAAGTGTAAGTACACGTGAGTCATTGCATGCATGAAAAAGGATAACGCGGAAGTTATATTTGGTATGCAACATTCCGACGAACATTCATTTCATTACCGCAATAAAATGTAGCGTCGAAAAATTGCATTTTTGCACACGTAAGTATAAAAATAAAATGTAAAGGAAAATGTTATACAAAAATTAGACATACATTTTTGTATTGTACCTAGTGCTTGTAGTAATACATATTTCTGCACAGTATATTGTGTCAAAACTATTCGCATTCTAGAACCCATAACACTAGCTAGTTAAGCTATGCTTACTTTGAGTCTAGATAGTGCTGTGTAGAATGTCGTAGAATATTATGTAGTGAAATAGATAAATAACTGCACCCCGTATACTAGATACATTGTAGTCTGTACAGTACAGAATGTAAGCTATCTAGATTTCGAATTCTTTGCTAAAAAAAATTGACCACATACATAAAATTGACAAAGGTAGCGTATCGAAGTCTATTGATTCGTCTCTAAATTCGCAGCACAAGAAAGACTTGACCACAAGTAAGAACTTCTATATTTCGATATCGATTGCGTGTAATAAGCAAAACGTTAAATTACTGTGCACTCGAAATATGTTCGTAAATATTTTAATCACGACTTTCCGGCAAAGAACAATTGTTTTATTTTTTTCAAAAGCCTGAACTCTCTACACTTAAACGTACTTTCAAATGAATTCCCGCGAGGAAAGTAAGGTGGGCTGGAATCCCGCTGCATGATCATTAAACTGACGACCACGACCTGCCCGTCGGCTTTCATTGTTTAGCTAACTTCGCATATGGTCTCAATAAAATTATTTTATTATCATTGAATGGTACTGTAAATTTGGTGATGAAAAAGCGTTTTTATTTAAAGGGTGTGCCGTATTCGCCTTAATATCTCTAAATGTTTTCGTCCAGACTCACAAAACATACCGATGCACTTTAATTTATCCGGTGGCAATTTAAATTGGAAGTCCAGGCATTTCCTCTGAGACTGTAACAAAAAATACTGGTTGAAAACCAAAATGATATTATGTCTAAATATGAACGGCATAAAGTCGTTATTTACTGGAAAGGGTTTCCATATCGTTGGCGGATCCCAGGACATACCCAGTTTAATAGCTCATAGCTTAGGATAGTAATAACAACAGTGTTTATTCATCGAAAGATAAGAGAGCATGTGGGTACTGTCCGATACTTGATTGTTAATGTTGGCCATAATGCCCATTCACTAGAAAGAAAGAAGAAAGTTTGGACACAAAAGCTATCGTAGACGTATACCTTCAAGTCGTAAGTGCTAAAAGTGATGTTTTGAATATTGTTTAAGATGAAATAAGGTTGTTGATTAATTAAGAAATGAATTATGTTGTACGAGAAGTGAAGTGAGTCTAATGTTAATCATACTATCAAAATATAATCCAGCATTGATAAGTTTAAATAACCGTAGCCCGACGACCTTTACAGATATAAATGTTGCAGTTATTACTATCTTGTTTTGTCCAGATTACGTAAGACATGTCACTGGAGAAAGTTAATTTAGTTTTGAAAGTGAAATCGATTGCACTTTCTTTTACTTATCCATTTCATAGTTTCGCTATTGGATACATCAGTAATGTTGTGTTTTATAAACACAATATTTCGTTCCCTATTTTATCATCGTTGAAGTCAAATCCGTGGGCATTGCGCGTAGGTGTTATCTTTACCAATATTATTAAATTATCCTTATACTTTGTCCCAAAAAGGGTTAAAAACTCCTCCATAAATGGTGAAATATTGTAATAAAATCAAGTATCTTAATTTCATAAAAGTTTAATGAATAAAATCTTAAACACATAATTATATTCTCCAAATATATACTTCTATATTGAGGTAGGTATTACAGAGGGCTTAATAAAAGGACGGGAATGTAAAAAAATGTGCTAACAACTCTGCAAACACGTTGGAGCGGTTTAAAGGCCGCGTCCGGATTGCGAGGGGCAGTGGCGGCGGAGGGCACAGGCAGCATTCCAGCCTCCCGTGGCCACGACGACGTCACTGCTATATACCTACAAGGCGCATTCCACATGCTGCTCATTCTTTCACTGCAAATATGAGAAAGAAAGCAAAAGAAAGCGGGCACACAAGGCCTGTTTAATGCTGAAAGCCTTCAACACAATTTCTATTTAAATTTTAGGATGAGCTATGAGTAAACACATGAAACAGTACGTGATGGCAGTACGTGTAAATTACCTGGGGCTGAAATCATAGTTGGGAAAATATAACTCTGTCTACCACTTCGGAGAATTCCTGATTAAATGGGTATATTTATGTAATATTTACGTATGGATGAAAAAAATGCATCGGATGAGGGGCGCGGGCGCCACCGCGGTGCGGCCATGACATCTGTGGTACACGGGCGCCGTCTGCTCTACGAGAGAGCTCACGGTCGCCGCCCTCCACTGCCTACTGACTAAAAATAGCTCACGATACCGATCAATGCTTATTGCTTTTGAGATCAAGTTAGAATAATCGAATTAGCGTGCCTGCAACGTGTGACTTAGCTTTCAACTAGCGAATGTCTTAGGATTCAGGTCCAGTGTGTAGGTCACAGTGTCAGTCAGCTCAAGAGGGGCCGTTAATGATTATAGTTTTGTGGATGGTGATGGGTTTGTGTGTTGGGTGACGGGTAAGCGGTGGGCCGCGGGGGAGCGTCGCGTGCGCAGCTCGGTGTCCGTCCCTGGCGCGGAGCAACGCCCCCGTCAAGGGCGGCGACGCTGCAAATTTCTGCAAGTCCAACGCGACTCAGTGCATCGCGCCATGTCGCGGCGGCTCCGCGCTCGCCGCTCGCCACTCGCACATCGCCGTGGGCGCACGCTGCTGCACGCACTGCCCTATGTAAAGTAACTGTTATTTCGGTCGTTAATGGACACGTTCCGCATTCTTAACTCGATCCTCTTTCTTCGAACTTTTCGAGATCTGTAACACGGTTTCGTTGCCAAATAAGTGGATAGGGTTTTTGTTTACGGCAATTTATAATTTTTTTTCTCAGTGCACAATGAAAGTAAATTTTCAGAATGAACAAGATCCGAAAACTGGTTTGACGAATGAAAGTGTAGTGTTATGAATTGGTTCAAATGACGATCACCTTGGAAGTGGCAGTTTATTTTTTTTCACAATGTTGGAGACAAGGAAACTGCCGAGACGCTCGATATCTCTTCATGGTTAGTATCAAGGAAAATCTTGTTCATAAGGACGTTTGTTTATATAGGTATTATGATGTAATTTAAATTTAGAATTTGGAACCAGTTTATTAGGATGTCCTTTTGAAATCGATAACTTTTTTTGTTGAAATTAATCGTTAAGTTAATTAAGTAAAAAGTGGTGCTTGGTCTGTTACATAGCGCATATTATGCGCATGCTTTTGAACTTATGTAGCGTTGACCCTGCGCTCACCTTCTTCAGGCCGGCCGCTTCCTACGACTTCAGTATACCTACCTACTTAGCCTTCGTGCTTTAATCTAAACTAGGAAGGATATTGTAGATATCGGTTTCATTGTTCCGTGAATATCAGTGATTTTCTAGCCACACAGATGTTTTTGTCTTTGGAATAAAGCAACAAAGATAATAATCAGTTTAAACGTTAGTGTTTACTTACGAATTCATAAGTGTAACTATATAAATAAGATAATTATAGTAGGTATTCTGTAATTAACAATGAGTAGTTCCGAAAACTAAAAATGTTCAGGGGCACTGCTAAAGTTTAGAGGTTCCGTTTCTGCATGAGTTCCGTGAATGTAAATTACAAGTGACTGCAAATTTTGTTTGTTTTCATACTTTAACACCTAGGTACCTACGTTCCATATCCCAGCCGTATTAAAACATTGTTATTGTATGAAATGCAGTTTCTGGCAATCGAACTCTTAATATAGAATGAGTGGATCAATAATTTGTCCTACTTAGATAGATAAGATTAATAACAGTACCAGTAAGAGCAAATATTTATGTTAGTTATAAAAAATATACGTTTCAAAGAATGTGGAAGGAGACATGAGATCTTACTAACATAGGTAGGTATTTGGGGCCCAAGTCTGATCTCACTTCTTAGCTGGTACACCTGCCAATCAACGGACGAAGGTTAGACTTTCCTTTGGGCGTTCGAGGCAGAAAGTATTCGCTCTCATAATAGTTCAAAACAGACATTAAAATGAATCAGTCAACCCCGGGCTGTGCGGTGTAAACCTTGGATGTAACTTAGAATCGTCACTAACTTGGTGAAGATGATGATCAGATACAAATGTACCTAATGGCTTCAACATACCGTGTCTTACTTACTACTTATACTACGTAGAGAAAAAAAAAATAACTTAAAATTTTTAGAATAAACTACTTGTGCCACATTCGTGTTGCTAGTCGAATCACTATTACGTCAAAGCTCACCTGACACAACATTTGATTAACCCATCATGTCCCATAAGAATGCTAAATACCTACTGTTATTTGAGACAATCTGTTCACAACGAAGGGGGCTATATCTAAGTCGAACCAAAGAAACCAAACCACACGTTACCTATCTCATACATACCTAGTCTAAGCATCAGGGTTAGAATGTTCAAGAGAGGAGTATGCCATTTCATTAAGCCAGATTCATCGTTATAGAACCTACCTACCTAGTAGATGCACTAGGTAGATACCTAGAAGGTACATCATTATTGTACATAGTAGCTAGGAAAATTAGCCGTTCCTGTTCATTTTCGATCGTAGCTTGCTTGGAAAGTGATCAACTATCTATTCCAACTTTTAACGAAGTTGTTTTTACAATAAGTTACTCATATAGGGTGACTGTTTCTAGGGATTTTCTTTCTCTTATTCCTGAAAAACTGCTGCTGCATTTCGTTAACGGTTAGGATTAATTAAGAATTGACTGGACAGAACGAGTGCAGTGTTAAATTATGACAGTAGACGTCACTTAACATGGACTTTTCTGATATTGAATAATTGTTACATAGGCCACTGCGGTTTTGATACAACATAAGCCAGAAACAACACAGACCTCCCTCAACGAAAATAAGACATGTTGCCACTACAGTTTTCAGGGTGTACGATGAGGAAGTTTTTAGCTCAGCATATCTACCAGTTTATTTACCAGTGGCATCAAAAGTAATTTGGGTGTAATAATATAAATTCATTTTGTATATTATTTTGCATTTGAGAATACGTCATCTCACACGAATTATAAAATGAGTCAAACATTATTAGTCTTCCTACTAAATAATAGTGGTTAATTGGTTGGTTTTGGTTTGTTAGCATCATAACATCCGAGGCCAGTGGTTTGAAAAATAAAATAAATGAATACTTCTGTGTACATCGATATACTCACATTGATATAATAAGAAGAAATGCTAATGCTTCGAATAAAGAAAATGCAGGAAGTTGCAAAATATAATTTCCTGTTTTAAATTGATATTGTAATACACATGAATATTTTGTAGTAATAAAAATGTAGTGTAAACAATATTATAATATATTATATAAGTTTCTATGTATATAATATTGTAATGTATATACATCATTTACTTAAACTACAGTAGGTAGGTAAGTAGGTAGTACGTTTTGATATGAATGCAAGTAGCTTTAGAATAAATTTAATACAAATTTTGCAGTTATCATATTTTAATGTTCACATTGTAAACATTTTTGAACGTCAGCATTCTAAACACGTGAAGGCAATTGAAAGAGTGATATTACAGTTTATAAGTATTTATACGTAGATCACGACGTAAGTTTGCGCAACTGAATAAATTAATTCAATGTCTTTGTTCCAATTTATGAACGACATGAAATTAATAATATTGTAGTGCCGTTAAAGTACATTCTAAGGCTTTATTTTTCAGAACCACTTGTTTAAATATGTGGGAGCGTGCCGTCTCTGCAAAATATGCTCATAAATTTCACTAGGAGCAAAATTTATTGGTAGTACGTCAGTAGTATTTTGTATTTCTCTACGTTTGCACATTTTGTTGTGCTATAGTTCATAGGCGGTCAAGTTAAGAATGTTAAATACCTTATTACATATAATTTTAGTTTTTTGGTGAAATGTACGGACAGAATGTTATAGTGTTAGATACAAAATCATATAGTATCATTAAAATTCATCATTCTCGTTGTTTACACCGTATCGAAGAGGAAAAAGAAGGTAGGTATTTATTTGTATATTTTATTACAAATAGCTGTACTTATACGAAGTGTTGGCTTTTTATGTAGACGCTTTTCGAAGTTAACGAGCGTATTAGAAATGAGTGTTAACTTACATTCCTGGTTAGGAAAGCTTGGTAGGACAACCTTCACAGTTCTATATTATGTTAATAAGGATATGTCAATACTGTAGGCTAGCAAGGTAACTATTGCAATATTGGTTTTTCACGGTTTCAATCTAAAACATTGAGTAAAATTAGTAAACGCGGTTTAACTAAGTTAAACGCGTTTATATTTATCGATGAAATCAAGCCTCATTCTCACATTGTAATTAACATTGATCTCAAAGTTACTGCAAAGTGTTAGAAAACATTATACCATAATTAATAGCATTTCTGTTGATGATGTAGGTAGGTGCGGCGTTTTTAGTAACAAAACTACTGGAAGAGACTGGATGATTATAATCTATTAGTAATTTTTTTTGATCGGGTGGAAACCACCCCCTCTGCCAATTGGGCGATTATGTTGGACTTGAACTGTCTTAAATCGCATGCCAGCTCGGGTTTGCAGACGCTGGGATTGCTCCATTTTCCTTGCACCCCAGCTGATCCAGAGTCATTTCTGGTCAAAACTAAAGGTGTACTGACTTGTAAGTGAGGTTGGTTTGGGTCTTAATGATGTTGGTGGGGCCCTATATCCTTGATTTACTATTAGAATTGAGACATTTTTTAGTTAAGAGAAATTGAACTTTAGCTGGACTGTCAACAGTGAATATAGTTAAGTATCTTAAAGTGAAACTTCATTCACAGTCCAGCTAAAGTTCAATTTCTCTTAGCTAATTCAATTTCACCATTTAAGGAAATGTACCCCTATCGTGGGCACTATAGGGATACATTTCCTTAAATGGTGAAATTGAATAAGTTAAATGTGTAATAAAAATTTAGTGCAAAATGCACTGCACGCACATAATTAGTTTGGGTCTATTGGGAGGCACTAGATTTACTGCAAATTTATACTGCAAACCGGTACAACTAGCGAATACCGAAACTCTGAAGGCTTTTCATAGTTAAGGGGTCAGACTATAGTCGCTCCCTTAGATACCAACATAAACTAAATTATGGAAAGGAGAAGTAGAAGACTGAACCCCGAACACAAAGTGCCAGCTTTGGATGTAACCGGAATTGTCGATCAGACGACGCTGATTCAGTCAGTGTTTCTATATTCACAAAGACCGCTACAAGACAAGGAACAAACATCTTTAGATCCCACAAATTATACTATTACTTAAGTGCCTGCTTTTTAGCGCAATCCCCATAGTTCTTTGGCGTAGGAAAGGGAGGGAGGAGAACTCTTATACGAATACACCACAGGTGCTGGGAGTAAGGCAGGTATTCGAAACCGGCAGGCCACTTCCTCTGGTTAGAGCGTCCTTGCCAGTCAAACACTAAGATTAACATGTCTATAGAATCATAATATATGCTGTTGCAAATTGCTGATATTGTATTCTATATTTACTTATTACAACCCAGAAGTTGCCCTATGACTATGTATCACTTATGATGGAATACTATGACGCATCATCTTAGCTAATACAGTATTGGTCAACTGCAATAGGACTCTGTGATTCATAAATAGTATACTGATTTACCTAACTTTATCATTCGATCGTTGTCACTTCAACAGACCTACATGTATAGAGCTAACGTGTCACATTTATAGTGTTCATATAACGTGCACCAATACAAATATTACGACCGCATATTCGGCATATTGGCGGGGAGAGTTGACCTGGTTTAAAATATTTAGTGTATTGGTATGAATACAAGATGCTGACTTTACCGACAGGTATATGCATGCCATTGTTATTAGTGATATTCGTCGGCTTTGTACGACACAGTTATACGTTAAGTTGAGGTTTATAAAAAGTGAAGCTTAAGAACTTAAGCCGCAATTCATTTCACCGACGCAACATTGAGAGGAGATTTTCGATTAGATGTATATGAAGTTATTTTTATTTGTTTTTATTATAAATTTTATGATGTTGATTACGCATAACTTAAGAGGATCGGATCAGCTGTGTTAACAGATTTCGCTCAGACGGGTTTGCGTGCTGATAATAGCTTAGGGTAAACTGTGGTGGCTACAAAATGACCTGTTATTTCGTAACAGTATATTTCCGATTAAGTCATTCATATAATGTAATGTCGTAAATGTATTTCAGTAAGGAAAGTGCCTAAGTAAATGTTTTTTTTCCAGATCGTGTCAACAAGAGCGATGCGGAAGATAAGAGCCTGTCTAATGACGAAACTCCACTGCCATCATGTCCCCGACAACCTCCAGATGGAGTAGAGACTCCTTGTGATGCTGTTGAGAAGACACCTGAGCCTGCGTCTAGGCTTCCACCACGTCTGCCTGCTGGATGGCCAGGCACACGTTCTCGTTTTTCCTATACTTCAAGAACACAAGATGCTCGAAGCGAGGCAAGTGTCAAAGATAAAATTGCCATGTTTTCAAATGACCGTGCAACATCTTCAGATCGACTGGATAAGTGTGGCACATTGCCAACTAGGAATCATTCAACCATCAGAAAGAGTACAGCTTCTTATGCAAGTAGTTACTCCGATGCATCTTCCTTGGACAGACGTTTGACAAAATCGCAAGATAACCTTGATGAGTTACCTCGAACCTACAAAAGACATACGGAGAGGCCAGAAGTTTTAGGTGGTATAGAGCGGGTGTCAGCTGTTCCAAATTATAGTTCAGCTAAAAACAGTGCTACATCCCTCTATACAGACAATAAACCCTTATTCTATGGAAGTACTACAACCCTACCTTCAACTCCAGATCCTGCATTTGCTAAAAATGTATATCACGTGCGAAGTGCAAGCGATGACAATGGAAATAAAAATATATCTACACATATATCAAACTTAGAGAATATTATTGAACAGAGGAAGAAATCAATGTCTAAATTGAGAGACTTAGTAATACCTGAAGTACAGACTCCAATTATCGATTTACCTGAAATCAAAGTTCAAGATCCGCTCTCTAAATCATTCTTATTGAAATCAAATCAAAACAATACCAATAAAGTCTTTAAATCAAATAATTCCAATAATTCTAAACCATTAAAAATAAATGATACAAAATGGAAGACTGACTTACTTCCCAATAATTTGCCAAAATATTCACCTGCTTTCAAACGTAAATCTCTTCAAGTTTATACACCTTTATCTCTTTCTAAAGAATCTACTCCAGAACCTAATTATAACGAAAGGATAGATTTATTGAACAAAGTTACTTATAAATCAAATGGTACTAAAAGCCATACTTCACAAACTAACGGATTACTTAGTAAACTACCAACAACAACACCTGCGGTAGTAACCAAACCAGTAGCATCAGAAATGATAAATGTATCAAGAAAAGATCATAGTATTTTAAATTATATCCGGGATTACAAAAACGTAGATATTAAAATTTGCACGGCTACTGATATAGTAGACAGTGATAATGATTCTGCAATGAGTTCCACACAGTCTAGTTACAGATCTTCAGCTTCTTCTCCAATGCACAATATGGAAAATGTCGAATCTGATAGCTCTCGATTATCACCAAGAACATCTCACTATGCAACATATTCGGTATTTAAATCTGAGATTACTAACAAGACAAACCCAACGGAAAAACATTCTGAAGAATACATCAAACGTAATGTCTGTCGCTCTGTATCATCCGATACAAATGTATCTCTCAGTTCATCGGCAGGTTCGGCAGCTACGTCTGGATCGCAAGCGAGTTGTAGTTCTCTTGAAAGTTCTGTCGCTGACTCAGACAAGAGAAAAGTTTCAAAATCATATAATATAGATACGATAAATAGACGTAATATATTAGCATCTGCAAAGTGTAGAAGTGGCAGAGATGCTAAACTTAAATCACCTGTTGTTGAAACTAAATTCTCGCACGAGTCTTGTGACAGGTCTCCGAGTCCAGTACACAAAACGTCTGAACGCCTTTCTACACTCACGCCATCGGTGAGTGTTGTGTCGAATAAAGGCGAAAACAGACGGCGAAATAAAATTATTGCTGAAACTGATTCAGATAGTGATAGCGACGTTAATGTATGGCAGAGGAAAAATGATTACAAAAATACTCGACTGAAGCGAAACTCTAGTTCTACTACTAAAAATAAACAAGGTGATGCTACTCTAGAAAGTCCTAAAACTGAAGATGGTCCCAAGATTATATCAGAAAAAATTATAAAGGAAATTCAAAAAGCTGGACTTGATAACTATAATAGCAATAAGACAATAAGCTTAACGGAAAAAAAAGATTTCCCTGCAAAGAAAACAGATTGTGCTTTGGTTAACAAACAAGAGAAACTTAAAAAACATGATATTATTGAATATCATAATGCTACTGATGTGGTTGATAGTAAGGGCGCTATGAAAGTGAATAAAGACAAAACCGAAGAATCGAGCAAAAAAATCCAAAGCGATAAACTGACTAATAAACTTATTAACAGTCCTGTTGAAGATATAAAAGTTACGACTCAAACCATCCGGCTTATACGCGGAGCTGGTACTGGTGTTGGAGTCATTTTGGCTGGTGGAATTGATTGTGAAGCGAAAGATGTCACGGTGAGTTAATTTTTCAACTCAAATGAATGTTTTAGAGGTAAATCAATTAAAATCAAATCTAACAAGGTTCTTAATTTCAGGTTCATAGAGTTTTAGCAGATAGTGTAGCAGCTAAGGCAGGACTGAAAAGAGGTGCTAAAGTCAGATCTATTAACGGCTGCATAATGGCAGGTTTAAGTCATGCACAATCTGTCACTATTCTTAAGGTAAATATCTACACACACAGTTTTATAACTGTCTTATCACACAATAATTTCATTAATAAATAATTGTATTTAGAATTTTTATCATCTTATTGCGCTTTAGTATCTTTAAATAAATTTGAAATGTTTAAAGATCAGTCCAGATATCGTCTTTTGCAAATGGGTTATTTTACGACATTAGTTAATGATTTTTCATTTAAAGGCGAGTCTACGAGTCGGACTTTTCGAGCTATTACTTTTATACCCCAGGTCATCTAGGATGACTGTCAGATCTTTGATGTAGACGACGGACTTTTTATCTACTTCGTTACTTTGAGTTATGTATTTAGATTTTTACAATCTATCTCTGCAAACTTTATTTTCAACAGATATAAATCATTTGCATACATCGAGAATAAGATCTCCCTATAAGTACATAAATATATACTCACTGATAAATGATGTGATAATTTTCAGGAGCAACGTTCAGAAGTAACAATCGAAATTGAGATCGAAAATCGAACTAATGCAAATGGTGTAGGATGCGGCTCTGAAAAAGGTAATTATACACTTACATTATATAGCGTGATTGAGTTCGTCTGTTTTAAGTTAGAATATATCAGAAATTACTAATATACTTTGATGTATTATTTCCAGCGGAGTCGAAGGCCCGTCACGAGGCAGAAGCCAAAAATCAAAACGATAACGAGAGAGTATCGGGCACTGTAGTGACAGTGTCCGTGGAGAAGGCTGGTGGAGGAGCCGGTCTCGGCTTTGGTCTAGACGGAGGTCGGGACTCACCGCGCGGTGATCGTCCTCTTACCATTAAGAAGCTTTTTGCAGGTTAGATTTTATAAATTCCTTTAATGTAGTTTTATTCACAAGAATTTATACAAGCATATAAGTGCAGACGCTGAGAGTTTATTTCAATGCCTTCTGTATTATTTAAGAATATTACACTAATACGGAATCTTCATCGAGGTTTTGTAACCTTGAACTAAGGCAAACTACTCAAAAGCTTGCTTTTGCGACACCATCTTGTCCACGCAGATCACTCTACAAAATAAGATGTATTTGGAAACACTACGTGCCTAAAAAGGAAATGAATTTATATTACTATTATAAAATTGTAAAGGAGTATTATCTTTACTTTGAAGATATATTTTAAAAAAACTTGGGTATTGTTATATGAACGATTCTGAAAAGAAAAATATTATTTTTACCCGACTGCCGAAGAAAGGAGGGTAATTTGAAATTCTTGTCTGCTTATTCGCGATGGACGCAAAAACTAACGGAATTTTGATGCGTTTTTTCATTCTTGATTAGACTTGTGGATTGTAGAGAGAGTAGATTAGACGTGTAGATTAATCAAGATAGATCTTGATTAGACTTGAAATTTGCTGTATGTTTGATTGCAATTGGTTGAGCAGAATATTGTAGAATAAGTAGAATTGTTGATAAGACCTAAAGTTACGATAACCGACATTCACGTGGGTCATCGGCAAGTATTATTTTATAGGCTTAAAAACATCAATTAGAGCAGTTTCTTCAAACACATCCTTTTGGTTTTTCAGGCGGAGCAGCAGCTCAAAGCGGTCGTGTTCTAGTCGGTGCGGAACTTCTATCAGCTGGAGGGCAATCGATGGAAGGTTTTACACGCACTCAAGCCTGGGCGGCTTTAAAGGCTTTGCCTGCTGGCCCAGTTACCCTTGTACTTAGGAACCCTAAAGGCAATGTAGCCATGTGATTATAAAGGAGGAAAACCCATAAAACGTATATAATAGTAGTGACAAAAATCGGAACCAATTTCCTGAGTAATTCAGTTAAACGATGTGTCTTAAAGTAAGTTAGCATTTCGCTAAAGAGAATCATTTATCTGCAAGTAGATATTCCTTGAAGGGCGAAATAAAATGGTGTTAACTGACACCATTCAATTTAGGAAAAAGCATTGAAAGTGTTGGGTTTCTAAACTGTTATTCGTTCTTCTTTTATTTACAATTTGCCTCATTCATTAGTCACTGTTTCTATAAGTTTGTAAATAGGTAATTTATGTTATCTGTCTGTAACAGATTGTCGTAAAGATAGGATTTGTAAGACTGTGTCTCATTGTTAAAATCGTTAATTTATTCATTAATTCGATTTAATTAACTAGTCTGGACTGTAAAATGTCAACGGAAAAATCTACTTATTGTTATTACGCGCTATAAAATGAGTATGGAAAGTGATTAGTGCCATTTTAAGTTTGATGAATCATTATGCGCACACGGTGATGTACATAAATTGACGTGATTAATATATTCTTAGCTTGTGAAGCATAATAAGTAAAGCTTGGCTTTTAAAAATAAGCACGTACGTAAACTATAATAAGCCTGTTAGAAAGAGGCACTTTTTATGTAATAAATCAGCTTTTCAAATTACATGTTCTAGGAGTAAAAAAAAGCAAGTAGGCCACATCATTTATTTGCAATTTTTAATAACTATTTTTAAGTCGAAAGCGTACACTTATATCTTTTGAAAGTTGTTTATTTTATGTACTGATATTACAGACCATTAACTTGCCATTACAATTATGTAGGTATTTGTGAGAAGCGGTACCTATCATACCATTCCTAAGTTTACATCAACTAACTTTTTTGGGAAAGTGTAAATATGTTTGTTATTTATTAATATTTTTTTATTGCTATTGAGTTCTTAAAATAAGTTGCCGCTTGTTCGATATAATTTTTTCAAGTTTTTGAATAAAGTAGAAACGAAAATATGCATTTATTAACACGGGGCTCGCAATTATTGAGATGAGTTACTAAAATGTAGGTCATTCTTAGATCTCTATTTTTGATATTCTGTATTTTAAACATATTTTCAATTGTATTATAAATAAGTACAACGAAGTTAGATGAGCTAAGGGTGGAAGAGAATGTGTAGTTCGTGAAAACTGACGAAATCTATTGCGAGCGGCACTTTACATGTGAACTAAGTACTCATAACGAACATACCCGAAATATACGTTTAGGAGGTATACTATTATGTTATCCTAGTTACTATTAATATTTTATGTTATTATATAATATTATACATATAACCATTGTAATAAATATCATTGTTTTCTTTTTGATCTACCTTCACTAATATAATGGATCGCTAATTTTATTAAAGAAACGTAAGTTTTATTATCTCTACATCTGAGAGAATCCAATATGGAGATGGTTAGAGGGCTTGTAATGATACCTTCCAGTCATAATTTAAAGTAATGATAAAACTATAACCATACAGTTATGGAAATATATACACAAAAGAAGAGACAACTGCAAACGCAGTGCTTACGCAGTGGTGCTACACTCAGCAGTAGGTACTATGAAATCGCAAAATTTTAATGGTAGGTATACTTAATACGTAAGGCAGAAGAACAAAATATTCTTTCATAGTAGGTATTTGTCAACACTCTGACGGTGCACAATTTTTTTGCAGCGTAGTGACCGGTATGGCAATACATGAAATGTGCTCAAAATTACAAACATTGATTAGTAAAATAGAAACACAAATTGTAGTTTTGGAACAAATTTTTCGCAAAAATATGAATCACAAATCATCAAACATCACTATTATCCAGACGCATTCTGATCTAACTGCATACATTTTCGTAAATAAAAGTGTAAAATTATGACAGGATTATAAATAATCATTTCAGGCTTCACGGTATACCTACTTAAAAAATGTAGTAACTTGCTTAATTATACCCATTGTTACAAAATCATATCCATTTATTTACGAACTCGCTTCATATTACATTTAATACTCGCTGGAGCAACATTGACATTCATTACCTACATAATACTCATGTAATTGTTAATTAAGCAGAAATAAATTTGATCGTGTAATCACGTCGTTCACACTGCGAGCGGTTAATGTCGCGCTGACGGCATACAAGGGTTAATGAGGTTTTCATGTATGAAACGAGAGCTTCATATCAAAGATATGAAAATATTCGTAATGTTTTATGTTATGTTTTATGTTCATTGCAAACTTATGTTCAATACAAAATCCATTCCAAATATCTCAGGAGGGTTTCAATTTTTGATTGTTTAAAACTTAAGCATGAGAAATTCGAATATTTTATATTCAGTCGTAGTCATTTTTTGGGGGAATGAGGCCCCAGTAAATTTTTCTAGGCCTAAGACAACCTTATACCGGCTGACTGACGGGTGACACTTATAGGTTTTCGGGGTATCGAGGTTGGGGTATAAAAATCAATTTAAACCAAACTAAGAATAGGATAATGTAGGTGAGCGGATGTCGTAATCCAAATTGCAAGCTTTGGATACAATTACTAGAGTTGGTGCACGGCTGAACAAGAAGAACCTAGTCATTGCCACCGTTGAAACCGCGTCATCCATTTAAATAAGCCTATGTCGAAAGTTAACATAGAATAATACTGTATTTTTGAACAATTTACTGTCGAGTTTTATTAGTGTTTACATGGTAGTGACTCCATGTCAAGACCTTACATCTCGATGTTGGATATGTTATATTTAGGTATCACGTTATATTTACCAAACTCGAACAAATTGTCACTCTTTATTAAATTGGACCCAGTCGGCGCTAATCGATCACACACCTGCTGGAACCGTGAATATCTTTTGCAACCGGTGGCATCACTTACCAATCAGCAACATGTAAGTGCAGCAGGTCAATACCTGCTGTAATTCCTGCTGAATACAATTATTCAAAAGCCAAATGAATAACTATTATAAATGCGAAAATAAGCTTACACTGCTCAAGATTTTATTGATATTTTACTTTGTTTCCTGAAATAAAATGTACTCGAAATAATAACTTTAAAAATAATACTTTAAGTATATAGGCAGTATGTATAAAGGGTGTCCATGTAAGTGGAGATGCGGGTATAAGTTAGTTTATCCATCAAAATGCATTTGTATGTTCGATCCTTGATCACCTTTCAGTTTGAAGTTCACTTGAGTCTGGGCAGTTAACTTTTAGTGGTGAAGGCATATAGTGAGAATATTTACATACTGAATAATGTTGAGCTTTGTAAAGTCTAGTCGTTGGCATTAAACCAGCAAAGTAATATTGGCCTATAATCCCACTTTCAAAAAGAAGAGACCCGTGCCCAATTATTATGGGGCACGGGTCTCTTCATTCTAACTCCCACGGGAGTCTATCCCACTGGATATACCTAGGCATAACATCATAATCAATCATCCTACAGTTGGATATATATATCACTACTAATGTGTACCATGCCCGTACCGACGACGTTTGCCGCATGCAGTCTATCCTAATTCCCAGCAACCTTTTCCAGTCTTCACTCTAGAACTTGTTTGCTCACTCACTAATTGGTCCTTCGATAAATATGAATACGTCTGTTTGCCTATTCTGTGAGCCTTGTTGGCAATTTTGCTCTTTGTCTCATTAATGTTGCCAAAGGCGTTTCATGGTAAGTAGGTCTAGGGATCATTGCTGACGATCCCGTCCTGTTGGATACGAGCAACTACTTGGTCTTATTAGAGTGACAATCTGCTCATTCGTCACCTCTAGGCCGTCATAGTGTTTCCATGACCAGTTATACCTTCATTAATTTTAATGTTAGGTATACAAATAGTAATGACATGTCAGTTATCGACATCTTATATTTTAATGCTCATGAGTTGTTTTGCTTTGGTTCTAACTCTATTTTAGATTAAAAGTAAATTATATAGGGTTTTGTCAAATGAAATACATATTATATTCTTTTTAACTCTTATATTGTTGCGTAAATCTACAGTAAAATGCTTACAATAAAAATGCAAAAATATTTTCGCTTCTTCCATACTGTTTGTTTTATTGATTCTCACATACCTACATTTTACACTTGAAAGCGTTAGGTTACCATACTGTTGTACATATTTACAAAATGTTTAGAAATGTTATTTTGGCTAGCTTAAAATGATTAGCAGCTATCAAGCCGATATTGTTTTGATTTTCGTTTTTTTTAAATAATTTATATTAAAAATCATGAAGCAGCTATTTAAATATGTCACTGATTGAGAATAAAATCAGATTATAAGTGCTAAACATTTTCTAATGCATTGTACGGTTTTATAGTGTATGTAACTAACTGTCTTGATTAAAAATCAATTGCTTATTTCTGTGCAAGTGTACTGTGTACTATAAAATATGGTTGCTAAATTAAAATGTTACTATCTTACGTCATATACTGAATTTAGGTACTGAAAATATTTCCTAACGGGGTTTTCGGCAAATATCCTGGCTACACAATTTCAATACATATCATACAAGGAATTACCCCTAGCTCCTTACACAAAAATCATTCTTTTTATAGTTCGAATTTTTGAAAACTAGGCAGTTATAACTTTTTCTTTACGCTATGGATACTGACCATTGTAATTTAAATAAACTCATAATACTCGTAACTATATCTCGACGCGACGTGGTAAATCACATTAGTTTCCAATTGGAACTCTACTCGTTGTGAGGTTAGTATTTAATACAATAATGCACTTACTACCTAACCATATCACTTGTACAAAATCTACAGCCCCCGTAGCCAATATACCTACAGCGTAAATCGCTAAGGAATAGAATAGAATAGGTCGACCAATCAAACCCAAGCTCGTGATTTCGCCGCGGCGTGCGCTTCGTATGCTGGCGACGAGCTTCGATGTGATTGTTACCTTTTCTATTCTATTCCTTAGCGATTTACGCTTGTGCCACATGTCTATGGGCCTAGTCCAGAATAAAATTTCGTTTCATATGTGTACTAAATATAAGCTAAATATAATCTTTACAATAAATACTGTACTAATTCTATAAATATTTTTATGTAAAATACATTTATAGAAGTATATAAAAATAAGATAGTCGCTTATAAATTAGGAATTAAAAAGCTACATCGATTCAACTTTGAATATTATATCACAGACAATTTTTATCAAATTGTATCAAACTGTGTGTATCTTATACTTTTTGTTTGCTTCCGTTATTTCAGTTATTGATTTAATGCATCTAATCTTCATACATAAGATATCATCAAATAATTATAAATCGTTTTATCACATGTTTAGAAAGTCACAAAATAATGTTAGTCTAATACTTTGAAATAATTTTCAAAGTACTAAAAGACTATGTAGGTAAGTATTAAAAAAAACTTGTGAAAAAGAACATAATTTCATGTTCTTTTTCACAAGTTTTTTTAATTACCACTTGTAAAGTGAAGGACATTACAAACCTTTTATTACATTTGATTAGGTACATCAATAATTAATAATTAGTTTTATAATTCTTTTTTCATGAAAGATTCAAGAGCTAGAATGAAAAATTAATTGGAATTTATTAGTTACTTTTATTGCTGACTGTACCTACATTATTTTTCTTTGAAATTTGCACAATATAATATTAATATAATTATAGGTTACTTCGTATACTTTACGGAAAATACTTTAGAAATACCCTTTGTATATTCCCATAGGCAGGTATTTAATAAATAGAATTTTTGTTATATAGGTATGGTATGAATTTTAGTAGGTACCTATATTTTAGTAAAATTTTTAGAAAAAATATGTAGGTATATAATTTTTTCAATTCCTTTTTCTTATTTTCATTCAGTTCATTTACCTACTTAGTTCAAACATATTAAATTATGTTTTGATACTTCAAACAATGTCGTTACCATTATTCTATATCCTTTTCATTACATTATATAGGTAGACTAGCTGTTGCCCGCGGCTCCGCCCGCGTGGATGTCGAAATCCATTTCAAAAACTATCCTATCTCTCAAGTTGGATCGAACTGCACATGGTGTGTGAATTTTATTATAATCGGTTAAGTGGTTTAGGAGTCCATTGAGGACAAACATTGTGACACGAGATTTATATATATTAAGATACTCATAGGTATACCTACACTAGTGCCGTATAGATACGAGTATAATTCGTACATAAATAACGACAATCAATATGACTGTTATATTGCACATTCGTTCAGTAGAGTATAATGAGATATCGAATTTGGATTTCTTTTCCACAATTTTGTATACAATACTAGATTAGATACATCAGACAGCTGAACTGTTTGCAACGCTGACATGTTTTTAATTTCGACAATTGCAATAATATGTACCATGGTTCAAAAAGTTTCATAGTTGGAATCTATTACTGTAACACGTAGTGCTTACTCGATACAGGAATATAGACTAGCGTGTATCAGGCAGTTCAAAATGTAACAATTCAATTTTCTTCTCTACATAGTGGAGTAGATATCAGGCACTCCTAGGCGCCTGCTGGTCTCGTGCATCGAAACAGCAGGCGCAGGGCAGTCAGCGAGGCAGTGCACGGCGTGTGACTCGAAGCAGAACTGGCCCTGCCCTCACGTCCTTGAACAACCGGATAGCCTCACCGTGGGTCAAGCCTGCTGTACCGCGACCGTTCACCGAGACGATCTCGTCACCTGTAAACATCGAGGACATACCTGTTAATAATGTCATGTTAATAATGTGCGTATTTAGAATACAACATACCTACCTATTTAAAGCATTATAATAAAAATAATTTATGAAATGACGGAATGGCTGCTAAATAGTTTTTCTTCTAATTCTATGAAAGAGACCTGCCCCAACCTGCCCTATTCAAAATAATGAATAATATTATGTACTAAACAGAAAACCTTACAACCATTTAGATAGCTCATAACAACTAGGAAATCGAGCACTTAAAACTTGCTCTGTAAATATGTTTTTATGTAATACCTTCGCATTTTACGAGGGCGATCTAATTGCCACGTGCCAGTGTTAATGAAGGTACGTTTGTATCAAGTATAAAATGGTAGTTACTGCAAATGTACGGCAGGTGAAGAGAGGGCAGTTAGTAATTGCAGCTGTTTCACAACGCTCGCGCAGGAATTTTATACACCTTTTATTACCTGCATGTATAGCCTACTGATGCGATAAGAACTGTCCTTTTAGATGTTTGTATTTTTAAATTAAATTACCTTCTCTAAGTGCAGACTCAGCTGCCTGGCCGTTATTGAAAATGGTTTTAACAAAAATCCCCATGTCTCCGCGCGGTGAGTCCCGACCACCCACAATGCTAAAACCGAGACCTTTCCCACCGGCTGATTTCGTAAACCGCACCTGAAAGTTTTGAAATAAACATTAGTACCAAAGGTATTGACTTGTTTCATAAAAAAAAAATCAACCTTTACAAAATAGTTACCTCAAAAGAGTGCGTATCTCTAGGTTCAGGAGCTGGTGGCCTTTTTCCCATTTGCGTGGATATCGGTGGAGCAGGAGGGGGTCGTGCAGATCTTGGCGTGGCACTAACCCGCAACTCTGCTACACCGTTTCTTAGCTGCTGCATCGGTTCTTGTCGTGACTGTACCCGGGGCAATCGGTACGGTTCTTCCCATAATCTTTGCGAAGCTTCACAAGGTAATCGATTATATCCATTTCTGTACGGAACATCTAATTCTACATTCTCACTATATGGACGCCTACTTCTTCCTTCTGAACTGTTCTTTCTTCTTTCTGGAACATAAGAAAAGTCGACGACATCCCGACTTTCATCTTCTAGAGTAATGAGAGGTGCGCGATCTTTTCCTCCTCCATTGTCCTTGGCTCGATAAACGTTTGGAGAACTGCATCGTCTCCGTATTGTAGCCGATTGTCTTGGTGGAGATGGTGAAGGAGGATGCCGCGTAGCTGTTGGACTAGGTACATAGAAAGTAGATGGCTGTTGCTGTGGCGGTGCTAAAACATCGTGTGCGGATAGTGCTCTCCGTCGCAGTCCACCACCAAGCTTTCCCAAAGCTCGTAAAATATCTGGAGCTCCACTTGTTACACGCAATGATGCTGTTGTGTAGACCTTTCCGCGATGCCTGAACGATAGTTTTGAAGGTGGGGCTGGAGAGCAGTGTGGTGGTGGCCTTGGGGGGGATGGTGAGCATCGCACAGGACTCGCCTCGCGGTTACCGGAACCAGGACGTAGGCGGGAACATCGACGACGTAATTTTCGCCATCTTTGAGATAGATTTGCGTTCCACCCTTCTTCTGAAAAATAGAAAAATATTTTATGAAAAACTGCAAATATTATGTTGTATATATTATGTTATTCAGTACATTCTAGCGCTTTAAGTTTAGTCTCGTCAAGGTTTGAAATCAGGCAATCAAACAGTTTGTAGAAACGGTTTAAGATGGCCATATAAGTAAGACTTTACGGCAAATATGAGGAAGTTACCTTTTTTATTGGTGTCTGCGTCGGAAGCGTAGTCGTGAGTGCGCGGCGGGGGTGGCGCGGGCGGTGATGCGGGCGCAGCGAAGCTGTGACGGAGCGGCGTCATACGCAGCAGCCGTGGTCGGTCGCCACCGCCACCTCGCGATCCCCATGCGGGGGCGCCCATGATCTTCTAAAGACTGTAAAAAACGAAGGAAACTAGTTAAAAAACAATCATATAACCGGTCTTTGTATGGGTTTAAAGTTGCGTTCCGTTTTAGGAAACTCCCAAACTTGGATTATATCCCGTATGCGGATTTAGAAGTCATATAAATTAAATGACAAAGTATATGTATGGAGATTCCAAAGTTGGTAAATAGTACGTCCGCATTATGACATTAAAAAAGTCGATTTCTACTTTTAGTAATAAGATATTAGGAAAACAGTTCACTCGCGTCAATTATTTCAGTTGTATTCAATAGCTTTTTTTTTTGTTTGCAAGCTGATGTGATCAAGATGATTCTTAGGTATAAAATTATAAAAATCGGTTCAGCCGTTTAAAATAATCGGCTCATATCAGGTTAATTAAATTTCGTGGTATTTTGAAAGTGCAATAAGTAGATGAAACGAGAATTGATCTATATTTTGAACGTTTATAACAACAGCAGTAAAATTGCATGCGTCGGAGCTTCAACTTTACTAATAGTACGGGAGGCAGCGTTAATTCTAACAAGCAATCGATAGCCAGTTGATATTCTCCACGATAATAGAGCTTTATTAATACATAACAGAGTTGGCCGTCAACCGGTCTGGTAGCGGTCGAGTCGAAGGTGACACCATGGTAAAGTTGTCAAAAAAAATTACGCTCCGAGCAATCATTTGCCACGTGAAACTTTATATGGTGATTCCTGAGGTCATTTTCAACTGAGAAATAACCGTCAGATGTGGTGTAGAGTAGAGGTTATACGTCAGTCGCGTATATATTAGACCAGTGCCGATAGTCTTTGAGACAAAATAAATTTATAGTAGGATGAAACCTGTTGGAAAAGGATCAGAATATAACAAAAATGAAAGGAAAAATAAATTACGGGTGATCTGAGGTCGGGAAGTGGGGAGGGGTGTGAGTTTTAAGGGTAAAAACGGTTTATCTCGATTTCCGGCAAAACTACAAGTCCTATGGAAAAAAGTTAAATGACAAAGTTGTAGGTAATAAAGAGACCTACAACTTTTCATTTACACTTTTTTCACATAACCTCAAAATGTATGTGAAAAATTCAAATAATCAAGTTTTTGGTTTTTTATTTTTATCTTAAGCAAAACAAATTTGTTTTCCACGAAATTTGGTGAAAACTTAGCTTTTTATGTCCTACAGACACTGTATTTTTTTTGATTTGAAATACTCTTTTTTTCAGCTTATTTTGACAAAATATAGAAAAACCACTCTAATTTTCAATCGAAAATTCTCACGTCAAAATATCAGCTTTTTAAAAAAAGTCAGAGAGTTTTTTGTTCTTTGAAATCTCTTCTTTCTAATGATGTAAAAATATATATACATTGCTATGGTAAATTTTCTCAGGAAATGACTAAATACAAAAATATTAATTTCGAATTCGAGTTTTTCTTCTTTGCATTTTCTGAGAAAATTTACCATAGCAATGTATATGTATTTTTACATTATCAGAAAGAAGAGATTTCAGAGAACAAAAAATCTCTGACTTTTTTTAAAAAGCTGATATTTTGACGTGAGAATTTTCGATTGAAAATTAGGGTGGTTTTTCGATATTTAGTCAAAATAAGCTGAAAAAAAGAGTATTTCAAATCAAAAAAAATACAGTGTCTGTAGGACATAAAAAGCTAAGTTTTCACCAAATTTCGTGGAAAACAAATTTGTTTTGCTTAAGATAAAAATAAAAAACCAAAAACTTGATTATTTGAATTTTTCACATACATTTTGAGGTTATGTGAAAAAAGTGTAAATGAAAAGTTGTAGGTCTCTTTATTACCTACAACTTTGTCATTTAATTTTTTTCCATAGGACTTGTAGTTTTGCCGGAAATCGAGATAAACCGTTTTTACCCTTAAAACTCACCCCCCTCCCCACTTCCCGACCTCAGATCACCCGTAATTTATTTTTCCTTTCATTTTTGTTATATTCTGATCCTTTTCCAACAGGTTTCATCCTACTATAAATTTATTTTGCCTCAAAGACTATCGGCACTGGTCTAATATATACGCGACTGACGTATAACCCTTACTCTACACCACATCTGACGGTTATTTCTCAGTTGAAAATGACCTCAGGAATCACCATATAAAGTTTCACGTGGCAAATGATTGCTCGGAGCGTAATTTTTTTTGACAACTTTACCATGGTGTCACCTTCGACTCCTCCGCGGGTGCGGGTTCTGACGGTCAATTCTGGTATGTATCAATAAAGATCTATTATCGTGGAGAATATCAACTCGCTATCGCTTGCCAAAAAAAATTAACGCTACCTCCCGTACTATAACTTTATGTTTAACCCTTATGTAGATACAATCGTTATATCGAAATCTATATTGGCCCATGTGCTAAATGTTTAAGTGAATCAATAATGTAGTCGGTTGTGATGCCGATACAATTCATGTTCAATAAGCTTAATTGCAGAGTCATGGGAAAAGTGGGTTGTTGCTTGTTAGGAGTACATTTACAGTAATCATTACTGTAGAATTTAATAAACTAGGGCCGGCACATCACGCGCTGCTAAATATAGAACCACTTGTACTTATTAGAAGCTCGATATAATTAGATATGACTGTATTACCACTTAAATCCAAAGAAGGACTGGTATGTCCGTGTGCATAATAGCATCATATGCCTGTTTAGTATTAAACGTTCCCCTCTGTCTGCCCTATTAATATAATGGAAGGTGTTTGTTTTGTATGTCTCAAATGAGTAGACTGACTGTACGATCAGTGTATAAGGCAGTCCCGTATTTGATTTTATATCAGTGTAAGTGACGGTATTGTAAATGTAAGTAAGGTAAATAACTCAAAAAGGTAAT
This sequence comes from Lithosia quadra, assembly GCA_963576445.1. NCBI lineage: Eukaryota > Metazoa > Arthropoda > Insecta > Lepidoptera > Erebidae > Lithosia > Lithosia quadra. The sequence continues at coordinate 10,167,849 of OY754874.1, forward strand.
TAATGGAAGAATGTAACAAAATATTCAACTTGTGTCTACAATTTAATGAAAAGCAAGGAATGGGGAGAATTTTCATTCTACACATTCTTCACAACGGACAGGTGTAACATGAAACCTCGAACTAAATCCAGTAAATCATAAAACTGGTAGTCGTAGATGACTGAACATACATAAACATTGACCAGCGACTCCTACACGGCGTGGGCTTAGGTCGGCAAACAACGACGTCCGGTGACCGAAGCCCTGTCCGCATAACTTTAACTATTATGTCTAGTCGTGACCCAAATATTTGTTACAACTAGCCTTACCATAAAGATCTGTGTCTTTTTTATAGACGGCTCAGCATGCTAATTCAAGGTGTTTGCATGCATCAGGGATGCTGTCGTTTTCATGCTTATTTGACTATGCTATTACTAACTGTTCTAATATAACGTATTGCGTGTAAAAGTAATGAACTGACACAAGTGAATTACTTAATTACGGTAATTTCACATGAGCTAGTTGAAGTTCGGTTTAAAGAACTTTATTTCCCATAAGAACTACAATGGTTCACTTAAAATGAGATACATAGCAATACATAATAATATTATGATTTGATTAATATTTTCATCTGGCGAGCTGAGATAGCAACAATCATTTCTTACAGTGTATGTACATACATACATACATTCAAAAATAAACTCAAAGCGCACGTACATACGCTTTAAGTTTACTCTTGAATGCACTTACACTTTCACAGTTTTTAATATCATTTGGTAGTCTATTGTATAGCTGTGCGCCTTCGAACAATAATGTTTTTTTGCCATAATTAGTACGAGGAGTCCTAAGTTGTAGCTTGTTATTGTTTCTTAGGTTACGTGTGGTTTCTTTTTTATCTAGTTGTATATTTGATTGTATAGACTTTGTGGTTATGTTTTTTATTAGTAAGCAGGTGTTATATATGTATAATTGCGACAGATTGAATAGTTCCGTTTTTTTATACAAAGTATTTGTTGGTGTGCGATAGCGGTAATGAAACAGCACCTTGATTATTCTATTCTGGGTTCTTTGTAAAGGTCTTAAGTTGGTCTTAGCGGCTGATCCCCATATCTCAATTAAATATTCTAAATGCGACTTTATTAATGAATTGTATATTATGGTACTTACTTTTTTTGGAATACAGTTGTTGACTTTGCGTAATGCTCCTAATAATGATGATAATTTTGTTTTGACGTGGTCGATGTGCACTTTCCAGGTAAGTGTGTCATCTACCCATAGTCCTAGGTATTTCTCGTGGTCGGAACGTCTAATAATATTATTGTTTATAGTGAGCGGCGAGTACTCGCCAATAGGTTTGTTTTTAGCGGCGAGTACCATAAATGATGTTTTTGTTGTGTTTATTGTTAACAGATTGTATTTCAACCATTCGCTTAGTATGTTTATGTCATTTTGAGCTATCGTTATAATGTTTTGTATGGAATTATCGAAGTAAAAGAGGCATGTGTCGTCAGCGTATAACGTTAGGTGTCCTTTAAGTCCTATTTGATTAATATTATTAATATAGATTAAGAACAGCAATGGGCTTAATATTGAACCCTGAGGGCAGCCGAATGGTACTATTTTGATGGAGCTAGTAAAGTTGTCTATTTTCACTACTTGTGTTCTGTTTCTGAGATATGACTTGAACAAGTCGAGGGCCGTACCTGTGACACCAATGTTAGCTAATTTTTTTAGTAGTTTGGAATGGCTTACAGTGTCGAATGCCTTTTTTAAATCAATAAATATACCTACTGCAATGTTTTTTTCATCTATTTGTGTTTTTATTTTTGTAATTAGATCTATTGTAGCTGTTAGGGTGCTTGATTTAGGGCGAAAGCCGTATTGTTGGTCTATTAAAAAATTCTTTTCGATTAAGTATCTGTATAGTCGGTTATATATAACGCGTTCAAATATCTTTGACATAACAGGTAGGACGGACACGGGTCTGTAATTATTAGGGTCGGTCCTACTGCCGGATTTGAAAATAGGGGTCACTCTAGCCGTCTTAAGACTGTCGGGAAAAGTACCGCGTATCAGACACAAATTAACACATTTGGTTAACCCCTCAATAATTAAATTTTTAAGGCATTTGATTGCTTTAGTGCTTATACCGTCTAACCCGGTGCTAGTGTTGCAATCGAGGTCATCAATAACCTTTGATATCTCGGATGTAGTGCATGGTGTGAACTCGTTTAATGTTATACTATGTGTGTAGTTAGGTTCGTACATGAAGATACTGTTGGTGTCGTCGTGGTATGACTTGGGTATTTTGTTGGCTAGATCTTTACCTATGGATGAGAAGAATGAGTTAAACAAGTCACATATTAGGTTACCTTCCGAGATAAGTCCCGTGTCCGACATTAGCTTCGGCGGGGCACAGCTTTCTTTAGTTTTGTTTAATGCTAAGTTATTTATGACCTCCCACATTTTCTTCGGTTGATTGTAAGTGTTATAAAATAAATTATGGTAGTAGGTTTCCTTGCAAGATTTAATTAGTTTTTTCACTCGGTTCTGTTCTTCGGTAAAGTTTTTTCGGATGTCTTCATTATCCGGGTGGGATTTAGTTTGTTGCCATAGGTTGTTGCGTAAGTTAATTGCATCTAAAATTTCTCGGTTTATCCAGTCTTTTTGTGGGGGGTTTAAAAATTTAGTCTTGTCTATTTTAGTATTATCTATATGTCTCAGAATAAATTCCTCTAGGTAACAATAGTCGTCTTCTTCATTTTTATAGTCTGCTGCTGAAACACTGTTATATAGTTTTGTGTAATCAAGTGCCTTGTATTGTGATCTCTTAATGGCTTGCGGTGCTAAGCCGCCTATCTCTAGAAACATTTGTTTGTGATCGGATAATTCTGAATCTATTATAGAAAGACTGAAAGAGTGGTTCCCCAAATTTGTGCATATATGGTCTAGTATAGAATTTGTAGTGCTGGTTGTGCGAGTACCGTAATTTTTATCCACTTGGTTTATTATTTCATATCCCGCTCCTTTAATTTCATTTAGGTATTTTGTTACGTCTGCGTCTACATTTAGGAGATTGAAGTTAAAATCGCCGATCACAAGTGATCTTTTCCTTTGTTCTAATTGGGAGGAATAGGTCTCTAAAAAGTTGTTTACGTTGCTCGTTCCTGGTTTGTAAATCGCTCCTATATTTAAAGATAGTTTATCTATATTAATCCAAAGGTAATGGTTGCCGTCTTCGCATATATTCTCTGTTACGTCATATGTTATGCTGTCGTGAATATAGATTGAGACGCCGCCACCTGTATCCTTATTCTTATCTTTTTTCTTTTTCTTTTTTTCCCTATAGTTGTAAACATGCCTATAGTAAGGTAGTTGATATAATTTAGCGTCTGCTTCCGAAGTGAACCATGTCTCAGTAAATATCAATATGTGGGTGGTTTTCTTTATCGCTTTCATTATGCATTTGATTTCATCAAATTTGCCAGCTTTCCTAATGCTACGCATATTTGCATAAAATATTCTTAGTGCTGATGGGCGTAGCGGAATGTTATCATATTCTTTTACAATTTGGTGACTTATTCTATCTGCTATTATTGCATGACGGGGCGAGACTGTAACTAGTTTTTTTGGTTGATCGGGTTAATAACAATCGATGGCATTCCCTTTACATATTTTATAGTGAGGTTTTGTTCTCCGTCCGATATACGCTTGTTTAATTCTTCTTTTAATGCTAGTAGGTATTGTTTTTGTGCTGGTGTTTGGTCAGAGTACATATGTATATTCTCGGGTAGCTTGTTTTTATTCCGTAATAATTGCTTTGCAATATCCGAGTTGTTAAAATAAACTTTGATCGGTCGGTCTTTGTTTGCTGTATATTTGCCGAGTCTTATTGATTTACTAGGTTTCGGGCAGTCTTTGTGTATTGTTATTAGTAATTTCATAATTTCTTCACTGTCGTAGCTTTGCCTTGAGTTTGAGTTCCTATCATTTTTTTCCGGTATACCCACAATGATGACATTTTTTTGTCGTTCGTTACGGTCTTGGATTTCTAGGTAGAGGTCTTCTTGCTGTAAGATTGGCGATTTGTACACAGGGCGATCGCGATCTTGTATTTCTTTTATTTGTGAGATTTCGCTTTCTATGAGTTTAACTTTGTTTTCTGTGGCACTGTTATTTAATTTGATGACTTTTATATCATTTGTTATTTGTTCCAGCCGTTGGGTAAATTCACTTGTGCTAGTTTTTATTGCTTTCATTTCATTTTTTATTTCTGTTATGTCGTCTCGTATGTAGTTAAGATTTTCATTTTGTTTTTTGCTGAAATCCTCCAAGAAGTTCATCATATCTTTACGGAAATTTGATAAATCGGTTCTATAATCCAATTCTTCTGTACGTTCTTTTCGTTTTCTGATAGCACTATTGGCCTTGACACCTTCATCCTTGGTAATAGATAAGTTCACAGTCGATCCGTTACCGCTTTCGCTTTCGCTTCCGCTTATCAATATGGTACTAGGTGATGATTTTTGCATTATCTATTGGATGTATGCGTATGGGTGCGAATGCGATGAAAAATAGCAACGGCGCTCTTTACTCGCGGGGGTGAGCGGTGCTGGTGGCAGGTATCGCGCCGGAGCACAAAGTCCTAAGTAGCACGCACAGTATTTTAGTAATTACACTCTAACGTGTCACTTTAAGAGTCACTTTTGTATATCAATACTTCACTGAATTCGTAATAAATTTATAATAATTTGTTAACACGTCTGCTTCCAGCAAGCGCAGAAATGATTTGAAGTTCAAACAAAGTCCAAAAACCACACAATTGAGAAAATACGGGAATAATTAAAAATAATAAATAATTATAATTAAGACCTATACTTTCATATTCAAAATCCAGAGAAGCTCATAATTTCTTTACAAGGGCTAATTTTTTGAAAAGGTAATAATTAACAAAAATAAACATTGCTTTTATTAATGACTAAAAGAAAGGGTTTTTTTTATATTTTCAGTAAATTTACACAAATTGCAACTCAAACTTAAACGTTAAACTTAAATAATCATAATCGAGAATTAGTTAAAATATATACTTTGTTACTCATTTTGAATGAATAATAAACACTCGTTATAAACAGTCCTTGATACAGTCATTCAGATATTCTTCATAAGCCAATAAAAACAAAACACTAAGCATTCATACATTGAAATTAACTAGTAATACTACAATAACACTGAGATAGCGAATTTGTAATTATACAATAATAGTATGATTCATTTCAACACCACTAATTAGATCCTTTGTATCTTAAATTCTACTCATTCATTCAATTACTTAGACGTAACTTGATACTTACCTAATTGAATTATTCACACTGTTACATTACTCACAGCTTCAGGATTGAATTATTCATACTTATCCATTTCATTGCATATTGCAAAACTTGATGTTGTTTCCGCCAGTGTGCGTTTATTAACTTAGGAACAGATGGAGAATTACGAATAGGTACTATGATCATTTCTTTTAGGATTATGTATATGATCCCAAAGGCCAATAACTACATCCCTCTTATTAGTGTTTATGTACAGTACATGTAATAAACCGTTCATGAAATAAAATAATATTAGTCTAGTCTATACTTCCATTTTAATCTAAGCAAAACACAAACATTTTTTGTTATTTAATGTAAGTATCTATTAAGTAACTATTACTTTGTGAATATTGTTGCAAATTTTCAGACTATGCTTCTTGTCATAAAGCTGAACCATGCTGTAATAAAATGAAATCGTTTTTTATGAAGTTATTCGTTACTTGCGTACTATATCATTAATGGCTTGCATTTGGAGGTAAATATTAAAATAAATTAATATAGAACCTTTGCTGAAGAGGTGACCTTAAGATAAAAGGGGACTTATCCAGTTTACTCTCTTATTACAATCAAGACATTTCTCGATATTTTTCTTCTGAGTTCATGTTTACACTGCTTGCCAGTACACTAATCTATCCTGTGGTACTCCACTAAAAGTAGTACTTAACCCACTAGTGTGTTTTAAAATTAGAACCGAAATCGGCGTCAAACAGTATCCTGTCTGATGAAAGTAGGAGTAGTCGAGCGGTACTTCTAGCGGATATCCGCTCTACCAGACTTACCCACCACACTCATACTAAGTAGTAAATTAAATACGCGGAGCATTTTATGATGCTTATCATTTTTGATATTTTTAACTGCTGTGAAGTAATTATAACAGCTTTTTTAATTGAGAGAGTACGGCTTGCGTGTTCTAGTGAAATTTTATTTCTTGTTGTTAAATTAATATCCCTAGACGGTTGTAAAACAGTTAACCTATCTTTTATTCCTCTGGCGGTTGTGAGTACAATGAAATTGTAGAGACACAGTTTTTAGAATTACCTAGAGATATGTTTTTAAGGATAGGCAAGATAATATGTGAAGATGAAAATAATCTAAATAGGTAAAGAGCTCTAAGACTAGGTATACCCACTCACATCTGTTCCGTCACTTGAATAAAATTATATTCTAAGTAACTTGTATTGGGAGCCATCGAAGCAGGAGATGGCCTAGGTCAGCCGGGTAGTGTAGAGTATTGAAAATAAGAAACAATATTTTCATTTGCCTGGTGTGCGCAACGATACAGTGTTTTTTTTAAGAATTCGCTCATTATACAAAATTTGCAACATTGATTCATCTGTTTTTCAGTTAATGTAAATAAAATAGTTTAATTTATATCAGCTGGCAAAGGTTTATATGACTGTGATCTGATCCCGGTGCCGACAGATCTCGCTTATATGACTATTTGTTCCGTTTAGAGTTGAACTATGGAAACTATTGTATCAAACCTCTGATTTCATTCGTAATTACAACTCATAACAGTGATGACTTCGTAAGGGTGGCACATGGACTCAATATTTACAAACATAATTTAGATTATTGTCGTAGTAGTTAGTCGTAGTAGTAGTTTGCATAGATATTTTAAGTCGGACTCGTGTAAATGATACCTTAGAAACTGGTAGGTATAGAGAAGAAAAGTTCAAGCAAATAAAATATAGGCGAACGGGAAATGAGACGGGAGGCCCTCTACCCAGACAGGAGGACGACCTATTAAAGGTAGCTGGGATAGACTCGAGGTGGAGGCGAAAGGCTTGGTGCTCTGGCAACTCGCTAGGGAGAGGCTTATGTCCAGCAGTCGATAAAAATAGGTTATAGATTGATTGGTAC